>CM039673.1:385818754-387018754 GCA_022496015.1 Hordeum marinum | reverse complement strand
GGGGGATCTCTCCCCCTCTCTCTCGGCGGTGCCGGCGCCGCCGGGGCAACCATCGTGACGACGATCTACATCATCAATCTTGTCGCCGTCAACACCAACTCTCTCCCCCTCTATGAAGTAGTGTAACACCTCCTTTCCCCTGCTGTAATATCTAATTAAACATGGTGCTCAACTCCATAAATTATTTCCCAATGTTATTTGGCTATCGTATGATGTTTAAGTAGATCTCTTTTGTCCTATGGGTTAATTGTGGTATGATGTTATGGATGTGAGTCGTATGTTGAGATGGTGTTGTCCTATGTTGCCCTCTGTGTCGCGTAAACATGAGGGATCCATGTTGTAGGTTGTTGCAATATCTTCATGATTTGCCTATAGTGGGTTGCTTGAGTGACATAAGCATAAACCCGAGTAGGTGGGTTGTTGCGTATGGGAGTAAAGAGGACTTGATGCTTAATCTTATGGTTGGGTTTTACCTTAATGATCTTTATTAGTTGCGGATTCTTGCTAGAGTTCCAATCATAAGTGCATATGATCCAAGTACGGAAAGTGTGTTAGCGTATTCCTCTCCCTCATTGCATATAACAGATATCTATCATATCATATTCAATTGCCTAGGGACAATCTTTCTATTGTTTCAAAAAGCTTGCTACTGCACTACTAGTTTTTTTTTGCAAAGTACTCGTAGTTTATTCCCGCAAAGTAGTTTCATTCTTGTTCTAGATAAAGCAAACGTTAAGTGTGCGTAGAGTTGTATCGATGGTCAATAGAACTTGAGGTAATGTTTGTTCTACCTTTAACTCCTCATTGGGATTAAACACTCTAACTTATCAAAAAAGGCTACAAACGATCTCCTACACTTGTGGGTTGTCAACCATACCTACCTATATATGGTATTTCACTACCATTCCAAGTAAATTTGCATGTGCCACCTCTAAACATTCAAATAAACATCTGTTTTATGTGCTCGTACCACTCATGGAGAGATGGGGTGGTCATTATCTTCCATGCTAAGCGAGTTATTCTGAAGATGAGTGTTTATTCACTTGTCATTGCACAAGAGAGTCTGGTAAAAAGGATTCCCAATCCTGCATAACACAACAATAAATAAACAACCCCCCTAGAAAGTTGATTGCTTGGAGGGCAACCGTGGATTCGGCCAACCATGGAATGTGTTTGAATGGTGGAGGGGGCGGGGTAAAAATTTAAATTCTATTTGGGAACCGCCAATAATGTGATTATCTTGGAAGAGATTGAAAATTGTGTTGTGATGTTGATAGGAAAAGCACACCACTCAAAATTACATATTCAGCTATGTTTTAAACAATGAGCTCTGTCACCTTTGCAAATCGCTGCTTCCCTCTACGAAGAAACAATCTATTTACTTTCATGTTGAGTCAACTTCCTATTCCAACCACAGTCTTTTAGTTGGCAAGCATCATGCGGGCGGGAAAGATCCAAACATATGTATCCACACAAATATATTTGATCATGATTCATTATTGTTGACAATTATCTCTATGATAAGTATGTTGGGAGGGGAAACATTAAGCCCCTATATTTCTATGTGTTTGATGGATATTGTTTGTTCTAAAAATATGCCTTGAGTATTAGAAATCATAAAAGACTATATGATAATTGAGTATGTGGAGTCCTTACTTAGACTTGATGATATATTGAAATTGTTTGGTGAGCAAGAACATAGATTGTTAAGTTTCGATAGAATGCATTGTTTGAACCATGACATGTGAATTGATTTCTACTCTATCATGATGATTTTTATGAGTAAAAGTTGTTGGTTATGATTCTAGAAAAGTGACTGAAATTACCAATGATAAAAACTATTCACTAAGCTAGCATTCACACTTCATAAATTATTTCTTTTATCATTTACCTACTCGAGGACAAGCATGAATTAAGCTTGGGGATGCTGATACATCTCCAACGTATCGATAACTTATGAAGTATTCATGCCATATTCACTTATGTTTGCAATAATTTTCTATGGTTTTGATGCACTTTATATGATTATTTAGAACTAACACAGACTGACATTGTATTTAGCAGAATTACCGTGCTGTTGTTTTTCGTGCACAAAATGAAAGTTCTCAGAATCGCCCGAAACTTTTCTATGATTTTTTCTGGAGGAAATAAGCCACATTGGAGAGAAGAACCATCGAAGGGGGGAACCCTTGAGCCACAAGTCATCTGACCACGCACCCCTAAGGGCGCGGCCACATATGTGGTGGCCCCCTCGTGGCTCCGTTGGCGTGATTCCAAAGCTGGAAAAATCTATAAATCCCAAAAACCCCAGAAATAAAAGAGACTCCTTGTTTTGCTGTCACAACTCTCTGTATCGATGGAAAACCAAGCTGGAGGCATTCCAGTACCCTATAGGATAGGGTAGATCATCTCCGGTGTCCATCTTCATCATCCCGGCGGAGGCCATGACGAGGAGGGAGTAGTCCACCCTCGGGGCTAATGGTTTGTACCAGTAGTTCAATATCTCTCTCTCTCCCTCTCTCTCTCATGTTCTAGATATGGTACGATCTTGATGTATGACGGGATTTGTTAATATAGTCGGATCATATGACGTTAGGTAATCACCGGAAAGAATCTCAGTTATTGTCACCCTGGGGGCTGCGGATCATAACTCGTAATAGGTGTCTACAACTTGCAAGATAGGATCAAGAACACATATATATTCATGAAAACATAATAGGTTAAGATCTAAAATCATGGCACTCGGGCCCTAGTGACAAGCATTAAGCATAGCAAAGTCATAGCAACATCAGTTTCAGAACATAGTGGATACTAGGGATCAAACCCTAACAAAACTAACTCGATTACATGATAAATTGCATCCAACCCATCACCGTCCAGCAAACCAACGATGCGATTACTCACGAACGACGGAGAGCATCATGGAATTGGTGATGAAGGATGGTTGGTGATGACGATGGCGTCAATTTTCCCTCTCCGGAGCCCAAAACGGACTACAGATCTGGCCTCCCAAGGAAGAGTAGGAGGTGGCGGTGGCTCCGTATTGTGAAACGCGATGAACTCTTCTCCATGATTTTTTCCCTCCATGAATAGGAATATATATGGTTGGAATTGAGGTCGGCAGGGCCATAGGGGGCCACAAGCTTGCCAGGCAAAGCTAGGGGGTGGCCGCGCCTGGTGGGCTTGTCACCTAGGGGTGACCACCCCTATAGTTGATTCATTCGCCAGTATTTTTTTATTAATTCAAAAAATAATCTCCGTAAATTTTCAGGTCAATCCAAGAACTTTTATTTCTGCACAAAAATAACACCAAGGCAATTCTGCTGAAAACAACGTCAGTCTGGGTTAGTTCCATTCAAATCATGCAAGTTAGAGTCCAAAACAAGGGCAAAATAGTTTCGAAAAGTGGATACGATGGAGTTGTATCATGGGACTAAACTTTAGTCCCACGTCTTGCCTTGCACGAATGGGCTAAGTGGGCCTCTTGGATTTATTAGGAATTCTGAAACTGGTTATTGGGCTGGCCCATATATAGATCAAATTCCAGCAATCCAACACCAGATCCCAGAGTTACACAAAACTTGCCTTTGGTTCCAAAACATTGTTTATATACCAATACTGTAGTGGAGACTATTGAGTTGAACTTCCAACAAGAACTCTATGCTACACTAGTAAGCTACTTGAACAGTGGACTATGCCCTGAACTTCAAGTTTTCTATGAATCTTGCTTCACAGAAAGCCTTGACCGATACTAGGATACCATGGGAATTCCCCGTGGATGGAGCTTATGCGTCATACTCCAAGGCCTTTCATGAGTTTACTAGAGAGCACCCTCCTCTCATAGATTGCGACATTAATAATCAGACTCATATATATATGTGTTTTTCGAAAGATGTTCTGCATGAAAACATCTCTGCTTAAATAATCCACTTAGAACTAAGATATATATCAACCTGCCATGCAGATTAGGAAAGTACTACATCTTCATGGAGTGGTATTGTTAATAGTAAGGATACTCTCCACTCAGTCAACCAACAATTTGTCCGCCACATCTAATTCACGAGATGTACGATCACAAATAATAGGTTACCACTATGAAAAACTCATATTGTGGGTCTCATACCCATCTCGTTCGATGCCTTATCTATCACATTACATGATATACCCTTAGTAAAAGGATCTGCCAGATTCTTAGACGTTTGGATATAATCCAATGCAATAACTCCAGAGTTTCTCATTTTCCTAACAGACTTTAACCTTCTCTGAACATGTCTTGATGACTTCATATTATCCTTTGAACTACACACTTTGGCGACCAAATTTTGATTGTCGCAGTTCATAAGAACACACGGTACATGTTTCTCAACAACTAGTAAGTCATTCAAGAGCCGATTAAGCCAATCTACTTTGACCTTAGTTGTATCTAGTGTTGTGAGTTCTGCTTCCATTGTTGACCTCGTTAAGATGGTCTGCCTGCAATACTTCCAAGAAAGAGCGCCACTAGCATGAGTGAATACATATACGCTCGTGCCCTTTATCTCATTAGCATCGGGGATCCTGTTTGAGTCATATACCCTTCATGTACCTTTGGGTACACAGTGTAGTGAATTTCATAACTCGTAGTACCCTCCAAATAGCACATAACTCTTTCTAGAGCTTTCCAATGATCATCTCCTGGTTTTGAGACAAATCGGCTCAGTTTGTTAACATCAAAAGAGATGTCTAGTCTCGTAGCGGTGGCCAAATACATAAGCGAGCCAATTATCTGAGAGTATTCAATTGATCTCTAACAGTTCTTTGATTATTTCGAAGCAACGCGCTAGCATCATAAGGTGTTGGAGACGGCTTGCAGTCAGTATAACCAAAGCGACTCAAGATCTTTTCCACATGGTGAGATTGAAGCAATGTAATCCCACCATCATCATCTCTCAACATCTTGATATTTAGAATAAGATCAGCTACTCCTACATCCTTCATCTCGAAACAACGAGATAGGAAGTCCTTGACCTCCTTAATAACATAAAAAAATCGAAAATCAATATGTCATCAACATACAAGCAAAGGATAACTCCCTCGCCCCCATCATGGCGATAGTACACACATTTTAAGACTTGTATACAACAAAGCCTGTAGCTGTTAAAGTTTTTTGAAACTTCTCATGCCACTGCTTAGGTGCTTGCTTAAGTCCATACAAAGACTTCAACAATTTGCACACCTTTCATTGATGACCATCCACTCTAAACCCATCTGGTTGTTCCATGTAAATTTCCTCGTCCAACTCTCCATTTAGGATAGCATTCTTACATCCATTTGATGAACTAGAAGACCATGTGATGCACCTAGAGAAAGTAGTACTCGAATAGTGGTCAGTCGAGCCACAAGTGAGTAAGTATCAAATAAGTCTTCACCTTCCTTTTGGGTATAACCCTTGGCCACGACCTGTGTCTTGTACTTCTCAATAGTACCATCAAGCCTAAGCTTCTTCTTGAATACCCATTTGCACCCTATAGGTTTGCACCCATAAGGACGACCAGTTATCTCCCAAGTTTCATTTGCCAAGATGGAATCCATCTCACTATGGACCGCTTCCTTCCAGTAGTCAGCATCTTCAGATGCATAAGCCTCTCAAATATAACTAGGAGTGTCATCTATAAGATATACAAGAAAATCATCACCAAAGGACTTTGTAGTCCTCTGTCTCTTGCTAATTTTAGGAGTCTCATTATTGTCCACCACATGATCTTAAAGATGTTGCATCAGAATGGTAGGTTCCAAAATTGCAACTACATCTTGACTCGATGAACTAGCCAACTCCTGATTTTATGAGCTACCCATATCCTTCATGGGAAATATATCTTCAAAGAAAGTCGCATCATTTGACTCCACGATTGTATCGTCGTGCATGTCTGATACGTCGGATTTTACAATCAAGAATCTATAACCAATGATATGAAAAGCATAGCACAGGAAAACACAATCCACAGTTTTTGGTCCAAGCTTGCGCTTCTTTGGAATTGGTATATTGACTTTTGCCAAGCAGCCCCAAGTTCATAGGTCAGAGAGTTTTAACCTTTTCTTCTCACATTGCTTGAAGGGAGTCATCGCTTTGTTCTTTCTGAGAACTCGGTTTAGGACATGACAAGCAGTCAATATTGCCCCCCACCATGCCTTGGAGAGACCTGATGTATCTGACATGGCGTTAACCAAATCAGTTAGAGTATGATTCTTTCTTTCAGCTACCCCATTTGACTGAGGTGAATAGGGAGGCATCCCCTCATCGATGATACCATGTTCCGCACAAAAAGAATCAAATTCATTGGAAAAATACTCTCCACCATGATCGAACCTAAGTCTCTTGATTTTCTGATCAAGTTGGTTATCCACTTCAGCTTTATAGATCTTGAAGAAATTTAAATCCTCATCTTTTGATTTAAAGATACACATGGCAGTATCTAGGGGATTCATCGATTAACGTCATAAAATATTTATTTCCACCTTTCATCAAACACCATTCATTTCACAAAGATCTTAATGTATGAGTTCTAGTGGCACAAGAATTCTTGTTTCCGTAGTTGTATGAGACTTACGAGGTTGCTTAGCTTGTACATAAACTTGACACTTAGATCCCTTCACAAGGGTGAAGTCGGGGATTATGTTCAACTTGGCTAGCCACGTCATAGAACCAAAATTAACATGACGGAGATGTGAATGCTAGACATTTGATTCACTATTGTTGCAAACATGATTAACAATTTTATTAGAAACATCTAACAAGGATAGTATGAACAAGCCTCCTGACTCATAACCTTTACCAACAAAAATTCCATACTTGGATATTAGAAATTTATTGGACTCAAAGACAAGATTGTAGCTATCTTTACATAGAGAGATCCGCTAACAAGATTTGTTATTAACGGGGGGGACATAATGCACATTCTTCAACCATACGATCTTCCCCGAAGTAAACTTCAGATCAACTGTGCCAACACCACGAACAGAAGCACTTGAACAGTTTCCCATCAACATGGAAGTAGTCCCCGCGGCCTGATAAGAAGAAAATATGGAAATATCACCGCATACATGCACATTAGCACCCGTGTTAATCAACCAATCAGTGGAACGACGTATTAAGAGAATAGCAGGAAGTATACTGTACCCAACATCCTTCATATAAGTGTCACCAATGATAACATTGGCGATCTTGTCACCTTTCCCATGTTGATGCTTCTCATAACGGTTAGGGAAACTAGGTGCCCAATGATCAGGATCTTCGCAGACATGACAAACACCTTTCTTCTTGTGAGTCTTCTTCTTGAAGTTGGTGTGCTGCGAAGCCTTGTTCTTCCCATGAAACTTTCCCTTGTTCATGATCTTATGGGGATAGAAGTTTATCTTTTGTACCAGATTGGCACTGGAACCTCCCTCGGTACCTCGAGCATGTATGTCTTTTGCTCTTGCCTTTTCTTCCACATCAAGAGTACCAATGAGATCCGGAATGAAATAGTGTTGCCTGTTATGCTTCATAGATGTAGCAAAGTTCCTCCACAAGGGAGGAAGCTTAGTGATGATACCTCCGGCAACATATCTATAACATACAATGGAAGTGCTCAAGTTCTCTAGCAAATGACTGTATCTCGTGAGCTTGCTCAACCACGGAGCGCTCATCAGTCATCCTGTAATCATAGAATTGTTCCATGATATACAACTCAGTGCCGGCTTCCAAGACCCCAAACTTGGCCTCAAGTGCATCCCACATATCTTTTCCATTGTCAATTGATGCATAAGCATCAACTATGTTCTCACCAAAAACACTCGAGCGAGCAGCCTTAAACAAGGTATCAGCTTTTTGAAAATCTTGTTCCTATTGAGGATCAAGAATTACTTCACGTTTGCCAAGAGTGGCATCATAGCAGCTCATGGTTTGAAACCATAGAACGGCCCTCACACGCACCTCTTATAGTGCACATCCTCAAACATAGGAGGCCTCATGTAAGCAGCAAAACCACTCCGGGCAAATTGCCTATAATAAGGTTTTTGGATTATTGCATGTATGAGCCATTTACCATATGATTTTATTAACAGAAATAGTAGATAAATCATGACTATCATAACAGATATAAGACAAGTCATGCAATCAGACAGAGAGTATGCAAATAGCATCTGAAGTGGTGAGTAGGAACGGAACATACCTAGAACAGTAACTAGAACAAGAGGCTTTCACAGGAACTCAAACAAAAAGAACACGAAAACGTACTAAGTTGCAGCAACAGCAGCAACATTGGGATTGGCATTGACGTCGTCATTGGCCATGTCGTCAAAGAGGTTGTCGACGTCGGGGAAGAAGTCGTCGTTTGGGAAGTGGTAGTCGACGTTCGTGGCGTTCGTGATGAAGAAGTCAGTAGTCACGCAGAGTGCTCCCCAAAAACATTATCGCCCTTCTCCATACAAGACTCAAACTAACGCGGTTTCGGAGGCCTACTATCCCGACCTACGGTGCACGCCGCAAGCCAGGATGGGGAAGAACCTAGCAGCAGCTCAGAGATTGGAACTCGATGGCGTGAGGAAGATAGTGTTCTAATGTGTATCTCTTGAGAGGAGCAACCTCCCTTTTGTAGGCACATGAGAAGGAGGCGAACGGGTAACGACAGGAGGCAAAACAAAAGAGGGAGAGGAAACGAACATGCAGCAGCCGATGGGTGTCGCATTCTTATTCATCTCCAATACAGCAAAAACTTTTCAGCTCCCGTGTGACCTTTCGTGTATCAGTCGTGTGTGGCAAAAATTTAGACATCGTCTCATTCCCACAACCTGCGACGCGTCATGACGAGGTGTGGCGAGGCGGTTGGAGAAGTAGCGCGTGTGAATGTCTCTCTTGTTCTTATGATCATGCATGTGGAGAAACATTCTTCCTTATAAGGAGATCCAACTCCTATCAAATCAAACTAGTAATGAGGGAATAAACTTTAGTCCCACCCCTTACCTTGCGTGAATAAGCTAAGTGGACCTCTAGGATTTATTTAGAATTCTGAAACTGGTTATTGGGCTGGCCCATATATACATCAAATTCCAGCAGGAGCATTGCCCATTCTATGAGAAGGAGAAAACAGAACAATAGTGAAAGCTATTAAATTCACCAGAAGATGTTCTGTTTCCCATGAGCCGTATGTCAACAAGCAGAAAAATCCACAGAGCCACATGTAAATTGCTAAATGTAACAATGACTTACATATAGTACAAGGTTAGCATAGCCCCGAAGCGTGCACATCAGTCACAAAACTGCCCCTTCTTCGCATGAACTTCTCCTACCAGTAGTTCTTGCAAATCAGGACTAAACGTGATGGCCAGCTTGGATGCTAGATTAAGGTTGACAAGCTAATAATAAACTACCTAGCCAACCAGGCATTGTTATTCCATAATATTATGGTACCTAAGCTATATGTATCCTGCAAATTTATCAAACTATAGTTATAGTAGTAATAAATCAGAGAGCGGCTCTAGCTTGCTAAGTTTCTATAACTATGTACTCCCTATGTAAAGAAATATAAAAGCGTCTAGGTCACTACTAGCTACGGGTCTGATTTAGGGTTCATCGTCAAGTGGCTCGTCGTTGTGGATGGGCTTTTTGCGGCTCGCCCTATAGGCGTAGTCCTTCCTCAGCATGTCGTGCATCTCGTCCGACGCGTCCCGCCGGTGCCTCCTCGCCGCGCGCATCTCCACCGTCCTGACTGGCCGTGAGCCGCCCACAGGGACAGCCTTTCCTGCATCATCACCAACCAGATGCTGCCGGCCGCTTCCGATATTCAGGCCATCTTTTGCCCCGAGCACCACCACTGCAGTGATAGTAGTGCGCCACGATTTAACAAGGGGTGGATGCAAATCTCAAAACTAACAAACAGGGGAAATATATACGGTAATACAGATAGAGATACAACGATGGGTGGAGACAGTAGCATGGAACTCACCATGGCGAGCGCAAGCAGTGGGAAGGTAGAGCGTGAGCAATAATAGGGAGAAGAGCAAGGCAACCACAAGGACTGCCCCTCTGATCCTTCTTGTGCGGCTCATGGTGTTCGATCTTTTTCCTGCGTGTGTATCTGTTTGTGTGTCAATAGGAGTTGAAGAGAAGGTAGAGTGTTGAGGTTTGTTGAGATTTTATAGGGAAAGGAATGGCCAATGTTTAAGGTTAGTACTATGGGTTCTAGGGATAGACATGCAGTCAAAGGCTCAAAGCTAGCTGAGGATACCCGAAGAACATCTCTTCTGACCGTACCACCGTGGTAGTTTTGTTAACGAAGCCCAAGGCAGGAGCAGGATTAGTTTAATGATCTGGTCCTGGTTTTGCCTGGTGCCATGAGTATCAATCCCAAAGCATCCAAGACCAAGAGCACAAGAGCTCCTAGTCTCACTCTGTACTGAGCCGTGTGTACGCGCCGTGTATTAATATCTTTTGTTTGAAAATTGTATTTGAATGTATGTGTGTGCCTAGCTACTGCTACTCCACAAGGCTAGGGCAAAAGGTCTACCCTTTTTGTGTTGATGTCTTGCGAATCCAGCAATGCGCATGCACACGCAGGGTTCTTCTTGGCTCATGGTCGTCGACGCTACATTACCACCCCCGGCACACTGGCACAGTAAGATTAGTAAGTAGAGTAATAGTTATGGGATTATGTACCCCCGGCACACTGGCACACTGGCACAGTGAGAATTTGATCTTTAGCCGCACAGTAAGAATTCAGCCGCACGTGTATGTGTAGGACTGAGATCAAAATTTGACACCTCACGTCGATTCGATCTTTAGTTAATTCCGGTAATTTTCACCCAGAGTTACCAGGTACAGATCGATGCTGCCACCGTGCCACGAGGCGTTCTTTTCTCCCCCGCCTCAGGTTTGGCAGGTGCAGCGGTGGCTGGAGCACGAGGGCGTGCTGCCCAACCTGGCGCGGAGCGGTGGGTGCCTTTTGGGACGCGAGCTGCCTGCCTGTTGGTGGTGACTGGTCAGGCGACGACGATGCATGCAGCTCGCGCACGCGATGCAAAGTCGGCCGGCGTGCATGCGCCCCTTCCATCGCCGGCCGGCCACGTGCCGCCAACCATACGACGCGGACGCTGTTGCCCATCGCTGATCCCTCTGTCTCGCCGTCAAACATATAGGCGCTGTACAAAGAGCCCGGGACTGGTGCTGCCCACGGCTGATTTTTTTTTTGAGGAAAAGCATCAACCGAGCGTGAGATGGGGCTGGGGGCATAGCCCGATTTTGAATTAACGAAACCATCAACTCGTCAGTATCATAAGTATACTCTAGTCAACTTTAAGTTTCTGCTGATGTGTTTTGAATATATGTTCGGACTTAAAATTAACTATGACAAGAGTGAAGTTTTTTTGTTTCTAAGGAAGATTTGAAGGAACGTTTGTGTGCTGTCCATATACTAAACTATCGTCTGGGATCCTTACCAATTAAATATCTGGGATGCCTGGCCCTCACCAATAAGCATTTATTACCGATCATGTGGCCCAGTAGGTGGAGCCATGGGTCGGTAAATACGAATCTACTGGAGGCAAGATCACGTTGATCAATTCTTGCTTCTCTAGTCTGCCAATGTTCGTTATGGATTTCTTCTTACTCTAGGATGGAGTTCATGCTAAATTTGACATGGTGCGGTCTCGATTCTTTGGGGTAAAGAATTGGGAAAGCAGAAATACCGCATGGTTCACTGAAGCACCATATGCGTTCCAAAGGAGGTAGGGGCCCTCGGCATTATTAATACGAAACACATGAATTGGTGCTTGATGACGAAATGGGCTTGGAAGATTCTCACTAGGCAAGGGGGCCTATGGCTGGATATTATTCGACATAAATATTTGCGCCAGGCCTCAATTTTCACAGCCGCTGTTAATAACGGATCCCAGTTTTGGAAGCCAAATGTGAAGATTCGGCACCTTTCTGCGGGTCGGTACGGTCTATAATGTTGGGGACGGTAGGGCCACGGTCTTTTGGTGTGACGTATGGTGTGGTTCTGTCCCATTAGCTGACGCTTTTTCTGACCTGTTTGCTATCTCATCTTTGCCGAATGCCCTCGTTAGTGAGATTTGGCGGAACGGACAGTGGTGTCCACAGTTTCGCCGATCTCTTGGGCCCTTGGAACAGGTTGAATGGAACCAATTGGCGAGCTTGTTGCGTACTTCTTTGCTTTCCAACTCTCCTGATACCTTTCGTTGGAAGCTAGAGCCATCTGGACAGTTTTCCACGAGCTCCCTCTACCGTGCGTTGCATAATGGTGCAGCTCCTTTTTAGGTAATGGATATTTGGAAAGCACGGGTCCCAACCAAAGTGAAAATCTTTATGTGGCAGTTGATTCGGGATCGACTCCCCTCAGGAGTTCATGTACAGGCGCGGCATGGCCCTGGTGACGGACGATGCCCGCTATGTGGCGCAGTCAAGGACGTTGATCACATTTTTTTCAAATGCGCTATAGCTCAATTTTTATGGAGTTGTCTCCTCGATGTTACCGGTTGCAGGTGGGCGCCGGCAACATTCGGGACTTTCCATACCTTAGCCTCAAGATCCTCTAGCAAAACGCGTAGGCTTACTTGGTTGATTTTTGCAGCCATATTGTGGCCTCTTTGGCAGATTAGAAACAAAGCGTTGATTGAGGGCAAATTTATTAAACATCCGACTCACGCGCTATATAAAATGACTATCATTCCACAACTTTGGACGCTTTTGAGCAAGGCGTCGGATACACTAGCCATTAAGGAGGTGGTGAGAGCGCTCAGATGTCTTGTCTCGGAGCTTCGACATGCCAGCGGCGCTACTTCAGCGGAGGAGACGGAGCCCCCATAAGCTGCTCCTACAGTTTGAGACGTTTCAGTCCTCCTTTGATCTATGATCATTAGCCTTGCATGGTTTGTATCGTACCTTTGGTCGTGTCGTCTTTATTTCCGTCCTATGCTACCACTAGACCTTGTGTAAACACTTTATGGGCTTCAGTTCGCTAAAGCCGGGCAAGCGCCTCCTCTTTAAAAAAAGTATAGATCCTTAATCAAAGAAAGAACAACAAGACGGTAAGATACATAAACGATTGACATCACAAAACTAAGCCTCATCTGCTATGAAAATTGAAGATGATCAAATGGGAACCCGGGAGACCTAAGGGAAGAGAAAGTGGGGGTCAGTCGATATCGACGTCCCCGAGGAGGGGAACGGCGCCCTAGAGCATCACCGTCAACACGGCTAGTTACGGCCGGCCATGGACTTCGCCCGGACTTAATTGATACGTATCCATCATATCTATAATTTTTGAACGTTTCATGCCATTATTTTACAACTTTTATATACTTTTGACAACAATTCATATGATTTTTTTGGATTAACATATTGATCTATTGCCCAAGCCAGTTCTTGTTTGTTGCATGTTTTTGTTTCTAGAAAATCCATATCAAACAAAATCCAAATGCGATAAAATTTTCAAATATTTATTTTAGAATATATATAAATTTTAGGAAAAATAATCAATGCCAAACAATGTATGAGGGGCCCACGAGCTCACTAGGCACACCCTGGAGGGTAGGGCATGCCGGGCATGCCGGGCAAGCTCGTGGGCGCCTCAGAGGTTGGTTCGGGGTGTTCTTTGGCCGCAACATAGCTAATATCCGGACGTTGGTTGGGGGTGTTCTTTGGCCGCAACATAGCTAATATCCGGATAAAAAACTTCAAATTTCAGCCCAATAATTCTCAGTGGGGCTCCTGCCCTTCAGGAGCCATGGCAGCCATGGACCAGAGGGGAAACCCTCCTTCCATCTAGGGGGAGTCCAAGTAAGAAGAACAAGGAGGGGACCTCTCCCGCTCTCTCTGATGGCGCCGGAACACCACTAGAGGAACCATCGTGATGGAGATCTACACCAACAACTCTGACGTCTTCCTTATAACCACCATCACCATCCCTCGTCTATTATAGCGGTCCACTCTCCTGCAACCCACGATACCCCCTACTTGAACATTGTACTTTATGCTTCATATTATTATCCAATGATGTGTTGTCATCCTATGATGTTTGAGTAGATTTCCTTTGTCATATGGGTGGATTGATGATCTTGATTAGTTTGAGTTACATGTTTTATTTTGGTGTTGTACTATGGTGCCTACGCTCGTCGCGCACACGTCACTACTATGAAAAAACTTATAGGTGGAGACTTAAACAGTAGCGCGGCTTACAGAAATGCGCTACTGCTACTTTATAGTAGCATGGCCTGAAAGTACACGCTATTACTATATCTTTAGTAGTAGCGTGTGGCGACAAATAGCATTGCTTCTATCATGGTCCCCACCGTACCCATCAGACTATGTATAGTAGCAATGCGTGTTCCAGACATGCGCTACTGCTAAACATATAGCAGTAGCACATGGTGACCACCAGCACCGCTGCTATCGTGGTCCCCACAGTAGCCACTAGACCACCTATAGTAGCAACGCGTCCTCCTAACACTCGCTACTGCTAAAGATATAGCACTAGCACATGTCCTGGACACACTGCTAGTAATGCGCAACAGCCACCTCCCTCCCCCTCCTCTCTCCCTCACTTGCTTCTCCCCCATTACTACTAGCTAGCTTTGTTATCTCTTCCTTCTCGTACCTATTTTCTCTCCCCTTTAAATCCCCTCCACCATCTCCAATAATGCATAACCTTGTCTTTCTTCCTCACTTTTCTCTCCTCCCTCCACTAGTTATAGACGTCTCCTTCCCTAAGTAGCTGGATCTATCCATTTAATGAAATGACCTATCTACCTCCCAGGCTAGATCTATTAATTTAATGAGCCACCTTAATTTCTCCACTTTCGACACCAAACTCATCACCGTGATTTCTCTCTCTCGAGATAGATAGGTGAGTAAAAAAGTGTGTTTTGCATGAATGGAATTATGTGTGTGCGCACGCGATATGATCAAATCGGGCGAAATGATGGAAATTTAATGTGTGTGGCAAACTCTATATGTCCCATTTTTGTGCGTGCGATACGAGAGTTACCTATGTTTTGCCAAAATATCGATTAATTTCCATTTCAGTGAATTCCAGGCAAACTCTCTATGTCCTATTTTTAGCGAAGGCCATGCCAATTTTTTGTATGACTTTAATGCATGCATATGTGGTTATAATTCGTTTGATTACACCGCGCAGGTGACAATGAAGGTCAGTGGAAGGATGATGGATAGATACTTCTGATCCGCGGTGGACGACATGTATGAAAAAAAACCTAAAGGAGATTTTATGACCGTGTCAATGCAAAGGAGTTTGTCTTGACCCCTTTGAGGGAGGACGTTTGAAGGAACACCTATTCATGTATGGTTTCATGGATGACAATACTTGGTGGATAAGTGAAGACGATGGTGAGGATGTCGACGGTGCAGCCAACAATGCCATGCGCCCAGACTAAGAGATGACCAGAGGACCCGAAGAGGGCGCTGGAAATGTTGACTGGGAATAGGCCGGACTATTGGGGAACGTTGCATGGTAAACAAAAAAGTTCCCACGCACATGCAAGATCTATCCATGGTGATGAGCATCTACGAGAGGGAGAGTGGATCTACATACCCTTATAGATCGCTAAGCGGGAAGCGTTAAGAAACGTGGTTGATATAGTCGCACGTCTTCGTGATCCAAATCACTAGCCGTCCTGCGATCCGATCATGATCCGTCCCGCGATCCAATCACGATCCGTCCCGCGATCCAATCGTGGTCCTTCCGATCTAAAATCGAACGGATGACACCTCCACGTTCAGCACACGTACGGCTCAATGACGATCTCCACCTCCTTGATCCAGGAAGCGAGGGTGGAGAGGTAGATGATTTCTCCGGCAGCACAATGGCGTGGTGGCAGTGGTGGTGAACTAATCCGACAGGGCTTCGCCGAGCTCCGCCGAACTAATCTACAGGAGAAATGATATATAGGAAGAAGAGGGCAGCATGTGTCAATTAGGGATGGGGCTGCCCTCAAAAACCTCTAGTATATATAGGGGCAAGGGGAGACGAGGCATCCCTAGACCCTCCTCCAAGGAGGGCTTCGGCCAAGGCAAAAGGGAGGAGTCCACATCTCACGAGGGACGTGGACTCCTAGTAGGACTCCTCCCTACTTGCCCCCTACTCCTCCTCCTTGCGCATGGGCCCTTAGGGGCTGGTTGCCCAGCCCACTAGGGGCTAGTGCACCACCTCCTAGGCCCACGTATCCCTTGGGGTGAGTGGTCCCCTCCCGGTGGACCTTGGAAACCTCCTGGAACTCCCGGTACAATACCGGAAATACCCAAACTTTTCCGGTGACCAAAACAGAACTTCCTATATATCAATCTTTACCTATGGACCATTCCGGAGCTCCCTCTGACGTCCGAGATCTCATCCGAGACTCCGAAAAACCTTCGGTCACCACCATGCATAACTAAATACCAATGAAACGTCACCGAATGTTAAGTGTGCAGACTCTACGGGTTCGAGAACTATGTAGACATGACCGAGACACCTCTACGGTCAATAACCAATAGCGGGACCCGGATGCCCATATTGGTTCCTACATATTCTACGAAGATCTTTATCGGTTGAACATCTATGTCAAGGATTCGGTTAATCCCATATGTTGTTCCCTTTGGTCTTCGGTATGTTACTTGCCCGAGATACGATCGTCGGTATCTCTATACCTAGTTCAATCTTGTTACCGGCAAGTTTGTTTAACCGTTCCGTAATACAAGATCCCATGGCTAACTTTTTAGTCACTTTGCTTGCAAGGCTCGCTATGATGTTGTATTACCGAGTGAGCCGTAAGATACCTCTCTATCACACGGAGTAACAAATCCCAGTCTTGATCCATGCCAACCCAACAGACACCCTCAGAGATACCTGTAGAGCACCTTTATAGTCACCCAGTTACATTGCGACGTTTGATACATAAAAGGTACTCTTCGGTGTCAGTGAGTTGCATGATCGCATGGTCATAGGAACAGATACTTGACATGCAGAAAACTATAGCAATGAACTGACACGATCATATGCTATGTTTATAGTTTGGGTCTTGTCCATCACATCATTCTCCTAATGATGTGATCTCGTTATCAAATAACATCTTATGTCCATGGTTTGGAAACCTTGACCATCTTCGATCGACGAGCTAGTCTTTCAGAGGCATACTATGGACATGGTGTTGTCTATGTATCCACACATGTATCTGAGTTTCCGATCAATACAATTCTAGCATGGATAATAAACGATTATCATGAACAAGGAGATATGATAATAACTAATTTATTATGTCCTCTAGGGCATATTTCCAACATGGACATGACGACAGAGAAGAGGCTGGACATGGGGGCGGAGAAGAGGTTGGACGTGTCGGAGAAGATGCAGACACGCCATCATCACTACTATGTTCAATGGTGCGGGACCCTCACGTTCGATAACTGCTTCGCAAGAAAATGACTAGCGATAGAGTTGCTTCTAGAGACGAGGCTATCTTGGTTTTGTTACGGCTGATGTCCTCGAAAAAGGACTCAGTCTAGAGGCCATCGCAACTAGGTGGTTGCTTGAGAGGGGTTGATCGCGAACGAAGAACACAAAGTTTACCCAGGTTTGGCCCCTCATGATGGAGATAAAGACCTACTCCTCTTTGATTGATATTGCTGGATGATCTCGATTACAAGGATGCGAATTCGCTAACCTAGCTCTCGACTGATTATCTCTTCGTCTTTCTGCCTCAGGGGCTCCCCTTTATATATAGGTTGAGGTCCTATGGTCACAATACAATCAGAGCCGTAGTACAACCGTGCCTTAGTCTACTTCCTACTTATCTTGGTCCAACCTTCATCCCTATAACACTCGTAAGCTTAGCTTTTGTTCTAAGCAATGCAATTTTCTTGGGTATAGTTCTCAACATAAGGGTGTCAAGTCTTTAGATGTTTCCACCGGACGTGTTTATATATCACATGACGTTGTATTTGATGAAAGTCAATTTCCCTTTGAAAAACCACATCCAAATGTCGGTGCTCTTCTCCAGAAGAAAATTCTTCTCCTTTCCCCTCATCTACCCGGTGTTCGGTGTGAGGGTGTTGAAAATTGTACTGACCAAATTTGGAATAATACATCTCATGTTGCACCTAAGTTTTATGTTTCAACAACAAATACGGCAGAAAACGACACATAAAATATTGTACCGCGAGGTACAGAAGAAGACACCTCCCATCATGGGGCTTTCCCTCGGGATCAGCGCCCCTAACAGTGTTAGGTATGGGTGTATCCCCCTTGGGATAAGCCTCCAGCCAGACGGAGTCGGGCAGCCCGGCCACCCCTCCGCGCCAGACCTGCTCTACTACGTCACGCCTCTCCATCGAGCTGACCACCTCGGAAATGGTGCGCCAATCAGCGGAAGGGACCGATGGACATAAAATGGTATGCGTCGACCCCATGGGTCTACTCCCTATGGGCCCTTATGGCTGAACCTGCTGGGTCGGCCACGGGTTCTATGCCGGATCCGCTCCGTGCCCCCAGCCCGCACGGATTTTCTCTAGTCGTGCCTGTTGTTTCACCCACGTTCTCGGCCGCAGATTATCTCGTGCTGCATGGCGGGCCTGCTCCCTCGGGATCAGTGGGATTCCCTCTGCCGCAGTCTGCCGCTCCACCTGCATTTTCTGCGGCTCCAACAACACCACCCTGTACACGTCTTCAGGCAGGGAAAATACATCATCTTAATTACAAAACAAAATATGGTTTAGCTATTTCTTCTGATTCCGCAGGCAAACCTCACACAATTAGTGATGCTCTCGCTGATCACCCGTGGAAGTAGGTGTTGGAAATATGCCCTTGAGGCAATAATAACTTAGTTATTATCATATCTCCTTGTTCATGATAATCGTTTATTATCCATGCTAGAATTGTATTGATCGGAAACTCAGATACATGTGTGGATACATACACAACACCGTGTCCCTAGTATGCCTATAGTAGACTGGCTCGTTGATCAAAGATGGTCAAGGTTTCTTGGCCATACACATGAGATGTCATTTGATAACGGGATCACATCATTAGGGGAATGATGTGATGGACAAGACCCAAACTATAAACGTAGCATATGATCGTGTCAGTTTATTGCTACGGTTTTTTGCATGTCAAGTATTTGTTCCTATGACCATGAGATCATGCAACTCACTGACACCGGAGGAGTACCTTGTGTGTATCAAAGGTCGCAACATAACTGGGTGACTATAAAGGTGCTCTACAGGTATCTCCGAGGGTGTCTGTTGGGTTGGCATTTGTTACTCCGTGTGACGGAGAGGTATCTTAGGGCCCACTCGGTAATACAACATCACTATAAGCCTTGCAAGCAATGTGACTAAATAGTTAGCCACGGGATCTTGTATTACGGAACGAGTAAAGAGACTTGCTGGTAACGAGATTGAACTAGGTATAGAGATACCAACAATCGAATCTCGAGCAAGTAACATACCGAAGAACAAAGGGAACAGTGTACGGGATTAACTGAATCCTTGACATAGAGGTTAAACCGATAAAGAACTTCATAGAATATGTAGGAACCAATATGGGTATCTAGGTCCCACTATTGTTTATTGAACGTAGAGGTGTCTCGGTCATGTCTACATAGTTCTCGAACCCGCAGGGTCCGCACACTTAAGGTTCGGTGACGTTTCGGTAGTATAGAGTTATGTATGGTGGTGACCGAAGGTTGTTCGGAGTCCCGGATTAGATCCCGTATGTCACGAGGAGCTCTGGAATAGTCCAGAGGTAAAGATTGATATATAGGAAGTCCTGTTTTGGCCACCGGAAAAGTTTCCAGCTCATCGGTAGTGTATCGGGAGTGTCGGGAGGGTACCGGTGGACCATCGGGAGGGGTGTCATGGCACGAGGGGCCTCATGGTCTGTGGAAGGAGACAAACCAGCCCCTAGTAGTCTGGACAAAACTTCCACTAAAGCCCATGAGGTTTGAGAAGGAAAAATTCCAAAGGTGGAGAGGTGGAAAGAGTTTCCAAGTGAAAAGGAGGAATCCTACTCCAAATAGGATTGGAGTAGGACTCCTCAACCTCCAATTTCGACCAAAACCTTGAGGGTTTTAGGCTGACTCCTCCCCTCCCTCCGTCCTATATATACTAGAGGATTTAGAGGGAAGAGCTAACCCTAATTGCCACGTGCTCCCTCTACTTCATCTAGATCGGTTTTCTCCTCTAGTCAAGTTCGGCGGTGCTTAGGCGAAGCCCTGCCGGAATAGTTCCACCACCATCGCCGCTGCACCGTCGCACTGTGAGAGAACTCATCTGCCTCTATGTTCCCTCTTGTTGGATCAAGAAGGCGGAGATCTTCATCGAGTTGTACGTGTGCTGAACGCGGAGGTGCCGTCCGTTCGGCGCTAGATCGGAAGGACCATGATCAAGATCGCGAGAGGATTTGTGATTGGATTGCGGGACAGATCATGATGGGATCGTGGGACGGATCATGATTGGATTGCGAGACGGATCGTGATGGTATCGCGGGATGCTCGGCGATTTGGATCGCGAAGACGTTCGACTACATCAACCGCGTTCTTAACGCTTCCCGCTTAGCTATCTACAAGGGTATGTAGATCCACTCTCCCCCTCGTAGATGCTCATCACCATGGAAAGATCTTGTGTGTGCGTAGGAATTTTTTTTGTTTCCCATGCAATGCTCCCCAACAGTGGTATCAGAGCTAGGTCCATGTGTAGATCAGATCTCGAGTAGAACACAAAGGAGTTTGTGGGCGTTGATGCTTAGATTGCTTCCTCCCTTGGTCGTATTTTGGTTCAGTGTTATCGTGGGATGAAGCGTCCCAGACCAACCTTACTTGTACGCTTACAAGAGACCGGTTCCATCGACTGACATGTAAGTTTGTTGCACAAAGATGGCTAGCGGGTGTCTGTCTCTCCTACTCTAGTTGGATCAGATTCGACAAAGACGGTCCTTGAGAAGGTTGAATAGCAATTTGAGTATCACCGTTGTGGTTTATGCGTAGGTGAAAATTGTTCTTGCTAGATACCCGTAGCAGCCACATAAAACTTGCAACAACAATTAGAGGATGTCTAACTAGTTTTTGGAGGGTATGTTGTGATGTGATATGGCCAATTACATTATGAGATATATGTGATGTATGATATGATCATGTATTGTATAGAATATCACGACTTGCATGTCGCTGAGTACGGCAACCGGTAGGAGCCATAGGGTTGTCTTTAATTATTGTATGACCTGCGTGTCAATCATTAAGCGCTATGTAATTCTTTACTTTATCGCTAAATGGTAGCAATAGTAGAATAAGCATGGTGGGCGTGACAACCCCGATGGAGACATGTTGATGGAGATCAAGGTGATGGAAATCATGGTGTCATGCCGGTGACGATGGAGATCATGCCGGTGCTTTCAAGATGGAGATCAAAAGCACAAGTTCATGGCCATATCATGTCACTTATGATTTGCATGTGATGTTAATCCTTTTATGCACCTTATTTTGCTTAGGATGATGGTAGCATTATAAGGTGATCCCTCACTTAAATTCAAGATTAGTTGTGTTCTCCCCGAGTGTGCACCGTTGTGAAAGTTTGTCATGTCGAGACACCACGTGATGATCGGGTGTGATAGACTCTACGTTCACATACAGCGGGTCAAAGCCAGTGTTGCACATGCGAAACACTCGGGTTAAACTTGACGAGCCTAGCATGTACAGACATGGCCTCGGAACACAAGAGACCGAAAGGTCGAACATGATTCATATAGCAGATATGATCGACATGATGATGTTCACCATTGAAACCACCTCAACTCACGTGATGTTCGGACTTGAGTTGGTGAATTTGGATCATGTATCACTCAAATGACCGAAGGGATGTCAATTTGAGTGGGAGTTCTTAAGTAATATGATTAATTGAACTCATTATCATGAACATAGTCAAAGTGTCTTTGCAAATTATGTTTTAGATGGCTCGCGGTGTAGCTCCCCTGTTTTATTGATACGTTCCTAGAGAAAAGTAAGTTGAAAGATAATGGTAGCAATTTTGCGGACTTGGTCCATGGTCAGAGGATTGTCCTCAGTTGTTGCACAGAAGTCGTATGTCCATGATGCACCGCTCGGTGCGCCACCCCCTCTAGCGTCGTCTATAGATGTTGTGAACATCTGACAGGCACGTTCCGATGACTGCTTGATAGTTTAGTGCGTCATGCATTACGGCTTAGAATTAAGGCTCCAAAATGTTTTGAACGTCACAAAACATATGAGATGTTCTAAGAGCTGAAATTGGGATCTCAGGCTCGTGCCCATGTTGTGAGACATGAGATCTCCAACAAGATTCTTTGCCTGCAAGGAGAATAGCTCAATCATTGAGCATGTGCTCAGATTGTCTGGGTGCTACAATTGCTTGAATCGAGTGTGAGTTGATCTTCTAGATAAGATAGTGATTGATATAGTTCTCTAAGTCACTATCACTAAGCTACTAGAACTTCGTGATGAACTACAATTGTGACAGGGATGGAAATGATGATCCCTGAGCTATTCGCGATGTTTGAGACCGCAAAGGTAGATATCAAGAAGGAGCATCAAGTGTTGATGGTTAGTAAAACCACTAGTTTCAAAAAAGGAAAGTGTAAGGAGGGAAACTTCATGTATGGCAAGTCAGTTGCTGCTCCAGTGAAGCAACCCAAAGTAGAACCCAAACCCGAGACTAAGTGCTTCTATTATGAGGAGAGCGGTCGCTGAAGGGGAACAACCCTATATACCTGGTAGTTAAGAAGGTTGGCAACGTCAACAAAAGTATATTTGATATACATGTTATTGATGTGTACCGTGCTAGTACTCCTGGTAGCGCCTGGGTATTGGATACCGGTTCGATTGCTAAATGTTAGTAACTCAAAATGTTTCAAAATACCAAGTTGCGGATGGGTTTACTAAGGCCTTGGCTACAAGACAATTCGAAAAGTTCAAACGTAATCTTAACTTGAGAAGTTCATATTAAGGGAGGGTGTTGAACACCTAATATATTCTGGTTGTACCGAACCAGGTTAATCTTGTGTATCATGTCATTGTATAGGATAGATAGACTCTCTCTCTCTCTCTCTTATCTATATTCCTTTAGATCTCCTAGTCTGTTACTCCTATTGATGTAAATCTACGAGACTCCCTTCTTGTCTAGATCAATATATATCGATGTGCCCCTTGTCTAGGGGTTGATATGCTTCCATAATTCTCACAAAGTCCATTGCTCCTAGAGTGAAAACATTTTCTTGGAGACTTATTAGAAGGGATTTAGCTTCTCGTTTACGGGCTTCTAGGTATTATATACATATTATAAAAGAATGTTGCATGTTTGGTCAACTGGAAACTGGCTCGCCTTTATTTGTCCATTGCAATTTTGCTAGATCTATCTGGTTTAATTTGGGCCTCAAAACGGATGCTTTGGACACTATTTTGTATCACTTGATCTTGTCCGCTCAATATTTGGATTTACACATATGTCATGCCCAAGATGTGATCCTATCCTTATTTTGGCACGAGGGCCACGACAGGGATAGAAGCGCATCTCGTCGTGTTGCAAGAATGGATATCATTACAAGTACATGTACAGAAGAGATGAGTATATAGAATTGGCTTACACTCGCCACAAGCTACATCAGAGTCACATCAATACAACAACATATTCGCACATCATATAGAAGAGCAGGGTACGACTACGGACGAAAACAAATGACATCCATCCTGGCTATCCCAGGCTCCCGCCTGGAACCCATCCTGGATTGATGAAGAAGAAGAAGAATAATAACTCCAAATCAAACAAGCATCGGGCTCACGTCAAAGCATTGCATTACCTATACCAACAATTGTTGTTGTAGTAATCTGTGAGCCACAGGGACTCAGCAATCTCATTTCCAAGGGTATGAAGACTATTAAAGCTTAATGAGTAAGGTATGGTTAAGTGGTGAGGCTGCAGCAAGCGATTTAGCATTTATTTGAGTGGCTAACTTACGAGTATATAAAGTAAAGTATGGTGGTCTACGCATAACGGACGTGAACTAGTGATGATCACTAACTGATCTTGAACACCTACTTACGTCAAACATAACCCCACCATGTTCTCTCTCGAAAAAGAACTCACGAGAAGAGACAGTCAGGGTTACGCACACAGTTGGTGTGTTTTATTAGAGTTTACTTCAAGTTTTCCATGACCGGGTGTTAAAAAAATATCCAAGTTTGCCACATAACCGTCGGCACGGCTTGCCGAAAGATTTAACCCTAGAGGGGTGCTCAACTCGTCCATCACAAATTAACCACACGCAGCGGGAATAACCCTTTTTCGTGTGCTTTAAAAATGGTTTTTTAACGATGTCGTGGGCGCGTGCATGTGTGGTTGGTCTCGAAACGGGCAACGGCAAGAATGGAGAGAACCGGCGAATACGAACAGATGCAAGTTTTCGAAAATGAGTGACGATGCTATGCAGATGATGCAAATGATGCTATGATGAATGCGACACCCAAACGAATCACATGACGAGAATGGAATAAAAGGGGAATCTTCTGGAGCATCGGTCCCGGGCTGTTACAACATTGCCTCAATTTTCGCTCTCCTTTGGAATATTTGGAAGGCAAGAAATGATTTTATTTTCAAAATAAAGCTTGGACACTTTTGCAGGTAGTTTATGCCACGAGAGTCATGCTAGATGTAGGTTTAATGGAGAATTATGAAGAAAATAGCAGGACCTCAACAATGTCTCATCCAAAAAAAAATAAGTTACCATGAAAAGGTCTATCTTTACAATGTGTAGGTTTCTAGGCTTATGTTGATCTGGCCTTTAATCCTCTGGTGGCAGGAAAACAAGCTTCCTTTGGAGTGTTCGAAATGAAGACAACAAACACTCAGTATTCATTCAAGCGATGGCCTTGAATGTTTTTTCTGTTTTCATGCAGAAGCTATGGGTTTACTCCTAGCTGCTTTGACGGTTAAGGCCTAGATGGAACTCAATTTCTTTCCGTTCTAATTCTAGGATATTGGGTGATGCCACCGAAGCAAGGAATTTCCTCGAAAGTTCAGGATATTGGAGGATCAATCCTATACTTGTAGATTTCTTCAATATTGCTTCCAGCCTCAACTCTTACAAGGTCGCCCATATTCCCAGGAGGCCAAAAGGCTTTCTTGCATAGATCTTCCTCTTGTTGCTCTTTTTTATGCAGTAAAGCCTCCAGCTGTAATCTAAAAATGACCTATGAAGCCATTTCTTTTCCTTTGATGAAACTTCTTTGTGTACATTGTTCGGGATGATAATTAAATCTAGCCCACCCGCGAGAGCTTAGTTTGCCAGAAAACGAAAAACTAGCTTCACACAGTAGGTGAGCACCTTCTTATACATACATGAAGTATATGTTGTGAGCATTGCGCATTAATTCTATCAAAAAATAGGAGGCATCTGCCCGGCCTTAGAATGAGGCCCTTATAGAACGACAAGGGTCTAAGTAAGGACAGCAAAAAGCAAAAGGCAACAGCTAAATAGACTAGCAGTACGGAAACAAGGTCGGAGGCCACACACGCGATGCAGCACGGGAGCAGCACAAGTCCACAAGCTAAAGCGCAAGAAAAAACGAAAGAGAAAGCAAGCAGGCAGGCGAAGAGCTGTTGAGGTAGCCGGGGCGGTGTAGGCCGGCGATGACCCCTATGAAGCACAACGAAGCTCAATGCACTTTGTTCGCACCCTTGTAGCAGGCACCTCCACATGCCTTCTATCTTGGGTGTTGGGTAACATTGCATGGGAAACAAAAAAAAATCCTACGCACATGCAAGATCTATCCATGGTGATGAGCATCTACGAGAGGGAGAGTGGATCTACATACCCTTGTAGATCGCTAAGTGGGAAGCGTTAAGAAACGCGGTTGATGTAGTCGAACGTCTTCGCGATCTAAATCGCCGAGAATCCCGCGATCCCATCACGATCCGTCCCACGATCCAATCATGAACCATCCCGCGATCTCATCATGGTCCGTCCCGCGATCCAATCACGAATCGTCTCGCGACCTTGATCACGGTCCTTCCGATCCAGCGCCGAACGGACGGCACCTCCACGTTCAGCACACGTATAGCTCGATGATGATCTTCGCCTTCTTGATCCAGCAAGAGGGAGCGGAGAGATAGAAGAGTTCTCCGGTAGTGTGACAGTGTTGCGGTGATGGTGGTGGAGCAATTCGAGTAGGGCTTCGCCTAAGCACCGCTGAAACCAATCTAGAAGAGAAACTACGAACTAAAGGAGAGGCAGCATGTGGCTTAGGGTTTCTTGATGTGTTCCAAGTGCTAGCCCTGCCCATTTATTTATATGCTAAGCCTTGGGGGTCGAAACTTGGAGAAAAATCCTCCGCAAGGTCGGTTTGCCCGCAAGGCAAGAGTCTTTCTCGGACTCCAGGACCACACGCCAAGGTCCTCGGCATCTGGCCCCAGATGCCAGGGTCCCTGGCGTCTGGCCCTAGGCCTCCGCAAAACATTTTTTGCACCTTCCTAAAGCCTCATGGGCTTTACGCCTTGGCCCAAATAAAGTGTCCTTGTACCCCGAACATTTCGGTAAACATCCGAAAATATTTCCGGTGAATTCTGGAACCCTTCCGAAGACCAAACACTATTATCCCATATATCAATCTTTACCTCCGGACCATTCTGGAGCTCCTCGTGACGTCCCGGATCTCATTCGGGACTCCGAACAACCTTCGGTAGCCACCATACATAACTCTATACTACCGAAACGTCATTGAACCTTAAGTGTGCAGACCCTGTGGTTTCGAGAACTATGTAGACATGACCGAGACACCTCTACGGTCAATAACCAATAGCGGGACCTAGATGCCCATATTGGTTCCTACATATTCTACGAAGATCTTTATCAGTCGAACCTCTATGTCAAGGATTCAGTCAATCCCGTATAACGTTCCCTTTGTTCTTTGGTATGTTACTTGCCCGAGATTCGATCATTGGTATCTCCATACCTAGTTCAACGTCGTTACCGGCAAGTCTCTTTACTCGTTCCGTAATACAAGATCCCATGGCTAACACTTTAGTCACATTTCTTGCAAGGCTTGTTGTGATGTTGTATTACCGAGTGGGCCCTGAGATACCTCTCCATCACACGGATTAACAAATCCCAGTCTTGATCCATGCCAACTCAATAGACACCCTCGTAGATACCTGTAGAGCACCTTTATAGTCACCTAGTTACGTTGCGATGTTTGATACACACAAGGTACTCCTCCGATGTTAGTGAGTTGCATGATCTCATGGTCATAGGAACAGATACTTGACATGCAAAAAACAGTAGCAATAAACTGACACGATCATATGCTACGTTTGTAGTTTGGGTCTTGTCCATCATATCATTCTCCTAATGATGTGATCCCGTTATCAAATGACATCTCATGTCCATGGCTAGGAAACCTTGACCATCTTTGATCAACGAGCTAGTCTATTAGAGGCATATTAGGGACACGGTGTTGTCTATGTATCCATACATGTATCTAAGTTTCCGATCAATACAATTCTAGCATGGATAATAAATGATTATCATGAGCAAGGAAATATGATAATAACCAATTTATTATTGCCTCTAGGGCATATTTCCAACAGTCTCCCACTTGCACTAGAATCAATAATCTAGTTCACATCACCATGTGATTCGCATTGTTATGAATCTAACAGCCAATGAGTTCTGGGGCTCGATCAAGCTTTGCATGTGAGAGAGGTCTTTTAGTCAATGGGTCTGCGTCATTCAGATCCGTGTGTACTTTGAAAATCTCTGTGTCATACTGTACACACTGCTACAACACTCCACTTGGAGCTATTCCAAATGGCTGCTCCACTATACGTATCCGGATTGCTACGAAGAGTCATCCGGATTGGTGTTAAAGCTTGCATCGACGTAACTCTTTACGACAAACTCTTTATCACCTCCATAATCGAGAAAAATTTCCTTAGTATTTTAGTTATTAAGGATAATCTTGACCGCTGTCTAGCGATCCACTCCTGGATCACTCATGTACCCCTTGACAAACTCATGGAAAGGCACACACCAGGTGCGGTACACAGCATGGCATAATATAGAGCCTATGGCTAAGGCATAGGGGACGACCTTCATCCTTTCTCTTCCTTCTGCCGTGGTCGAGCTTTGAGTCTTACTCAACTCCACACCTTACAAATCAGGCAAGAACTCTTTGTTTGACTGGTCCATTTTGAATTCTTCCAAAATCTTTTCAAGGTATGTACTCATTGAAAGTTTTATCAAACGTCTTGATCTATCTCTGTAGATCTCGATGCCCAAAAATTAAGTAGCTTTCTCCAGGTCTTCCTTTGAAAAACTCTTTTCAAACAACCCTTTATGCTTTCTAGAAATTCTACATCATTTCTGATCAACAATATGTCATCCACATATGCTTATCAGAAACTCTATAGTACTCCCACTCACTTTATTGTAAATACAAGTTTGTAATAAACTTTGTACAGACTCAAAAACTTTGATCACCTCATCAAAGCGTATATTCCAACTCCGAGATGCTTGCTCCAGCCCATAAAAGGATTGCTGGAGCTTGCACACCATTTAGCATCCTTAGGACTGACAAAACCTTCTAGTTGTATCTCATACAACCTTTCCTTAAGGAACGAAATGATGTTTTGACATCCATCTGCCAGATTTCATAATTGAAAAATGCAGCAACTGCTAACATAATTCCAATAGACTTTAGCATCGCTATGAGTGACAAGGTCTCATCGCAGTCAACTCCTTGAACTTGGCGGAAACTTCTTTCCGACAAGTCGAGCTTTATAAATGGTGACATTTACCATCAGCGTCTGTCTTCATCTTAAAGGTCCATTTGTACTTGACAACATGCCGTCCAACGAGAAAGTCTACCAAAGTCTATACTTTGTTTTCATACATGGATCCTTTCTCGGATTTCATGGCCTCTAACCATTTATCGAAATCCGGGCCCATCATCGCTTCTTCATAACTCTTAAGCTCATCGTTGTCCAACAACATGACCTCTAAGATAGGGTTGTCGTGCCACTCAGGAGCAGTACGCGTCCTTGTCGACCTACGAGGTTCGATAGTAACTTGATCCGAAGCTTCATGATCATTATCATTAACTTCCTCTTCAACTAACGTAGGCTCCACAGGAACATCTTTCTGTGTTGCACTACTCTCTGGTTGAACAAAGGTTCAACAACCTCATCAAGTTCTATCTTCCTCCCACTCAGTTCTTTCAAGAGAAACTCTTTCTCGAGAAAGGACCCATTTTAGCAACAAACACTTTGTGCTCGGATCTGAGATAGAAGGTATACCCAACTGTTCTTAGGGTATTCTATGAAGATGCATTTGTTCGCTTTGGGTTGGATCTCATTAGGTGAAAACCCTTTTCACATAAGCGTCGGAGCCCCAAACATTAAGAAATGACAGCTCAGGTTTCTGCCAAACCATATGGTGTCATCTCAACGGATTTAGATGGTGCCCTATTTAAAGTGAATGTAGTTGTCTCTAATGCATAACCCCAAAACGATAGTGGTAAAATGATAAGAGACATCATAATTCGCACCATGTCCAATAGAGCACGACTATGATGTTCGGACACACCATCACACTATGGTGTTCTAGGTGGCGTGAGTTGCGAAACAACTTTCACATTGTCTTAAGTTGTATACCAAACTCGTAACTCAGATATTCACCTCCACAATCATATCGTAGATATCTTATCTTCTCGTCACGATGATCTTAAACTTCACTCTAAATTTGCTTGAACTTTTCAAATGATTCAGACTTGTGTTTCATTAAGTAAATATACACCATATCTACTCAAATCATCAGCAAAGGTAAGAAAATAACGATATCCACCGCACGCTACAAGACTCATTGGATTGCATACATCAACAAGTATTATTTTCAATAAATCACTTGCCCGCTCCATCAAACCGGAAAATGGGGTCCTTAGTCATCTTGCCCAAGAGGCATGGTTCGCATGTCTCAACCGATTCGAAATCGAATGAGTCCAAAGATCCATCAACATGGAGTTTCTTCACGCGTTTTATACCAATATGACTATTAGGGGCAGTGCCACAAGTATGTGGTACTATCATTATTAACTTTGTATCTTTTGGCATCAATGTTATGAACATGTGTATTACTACGAACAAGATTCAACAAACCATTCTCACTGGTTGCATGACCATTGAAGGTATTATTCATGTAAAAAGAATAACCATTATTCTCTAACTTAAATGAATAACCATATTGCAATAAACACGATCTAATCACGTTCATGCTCAAGGCAAACACAAAATAACATTTATTTAGGTTCGTCACTAATCCCAAAGGTAGAGAGAGCGTGCGATGTTGACCACATCAACCTTGGAAACATTTCTAACACATATCGTCACCTCACCCTTATCTAGTCTCTGTTTATTCTGTAGCTTTTACATCGAGTTACTAACATTTAGCTACCGAACCGGTATCCAATACCCATCTGCTATTAGGAGTACTAGCAAGGTACACACCAATAACACGTATATCAAATATACTTGTGTCAACGTTTCCATCCTTCTTATCTACCAAGTATCTAGGGTTGTTCCGCTTTAGCGACCGCTCACCTCATAATAGAAGCACTTAGTCTCAGGTTTGGGTTCAACTTTAGGTTACTTCACTGGAGCAGCAACTGACTTGCCATCCATGAAGTTTCCCTCCTTGCCCTTGCCCTTCTCAAAACTAGTGGTTTTATAAACCATCAACACTTGACGCTCCTTCTTGATTTCTACCTTCGCGGTGTCAAACATCGCGAACAGCTCAGGGATCATTATTTCCATCCCTGGCATTTTATAGTTCATCACCAAGTTCTAGTAGCTTAGTGATAGTGACTTGGAGAACTATATCAATCACTATCTTATCTGGAAGATCAACTCCCACCCGATTCAAGCGATTGCAGCACCCAGACAATCTGAGCACATGCTCAACGATTGAGCTATTTTTCTTCATCTTGCAGGCAAAGAATCTTGTTGGAGATCTCATATCTCACAACACAGGCATGAGCCTGAGATCCCAATTTCAGCTCTTAGAACATCTCATATGTTCCGTGACGTTCAAAATGTATTGGAGCCTCAATTCTAAGTCTTAATGCATGACACACTAAACTATCAAGTAGTCATCGGAACATGCCTATCATATGTTCACAACATCTAGAGACGACGCTACAGGGGTTGGCGCACCAAGCGGTGCATTAAGGACATAAGCCTTTTGTGCAGCAATGAAGACAATCCTCAAATCACGGACCCAGTCCGCAATATTGCTACCATCATCTTTCAACTCTATTTCTCTAGGAACATATAAAAATTCAAGGGAGCTATAGCGTGAGCTACAACATAATTTGCAAAGACACTACTGACTATGTTCATGTTAATGAGTTCAATTAATCATATTACTTAAGAAATCCAGCTCAAATTGACATCCCTCCAGTCATTCGAGTGATACATGATCCAAATTCACCAACTCAAGTCCGATCATCACGTGAGTTGAGGTGGTTTCAATGGTGAACATCATCATGTTGATCATATCTACTATATGACTCATGTTCGACCTTTCAGTCTCTTGTGTTCCGAGGCCATGTCTGTACATGCTAGGCTCGTCAAGTTTAACCTAAGTGTTCTGCACGTGCAACACTGGCTTGCACCCATTGTATGTGAACGTATAGTCTATCACACCCGATCATCACGTGGTGTCTCGACAAGACGAACTTTCGCAATGATGCACACCCGGGGAGAACACAATTTATCTTGAAATTTAAGTGAGGGATCACCTTATAATGCTACCGTCGTCCTAAGCAAAACAAGGTGCATAAAAGGATTAACATCACATGCAAATCATAAGTGACAGGATATGGCCATGAACTTGTGCTTTTGATATCCATCTTGAAAGCACCGACATGATCTCCATCGTCACCGGCATGACACCATGATCTCCATCATCTTGATCTCAATCAACGTGTCGCCATCGGGGTTGCTGCTCCCACCATGCTTCTACTACTATTGATACCATTTAGCGATACAGTAAAGCATTACATGGCGCTTAATGATTGACATGCAGGTCATACAATAATTAATGACAACCCTGTGGCTCTTGCCGGTTGCCGTACTCATCGACATGCAAGTCGTGATATTCTATACAACACATGATCATCTCATACATCACATATATCTGATCATGTAATTTGGCCATATCACATCACAACATACCCTGCAAAAACAAGTTAGACGTCATCTAATTATTTTTGCAAGTTTTACGTGGCTGCTACGGGTATCTAGCAAGAACAATTCTCACCTACGCAAAATCACAACGGTGATACATAAGTTTCTTTTCAACCTTCTCAAGGACCGCCTTTGTTGAATCCGCTCCAACTAAAGTAGGAGAAACAGACACCCGCCAGCCATCTTTGTGCAATGAAGTTACATGTCAGTTGATGGGAACCAGTCTCTCGTAAGCGTACGAGTAAGGTTGGTCCGAGCCGCTTCATCCCACAATACCGCTGAACCAAAACACGACCAAGGGAGGAAGCAATCTAAGCATCAACGGCCACAAACTCTTTGTGTTCTACTTGAGATCTCATTTACACATAGACCAAGCTTTGATACCACTGTTGGGTAACATTGCAAGGGAAACAAAAAAATTCCTACGCACACGCAAGATCTATCCATGCCGATGAGCATCTACGAGAGGGAGAGTGGATCTACATACCCTTGTAGATCGCTAAGTGGGAAGCGTTAAGAAACGCGGTTGATGTAGTCGAACGTCTTCGCGATCCAAATCGCCGAGCGTCCCCTGATCCCATCACAATCTGTCCCGCGATCCAATCACGATCCATCCTGCGATCTCATCATGGTCCATCCCGCGATCCAATCACGAATCGTCTCGCGATCTTGATCATGGTCCTTCCGATCTAGCGCCGAACGAATGGTACCTCCACGTTCAGCACACGTACAGATCGATGACGATCTTCACCTGCTTGATCTAGCAAGAGGGAGCGGAGAGGTAGACGAGTTCTCCGGCAGCGCGACGGTGTTGTGGCAATGGTGGTGGAGCAATTCCAGCAGGGCTTCGCCTAAGCACCGCTAAAACCGATCTAGAGGAGAAACTACAAACTAGAGGAGAGGCAGCATGTGGCTTAGGGTTTCTTGATGTGTTCCAAGTGCTAGCCCCGCCCCTTTATTTATATTCTAAGCCTTAGGATCGAAACTTGGAGAAAAATCCTCCTAAAGGTCGGTTTGCCCTCAAGGCAAGAGTCTTTCTCGGACTCCAAGACCAGACGCCAAGGTCCTCGGCGTCTAGCCCCAGACGCTAGGATCCCTGGCGTCTGGCCCTTGGCCTCCGCAAAACATCTTTTGCACCTTCCTAAAGCCTCATGGGCTTTACCCCTTGGCCCAAATAAAGTGTCCTTGTACCCCGAACATTTCGGGAAACATCCGAACCTATTTCCGGTGTATTTCAGAACCCTTCCGGAGACCAAACACTATTATCACATATATCAATCTTTACCTCCGGACCATTCCGGAGCTCCTCGTGACGTCCGGGATCTCATCCGGGACTCTAAACAACCTTCGGTCACCACCATACATAACTCTATGCTACTAAAACGTCACTGAACCTTAAGTGTGCAGACCCTGCGGGTTCGAGAACTATGTAGACATGATCGAGACACCTCTAAGATCAATAACCAATAGCGTGACCTCGATGCCCATATTGGTTCCTACATATTCTATGAAGATCTTTATCGGTCGAACCTCTATGTCAAGGATTCAGTCAATCCCGTATAATGTTCCCTTTGTTCTTCGGTATGTTACTTGCCCGAGGTTCGATCATCGGTATCTCCATACCTAGTTCAACCTCGTTACCGTCAAGTCTATTTACTCGTTCCATAATACAAGATCCTGTGGCTAACACTTTAGTCACATTGCTCTTGTTGTGATGTTGTATTACCGAGTGGGCCCTTAGATACCTCTCCGTAACACAGAGTAACAAATCCCAGTCTTGATCCATGCCAACTCAATAGACACCCTCGGACATACCTGTAGAGCACCTTTATAGTCACCCAGTTACGTTGCGACGTTTGGTGCACACAAGGTACTCCTCCGGTGTTAGTGAGTTGCATGATCTCATGGTCATAGGAATAGATACTTGACATGCAAAAAACAGTAGCAATAAACTGACACGATCATATGCTACGTTTGTAGTTTGGGTCTTGTCCATCATATCATTCTGCCAATGATATGATCCCGTTATCAAATGACATCTCATGTCCATGGCTAGCAAACCTTGACCATCTTTGATCAACGAGCTAGTCTATTAGAGGCATACTAGGGACACGGTGTTGTCTATGTATCCACACATGTATCTAAGTTTCCGATCAATACAATTATAGCATGGATAATAAATGATTATCACGAGCAAGGAAATATGATAATAACCAATTTATTATTGCCTCTAGGGCATATTTCCAACATTGGGATCTTGCCAACAGTGTCCATTGCTGCAAGAAAGACACCAGTTCATATAATAAGTCAGTCGGGTGCCAGATGAATTGCCCCTCAATCAAAGCCTTACTTCTAGCGGTCCAAAGAGCCCAAGCTTGGGAAATAGATGGCAATGGTCATCATTAACGATCCGGAAAAACTCTCCCATTTTTTAGGGTGACGGGCGGAAGGGGCGACCGTGGCGACGATGGCCGCCGCGGCGACGGCCCGCACCCCTGGCCATGTGAGCGCAACCAAGCCGGGCGGACGGTTCTGGGTACTTGCAGGGGGCAATGATGAAGACGAACACGGCGAGGGTGGCCCGATCGTGATGACACCAGAGGTACTATCTCCAACGCCTTCTGACCGTGTGTGTGATGCATTCCAGGACGAATGTACGTAAGCGGAGATGGCTGATCTGGTCGATGCGATGGTCACGAAGGATGATCTAGCATGGTTGGGAGGGTCTCTGGTGAACAAGATGGACGTCGCGCGGCGGCTGGTTTGCTGGAGGACGTCTACCGCAGTGATCCGGCCATGGAAAGGACCAATTCCGAAGGAATGTCTGCCAAAACTCACCATCTCAGACTGTATCCTGTCGTCCTCATGGTGTACGGTTAAGAAGAAGAAGAAAAGTCGGAGCCGGCGGCGGCGCTGCCGGCATCGATGATGTCGATCGGTGAGATCCAATCCCGTCGTTTGAATTTTTTGCTAGGCCCTGTTGGGCTGCCCCAGTACAAATCAGTCGTGGGCCTCGAGGACGCTGGGTATATGGCCCAGTCCGAGGCACAAGCTGGCCCAATTGGGGTGTCTTTAGGCGGGCTGATTATCGTATGGGAACCTCAAGCTCTTACCGACACCGATCAATCGCCTAGGGTACAACGGCGATGTAACCGGCTGGGTTTTCCAAAACTGCAGGCGGGCTGGGTGCCACGTGTTCGCTCGCCACCAGCGGTCTAGCCGGCCATGGCGGGCCGGAGTAATCCGCAGCCACCTTCAAAAGCCCCGACAGCGGCGACCAATGAAGGGGCTGGGCACGGTGATCTAGCAACTCACGGCAACACCAATGCGGAGGCCCCCGGCCGCGACGGCTTCGGTGCCGGTCACGGGAGTGACTACAGGCATCCGGCGCGAGGTCGCTGGGGAGATGATGGTTACCATGCGTATGGCTATGGAGTGCATCGGGGCTCCTCATCCACCGCCGGTGGCCGAGGTGATGGTGGGTACCGGGGCTTTAATGGCCCCCTAGGTCCGTTTGTCGAAGGGGCTAATGGTCCGGTGCACTAGAACAGGCCGGCCTACCGACCGAACTACAAAGGTAGGGGGTGGCAGATGGCCACAGGACCCTCTTCCACCGCGCGCGGACCCTCCTCGTACTGATGCAACGGTGGTGACTAAGGTCAGGGCTCTGGTCACATCACTGACGGGCACTCAAGGTCTCCCAGGTGCAGCCTTGGATGCGGTCCGTGCTCTCGATGCAGTCACCGTTCCGACTCTCTCTAATGCTACTGCTCGAGAAGTGGCGTCGGAGAAGGGTTCTGATAAGTCGGAAGGTGAGAGGGTTTTGAAGTGGGCAAGGAAAAAAGAAAAGATGACCTGTTTCCGTTGTGGCGGCCAAGGTCATTTTGTGGCGGAGTGCACTGTCGAGCTGTGTGACCTCTGTCGCAAGCCTAAGCATGAGACGGGGGAGTGTCCCCTACTATCGAGGCCAAAACCAGTGGTGACTATTTATGGAGTGTGCTGCCCAGAGCTTATGTTTTTCAAGTCACCCAAAGCTACTTTGAATGCACCACCTCCAGAGAGTTCCCGGACTAGTGTGGCTCGGGTCATGCATGGATCTCTGACCTCAGAGCAGATTGTTTAGCAGCTGCATGAGTTAGTGCCTGCTTCTTTCCCATGGGACCCGGTCAGACTTGATGAATAGGCATATAGAGTGGACTTCCCTACTAAGGAGGACTTGGCGAGGCTCCTTAAGTTTGGGATGAGCAGAGTGCCAAACAGCTCGTGCATTCTTGAGTTTGATGCCTGGACTCAGAAGGAACCAGCGGGTACTCCTTTGCCACAACTTTGGGTCAGGTTCCTAGGGGCGCCACGGGCGGCCTTGGATGACTTTCTGGTAACCTGGAGTCTTGGATCTCTGATTGGTAAAACAGAGAAGGTGGACATGTCGTTTACTCGTGCGCAAGGGATAGCCCGATTGCGGGTCAGTGTTATTAGTGTGGAGCACATACCTGATTCTGTCACTTGAACGTATGATGGCAGGAGTTTTGAGCTGGATATTGAGATTGAGGAAGATGCTGGCTTTTGTGGAGCTGGCTAAGAAGGTCGACATGGACACTTATGAGGGACATGGACAGGATGGGAACCGAGACAAAGAGCCAGTTCAGAGAGATGCCTCGAACTTGGGTTTAGCACCATCCGCTAAGCCAGCAGAGGAGGATTCGGCTAGGGACCAGTCACATGGCGCTTCCATGTCACACCACTTGAGGTTTGGTTCTTTTGGTTCTTCTTCAGCTCCGATCAGACTTTGGGGTTTTCGAGCAGAGATGGACGATCCGATGGAGCAGGAGTTGCCTCCGTTATCACCTCTGCTCTCACCTGTTGCATCCCCAAGGGCGTCGGGTTTTACAATGGTGCCTGGGAGCTCCGTGTTGGGCGAGTCGACCCCCAGGACACACGTCAGCGGTACGCTGCAGTCAGCGGATCTTATTACCTCAGCGGGCCGAGGAGACTTGGGGACGGGTGGGACGTGAGTAGGCACTCGCTCCCCGTCCTTGCTGATGTCAGCGCGACCAGCTTCGGGCATGGTGGGCGAGGCCGCCACTACTCCCAGGACACACGCCAGCGGTATGCCGCAGTCAACGGATCCTAGTACCTCGACGGGTCGAGCAGACTCGAGGACGAGTGGGACGCGAGTAGGCACTAGCTCCCCGTCCTTGCCGATGTCAGCGCGACCGGCTTTTAGCGAGGCCAGGGTGCGGGAGGTGATCACACCCCAGCCGCAGGCGCGGCTGCTTTGAGCACTGCGGGAGGACGCGTCTCGAAGGGCGTTGCACATTCAGGGCAGATCGGACTTATGGCAGGAGGCCAAGGTCTGGCATCGCCCACGGTGAAGGAGGTCATCGAGTTTGGGGGGATCCCAGACCCTGCGAGCGAGGCAAGGCGGGCGAGTAGCCGTCTTCAGGCTCAGCCGGATGTTGACGAGCTACAGATGGGTCGTGCCATGAGGGCGGCTAAGCTCAGAGACATCGAGACCACCACAGGTATGTCTATCGACACGAGTTGTTCTATTTTGCATTTTTCTGAGCAAGACATTATTTCAAATGCAAGTAAACTTGGGATAACGTTGGGTAGTAACGGAAAAGATATATCTAAATCTGTGAACGATCTATTAGACTTAGAGGCTGATAGAGCTGTAGAGATGGTTAGAAAGATTGCAGCCGTCGAACCTATGAATGATTCAGATATCAATGTGCTGGGGATTGGGGCATTAGAACAGTTATGTGAGGATCTAGTGCCGAATTCTATAATGCCTGATGAGGATATAGACTTAGAGGTGGAGGGTTATATGGCCCCTTTGCAAGTGAATGAGTGTGACTCTCAGGTTGTATGGACCAGCCGGCTGGACAAGGAAAACCGAAACGCACTTGGAAGAGGAAGGTGTATCCTGTCTCAGCCGTTCGTAGGAGCGCAAGATTTAAGACTGCTAAAAAAATTCATGATGAGAGATGAAAGGAATTTTCTGGAATAGCAGAGGTCTAGCGGACTTGGCTAAACGAAGATTTTTGGCGGAAGCATCTCTTGACCACAAACTGGATTTTATTGCATTAATGGAAACTGGGAGGGATAATTTTACATCCCAATTTTTTAATTCTCTAAGTGGCGGTATTGATTTCGATTGGCACTGTCTACCACCAAGAGGAAGATCCGGAGGGATCTTAATTGGGGTAAGGTGTGACATGCTTGAACTCCGAAATGTAGTGCTTGGGGACTTTGCTGTCAAATTTAGACTACGGTCCAAGGAGGACGGGTTCCAATGGGCACTGGTGGCCGTATATGGTGCGGCACAGCCGGAGCTCAAGAGGGACTTTCTGGCGGACCTTGTCCGGATTTGTGGGGACGAGAGACTGCCAATTCTAGTAGGGGGTGATTTCAATATCATCAGGAGGAGAGACGAGAAAAATAATGATAACTTAGATGGCAGATGGTCATTCATGTTTAATACAATCATAGAGAGCCTTGATTTGCGTGAGTTAGAGTTATCAGGAAGAAAATTCACTTGGGCAAACACGTTACCTACTCCGATTTTTGAAAAGTTGGATCGGGTTTTGTCTAGTGTGGAATGGGAGCAGAAATTCCCACGGGTGACAGTGAGAGCTTTGCCGAGAGCTATCTCCGACCATACCCCATTGTTTTTAGACTCGGGGGAGGCAACATATGGGGGGAATAATAATATGTTCTGTTTTGAGTTGCGATGGTTCGAGAGAGAAGGATTCATGGACCTCATAGCCAGGGAGTGGGCTAGGGACACGGGGGGAAGCTCGAACATTGACAGGTGGCAGAACAAGATAAGACACCTGAGGCAGTTCTTACAAGGATGGGCAAAACATGAATGTGGAATATATAAGAAAGATAAACAAAGGCTTTTAGATCTTATAAATGATCTAGATATAAGATCCGAAACCTCGTTATTAAATGACACTGAAAGGTCATTGAAAACGGAGGCTGAACTAAAATTGAAACGATTATTGACAGAGGAGGAGATGAAGTGGGCACTTAGAGCGAAAGTGAGCCAGGTAATGAAAGTCGATGACAATACGCAATTTTTCCATCTGATTGCCAATGGAAAACACAAAAAGAAAAAGATTTATCAACTTGAGCAGGATGAGGGTACAATCGTGGGACAAGAGAACCTAAAATTGTATATCTGTGAGTATTATAAGAAATTATTTGGGCCTCCAGAGGAAAATCATGTATCCATGGATGAGCATGAGGTCGGGGACATACCTCAACTCGGGTTGGACGAGAATGAGATATTAACCGCCCCTTTCATGGAGAAAGAGCTGTTCGAGCCTATTTCCCAAATGAAGAATAATAAGGCACCAGGTCCAGACGGGTTTCCAGCGGAATTCTATAAGAGATGCTGGAATATTATTAAAGGTGACTTACTATCCATGTTCTAGGACTTGTTTGATGGTCACCTACACTTGTTTCACCTTAACTTTGGAACAGTGACGTTGCTGCCAAAGAAGGAAGGGGCAATACGCATTGAACAATTCAGACCTATTTGTCTATTGAACGTAAGTTTCAAAATATTTACAAAGGAAGGAACAAATCAGTTGACGCGGATTGCACACGAGGTATTGCAACCAAGTCAGACAGCCTTCATGTCGGGCAGGAACATACTTGAGGGTGTGGTTGTCCTTCATGAAACCCTGCATGAAATCCATTTGAAGAAGTTGTATGGAGTTATCTTCAAGGTGGATTTCGAAAAGGCGCATGACAAAGTGAAATGGTCATTCGTACAGCAGGCACTGCTCATGAAGGGTTTTGACGACATATGGAGGAGACAAGTCGAATCCTTTGTGCAAAAAGGAAGCGTTGGAGTTAAGGTCAATGATGATGTTGGCCATTTCTTCCCAACTTTCAAGGGTCTCAGGCAGGGAGATCCTATGTCACCTATCCTATTTAATGTAGTTGTGGATATGTTGGCAATTCTAATAGGAAGGGCTAAACAAGCAGGCCAAGTAGGTGGACTGGTACCGCACCTGGTTGATGGTGGAGTGTCTATCTTACAATATGCTAACGATACCATTTTGTTTATGGACATGACATGGCCAAAGCAAGAAACATGAAACTCATACTTTGCCTCTTTGAACAATTGTCTGGTTTGAAAATAAATTTTCACAAGAGTGAGCTGTTTTGTTTTGGGAGAGCTCAAGATGAACAAGACTCATATAGACAATTGTTCGGATGTGAACTGGGGAGTCTACCGTTTAGTTATCTAGGCACGCCCATTCATCATCGGAAGCTTTCCAACAAAGAACGGAAGTGCATTGAGGATCGATTCGAGAAGAAGCTAAGCTGCTGGAAGGGTAAGATTTTATCATATGGAGGACGGCTAATTCTGATTAAATCGGTTCTCACGAGTATGTAGATGTTCCTTCTGTCCTTCTTTGAGGTACCTGTAGGGGTACGTAAAAGGTTGGACTTCTATCGATCCCGCTTCTTTTGGCAAAGTGATGAGGACAGGAAGAAATACAGGCTTGCTAGATGGGACATACTTTGTAGGCCCAAGGACCAAGGCGGTCTCGAGATTGAGGATTTAGAGGTAAAAACAGATGTTTGTTGAGCAAGTGGCTATTGAGATTATCTATTGAGACAGAAGGTATGTGGGTACAAATTTTGCGTCATAAGTATCTACAAACTAAAACCTCAGCCCATGTAAATGTAAGGCCTAGTGATTCTCCATTTTGGAAGGGGCCGATGAAAGTGAAAGCAGCCTTCTTTCATAGAACTAAATTCACTATTGGAAATGGTGAAGGGACGAGATTTTGGGAGGATACATGGTTGGGGGAGACGCCTCTGGCCTTGCAATATCCAACTTTACATAATATTGTGCAACCAAAGGAAGCATATGTGGCCACAATATTGCAGTCAAATCCTCTAAATATCCAATTCTAAAGAGCATTGATAGGTCACCGCTGGGAGTCTTGGGTACACCAAGTGAGAAGACTAATGGACGTACGGTTATCTGACGAATTAGATAGGATTCACTGGAAACTTATGAACAATGGTATATTTATAGTGAAATCGATGTATTTGAATCCCATTGATACAACAATCATCCCTAAATCGCTCCATATTTGGAAAGTTAAAGTTCCCTTACGGATCAAAGTCTTCGTATGGTTTGTGCACAAGAAGGTGATTCTCACTAAGGATAATCTAGCTAAACGCAATTGGGAGGGAAATACACGATGTAGCTTCTGTGATCACATGGAAACTATTGAACACCTCTTTCTCCAATGTCCAATGGCAAGAATTCTATGGCAGACAGTTCGTATAGCTTTTAATATTATACCTCCGGATAGCATTGACACGTTGTTTGGAATGTGGCTAGATGGAGTTGATACAGTTATTGCTAGACACATTCGCATAGGAGTATGTGCACTTCTTTGGGCTATATGGAACTGCAGGAATGATGTTGTTTTTAACAGGCAAACACATGTAAACTTCTTGCAGGTTTTACACAGAGCATCGGCGTGGATCCATGCTTGGTCGTTACTCACTCCTGCGGATACCAGGGAGCCTTTGGTTATTGGGTCTACCCGGTGGGAGATGGTAGCGCGGGATATCTACAACCGGTTTGGATGGCAGTCTGGTAATAGGATAGATGGTTAGGCATCTAGGCCTGTTTTGCCGGTTGTGGCACTTTTTGTTTTACCAATTCCTTTGTGCTTTGTTTATTCGGAGACTAGCGGAGTTGAATCTATTTTCGTTAATAAAGGGGTCGTATGCATCGTGCTGATGCAGAGGCCGGAGGTATTCCTCCTTTTCTAAAAAAAGAGCCCAAGCAATGGCCCCAAAGCCCAGCCATGCCATTCTGCGGTCTCTCCCCACCATGGTATTTGCGAGACGGTAAAATTCAGAAAATCCACTCGGGTTCCAGGTGCATCCTATCACCTCGCTAATGGCACTCCAGACGAACCGTGCCATAGGGCAGCAGAAAAGGATGTGGTCGCTGTCCTCACTCTCTCCGTACTAGATGCATTTGTCGACCCCTGGACCTCTGCGTTTCTGGACTTGGTCTCCGCTCGTAATTCTATTCTGCGCCACTTGCCAAAGGAAGATTTTAATTTTGTCCGGGAGGTGCGCCTTGCAAATCCTAGAAAGGTCACATGGAGGAGCAGCCTTGAATTTCTCCTTATATAACGATCCAGTTTAGAAGTGTCCCGAGGGGTCAAGGCGCCACAACACTTCATCCTGCCCAGAGGTAAGGTGCACTCCCTGAAGTTTTTCGCGTAATGTCTCCCATTCGCTAATTTCTAGTGGCCCAGGGGATCGACGGAACCGAGGTTCCCACCGGTCTTGGTGCCACATGTCTGCAACCCTCGCAGTCGGATTGTCGATAATATCAAACAACCGGGGGAACATAGACTATAGCGGCTCCTCCCCAAGCCACCGATAAGTCCAAAAACATGCCGTCTTTCCACTATGTATCCGGAACTTAGTTCCAAGCCGTAGCAGAGGCTGGACCTTTTTGATATCCCTCGCAAACTATGATAGCTTGACATTTGGACGGAATTCTAGGCCATCCGAAGTTAAGTATTTCCTCACAAAAATGTCAAGCCACACCCCTCCTTGTCCAGTTAGGATTTTCCATGCCCACTTGGTCATGAGACACCAATTCATGACTTTTGTATTGATAACACCTAAGCCGCCAGTCTCTTTGGGTTGGCATATGTTCTCCCAACTAACCATGTGACATTTTTGCTTATGATTTTCCTTAGCCCCAAAAAATCTAGATCTTACTCGATCCAACTTCTCGTGCACCCCATCCTGGAGCAAGTAAAAGCCCATAACAAACATTGGGATGTTCGTAAGACAAGTGTTAACGAGAACGAGTCTCCCTCCGGACGCTAAAAGCTTGCCTTGCCACGGCTTCACCCTTACCGCGGTCTTGTCTGCTACAGGTTGAAACTCTCCCATGGTGAGCGCCCTCGAAGAAATCGGCATTCCAAGGTACTTCATCGGTATTGAACCGAGTTCACAATTCATCATGTGTGCCGCAGAAAGCTGGGATTCAAGGTCACCTCCCGTGACAAAAGCCTCGCTATTATCAAAGTTTATCTTGAGGCCAGACATCTCCTCAAAGCACATCAGAAGAAATTTGAAGTTAATAATTTCCCTCTCAGAATTTCTTATAAAGATTAACGTATCGTCGGCATATTGGAGATGATGAATCCCTCCTGGGATAATACCAGACGCCGCTCCCGAGATATGTCCGGCCGCCTTGGCACGGTCGAGGATCCCAACTAGGGCATCCGCAATGATATTGAATAGGAGGGGCAAGATTGGGTCACCTTGTCAGACTCCTCTTTTATTCCTAAAGAAAGGCCCAATGTGGTTGTTAATATTAACAGTCGTCTGGCCACCCCGGACCAGTTGCCGCATCCAGCTAGTCCAAAGCGGTTCAAAGCCCTTTTGGCTCAAAACCTCCTCGAGAAAGTCCCACCGGACCCTATCATATGCTTTTTCGAAGTCGATCTTGAGGATAAACACCTCTTCGTTGGTGAGTCTGATCTCATGAAGAACCTCATGTAGTACCGCACCCCATCTAATATGCTTCTACCACGGATGAAGGCTATTTGGCTGGGGTCGATCACCTTGTTAGCTACCGGAGAGAGCCGGGTCGCAAACCCTTTGACCAGAAGGCGAAAGCTCACATTGATGAGGGTTAAAGGTCGGTATTGTCTAATATTGTCCGCACCCTAGACTTTAGGAATCAGTGCAAGGACCCCATAATTTAGGCATTTCATATCTATCCTACCCAAAGTGAACTCATGGACCAGAGTAACAAATTGAGGCCCCACCAAACTCCAAAACTTCTTATAAAATATGACCGGAAACCCGTCCGATCCGGGAGCAGTAATCCCTCTCATGGATTTAAGATTATTCGTGATCTCCTCAAAAGAAAAAGGCTGAGTGAGAGCCTGGTTATCTAACGGGGAAACCAGCCTTGGTCCATCCCACATATTCGGTCCAAGGGCTGTCGCCCCTCCCGAAGTGGTACCCAATAGGTCTCGGTAGAAGCCGTCGATATGTGATCTAAGGGTCTCCCATTCTAAGTAAACTATTCTCCCCTCTCTTAGGGAGTGATCATGCATCTCCTACGGCGACCATTAGCCACGGCGTGGAAGAATTCCGTGCTAGTGTCTCCCTTAAGCACCCACCTTTGTTGCCCTCTCTGTTGCCAATATAACTCCTCACATGTGAGGAGGAAAATCATCTCGTCCTCCGCGGCATATCTTCTTGCCCATTCCACAGTGAAAAGCCCAACCGAATCCGCCTTGCCGTTGAGATCCCTTATCTCAACCATCAAGGCCTCTTTACGTGCACGGGCAAGGCTCCCCACATTAGCCCCCCGTCCCCTAAGGTGGTGTCGCGCTCTCCGGATGCAGTGTTGCCACTCATCCAACACATCGCATAAGGGGCCATATCGGTGCGGTCGGTTTCGCCTTGCATCCTCCCAAATTTTATTCACATTTCTCAACAAAGCCAGGTTGAAGCAGCCACTGGCGCTCAAAGAAGAAGCGTTTCGGCGGACGGCAAGTTGCCTCACGAGAGTGCAGGAGAAGAGGACAGTGATCCAACCGAAGGCGGGTCTCGGCCGACGAGGCACATGTCAGGAACTTAGCCTCCCACTCCGTTGACATGAAGACCCGATTTAACACACACCTAACAGGGTTATCTTGAAGGAGAAAACAGAACAAGAGTGAAAGCTAGTATTAAACTCACCAGAAAAAGGTTTTGTATTCCCATGACCCGTATGTCAACAAGCGGCAAAATAAGCTGAGGATGTTGGCGCACACTTTCTTGCTAAAATCCACACAGCCACATGTAAAATTGCTAAAGGTAACACTGACATACATATAGTACAAGGTTATCATAGCCCCCAAGCGTGCACATCAGGCGCAAAACTGCCCCTTCTTCACTTGAACTTCTCCTATTAGTAATTCTTGCAAATCAGGGCTAAACGTGATGGGCAGCTTGGATGCTAGATTAAGGTTGACCAGCTAATAAACTACCTAGCCAACCATGCATTGTTATTCCATGATATCTGGGTACCTAAGCTATATGTATCCTGCAAATCTAGCAAACCATAGTTGTAGTAGTAGTAAATCAGAGAGCCGCTCTAACTTTTTTTAGAAAAAGGAGAAATACCACCTGCCTCTGCATCATGATGATGCATTCATTCATTTTATTATGCAATAAATAAATATCTAACAGAGGTCTTAGTTTCAAAAGAGCTCTCACACTGAGCTGCTAAACAAGCAAATAAGCAAAGTTAAAGCCACAACCGGCTAAAAATAGGATGCAAAAATTAGGCTATCCTATTATTGGCTCGTCATCCAAACCGGTTGTATATATCCCGTGCTACCATCTTTTATCGGGTAGACCCAGTAACCAAAGGCTACCTGTCTTTTGCAGGGGTGAGTAACAATCACATATGTATTGATATTGTGGCCATGTAGATAACCTGCAAAAAAGTTGTACGACTTTGTTTGTTAAAACCCATATCGTTTCTGCAGTTCCATATAGCTCATATCAATGCACATACTCCTATCCAGATATGTTTAGCAATCAAGTCATCAACCCCGTTTAGCTACGTCCCAAATAACGTGTGTATACTATCGAGAGGGTTAATATTAAAGGCTATATGAATAGAGCGTCATAGGATCCTGGCCATTGGGCGTTCAAAAAAAAGGTGTTTGATTGTTTCATTATGATCGCAAAAAGTACATCGTTGGCTATCCTTCCACCTATGTTTTCTTAAATTGCCCTTCGTTAGAATCACCTACTTGTGAACAAACCACATGAACACTTTGATTCGTAATGGGACTTTGACTTTCCAAATGTGTAATGACTTGGGAATAAAGCCAGAGTCAATCAAGTCTTGATACATAGATTTGACCGAGAAAATATCATTTTTATTCAGTTTTTAATGTAACATGTCATCTTCATTAGAAAGGTTGATATCCATCAATCTTCTAACATGATGTAATCAAAAGCGGCTCTAGGTAAGTTAAAAAAAAGCGGCTCTAGCTACGCTAAGTTTTTATAACCATGTACCTAACCTAGCTAGGATCTGATTTAGGGCTCATCATCGAGTGGCTCGTCGTTGTGGATGGGTTTCTTGCGCTTCGCCGACGCGTAGTCCGCCGCGTCCCGCCGGTGCCTTCTCGCCGCACGCATCTCCACCGTCTTAACTAGCCGTGAGCCGCCGACAGGGACAGCCTTTCCTGCATCATCACCAAACACACGTTGCCGGCCGCCTCCGAGATTCAGGCCATCTTTTGCCCCGACCACCACCATTGCAGAAATAGCAGTGCCACGATTTAACAAGGGATGGATGCAAATTTCCAAACTACTACTCCCTCTGATCCCAAATAACTGTCATGATTTTAGTTCAAATTTGAATTAAAACCACGACACTTACTTTGGAACGAAGGGAGTAGCAAACAAGCTACATATATACAAATAGAGATTTGTGAATGGGTGGAGAGAGTAGGGAAGTCACCATGGCGAGCAGAAGCAGTGGGAAGGTAGAGCGTGAGCAATGGGAAGAAGAGCAAGGCAAAAAGGATGACTGCCCCGCTGATCCTTCTTGTGCGGCTCATGGTGTTCGATCTTTTTCCTGCGTGTGTATCTGTTTGTGTGTCAATAGGAGTTGAAGAGAAGGTACAGTGTTGAGGTTTGTTGAGATTTTATAGGGAAAGGAATGGCCAGTGTTCAAGGCTAGTACTATGGGTTCTAGGGATAGACATGCAGTCAAAGGCTCCAAGCTAGCTGAGGATACCCGAAGAACATCTCTTCTGACCGTACCACCGTGGTAGTTTTGTTTAACGAAGCCCAAGGCGGGAGCAGGATTAGTTTAATGATCTGGTCCTGGTTTTGCCTGGTGCCATGAGTATCAATCCCAAAGCATCCAAGACCAAGAGCACAAGAGCTACTAGTCTCACTCTGTACTGAGCCGTGTGTACGCGCCGTGTATTAATATCTTTTGTTTGAAAATTGTATTTGAATGTATGTGTGTGCCTAGCTACTGCTACTCCACAAGGCTAGGGCAAAAGGTCTACCCTTTTTGTGTTGATGTCTTGCGAATCCAGTAATGCGCATGCACACGCAGGGTTCTTCTTGGCTCATGGTCGTCGACGCCACATTACCACCCCCGGCACACTGGCACAGTAAGATTAGTAAGTAGAGTAATAGTTTCAAGTACACCGTCGCTGTATTTTTTGTGTTTTGTGGCCGAGTGGTGCAGTAGTTTTTAGTGCTTCGAATCTTGGTGAGAGACGATCTATTTGGGATCGTGTACTCTTTTTTATCCAGGCCAGCTCGAGTCCGTGACCGGCGTCAGGAACACAAGTTCACCATACATGCTGCAAATTACATCGATTTGAAGTTGTCCCATGAAATTGGCCGTTTGTGGTGTGCAGCTGCAGAAGTTAAGGTGATTCGGCATTCAGCCGCATGTGTATGTGTAGGACGGAGATCAAAATTTGACACCTCACGTCGATTCGATCTCTAGTTAGTTCCAGTAATTTTCACCTAGAGTTTTTTTAAAATGAAAACAAAGATTGCCTCATCCATTAATTAAGCAGAAGAGAATTGCTCAGTTAATTAAGAAAAACCCGGGTGAAAACCAAAACAAGGGTCAAGCTCACTCCTAAGACTGCAACACACAAGGCAAAAGCCCTCCTCGACGACATGTCGAACATCACGACAAACGCCAACCAATCAAAGCACACACTAACGGGGACCCACTCCACCGCTCAAGCAGACCTTCCATCACTGCCGGAAAGAAGAAGTCGTGACTGCTAAGGGAGGAGCAGACCCGAGACTCACCCACAGAGATGAAAAGGCAAGCACTCATAGCCCTGCGGTAGCTGCAACAACTGATATGCGGACGACTAGCACCGATGACAATCACGTCGCCCACACGACACGAGGTCCATGCCCTCGAAGCTGCCAATCTCTCGAGGACGCCGCCTCGACATCCACTGCTCCGCTACGCCCTGCGCACTCAACCAACACCGCCTTCCGGGGCCGCCGCCCTGACTTGCCACCGCTCTCCCTCGAGCAGCAACGCCGCACCATACAACTACCTGCAGCCAACGCTGCTCAAGAAAGTTGCACGTAGACGAACGCCGCACCACATCCGGGGCCGCCGCCCTGACATGTCGTCCAACCGTCCCCGCTGGACGCGTCGATCGAGCCGACAACCTTGCCGCCCCAGCAGCTCAAGGTCCTCACCCAAGCCATGTCGACAAACCACCCTACTCATGGAGGTGCCGCCGCATCGCTGCCCGAGGCCGCCGCCTCGGCACTCAATAGAAGATCCCGAAGCCGCCGCCCCGGCATACACCACCCTTGAACGAAAGAGCCCCGTACGACATCCAAAGGCTGACCCTCACTAGTAGAAAACTGAACCGGGACTAAAGGGTCGGGACTAAAACCTCCACCCTTTAGTCCCGGTTGTGTTACGAATCGGGACTAAAGGCCCTCCACGTGGCAGCTTTCTGGAGCGGAACCTTACAAATCGGGACTAAAGGTTTTTTTTTTAAATAATTTTTTTATTTTTGTTTTTCAAATTTATTTTTTTCTTCTTTTTTTCGAATCTGCGAATTATCTGACAATTTAATCTCTAATCACCCCTTCTCACTGCTTTTAAATTATTTGACAATTTAATCTCTAATCACCGCTTATTCCAAATCATCTAACTTCCCAACCGGTCATCCATCCTCTCACTGCTCTAACCCGAGCACGCTTAACTTTCGAGTTCTATCACCCTTTGTTTCCAAGTCTGCACTTGTTGTTTTCTTGACAATAGTAAGCTATCAATCCTATTAACCCTTAGGTCTTGATGTCACATTATTTATTTTTTTGAATTCCAAAAAATTATTAAAATAAACAAAATAAGTAATAATAATATTGAATTTCTACGAAAATAAAATAAATAATATTATTATTTTATTCATTTTTTGCCATATATTCAATTCATATGGCATAATTAATATCTTTAAATCTGTAAATCGAAATTCAACAAATAATAGATCCATTATTATCAGAAAAATGTGAGGAATCCAAATATGACATCATTTATTTATTTTTAAATATTTTTTTTTGATTTTGTAGGAAAAAATCTTCTTTTTGAAATAACTTTTTTTACTTTTGGAATTTCGAGAACCTGAGAAAACTTCACCAACCCCGATGAAATCGAGTCCCAATTTTTCTCTAGTTTTTTTTTATATATTAAACTTTTTTTCGATGTCGTATGCAAAAGTTATGGCCATTTTACATTTTTTTCATTTTTTTGCAGAAACGGTCAAAATTCATATTTCAAAATTTCTATACCAACTAGACACTAAAACCTAACTACATCTCAAAGGATTTTATTTTTGAAGATTTTATCATTTTTGTTTATTTTCTGAAAAACTCAAAAAGGCGGTCCAAGGGGGGTAGAGTTTGAAAATTTCAGAACCCCTTTAGTCCCGGTTGGTATCTCTAACCGGGACTAAAGGTCTAGCCTTTAGTCCTGATTGGAGATACGAACCGGGACTAAAGCCCCAACCCCTTTAGTCCCGGTTCGTGTCTCTAACCAGGACTAAAGGCTTCACACGAACCGGGACTAAAGGGTATCGGCCCCTTTAGTCCTGGTTGGTGTCTCCAACCGGGACTAAAGGTCCCGCTCGAACCGGGACTAATGCCCGACCGGCGCCCTAGCTGCTTGAACTGGGACTAATGCTCACATTAGTCCCGGTTCGTAAGGCAACCGGGACTAATGTGTAGATCGAGCTGTGACGAATGCCCTGTTTTTTACTAGTGCCTCCAAGGCGACGCCTTCAAGAAGGTTACGACGTAAACGCCACCGCCGCCCACTCGAGAAAACTGAAGTTTAAGTTTTCATCCGAAGAGCCCAAACACATGAAAGGATAGAAAGAGCTCTGCAATGACGCCTCCAAGAAGGTCACGGTGTCCACAGGCACCAACGTCGTCAAAAGCTTTCGCCCGAATCCCTCATCCCCTTACAGTGAGCTTGAAGGTCTAGGCTCGCAAGGATAACCAGGCCATCGGAGCCAAACACTTTGTGTAGGACACCTTTGCCGTGAGCCGCCATAGCGCGACGACCAACTGCAGTAACTCATGCTGCAGAGAAACATCGCTTCAAATCCACCATCCCAGCCGCTGCAACAGCCCATGCCGTAGCAGCCATCGATCCGGGGCCGCTGCCCTGGCGTCCTTGCATTGCCGCCCGCAGCCACCAGTTGCCCGCTGCAGATCCACGAAACCAGGAGAACAACGTCGTCGATTTACAGAGCGCCACCGCCACACCTCCCGCCCATCTGTCCTCCCTCACGCATGCGACGCGCCAGATCCGCGCCCGCCTGGCCGCCTCGTACCTCCGCCGCAGATCAACGCACCCAGCAGGTCGGAGCACCTCCGCGCCTCACTTCGTCTGCGCATAGGCCAGATCCGCCCACACCACGGCTGGACATGCGCACACACGCACCAGCGCTCCATGTCGTCGTCAGCTTGCTCGCACAGCCCAGATCCGCTCGCACCCCGGCCGGACGCGCGCCCGAAGTCACCAGCGCGCCATGTCGCCGCCAGCTCGCCCGCACAGCCTCGGACGCACCCTGGCCGGACCGGCGCTCGCGCGCATCAGCCTGTCCGCTCCTGCTCGACCGGACCGCCGCGTCGGACACACACCTCGCAGGGAAGAAGAAAAAGTCTCCGCCGCCGCCGACGCCGCCCGGGCTTTGCCCGACGGCGCCCTCCGGTCTGCAGGGGGAGGAGGGCTGGCGGTTTGCAGAGGTTCGCCGGCGGTTAGGATTGGCTCCCGGGCCGCCCACATTTTCACCTAGAATTACCAGGTCGATGGATGCTGCAGCCTGCCACCGTGCCACGAGGCGTTCTTTTCTCCCCCGCCTCAGGTTTGGCAGGTGCAGCGGTGGCTGGAGCACGAGGGCGTACTGCCCAACCTGGCGCGGAGCGGTGGGTGCCCTTTGGGACGCGAGCTGCCTGCCTGTTGGTGGTGACTGGTGACCGGTGAGGCGACGACGATGCATGCAGCTCGCGCGCACGCGATGCAAAGTCGGCCGGCGTGCATGCGCCGCTTCCACCGCCGGCCGGCCACGTGCCGCCAATCGTACGACGCGGACGCTGTTGCCCATCGCTGATCCCTCTGTCTCGCCGTCAAACATATACGCGCTGTACATAGAGTCCGCGAGTGATGCTGCCCACCGCTGATTTTTTTTTAAGAGAAAAGACATCAACCGAGTCTGAGATGGGACTGATGCCTGTCCCGATTTTGAATTAACGAAACCATCAACACGTCAGTACTACAAGCATACATCCTCAGTTGAAAGAAAGAACAGCAAGACGATAATAAGATACATAAATGATGGACATCACAAAACTAAGCCTCACACACTACGAAAACTCAAGATGATCAAATGGGAACGAAGCCGAAGACGCCAAGGTCCTCCTCCGAGAATTTTGCATCAAGAACGAGATCACACTGGGTCGAAAGAGAAGAGGGACGACACCAGTGGGGCATGCCGTCGCCAGGCACCTACAAGCCCCATCACGGTACATCGAGAACACCATCTTCGAAGAAGGCCACTACCTCCTCACCTGGATTGAAGGTGTCGCACCGTCACAAGATGGGGTGGATGCCGCCGGAAGATGACCATGTAGATAGGGTCAGTGAAACCTCGCGAGACGTCGGATGCTCTCCTTGAGCAGAACATCGCCGCTACACACATCCGCTGGAGGGGGGAAGTTTCAAGCTAAGACAAGAGGGTCACACCGCCGCCGCCGCCACCTGCCACCTGACCACAAGGCTCCCAAAGTGGCACCTTGAAGAAGGGAACAACATCGCGCCACCGCCGCCCAAGTTAGGGCTTTCGCCTAGGAGACTTATGGGAAGGGGAAGTGGGGAATCAGTCCATATCGATGCCTCCGAGGAGGGGAACAACACCCTTGAGCGTCGCCGTTGACACGGTCGGTCATGGCCGACCAGGGTTTTCGCACGAAGTTAGTTGATACGTCTCCCTCGTATCTATAATTTTTGAATGTTTCATGCCATTATTTTACAACCTTTATATACTTTTGGGAACAATCTATACGATTTTCTTGGACTAAGATATTGATCCAGTGCCCAGACCAGTTCCTCTTTGTTGCATGTTTTTTGGTTCGCAGAAAAGTCATATCAAAGGAAATCCAAACACGATAAAAAAATTAAGGAGAATTATTTTGGAATATATGTGATTTTGGGGAAGAAGAATCAATGTGAAACGATGTCTAAGGGGCCCATGAGCTCGCTAGGCGCGTGTTGGAGGGTACGACACGCCGTCAAACTTGTGGGTGCCTTGGAGGTCGGTTGGGGGTGTCCTTTGGCCGCAACGTAGCTAATATCCGGATAAAAAAACTCGAAATTCAGCCCAATCGAAGTTACGGATCTCCGTGAATTTAAGAAAGCGGTGAAATGCCACAAAATAAGAATAGGAGAAAACGAGAGAGAGAGAGAGAGAGAGAGAGAGAGAGAGAGAGGGAGGGAGGGAGAGAGGGAGGGAGGGAGGGAGGAAGGGAGAGAGAGAGAGGAAGGGAGGGGAGGGATGAAGAGAAAGAGAGAGATTCAATCTCGGAGGCGCTCCTGGCCTTCCAGAGCCACGACAGCCATGGATCAGAGGGGAACCCTCCTCCCATTGGTCACCAACTCTCCGGTGGTGCCGAAACACCGCCAGAGGAACCATCGTGACGACGATCTACACCAACAACTATGTTGTCTTCCTCAACACCACCATCACCGTCCCTCATCTATTACAACGGTCCACTCTCCCGCAACCCGTGGTACCCCCTACTTGAACATGGTGCTTTATGATTCATATTATTATCCAATGATGTGTTTCCATCCTATGATGTTTGAGTAGATTTCTCTTGTCCTATGTGTTGATTGATCATCTTGATTGGTTTGAGTTGCGTGTTTTATTTTGGTGTTGTCCTATGGTGCCCTCCATGCCGCGCACACGTCACTACTATGAAAAACCTTATAGGTGGAGGCTTAACAGTAGTGCGGTTTATAGAAATACGCCACTGCTACTTTACAGTAGTGTGGCCCAAAAGTACACGCTAATGCTATATCTTTAGCAGTAGTGCGTGGCGATAAACCGCGTTGCTACTATTGTGGTCCCCACCTTAACCATCGCACTATGTATAGTAGCAGCGCGTGTTTCGGACACACACTACTACTAAAGATATAGCAGTAGAGCGTAGTGACCACCAGCACTGCTGCTATCATGGTCCCCACAATTCCCACCAGACCACCTATAGTAGCAGCATGTCCTCCTGACACGCGCTACTGCTAAATATATAGAAGTGGTGCATGTCCTGGACACATGCTGCTGCTAAGGCGTAGCAACCACCTTTTCCAATCCCCTCCCCCTTGCCCTCCTCTCTTCCTCACTTGCTTCTCCCCCCATTGAGGGAGTCTGGGAGTAAGGGATCCTCGGGCCGTCGACTCATTCCTCATGGGCCGACTTGTTGGGCTGCTCTGTGGAGGGCCGAACTATGAGGCGATCCCGTGTTCAGGAAGGAAAGCTCTGAAGAATGGCGTGGCTCCAAGCTTTGAAGATGGGATTTGCATATCTGCCCCATGTTGAAGGTCGGTTATGTGTAACCCTAGGTACCCTTGGTGTCTATATAAACCTGAGGGTCCCATTCGTAAAAGTCAGATTGACTCATCTAGGGTTTTAGCTCGTATAATCTCGAGGTAGATCAACTCTGTAATTCTCATCCACATCAATATAATCAAGCAGGACGTAGGGTTTTACATCCTCATGAGGGCCCGAACCTGGGTAAACATTACCTCATTCGTCCCCTATTACCCATAGATCTAAGGTCCACATCTCGGGACCCCCTACAAGAGATCGACCGATTTTGACACCGACATTGGTGCTCTCATTGAGAGTTCCATTGTGAGATTGCTAGAAAGGTCGGTGGCTTGCTTAATTACCAATGATCAAGTCTGCAACGGGGACACCTTTGTCCCTGGGCAGGTTTTCACCTTCGGCAGCATCACGCTGCGTGTTGATCTGACCAGCCATCTGGGCTAGATCGGATGGTTTGCCCCCAATCAAGGAATCGGGTTCGAGAATCTTGATGACGAATTGTCTCGCGATCTTGATCATGCTCCTTCCGATCTAGCGCCGAACGGTCGGCACCTCCGCGTTCAGCACACGTACAGCTTGATGACGATCTCCGCCTTCTTGATCCAGCAAGAGGGAGCAAAGAGGTAGAAGAGTTCTCCGGCAGCGCGACGGCATTGCGGTGATGGTGGTGGAGCTATTCGAGTAGGGCTTTGCCTAAGCACCGCTGAAACCAATCTAGAGGAGAAACTACGATCTAGAGGAGAGGGCAGCACGTGGCTGTTTTCTGTGTCCAAAAAACCCTCAAACCTCTAGTATATATAGGAGGAGGGGAGGAGGAGGCTTGGCCCCCAAGGGACCAGCCCTTTGCTTCGGCCGAAGTGGGAGGGAGGAGTCCTCCTCCTCCACTCCTAGTAGGATTAGGACTCCTTCCTTTTTCCCACTTTGGCCTTCTTTCCACCTTGGGTTTTCTTCCCTAGCCGCATGGGCCTTCTGTAGGACTTCAGCCAGCCCACTAAGGGCTGGTATTCCTTCTCCCACAGCCCATGTAGCCTCTTGGGTCGAAATACCCCTCCCGATGGTCCCCCGATACCCTCTCGGCACTCCCGGTACACTACCGATGAGCCAGAAACTTTTCCGGTGACCAAAACAGTACTTTCTATATATCAATCTTTACCTACGGGCCATTCCGGAGCTTCTCGTGACGTCCGGGATCTCATCCGGGACTCCAAACAACCTTCAGTCACCACCCATACATAACTCTATACTACGGAAACGTCACCGAACCTTAAGTGTGCAGACCCTATGGGTTCGAGAACTATGTAGACATGACCGAGACACCTCTACGGTCAATAACCAATAGCGGGACCTGGATGCCCATATTGATTCCTACATATTCTACAAATATCTTTATCGGTCGAACCTCTATGTCAAGGATTCAGTTAATCCCGTATGATGTTCCCTTTGTTCTTCGGTATGTTACTTGCCTGAGATTCGATCATCGGTATCTCCATACCTAGTTCAATCTCATTACCGGCAAGTCTCTTTACTCGTTCTGTAATACAAGATCCCGTGGCTAGCACTTAGTCACATTGCTTGCAAGGCTTATTGTGATGTTGTATTACCGAGTGGGCCCTGAGATACCTCTCCGTCACACGGAGTAAAAAATCCCAGTCTTCATCCATGCCAACCCAACAGACACCCTCGGAGATACTTGTAGTGTACCTTTATAGTCACCCAGTTATGTTGCAACGTTTGATACACACAAGGAACTCCTCCGGTGTCAGTGAGTTGCATGATCTCATGGTCATAGGAACAGATACTTGACATGCAGAAAACAGTACCAATAAACTGACACGATCATATGCTACGTCTATAGTTTGGATCTTGTCCATCACATCATTCTCCTAATGATGTGATCCCGTTTATCAAATGACATCTCATCTCCATGTCCAGGAAATCTTGACCATCTTTGATTAACGAGCTAGTCTATTAGAGGCATACCAGGGACATGGTGTTGTCTATGTATCCACACATGTATCCGAGTTTCCAATCAATACAATTCTAGCATGGATAATAAACGATTATCATGAACAAGGAAATATGACAATAACTAATTTATTATTGCCTCTAGGGCATATTTCCAACAGTCACCCACTTGCACTAGTGTCGATAATCTAGTTAACATCACCATGTGATTCGCATTGTTATGAATCTAACGCCAATGAGTTCTCGGGATCGATCTGTTGGAAATATGCCCTAGAGGCAATAAATAAAGTGTTTATTATTATATTTCCTTGTTCATGAATATTTTTTATTATCCATGCTATAATTGTATTGATTGGAAACACATTACATGTGTGGGTAAATAGACAACACTTTGTCCCTAGTATGCCTCTAGTGAACTAGCTCGTTGATCAAAGATGGTCAAGGTTTCCTACCCATTGACATGTGATGTCATTTGATAACGGGATCACATCATTAGAAGAATGATGTGATGGACAAGACCCAAGCTACAAATGTAGCATATGAACGTGTCAGTTTTCTGCATGTCAAGTATATGTTCCTATGACCATGAGATCATGCAACTCACGGATACCAGAGGAGTGCCTTGTGTGTATCAAACATTGCAACGTAACTGGGTGACTATAAAGGTTCTCTACAGGTATATCTGAGGGTGTCTATTGAGTTGGCATGGATCAAGACTGGGATTTGTTACTCCGTGTTAGAGAGAGGTATCTCAGGGCCCACTCGGTAATACAACATCACAATAAGCCTTGCAAGCAATGTGACTAAGTGTTAGTCACGGGATCTTGTATTACGGAACGAGTAAAGAGACTTGCCGGTAACGAGGTTGAACTAGGTATGGAGATACCGACGATCGAATCTCAAGCAAGTAACATACCGAAGAACAAAGGGAACATCATACGGGATTAACTGAATCCTTGACATAGAGGTTCGACCGATAAAGATCTTCGTATAATATGTAGGAACCAATATGGGCATCCAGGTCCCGCTATTGTTTATTGACCATAGAGGTGTCTCGGTCATGTCTACATAGTTCTCGAACCCGTAGGGTCTGCACACTTAAGGTTTGGTGACGTTTCGATAGTATAGAGTTATGTATGGTGGTGACCGAAGGTTGATTGGAGTCCCGGATGAGATCCCGAATGTCACGAGGAGCTTAGGAATGGTCCGGAGGTAAATATTCATATATGGGAAGTCCTGTTTTGGTCGCTGGAAAAGTTTTGGGCTAATGGGTAGTGTACAGGGAGTGCCGGTAATGTATCGGGAGACCACCGGGAGGGGTATTTCGACCCAAGAGGCTTCATTGGCTGTGGGAGAGTGAATACCAGCCCTTTGTGGGCTGGTGGAAATCCCACACAAGTCCCATGCGGCTAGGGAAGAAAAGCCCAAAGGGAAATAGGTGATAAAGGGCCAAAAAGGGAGGAATCCTAGTCCTACTAGGATTGGAGGAGGAATCCTCCTCTCCTCCCACTTCGGCCGAACCAAGGAGGGCTTGGCCCTTGCTCCAAGTCCTCTCCTCCCTTCCTCTTATATATACTAGAGGTTTTAGGGTTTTTGCACAGAATTTTCAGCCACGTGCTACCTGTTCCTCAAGTGCATAGTTTCTCCTCTAGATCGGATTTCTGCAGTGCTTAGGCGAAGCCCCGCCGGAATAGCTCCACCACCATCGCCGGAGCACCAACATGCTACCGGAGAACTCTTCTTCCTCTCTGCTCCCTCTTGTTGGATCAAGAAGATGGAGATCGTCATCAAGTTGTACGTGTGCTGAACGCGGAGGTGCCGTCAATTCGGCGCTAGATCGGGACGGATCATGATTGGATCACGGGATGGGTCATGATCGTGTTCGCAGGATGGATCATGATTGGATTGTGGGACGGATCGTGATTGGATCGTGGGACGCTCGGCGATTTGGATCGCGAAGACGTTCGACTACACCAACCGCATTTCTTAACGCTTCACGCTTAGCGATCTACAAGGGTACGCAGATCCACTCTCCCTCTCATAGATGCTCATCACCATGGATAGGTCTTGCATGAACGTAGGAAAATTCTTGGTTCCCATGCAACGTTCCCCAACAGTGGCATCATGAGTTAGGTCTATGTGTAGATGAGATCTCGAGTAGAACACAAAGAGTTTGTGGGCGTTGATGCTTAGATTGCTTCCTCCCTTGGTCGTGTTTTGGTTCAGCGGTATTGTGAGATGAAGCGGCCGGAACCAACATTACTCGTACGCTTACGAGAGACCGGTTCCCTCAACCGCAACTTGTTGCATAGATGGCTTGCGGGTGCCAGTTTCTCTCACTTTAGTTGGATCGGATTCGACCAAGGCGGTCCTTGAGAAGGTTGAAAAGCAACTAGTGTATCACCGTTGTGGTTTTTGCGTAGATGAGAATTGTTCTTGCTAGATACCCGTAGCAGACACGTAAAACATGCAACAACAATTAGAGGACGTCTAACTTGTTTTTGCAGGGTATGTTGTGATGTGATATGGCCAATTACATGATGTGATATATGTGATGTATGAGATGATCATGTGATGTATAGATTATCACGACTTGCATGTCGATGAGTACGGCAACTGGCAGGAGCCATAGGGTTGTCTTTAATTATTGTATGACCTGCGTGTCAATCATTAAGCGCTATGTAATGCTTTACTTTATCACCAAACAGTAGCAATAGTAGTAGAAGCATGTTGGGCGCGACAACCCCGATGGTGACACGTTGATTGAGATCAAGATGATGGAGATCATGGTGTCGTGCCGGTGACGATGGAGATCATGCCGGTGCTTTCTAGATGGAGCTCAAAAGCACAAGTTCATGGCCATATCATGTCACTTATGATTTGCATGTGATGTTAATCCGTTTATGCACCTTGTTTTTCTTAGGACGACGGTAGCATTATAAGGTGATCCCTCACTTAAATTTCAAGATGAATTGTGTTCTCCCTGAGTGTGCACCGTTGCGAAAGTTCGTCGTGTCGAGACACCACGTGATGATCGGGTGTGATAGACTCTATGTTCACATACAACGAGTGCAAGCCAGGTATGCACGTGCAGAACACTCGGGTTAAACTTGATGAGCCTAGCATGTACAGACATGGCCTCGAAACACAAGAGACCGAAAGGTCGAACATGAGTCATATAGTAGATATGATCAACATAATGATGTTCACCTGATGATCGGGCTTGAGTTGGTGAATTTGGATCATGTGACACTCAGATGATCCGAGGGATGTCAATTTGAGTGGGAGCTTTAGTAATTTGATTAACTAAACTCATTATCTTGAACAATAGTCTAAGTAACCTTTGCATATTTATGTTGTAGATCAATGGCTCGCGCAGTAGCACCCCTGAATTTTAATGCATTCCTAGAGAAAGCTAATATGAAAGATGATGGAAGTAACTTTGTTGACTGGGCCCATAATCTTAGGATTATCGTCACAGCTTCCCAGAAATCATATGTCCTTGATGCACCGCTTGGTGACCAACCAGAAGACATGACCTTCGAAGACGTTAAGAACGCTTGGGAGGCACGTTCTGGAGATTACTCAATAGTTCAGTGTGCAATATTGTATGACTTAGAACCGGGACTTCAAAGACGTTTTGAACGTCATGGAGCATATGAGATGTTCCAGGAGTTGAAGTTTATCTTTCAGAAGAATGCCCGAATCGAGAGGTATGAGACCTCCGGTAAGTTCTATGCTTGCAAGATGGAGGAGAACGGGTCTATCAGTGAGCATATTCTCAGAATGTCTGGGTACTCAACTCGTCTAGTGGAGTTGGGAATTGCCCTTCCGCCTGAGGTGATCACTGACAGAGTTCTTCAATCACTGCCTCCTTGTTACAAGAGCTTTGTGATGAACTATAACATGCACGGGATGAACAAGTCAGTCGCCGAGCTGTTTGCGATGCTAAAAGTCGCTGAGTCTGAAATCCAGAAAGAACATCAAGTCTTGATGGTCAATAAAACCACTAGTTTCAAGAAGAAAGTAAAAGGCAAGGGCAAGAAGGGTAAAACCAAGAAGGATGGCAAAGCAGTTGCTACTCCTGTAAACAAGCCTAAGCATGGACCTAAGCGAGAAACTGAGTGCTTTCATTGCAAGGGAACTGGTCACTGGAAGCGGAACTGCCCCAAGTACCTGGCTGACAAGAAGGCGGCCAACGACAAACAAGGTATATGTGATACACATGTTATTGATGTGTACCTTACTAGCTCTCGTTGTAGTGCCTGGGTATTTGATACCGGTTCGGTTGCTCACATTTGCAACTCAAAACAAGAACTACGGAATAGGCGAAGGCTGGCAAAGGATGAAGTGACGATGCGCGTGGGAAATGGTTCCAAGGTTGATGTGATCGCCGTCGGCACGCTCTCTCTTCGATTACCATCGGGATTAGTGATGAACCTGAATAATTGTTATTTAGTGCATGCGTTAAGTATGAACATTATATCTGGATCTTGTTTATTGCGAGACGGTTACTCATTTAAATCAGAGAATAAAGGTTGTTCTATTTATATGAGTAATATCTTTTATGGTCATGCACACAATGTGAGGGGTTTATTCATATTGAATCTTGATAGTGAAGACACACATGTTCATAACATTGATGTCAAAAGATGTAGAGTTGATAATGATAGTACCACTTTCTTGTGGCACTGCCATTTAGGTCATATTGGTGTAAAACACATGAGGAAGCTCCATGCTGATGGACTTTTGGAGTCACTTGATTTTGAATCACTTGATACATGTGAACCATGCCTCATGGGCAAGATGACTAAAATGCCATTCTCTGGAACAATGGAATGGGCGAGTGACTTATTGGAAATCATACATACTAATGTGTGCGGTCCAATGAATGTTACAACGCGTGGTGGATATCGTTATTTTCTCACCTTCACTGATGACTTAAGTAGATATGGGTATATTTACTTAATGAAACACAAGTCTGAAATGTTTGAAAAGTTCAAGCAATTTTAGAGTGAAGTTGAGAATCATCGTAACAAGAAGATTAAATTCCTGTGATCTGATCGAGGAGGTGAATATCTGAGTTATGAGTTTGGCAGTCACTTAAGATAGTGTGGAATTGTTTCACAGTTGACACCGCCTGGAACAGCACAGCGTAATGGTGTGTCCGAACGTCGTAATCAAACCTTATTAGATATGGTGCGTTCTATGATGTCTCTTGCTGATTTGCCACTATCGTTTTGGGGTTATGCATTAGAGACAACTGCATTCACTTTAAATAGGGCACCATCAAAATCCGTTGAGACAACGCCATATGAACTATGGTTTGGCAAAAGGCCAAAGTTGTCGTTTCTTAAAGTTTGGGGATGTGATGCTTATGTCAAAAAGCTTCAGCCTGAAAAGCTGGAACCCAAAGAGGAGAAATGCGTCTTCATAGGATACCCGAAAGAGACAGTCGGGTATACCTTCTATCTCAGATCCGAAGGCAAAGTGTTTGTCGCTAAGAACGGAACATTTCTTGAGAAAGAGTTTCTCTTGAAAGAATTGAGTGGGAGGAAAATAGAGCTTGATGAGGTTATTGAACCTTTACTTCAACCAGAAAGTAGCGCAGTGCAGAAAGATGTTTCTATGGAACCTACAACGGTAGAAGAGGAAGTTAATGATGATGATCATGAAGCTTCGGATCAAGCTACTATTGAACCTCGTAGGTCGACAAGGGCGCGTACTACTCCTGAGTGGTACGGCAACCTTGTCTCGGAGGTCATGTTGTTGGACAACAATGAACCTACGAGCTATGGAGGAGCAGTGATGGGCCCGGATTCCAAGTAATTGTTAGAGGCCATGAAATCCGAGATGGGATCCATGTATGAAAACGAAGTATGGACTTTGGAAGTGTTACCTGAAGGGCGAAAGGCCATTCAGAACAAATGGATCTTTAAGAAGAAGACGGACGCGGCCGGTAATGTCACCGTTTATAAAGCTCGACTTGTGGCAAAGGGTTTTTCACAAGTTCAAGGAGTTGACTACGATGAGACATTCTCACCTGTAGCGATGCTTAAGTTTGTCAGAATCATGTTGGCAATAGCTGCTTATTTGGATTATGAAATTTGGCGGATGGATGTCAAAACGGCGTTCCTCAACGGTTTCCTTGAGGAAGAGTTGTATATGATGCAACCAGAAGGTTTTGTCGATCCAGAGAATGCTGACAAAGTTTGCAAACTCCAGATCCATTTATGGGCTGGTGCAAGCAACTCGGAGTTGGAATAAGCGCTTTGATGAGGTGATCAAAGCGTTTGAGTTTATACAAGTTTATGGAGAAGCTTGTATTTACAAAAAAGTGAGTGGGAGCTCTATAGTGTTTCTAATATTGTATGTGGATGACATATTTCTGATTGGAAACAATATAGAAATGCTGGAAAGCATGAAGGAATATTTGAACAAGAGTTTTTCAATGAAGAACCTAGGAGAAGCTGCTTTCATATTAGGCATTAAGATCTATAGAGATAGATCGAGACGCTTAATAGCACTTTCACAAAGATTTGAAGAAGTTCAAAATGGATCAATCCAAGAAGGGGTTCTTGTCTGTGTTACAAGGTGTGAAGTTGAGTAAGACTCAATGCCCAGTGACTGCAGAAGATAGAGAAAAGATGAGTGTCATCCCCTATGCTTCAACCATAGGCTCTATCATGTATGCAATGCTATGCACAAGACCCGATGTCAGCCTTGCCATAAGTATGGCCGGAAGGTTTCAAAGTGATCCTGGAATGGAATACTGGGCAGCGGTCAAGAATATCCTTAAGTACTTGAAAAGGACTAAGGAAATGTTTCTCGTTTATGGAGGTGATGAAGATCTCGTCGTAAAGGGTTACGTCGATGCAAGCTTTGACACTGATCCAGATGACTCTAAGTCACAAACCGGATACGTATTTATTCTCAACGGGGGAGCGGTAAGCTGGTGTAGTTCCAAGCAAAGCGTGGTAGCCGATTCTACATGCGAAGCGGAGTACATCGCAGCCATGGAGGCGACGAAGGAAGGTGTCTGGATGAAGCATTTCATGACAGATCTTGGAGTAGTGCCCAGTGCACTGAATCCAATGAACCAGTTCCGTGACAACACTAGTGCCATTGCTCTGGCCAAGGAACCAAGGTTTCACAAGAGGACCAGACACATAAAGCGACGCTTCAACTCCATCCACGATTACATGGAGGAGAAAGACATAAATATTTGCAAAGTGCACAAGGATCTGAATGTTGCAGACCTGTTGACTAAACCTCTTCCAAGGGCTAAACATGATCAACACCAGAACTGCATGGGTGTTCGATTCATTACAATTGAAATCACATAGTGATGTGAACTAGATTATTGACTCTAGTGCAAGTGGGAGACTGTTGGAAATATGCCCTAGAGGCAATAAATAAAGTGTTTATTATTATATTTCCTTGTTCATGATAATCGTTTATTATCCATGCTATAATTGTATTGATTGGAAACACATTACATGTGTGGGTAAATAGACAACACTTTGTCCCTAGTATGCCTCTAGTGAACTAGCTCGTTCAAAGATGGTCAAGGTTTCCTAGCCATTGACATGTGATGTCATTTGATAACGGGATCACATCATTAGAAGAATGATGTGATGGACAAGACCCAAACTACAAACGTAGCATATGATCATGTCAGTTTATTGGTACTGTTTTCTGCATGTCAAGTATATGTTCCTATGACCATGAGATCATGCAACTCACGGACACCGGAGGAGTACCTTGTGTGTATCAAACGCCGCAACGTAACTGGGTGACTATAAAGGTGCTCTACAGGTATCTCCGAGGGTGTCTATTGAGTTGGCATGGATCAAGACTGGGATTTGTTACTCCGTGTAACAGAGAGGTATCTCAGGGCCCACTCGGTAATACAACATCACAATAAGCCTTGCAAGCAATGTGACTAAGTGTTAGTCACGGGATCTTGTATTACGGAACGAGTAAAGAGACTTGCCGGTAACGAGGTTGAACTAGGTATGGAGATACCGACGATCGAATCTCGGGCAGGTAACATACCGAAGAACAAAGGGAACATTATACGGGATTAACTGAATCCTTGACATAGAGGTTCGACCGATAAAGATCTTCATGGAATATGTCGGAACCAATATGGGCATCCAGGTTCCGCTATTGGTTATTGACCGTAGAGGTGTCTCGGTCATGTCTACATAGTTCTCGAACCCACAGGGTATGCACACTTAAGGTTTGATGACGTTTCGGTAGTATAGAGTTATGTATGATGGTGACCGAAGGTTGTTCGGAGTCCCAGATGAGATCCCGGACGTCACGAGGATCTCCGGAATGGTCCGGAGGTAAATATTCATATATGGGAAGTCTTGTTTTGGTCGCTGGAAAAGTTTCGGGCTAATCGGTAGTGTACCGGGAGTGCCGGTAGTGTACCGGGAGACCACCGGGAGGGGTATTTCGACCCAAGAGGCTTCATGGGCTGTGGGAGAGTGAATACCAGCCCTTTGTGGGCTGGTGGAAATCCCACGCAAGTCCCATGCGGCTAGGGAAGAAAAGCCCAAAGGGAAAAAGGTGAAAAAAGGACAAAAAGGGAGGAATCCTAGTCCTACTAGGATTGGAGGAGGAATCCTCCTCTCCTCCCACTTCGGCCGAACCAAGGAGGGCTTGGCCCTTGCGCCAAGGCCTCTCCTCCCTTCCTCTTATATATACTGGAGGTTTTAGGGTTTTTGCACAGAATTTTCAGCCACGTGCTACCCGTTCCTCAAGTGCATAGTTTCTCCTCTAGATCGGATTTCTGCAGTGCTTAGGCGAAGCCCTGCCGGAATAGGTCCACCACCATCACCGGAGCGCCGACATGCTGCCGGAGAACTCTTCTTCCTCTCCACTCCCTCTTGCTGGATCAAGAAGGCGGAGATCGTCATCAAGTTGTACGTGTGCTGAACGCGGAGGTGCCGTTCGTTCGGCGCTAGATTGGGACGGATCGTGATTGGATCGCGGGACGGGTCATGATCGTGTTCGCAGGATGGATCATGATTGGATCGCGGGACGCTCGGCAATTTGGATCGCGAAGACATTCGACTACACCAACCACGTTTCTAACGCTTCCCGCTTAGCGATCTACAAGGGTATGTAGATCCACTCTCCCTCTCGTAGATGCTCATCACCATGGATAGGTCTTGCATGAACGTAGGAATTTTTTTGTTTCCCATGCAACGTTCCCCAACACGATCATGGTTTGCATGTGAGAGAGGCTTTTAGTCAACAGGTGCCAGATTCGTGTGTACTTTGCAAATCTCTATGTCATACTGTAAATACTACTACCGCACTGCACTTGGAACTATTCCAAATTGGTGCTCCACTATACGTATTCGGATTGCTACTAAGAGTCATCCGGATTGGTGTTAAAGCTTGCATTGACGTAACTCTTTACGATGAACTCTTTATTACCTCCATAATCGAGAAACATTTCCTTAGTCCTTTAGTTACTAAGGATAATCTTGACCGATGTCCAGTGATCCACTCCTGGATCACTTTTGTACCCCTTGACGGACTCATGGCAAGGCACACACGGGTGTGGTACACATCGTGGCATGCGATACAGAGCCTGTGACTAAGGCATATGGGATGACGTTCGTCCTTTCTCTTTCTTCTGCCATGGTCGAGCTTTGAGTCTCACTCAACTTCACACCTTACAAATCAGGTAATAACTCTTTCTTTGACTGATCAATTTTGAACTCTTTCAAAATCTTGTCAAGGTATATACTCAATGAAAGTCTTATCATCCGTCTTGATCTATCTCTATAGTTCTCGATGTCCAACAATTAAGTAGCTTTATCCAGGTCTTCCTTTGAAAAACTCTTTTCAAACAACCCTTTATGCTTTCTAGAAATTCTATATCATTTCCGATCAACAACATGTCATCCACATATGCTTATCAGAAACTCTATAGTGCTCCCACCCACTTTATTGTAAATACAAGTTTCTCATAAACTTTGTATAGACTCAAATACTTTGGTCACCTCATCAAAGCGTATATTCCAACTCCGAGATGCTAGCTCCAGCCCATAGAAGGATTGCTGGAGCTCGCACACCTTTTAGCATCCTTAGGACTGACAAAACCTTCTGGTTGTATCTTATACAATCTTTCCAGAAGTAAACTATTAAGGAAACGATGTTTTGACATCGATCTGCCAGATTTCATAATTGAAAAATGTAGCAGCTGGTAACATAATTCCAATAGACTTCAGCATCACTACGAGTGAGAAAGTCTCATCGCACTCAACTCCTTGAACTTGTCGGAAACTTCTTGGCGACAAGTCGAGCTTTAAAAATGGTGACATTTACCATCAGCATTTGTCTTCATCTTTAAAGGTCCATTTGTACTCAACGACCTGCCGTCCAATGAGCAAGTCTACCAAAGTCTATACTTGGTTTTCATACATGGATCCCTTCTCGGATTTCATGGCCTCTAACCATTTGTCGGAATCCGGGCCCATCATCGCTTCTCCATAGTTCGTAGGTTCATCGTTGTCCAACAACATGACGTCTAAGACAGGGTTGTCGTACCACTTAGGAGTAGTACGCGTCCTTGTTGACCTACGAGGTTCGATAGTAACTTTATCTGAAGCTTCATGATCGTCATCATTAACTTCCTCTTCAACTGACGTAGACTCCATAGAAACATCTTTCTTTGTTGCGCTACTCTATGGATGAAACAAAGGTTCAACAACCTCATCTAGTTCTATCTTCCTCCCACTCAATTCTTTCGAGAGAAACTCTTTCTCGAGAAAGGACCAAGTTTTAGCAACAAACACTTTGTACTCAGATCTGAGATAGAAGGTATACCCAACTATTCTTAGGGTATTCTATGAAGATGCATTTTTCCGCTTTGGGTTCGAGCTTATCAGACATAAGTGTCGCATTCCCAAACTCTAAGAAATGACAGCTTAGGTTTATGCCAAGCCATATGATGTCATCTCAATGGATTTAGATGGTGCCCGATTTAAAGTGAATGTAGTTGTCTCTAATGCATAACCCCAAAACAATAGTGGCAAAACGATAAGAGACATCATAGTATGCACCATATCCAATAGAGGACGACTATGACGTTCGAACACACCATCACACTATGGTGTTCCAGGTGGCGTGAGTTGTGAAACAACTTTCACATTGTCTAAAGTTGTATGCCAAACTCGTAACTCAGATATTCACCTCCATGATCATATCGCAGACATTTTTATCTTCTTGTCACGATGATCATAAACTTCACTTTGAATTTGCTTGAACATTTCAAACGATTCAGACTTGTGTTTCATTAAGTAAATATACACTATTATCTACTCAAATCATCAGTGAAGGTAAGAAAATAACGATATCCACCGCGTGCTACAAGACTCATTGGATTGCATACATCAACATGTATCATTTCCAATAAATCACTTGCCCGCTCTATCAAACCGAAAAATGGGGTCCTTAGTCATCTTACCCAAGAGGCATGGTTTGCATGTCTCAACCGGTTCGAAATCGAATGAGTCCAAAGATCCATCAGCATGGAGTTTCTTCATGCGATTTATACCAATATGACATTTAGCGGCAGTGCCACAAGTATGTGGTACTATCATTATTAACTTTCTATCTTTTGGCATCAATGTTATGAACATGTGTATTACTATGATCAAGATTCAACAAACCATTCTCATTGGGTGCATGACCATTGAAGGTATTATTCATGTAAACTGAATAACCAGTATTCTCTAACTTAAATGAATAACCGTGTTGCAATAAACACGATCTAATCATGTTCATGCTTAACGCAAACACCGAATAACATCGATTTAGGTTTGTCACTAATCCCGAAGGTAGAGAGAGCATGCGATGTTGATCACATCAACCTTGGTAACATTTCCAACACACATCATCACCTCACACTTAGCTAGTCTCCATTTTTCCGTAGCTTTTACTTTGACTTACTAACATTTAGCAATCGAACGGTATCCAATACCCAGGTGTTACTAGGAGTACTAGCAAGGTACACATCAAAAACACGTATATCAAATATACTTCTGTCGACGTTGCCACCCTTCTTATCTACCAAGTATCTAGGGTTGTTCCACTTCAGCGACCGCTCTCCTCATAATAGAAGCACTTAGTCTCGGGTTTGGGTCCAACTTTGGGTTGATTCACTGGAGCAGCAACTTACTTGCCATCCATGAAGTTCCCTCCTTGCCCTTGCTCTTCTCGAAACTAGTGGTTTTACTAACCATCAACAATTGATGCTCCTTCTTGATTTCTACCTTCATGGTGTCAAACATGGCAAACAGCTCAGGGATCATCATTTCCATCCCTGGCATAATTATAGTTCATCCCGAAGTTCTAGTAGCTTAGTGATAGTGACTCAGAGAACTATATCAATCACTATCTTATCTGGAAGATCAACTCCCACTCGATTCAAGTGATTGTAGCACCCAGACAATTTGCGCACATGCTCAATGATTGAGCTATTCTCCTTGATCCTGCAGGCAAAGAATCTTGTTGGAGATCTCGTATCTGACAACACGGGCACGAGCCTGAGATCCCAATTTTAGCTCTTAGAACATCTCATATGTGTCATGACGTTCAAAACATTTTGGAGCCTCAATTCTAAGTCGTAATACATGACGCACTAAACTATCAAGTAGTCATCGGAACATGCCTGTTAGATGTTCACAACATCTATAGACGATGCTAGAGTGGGTGGCGCACCGAGCGGTGCATTAAGAACATAATCCTTCTGTGCAGCAATGAGGACAATCCTCAGATCACGGACCCAGTCCGCAATATTGCTACCATCATCTTTCAACTCTATTTCTCTAAGAACATATAAAAATTCAAGGGAGCTACAACGTGAACTACAACATAATTTGCAAAGACACTACTGACTATGTTCATGTTAATGAGTTCAATTATTCATATTACATAAGAACTCCCACTCAAATTGACATCCCTCTGGTCATTCGAGTGATACATGATCCAAATTCACCAACTCAAGTCCGATCATCACGTGAGTTGAGGTGGTTTCAATGGTGAACATCATCATGTTGATCATATCTACTATATGGCTCATGTTCGACCTTTCGGTATCTTGTGTTCCGAGGCCATGTCTGTACATGCTAGGCTCGTCAAGTTTAACCCAGTGTTCCACATGTGCAACACTGGCTTGCACCTGTTGTATGTGAACGTAGAATCTATCACACCCAATCATCACGTGGTGTCTCGACATGACACACTTTTGCAATGGTACACACTCGGGGAGAACACGGTTTATCTTGAAATTAAGTGAGTGATCACCGTATAATTCTACTGTCATCCTAAGCAAAACAAGGTGCATAAAAGGATTAACATCACATGAAAATCATAAGTGACATGATATGGCCATGAACTTGTGCTTTTGATCTCCATCTTGAAAGCACCGGCATGATCTCCATCGTCACCGGCATGACACCATGATCTCCATCATATTGATCTCTATGAATGTGTCTCAATCGGGGTTGTCACGCCCACCATGCTTCTACGACTATTGCTAGCGCTTAGCGATAAAGTAAAGCATTACATAGCGCTTAATGATTGACACGCAGGTCATACAATAATAAAAGACAACCCTATGGCTCCTGTCGGTTGCCGTACTCATCAACATGCAAGTCGTGATATTCTATACAATACATGATCATCTCATACATCACATATATCTCATCATGTAATTGGCCATATCACATCACAACATACCCTGCAAAAACAAGTTAGACGTCCTCTAATTGTTGTTGCAAGTTTTACGTGGCTGCTACGGGTATCTAGCAAGAACTATTCCTACCTACGCAAAAACCACAACGGTGATACATAAATTGCTTTTCAACCTTCTCAAGGACTGCCTTTGTCGAATCCGATCCAACTAAAGTAGGAGAATAGGCACCCACCAGCCATCTTTGTGCAACAAAGTTACACGTCAGTCGATGGAACCGGTCTCTCGTAAGCGTACGAGTAAGGTTGGTCCGGGCCGCTTCATCCCACAATACCACTGAACCAAAAACACGACCAAGGAAGGAAGCAATCTAAGCAGCAACACCCACAAACTCTTTGTGTTCTAGTCGAGATCTCATCTACACATAGACCTAGCTCATGATGCCACTGTTGGGGAACATTGCATGGGAAACAAAAACTTTCCTACGCACACGCAAGATCTATCTATGGTGATGAGCATATACAAGACGGAGAGTGGATCTACATACCCTAGTAGATCGCTAAGCGAGAAGTGTTAAGAAACGCGGTTGATGTAGTCGAACGTCTTCGTCACCCAAATCGCCGAGCGTCCCGCAATCCCATCACGATCCGTCCCGCGATCCAATCATGATCCTATTGGAAATATGCCCTAGAGGCAATAATAAATTAGTTATTATCATATTTCCTTGTTCATGATAATTGTTTATTATCCATGCTATAATTGTATTGATCGGAGACTTAGATGCATGTGTGGATACATAGACAAAACCATGTCCCTAGTATGCCTCTAATAGACTAGCTCGTTGATCAAAAGATGGTTAAGGTTTCCTAGCCATGGACATGAGATGTCATTTGATAACGGGGTCACATCATTAGGAGAATGATGTGATGGACAAGAACCAAACTACAAACGTAGCATATGATCGTGTCAGTTTATTGCTACTGTTTTCCGCATGTCAAGTATGTGTTCCTATGACCATGAGATCATGCAACTCACAGATATCGGAGGAGTGCCTTGTGTGTATCAAACGTCGCAACGTAACTGGGTGACTATAAAGGTTCTCTACAGGTATCTCCGATGGTGTCTCTTGAGTTGGCATGGATCGAGACTGGGATTCGTTACTCCGTGTGACGGAGAGGTATCTCGGGGCCCACTCAGTAATGCAACATCACAATAAGCCTTGCAAGCAATGTGACTAATTGTTAGTTGCGGGATCTTGTATTACGGAATGAGTAAAGAGACTTGTCGGTAACGAGGTTGAACTAGGTATGGAGATACCGACGATCGAATCTCGTGCAAGTAACATACCGAAGAACAAAGGGAACGTTATACGGGATTAGCTGAATCCTTGACATAGAGGTTCGACCGATAAAGATCTTCGTAGAATATGTAGGAACCAATGTGGATGTCCAGGTCCCGCCATTGGTTATTGACCGTAGAGGTGTCTCGGTCATGTCTACATAGTTCTCGAACCCGCAGGGTCTGCACACTTAAGGTTCGGTGACGTTTCGGTAGTGTAGAGTTATGTATGGTGGTGACCAAAGTTTGTTCGGAGTCCCGGATGAGATCCCGGACGTCACGAGGAGCTCCGGAATGGTCTGGAGGTAAATATTCATATATAGGAAGTCCCAGTTTGGTTTCCGGAAAAGTTTCGGGCTCATCGGTAGTGTACCGGGAGTGCCGGTAGTGTACCGGGAGTGCCGGTAGTGTACTGGGAGGCCTCCGGGAGGGGTATTTCGACCCCAAGAGGTCAATGGGCTGTGGGAGAATAATAAGCAGCCCTTAGTGGGCTGGTAAAACAGCCACAAAGGCCCATGGCGCAGGAGAGAAAGTCCTAAAGCAAAAAGTGGAAAATCAGCCAATAGGAGGCAATCCTACTCCAACTAGGATTGGAGGTGAAGTAGGATTGCTTCCCACCTCCTATTTCGGCCGACCCAAAGGCCTTGGCTGCCTCTCCTCTCCTCTCCTCCTATATATACTAGTGGATTGGGTGGTTTTTGGACAGAATTTCCAGCCACGTGCTACCCGTTACACCGGTGCATAGTTTCTCCTCTAGATCGGTTTTCTGCAGCGCTTAGGCGAAGCCCTGCCGGAATTGCTCCACCACCATCACCGGAGCGCCGTCACCCTGCAGGTGAACTCTCTCTCCTCTCCACCTCCTCTCGCTGGATCGAGACGGTGGAGATCATCATCAAGCTGCACGTGTGCTGAACGCGGAGGTGCCGTCCGTTCGGCGCTAGATCGGAAGGACCGTGATCGAGATTGCGAGACGGTTCGTGATGTGATCACGGAATGGACCATGATGATTTCGCGGGACAGATCGTGATCAAGATCGTGAGACGGATCCTGATGAGTTCGCGGGAAAGATCATGATGTGTTCGCGGGACGGTTCGTGATTGGATCGCGGGACGCTCGGCGATTTGGATCGCGAAGAAGTTTGACTACACCAACCGCGTTTCTTAACGCTTCCCGCTTAGCGATCTACAAGGGTACATAGATCCACTCTCCCTCTCTTAGATGCTCATCACCATGGATAGGTTTGCGTGTGCGTAGGAAATATTTTGTTTCCCATGTGACGTTCCCCAACAGTGGCATCATGAGCTAGGTTGATGGTTCGATGAGATCTCGAGTAGAATACAAAAGGTTTGTGGGCGTTGATGCTTAGATTGCTTCCTCCCTTGGTCGGATTTTGGTTCAGCGGGATTGTGAGATGAAGCGGCCCGGACCAACATTACTCGTACGCTTACGAGAGACCGGTTCCCTCGACGCAACTTGTTGCTTAGATGGCTTGCGGGTGACAGTTTCTCTCACTTTCGTTGGATCGGATCCGACAAAGGCGGTCCTTGAGAAGGTTGAAAAGCAATCTATGTATCACCTTTGTGGTTTATGCGTAGGTGAGAATCGTTCTTGCTAGATGTGTCATGTAAGAGCCACGTAAGAATTGTATGTAAGAGCCACGTAAAACATGCAATTGGGTCGAAATACCCCTCCTGATGTGTCATGCCCAAGATGCGCGCCTATCCATATTAAGACACGAGGGCCTCGACAGGGATAGAGGCGCATCTTGCCATTAGCAAGTACAACATCATTACATACATTTAGGAATATAAGAGTATATGAGTTGGCTTGCACTTGCCACATACTAAATTACAAATCCACACAATTTATTCAATCATCCATACAAAGGCAGGGTACGGCTACGGATGAAATCAAACGATAAAATGCTGCAATGACACTGGCTTGCTAGCCCAAAGATCTCGACCACGGCCCCTCTACTCGTCTGGATAAGTGACGTACATCCTGCCACGCTCCTCGTCATACTCCCACTGGAGCTGCGTCACATCATATGGCACGATCTCATCTGTACCTACACCTAGATTGTTGTAGTAATCTGTGAGCCACGGGGACTCAGCAATCTCACGCCCGGGTACCGAGACTATTCAAGCTTATAGGTTGGAATGGGGTATGTGTTTAGTTTGCAGCAGCACTAAGCATTTATGGTGGCTAATCTTACATAACATGAAAGTAAATATGTGGTGTACGATAAACGATCGAAACTAGAATGACCTCTATGAGATCCTGAACACCTACTTACGTCAATCATAACCTCGCCTTGTTTCTCTCTCGGATCATGTTCACGAGCAGAGACGATCACGATTACTCACATAGTTGGTGTATTTTATTAGAGTTTACTTCAATTTAACTATAACCGGGTGTTAAACAAATATCCAAGTTGCCACATAACCGCGGGCACGACTTTTCGAATGTTTTAACCCTGCAGGGGTGCTCCAACTAGTCCATCATAAATTAACCACACTCTGCGGGAATAACCTTGACCACGGATCTCGTGATCATCCTAGGGAACTCCAAAGGAATTCCAACACCTAGAGATGGCCCAAAGAAAGTCCAAGCCCCACACGCAAGCCACTCGAGAAAGGTAAAACAAGTCCAGCAAGACCACCCGACGTGTCGACGAACCCGATAAGAGCCGCGTATCTCGTTCTTAGGACACGACTGGATGAGCGCAGCGTACGGTGACCTGATAGAAATCTCCCGAGTTGCTCCGGGTTGGCCCCGCACACGACTCTAGTTTGTACCAACACTCATGAGGAGCACTGGCCCGGGGGTTGATTATTTATCCACGGTGTTGCAAATCCCTATGCAAATTTATTAAGTTGATTAAGAAAATAGTACCAATGTTGGGTCTTGCCAGAGAAGTTTTAATCTCAACCGAATAATCAAGGGGGTCCCCATAACAACCCTGAGCATGTTAGGAGCGCAAAGTATGGAAACATAACACCGGTAACAAGAAACTATGACAGTAAAAGCAGAACAAAACACTTAGAAAAAGGCCAAGCCTTCCACCATACCAAGATATATATGTGCATTAATTTAAATAACATATAATATTGTGATATGCCCAATCCATGTCATCACATGGATACAACCTGCAGCTGCAACTAAGAACGCTATAAGAGGAGCTGAGCAGCGGTAACTTAGCCAAACAAGGTTTGCTAGGATGTGGAGGGGTTAGAGGCTATCATGGCAATGTATGAGGTTTGGCATTCAAGTGGTGGGTAACGCATAAGTAACAATAAGAACGAGACAACTAGCACAGCAAAAATAGTGTCGGGATCCGGGTACGATCATCTTGCCCGTTGGTTCTTCAGAGGGACAAAGAGCGGGGTCCTCGTAGTGGTCCTCTACTGGATCCTCGTACTCAGTTTCAACACTCGCGTCTACCCAAGAGAAACAGAAATAATAAACATCCAACCAAGGTGCAATGCACAAACCAGATGATGCATGATTCATTTGAAGAATTTAACATGGCAATCCTAAACTAGTCATGTTTCACATGCAATAGTTTGGTCATTTATAATTCTGGAAAGATACTCATGTTAAGTTATTTAAACATGCATGATCATGGAAAATATGGATGCTTCATGCAAAATTGATACAAATGCATATGTAGAACGTAAGAAACGGAGTTACGGTTCTTACACTACGCTCCCGACAAGTTACGAAGGCAAAACACAAGACAAAGAAGGCCATGGGCTATTCCTTGGCATTCCAAGGTAGCCACTGAATAGTCAATGAAAAACCAACCACAATGGAGTCAAATATCAAGCAATTCCATAGAGTATAGCTCCCACAAGTCACAAAACACTAAAACAAACAATCTGCCACAAAACAGCAACATAGCAACTTTCACAGCCAATAACTAGAGCTACAGGAAGTCTCCAACCACAAACAAGGCATTGAAACAAACTACATATCAAGCTTACCAAATTATCCAATTACACAATCTGGAATGGAGGCACACACCAATAAGCATGAAGCTCACAAGTTGGCATGATGAAACAGAATTTAGGGACTTGGTGAAAATAACAGTTTTCTGGAATCTGAGTTAAGCTGATAGCAAGTTGACAGCAGAAACTAATGGTGATAGAGGCCAGCTCATGGCATGAAAATTAATAGGATGGTAGAGGACAACATCTACTTCAAAACACTAGCACTGAGCTTGAGCTAATCCTGAACATATCACTTGGTAGCATCCACTCTTCATGGCATAAAAATATTAACAGATTCTCCCACTTCAAAATATTTGGCATGTTTGAAAACAACAACATTTTAGTAGCTACTTCAGAGCATGGTTCCCACTTGTATGCAAGTTTAACATGACAAAGATAAATACCATGGCATTCTACTCATCAAAGACTACCATATTCATGTTGACACAAATATCATAGCATGCATGGATTAAATATAACAAAAATGACAAAATGGCACTTTGAGACAAAAATGACATTTTGTCAAACTTGCTCAAATGCCCAAACAAGTCACACCAATGGATTCCTTGGATGATTCTACCCCAAAATCATGTATCATACTCATATGTTCACATGGAGCATCATGGCAAAACATTAGATACCAAAACATCACCCATTCCTATAAGTGAAAACTTACCTAAAATGCTCATGATCAAAAATGCACATATCCCGGTTTAGCAATTGTACTAGAAATGGAAATAACCTATTATAACAATTAAATCACTATTAACAATAAAAAACAATTTACAGGGGGCCCCACCTGGCATACTCACCAGGGTCCCCTAGTGCATGACAAGTGGGGCCTGGGCCCACTTGTAACACACACCACACACACACTACACACACAACACAGCACACACACTGCACTCTGGATCTGGTAGCCACACCAGATCCACTCACACACACGGCACACACAAGCACACACACCACATCTGCATGGCCACACGGGATTTGGCACACAGTCGCACCAGATCCCTTCCCACACACACACTGCGCACGGGATCTGGCCACCACACCGGATCCGAACACACAACACCACTCCAGCCAACCAGAAAAAAAGAAGATGACGGGGGGGGGGGGGGGCTGGGATTCAATCCCCAGGCCTTGCGGTCTCGCCCCAGGTTCCCTACCAATGCGCTACGCTTCGGATTACAACCGAGAGGGGCATCGATCCCACTAGTACTAACGACCGGGACTTAACTAACAAAACTGAATATCGCACACTCTGGCGACAGAGGCACGACGACGGCAAAATCTGGTGACTCCACTGCCTCTCCGGCGACGCTAACGGGCAGAATCGAAGTGGGGATCTAGGGGAGTTCCATTCCTCTGCTCGTCTCGCGACGAGGAGGACGGAGGCGAGCTCAAGGCCTCACCTTTCCACCCGACGGCTACGACACTACGGCGACGATACAGGGGCCAACATGGGGAAGAAAGGGCAGCGGGGACGCGGTGGCTCACCGAGGGGTTCTTGGAGGCGTGGGGACGCGGACGACGGCGATACGGAGGGGAAGAAGACGCCGGCGACAACCCGCTCCCTTGCGGACAACGGCGACGGCAAAGCACACTGCGGGGAGGTGCTCCTCACCCCCTAGAAGCGGGAATGGAACGCGAACGATGGCCCCGTGCTCCACGCCATCTCCGCCCGCGACAAGGGCCACCGGAGATGCGAAGACAATGGCGAGGACGACCGGCGATGCTTTGCCTCTGAACCTACCTCTGCTCTCTCTGCACCCGGGAGAAGAAGAAGAAGGGATAGGAAGAAGGGCACGAGGGGGAAGCACGGAACCCTAGAGGGGGAGGCACGCATGCCGAGGGTGCCTAAATAGACGCGGGCTGACGACGACGCGACAGCGAAAGCTCACGGCAACGCGTGCTCGCTTCCCCTGCTCTCTCTGAACCTGACGGGCGGATAACAGGAGCAGGCAGCCGCTAGCTACCTGGGATGGGCCGCGCAGGGGAAGGAACCGACCGAGTTATCCCGCTCTTGAAAACAAGACAAACAGAGGTTCCTTTTTATAAACAAAAGAAAAAACAAGAAAAGCCCTAGTGAAAAGAAAAAGGATTTGGTGCAAAACAAAAATACTTTTGCAAGAAGAAAAAATGTGAACTATTTAATAAAATCAACAAGTGGATTTTAAAGCGAGTATTTTTAATACTATTATGAAAACAACACCTCTATTATTTTAAAACCCCAAAATCATATAGCGCAAAACACCAAAAGAACACACACACACACGGGCTCAAATTAATATTGGCTACATCATGAACATTTTTAACCAATTTTATTAGCAAGATAATTCTGTTAAAGAATGGAAATGGGAATAAAAGTTTTTAGGTATTGGTTTTTGAAATATAAGAGAGAGGGGAAGGAGTTTGATGCCCACTCATGCACACACATCCACAAGACCAGTCACACATAACAACAAGGTCACAAGAAGCACACCACATTTACATAATGCATGACATGATGTGAAATGATATGATGCATGATGCATGAAACAATGGCATGGTAAAGGTTGAAACTCAAATACATTCATCACATGACACATGGGTCCACATAGGTACATGCCATAAAAGGTAGGGGCAGCACTTGGGCTGTCACACGATGGTCCCTCGGTACCCTCCCGGCACTCCCGATACACTACCGATGAGCCTGAAACTTTTCCGATGACCAAAACAGGACTTCCTATATATCAATCTTTACCTCCGGACCATTATGGAGCTTCTCGTGACGTCTGGGATCTCATCCGGAATTCCGAACAACCTTGGGTAACCACCATACATAACTCTATACTATCGAAACGTCACCGAACCTTAAGTGTGCAGACCCTTCGGGTTCGAGAACTATGTAGACATGACCGAGACACCTCTATGGTAAATAACCAATTGCGGGACCTGTATGCCCATATTGGTTCCTACATATTCTACGAAGATCTTTATCGGTCGAATCTTTATGTCAAGGATTTAGTTATTCCCATATGATGTTCCTTTGTTCTTTGGTATGTCACTTGCCTGAGATTCGATCGTCGGCATCTCCATACCTATTTCAATCTCGTTACCAGCAAGTCTCTTTACTTGATCCGTAATACAAGATCTCGTGGCTAACACTTAGTCACATTGCTTGCAAGGCTTATTGTGATGTCGTATTACCGAGTGGGCCCTGAGATACCTCTCCGTCACATGGAGTAACAAATCCCAGTCTTGATCCATGCCAACCCAACAGACACCCTCGGAGATAACTATAGAGCACATTTATAGTCACCCAGTTACGTTGTGATGTTTTATAGACACAAGGCACTCCCCCGGTGTCAGTGAGTTGCATGATCTCATGGTCATAGGAACAGATACTTGATATGCAGAAAACAGTAGCAATAAACTGACACAATCATATGCTACATTTATAGTTTGGGTCTTATCCATCACATCATTCTCCTAATGATGTGATCCCGTTTATCAAATGACATATCATGTCCATGGACAGGAAATCTTAACCATCTTTGATTAATGAGCTAGTCTATTAGAGGCATACTATGGACATGGTGTTGTCAATGTATCCCACATGTATCTGAGTTTCTGATCAATAAAATTCTAGCATGGATAATAAAAAATTATCATGAACTAGGAAATATGACAATAACTAATTTGTTATTGCCTCTAGGGCATATTTCCAACACTTTTCGGTCCTGCTCTTGGCTCCCCCTCATTGGAGAGCCGCCCTTGTGTTCGGGCCCGACTACAGTACCCGAACACCCGAATTCAGCTCTTGCCGAACACCTGTCCCTTGCGGACACCCTAGAGGTCATCTGTGAAAACCTTCGGGTGATTGTACCGGATGACCTCTCGATGTTAAACGAGGCGCTTGACTGGATCCAGTTGATGGAGATTGTGGACGACCTAAACCCGACCTATGTTCAGATTGGTCTAAGGTTAGGTCATGAGGAATTTTACTACCCACCCACCACCCACTTGGTAGCCACTATCGAAGAATTAATTGACATACTAGATTACGCCTCCGATGGGGTGGAGGGCATGTTCGAAGAGTTCGACATCCCGACTCCTATCAATATGGGGTGATGGACAACCACCTCCTCTTATGATATCTATATGGTGTATACATCCGCTGATAAGGACGACAACACCCCCATGTAGAACGTCGATAGATCTGAGGAGCCGTCAAAGCATCAGAAGTAGCGCAAGCGATCAAATACGAACAAGGGAAGGGGAGTTATCATGGGCACCAGGGAAAATGATACCTCGACAGATCCCGACGACCTCGAAGCCCTGGAGCAACCACAGGAGGACCTTGAGAAGCCCAATGACCTCGAGGATCCTAATGATATCGAGGACGACAACTATCTCCCCCAGTCGATAAGGATGATAGCCTTGAAGACGAAGACTTCACCATCCCCGAGATCCAGAGGATCGGAATGCTTCAGGCGGCAGCTTATTTCCACCGCCCGGAGCCTAAAGGAAAAGTAGTGGCAGCTTTGAGATGAGCAAGATACCCTCAACGATAGATGGATGGAGGTCTTGGCAGCTGAACAAGGGTACAACACTAAGCGGCCAAATCAAAACAAAAGTTACCCACGCCGGCGCCTGCTTCCTCAATTTGATGATGAGGCCCTCTAGCGCACGTCTCCTAGATACACTCAGCATGACCAACAGGACCGCCCCCCTCGAGGATGGGATAGAACGGCTGAGGAACCCGAATACATACCCGCGTTACCCTGAAGAAGAGGGAAGGATCCAGTGTGGTATAATGATCGGCATGACTTACGGTAGGACCTGAACTATCGAGCTGGTCATACTAGATCCATATACGGATCTAGTGGATACTCCCCCGCTAGACGGGACAGAGACCAACCTTGGTTCAACCATAGCAATAGAGACCGGGAAGGATACCGGGCGCCAACAGCCGATTTTTGGCACAAAGTAGCCTGGGTCAGAGGCGCCACCCACCCATTGTGTTTCACAGACGAGGTTATGCAGCACTAGTTTCCCGAAGGGTTTAAACCCGTAAATATCAAACATTATGACGGGACAACAGACCCCGACATGTGGATCGGATATTTCCTTCTCCACATACATATGGCGAGGGGAGATGGCCTCCATGTCATTAAGTACCTATTGCTAAAGCTTAAAGGGCCAGCTCGACACTAGTTAAACAGTCTCCCCGAAAACTCCATTGGAAGTTGGGAAGAGCTCGAGGATGCCTTTCGGTCTCACTTCTAGGGAACTTATGTCCAACCTCCAGACTCTTTCGATCGAAGCAACATCGTCCAAAAGGCAGGTGAATCGGCCAGATAGTTTTGGAATGGGTTCCTCACTAAGAAGAACCAGATCGTTGATTGTCCGGACACTGAGGCAATATCCTCTTTCAGGCATAATATCCAGGACGAATGGCTAGCTCGACAACTCGGCCAGGATAGACTGAGAACAATGTTCGCCCTCACCTCACTCATGACCCTCTTTTGTGCGGCTGAAGACAACTGGCTAGCTCGTCGCGGCCATAATCCCGAATATCCGGGCACCTCAGAAGCTCGGGATGGAAATGACAAGCCGCGTCGCAATAAGAACAAATGCTGCCACAACAATGATGATGCTGATGATACAGACTTATATGCTAGTTTCCACAACTCAAAACTCAGACAACGGAAGAAACCCTCTAAAGGGAACAAGGACAAACCTACTGTGTGGGACAAAATTATGGAGAGGCCTTGCCAGATCCATGGCACCCCAGACAAGCCCGCCACCCACACCAACCGTAACTGCTGGGTGTTTCAACAGGTTGGCAAACTCGCAACCCAGGAGCAGGGCAAAGGCCCACGCAACAAAGACGACGAGGAGTCCCGTGGCCCGAACAACGAAGGACACAAACAATTCCCTCCAAAAGTAAAAACTATGAACAACATATACGTCACACACATACCAAAGAACGAGAGGAAAGGAGCCCTTCAGGTGGTCTATGCCATAGAGCCTGTAGCCCCGAAATTCAACCCATGGTCGGTTTGCCCAATCACCTTCGATTGAAGGGATCATCTGACCAATATCCGGCATGGAGGTTTGGCAGCCCTTGTCTTGGATCCCATCATTGATGGGTATCACCTCACTAGAGTCCTTATGGATGGAGGAAGTAGCCTTAATCTGATTTACTCAGACACCATGGAAAAGATGGGCATAGATCCATCAAGGACCAAACCCAGTAACACTACCTTTAAAGGAGTGATTCCAGGCTAGAAGCCCGCTGCTCTGGCACTATAATGCTCACGGTTGTGTTCAGTTCAACCGGCAATTTCCGCAGCAAAGCTTAACCTTCGACATCGTACCATTCTGCAGCAGCTATCATGCACTGCTCAGCCGCACAACATTCGCCCGCTTCAACGTTGTTCCCTATTATGCCTATTTGAAGCTCAAGATGCCTGGACCCAAGGGGGTCATAACCATCAACGGTAATACAGACTGCTCTCTCCGAACCGAAGAACACAGCGTGTCCTTAGCAGTCGAATGCCAATACGACAGTGAAGCACCGAGGTCCAAATCAGCCATCAAGACGCGATAGGCGGGCAAGCGAGCTCGAGCCCAACCGGACCTGCGAGAGCAATCTCCCGCTCAACATAAATAGGGATACGCTCCCCGCAGCATGACCCGGATACCCATAAGTTGTTTCCCTTGAAGACACTATTTCACTCTCAAAATACCATGGGCAGCTGTGTGGACCCACTATCGAGGATTAGATGTCTGCCTCAACTTAACTATAGTCCAAATGCTTCTTTGGACAGAAGCAAGATATCTTCAAGGATCTCCCAAGCGTCAAGCTTACACACTCTACCATGAATTCTCAAGACCCCCTTCACCAAGGTCTGTTCACCAACAACAACTACCTTTAAAGGATTCTACCTCTCTCCGCTCGAGAGAAAAGGAACAAACACGCAACAGAGCACGGCGAGGACGTCAAACCACCCATTGAAGGCCCTGAGTAAGACGCTACCCTGTCACAATTATTTTCTTTTCAAAATAAGAATTACCCGTAACAGCCGCCTCGGCATTTTGAATTATAAGACTGTTACTTGTGGCCTTTTTTCTTTTTCCAGCATTTTTATGATTACACAACTTGTTCCCCGCTCACCGGCACCACAAGACAAAGTTATCCAGTACAGGATAGGTGCAATCGGCTGATAGACTCGGGGCTTCGATATAATTTCCGCCCCAAGAATCACCCCGTCACTATTTTTACGTGTTCGGAATCTCGAATATTGCGTTATATGAATCGGTTCCGAATTATGTCTTGGGTCAATAGTTGGATTGCCCCGCTCCCATGCTTGCCCCTTTATGTTCTGCTAGTCTGTCTAAAAGGGCAAAGGGAGAACCACTGCGATTGTATTCCTAGCTGGCCTAGCGAAGTACCTCAATGGAGAAAGCCGAAAACTGACTGTCATAATAAGCGAGGATCGGTCTACAATTCGAGCTTAAGTGTCAAACTAAGAATCGATGGAGAATATTCTGTGTCCTACGAGGGCTTTGTACCTTCCCAAACCTTGCAGTAATAGTCTCAAACTTCGTGCAAACCGACCACCACAAAATACTGGGGGCTCGTCACCATCCCTCACATTCAAGCTCCTAAGGCTAAGGGAAAGCACTAAAGGCACATAGTCTGATTGCCTCGTTTCCCTCACACACTACCGGCTATGGGCGTCGATATATCTGTTAAGGGTCCAGTGCGGAGGTCGAAACACCCCTCGTGGTATCTACATGGGGGCTGAAGCCGATGGCTGGCAACTTTCAGATTAAAACGGCCATGCAGGAGTCAAAATAACACAAAATACGATATATTCGGGACAAGCATTATAAAGAAAAATTGTCTTAAGGGCACATGATAATGCCCTCACTCATGGATTACATCCTTGGGACATTGGGTCTCTATCGACCAAGCACCCTCTAGCGCAGAACGGAAATAAAGCTCGGGGCACCTATGTTCCTTCCCAGGAGACGGGGGCATGGTGGCCATCTCGATTGGCTTCATCGTTGGTCAATGCATCATTGTCCTTACAAATGCCATCCATGCTCCCTCGATGCACATGGAGCACTTTAGGACTTCAATTTGCGGCCCGACGTCACAAAGTTTCTGCAACAAGCCAAAATAACTACTCGGTAATGGCTCGGTAGGCCACAACTAGATGCAAAGATCCTTCAAGGCCGGCTCTGCCATCTCATGTAGTTGCATCAGTTGCTTCATCTCATAGCTAAGAAGGGGATGAGGCTCGAGGGTTTGAAATTGAGCCCAGAAAAACCTCTGCTCCACATCTCCATCTCGGGCCGCAAAGTGCTTTGCTGCATCCATTGCACTCCTCGGGAGGTCCATAAAGGCGCCTGGGGAACACCACCGCCGTGTAAGAAAGGCGAACCTGTTTTCACCAAAGGCACATTGTAGTAAGTACGGCTTACCATCCGCGATCAACCTGACTTGGTGAAGTTCTTCTTCGAAGAACCACCTCTCGACACGCTTGGATTTGAGATCAGAGGATAGCGTGGATAGCTCAGTCGTCTGATCCTTGTCCTTTTGCTCTAGGTCCTTGCACTAAGTGCTCGCATTTTGGAGCTCATGTTGCACCTCAGACACTCGAGCCACATGCTTTCTGCTCTCAACCTTTAATGAGCTTAGACCAGCGGCCACCCGATCAGCCGCTACCTTCTGATTGGCGGCCTCCTGCTTGGCCTTCCACAACTCGGTCTTGACGTTTTCAACCTCTACACTTACGGTTGCGGGTATAAATGGAAGCAAACTCAGGAACCAAAGCTGAAACAATCCTTACTAATAAGAAAAACAATAAACTTAGCAAGTACGGTTCAAACCTACCTTCATCACGTCGAACCGTTTGTTCAGATGATCAAGCTCCCCATTGGAGCTCTTGAGCTTCCTGTTCAGCTCAACCAGTTCAAGGGTGTTGGAGGCCCCAGCTAAGGACGAGGCCTACAAAACAACTTGTATATAGGCAAACATATGAGCTATTTGGTTCTTAACTATTTTCTAACACAACCTCCTAAAACCTGTTATAGTATTAGGGCCACAAACCCCTTGAGTTTACTCATGTTTCTAGGTTCTATGACCTTTTTTCAAACTCACTCGTGGCTCGAGGGCTACTATATCTATAAGGGATACATAACCTTACAAATAAATTTGTTCTTGTGAAAAGAATATTACATGGCTTACCTTGAAGCCCGCTAGTAGACTACTCAAGGCTTCCTTCAGTCCGCTATCAACGAACTAAACGTCGTCTAAAACTGCACCCATAAGGGTGCGGTGATCTTTTGCAATGGAGTAGTCAGACAAAGCCTCCTTCATCATGGCCGACCACCCGGCCACGGTCCGCTCTGTCATAGGCGGCACGGGCGGTGGCACTTCCTCTCCCCCTCCTTGGGGAGGCAAAGTCGATGATGTCAGAGGCAATGAGGTCTTTAGAGTCGAGTGTGGAGGGAGCTCAGACAAATTGTGCCCCCCTCTTTGCTTTCCAGGAGGGGTTCGACCACCTGGGCTTCTGCGGTCGAGGCATGACCCTCGGCCAGGACCTCCTGGTCTTCAGTGACCGAGGCATGCACCTCAGCCATAACCGTCTCGCCCCCAGTGTTCGCCACAGGAGGGGTCCAACGGGATAACACCTTTGCGGCCTAGTGTGTGGCCGGAGAGGGTGTGGTGCGCGATGTCATCCCACTCTATGCTAGCTCGACCAACGGAGAATCCCCCTGCAAGACCTGCTCGGTCGGGAGATCTCGGGCCGGTCTATGATATGTAAGGCACTTGTCCAGTTAGTAACAGAATCTCCATGTAAATATACTAGACGACATTCGAAAGCAGTACCTTTGATCCGGGGGCTTGACCCTGGGGTTCCTTCGGGGAACCATCTCGAAAGTCCCAGAATCCTCATCAGAATCCGGCTGTCATCCGGTAGGACCACATTGTCCTTGTAGGGCTTCTTCGGGGCGAAGGGAGGCAGGTCCTCCTGAGCGTCCTGTGGCGCAACCCTTTTTCTTGTCTGGGGGAGTCGATCCCCCCGTCTTCTACATGATCTTACTCATGGGCGGAAGAGGCCTGGGTCTCTCTGGACTTAGTGTTGGAGGACCCCTTGAGCTGAGGAGTTCGCAGGCCTCCTTCTTCTTCTTCTTCTTCTCTTTCTTCTCCGACACCATGTATGGCGCCACGACCAGCATCGCCATCAGCTGGGGCAACCTGGGGTCCTCGAGTAGGGGGGCTGGATCATTGATCCTCACGGCCTTGTCCAGCCAGCCATGCGAAGACAATGGGAAAGAGGATTAAATCCTTGTCAAAGGCTAAAACTCGAATAAAATAGAAACCTTGTCATACCTTCAAGGGTGGGGTGTTGGCATATAAGCCGATGTCTTCTTCGGCGGTCCTTTCCTTTTGGGGCTTGAACAACACTTTCCACAACTTCTCATGAGTTCTGCGATAGAACCGATGCACAATGGCCAGGTCGCCAAGCTTGTAGGACCACATCGGGGTGTCCTGGCACTGGCATGGCAGGAGGCGGCGGCGGAGCATGACCTAGACCATGTTGGTTAGCTCGATTTTGGCCTCCACCATTTGCATGATGTGCTTTTGTAGAGCCTTCACCACTCAGGCTGATCCTCAGTCAAGGCTTTTCTTGACCCACGAGGTTAACCTCGCGGGGGGTCCGGATCTAAACTCGGCTGGCGCCGACCAGTCTGCGTCTCGTGGTTCGGTGATGTAGAACCACTCCTTCTGCGAGACCTTAATGGTGTCGATGAAAGTACCATACGGCTACTCAACCCGCAGAAGCTTGCTAATCATAGCCCCTCCGCAATCAGCGTGTTATACGCTGATTTTCTTTGGCTTCATGACCTTGAGCCATAGGCCGAAGTGTGGCTGGATCCGCAAAAAGGCCTCGCAGACGATGATGAAGGCCGAGATGTGCATAAAGGAGTTCAGGGGAAGATCATGGAAATCTAACCCATAGAAGAACATCAAACCCCTAACAAAGGGGTGGAGCGGGAAACCCAACCCCCGAAGGAAATGGGGGATGGATAACACTCTCTCACCTGGTTTCGGATTAGGCACCACCTGGCCTTCTTCTGGAGGTGATGTTGGGTGAAAGGTATCCGACGAGCTTCAGCTCCCGGATGTCATTGTTGGTGACGCAAGAGGCTTCCCACTTGCCTTAAGAGCCCGAGCCGGCCATGGATGAGCTCAGGGAGGGTGTCTTGGATGGGGAGGAAGAAGAAATGGATCTAAGCGCTTGAGGTTTGGACACGAGAAGTGATCGAGTCTGGATGCGTAGAAACGCCTTGGGAGTTTTCTCCTTTTTATCGTAGGCCGTAATAGCAAGGGTCCTCTTTTACTGCCGCAGGCTTTGGCACCTCCTGCATTGATTGTGCCATTATACGCGTGCGGGGTTACCTAGATCATTACTCGTATCCCATGAAATACGGGGCACAATATTCATATTGATAAGGCATGTCGATAGAAAAGTGGCCTCAAACCGCGAATCGAGTTTTCGTAACTGGTGGTTGTGGCCTTTCATCTAAAAGGTTGTCAGATGAGGGTACTGTTCACACCCAGGCATTTGGCCTTCAGGGATAAACAATGCATGTTCTGGAAGATAGGGCGTCGTCGAGGACCAAGTTGGAATCAGCTCAACATAGAGGGAACTCACCTCGCAAGCCGAATACCGTGGATATGCGAAGTTGCCGAAGATTGCATACCTCGGTGTTGGAGGCTAGTTTGGGGGCTACTGAGGGAGTTCAGGACTAAGGGGTCCTCGGGCCATCGACTCATTCCTCATGGGCAGACTTGTTGGGCCACTCTATGAAGGGCCGAACTATGAGGCAACCCTATGTTCAGGAAGGAAAGCTCCGAAGAATGGCATGACCTCCAAAGTTTGAAGATGGGATTTGCGTATTTATCGCCTATTGAAGGTCGGTTATGTGTAACCTATTGGGGAACGTCACATGGGAAACAAAAAGTTTCCTACATTCACGCAAGACCTATCGATGGTGATGAGCATCTATGAGAGGGAGAGTGGATCTACATACCCTTGTAGATCGCTAAGCGGGAAGCGTTAAGAAACGCGGTTGGTCTAGTCGAACGTCTTCGCGATCCAAATCACCAAGTGTCCCACGATCTCATCACAATCCGTCCCGCGATCCAATCACGATCCTTCCCGCGAACTCATCACAATCCATCCCGCGATCTCATCATGAACCGTCTCGCGATCTTGATCACGGTCCTTCCGATCTAGCGCCGAACGGACGACACCTCCGCGTTCAGCACACATATAGCTCGATGACGATCTCCGCCTTCTTGATCCAGCAAGAGGGAGCAGAGAGGTAGACAAGTTCTCCGGCAGCATGACGGCTCTGTGGCGATGGTGGTGGAGTAATTCCGGCAGGGCTTCGCCAAGCACTGCAGAAAACCGATCTAGAGGAGAAACTATGCACTAGAGGAACGGGTAGCACGTGGCTGAAAAAACTAGTGCAAAACCCTAAAACCTCTAGTATATATAAGAGGAAGAGAGGAGGAGGCTTGGCCAAAGGGACAGCCCTAGGAGGCTTCGGCCGAACCAAGGAGGATTGGAGGATTCGTCCTCCAATCCTAGTAGGACTAGGACTCCTCCTTATTTTTGCCTTTCTGCCTTGTTCCACCTTTTTCTCTTTGCGCTTTTCTTACCAGCCGCATGGGCCTTGTGTGGGACTTCCACCAGCCCACTAAGGGCTGGTATTTACTCTCCCACAGCCCATGCAGCCTCTTGGGTCGAAATACCCCTCCCGATGGTCTCCCGGTACACTACCGGCACTCCCGGTACACTACCGATGAGCCCGAAACCTTTCCGACGACCAAAACAGGACTTCCTATATGTCAATCTTTACCTCCGGACCATTCCGGAGCTCCTCGTGACGTCCGGGATCTCATCCGGGACTCCGAGCAACCTTCGGTCATCACCATACATAACTCTATACTACCGAAACGTCACCGAACCTTACGTGTGCAGACCCTGCGGGTTCGAGAACTATGTAGACATGATCGAGACACCTCTACGGTCAATTACCAATAGCGGGACCTAGATGCCCATATTGGTTCCTAGACATTCTATGAAGATCTTTATCGGTCTAACCTTTATGTCAAGGATTCAGTTAATCCTGTATGATGTTCCCTTTGTTCTTCGGTATGTTACTTGCCCGAGATTTGATCATCGGTATCTCCATACCTAGTTCAACCTCGTTACTGGCAAGTCTCTTTACTCGTTCCGTAATACAAGATCCCGTGACTAACACTTAGTCACATTGCTTCCAAGGCTTATTGTGATGTTGTATTACCGAGTGGGCCATGAGATACCTCTCCGTCACACGGAGTAACCAATCCCAGTCTTGATCCATGCCAACCCAATAGACACCCTCAGAGATACCTATAGAGCACCTTTATAGTCACCCAGTTACGTTGCGACGTTTGATACACACAAGGTACTCCTCTGGTGTCAGTGAGTTGCATGATCTCATGGTCATGGGAACATATACTTGACATGCAAAAAACAGTAGCAATAAACTGACACGATCATATGCTAAGTTTGTAGTTTGGGTCTTGTCCATCACATCATTCTCCTAATGATGTGATCCCGTTACCAAATGACATCTATGTCCATGACTAGGAAACCATAGCCATCTTTGATCAACGAGCTAGTCTATTTAGAGGCATACTAGGGACATGGTGTTGTCTATGTATCCACACATGTATCTAAGTCTCCGATCAATACAACTATAGCATGGATAATAAATGATTATCATTAACAAGGAAATATGATAATAACTAATTTATTATTGCCTCTAGGGCATATTTCTAACAGTCTCCCACTTGCACTAGAGTCAATAATCTAGTTCACATCACCATGTGATTCGCATTGTTATGAATCTAACACCCAATGAGTTCTGGGGCTCGATCATGCTTTGCATGTGAGAGGGGTCTTATAGTCAACGGGTCTGCGATATTTAGATCCGTGTGTACTTTGCAAATCTCTATGTCAAACCGTAAACACTGCTACCACTCTCCACTTGGTACTATTCCAAATGGCTGCTCCACTATATGTATTCGGATTGCTACTAAGTGTCATCCGGATTAGTGTTAAAGCTTCGACGTAACTCTTTACGACGAATCCTTTATCACCTCCATAATTGAGAAACGTTTCCTTAGTCTTTTAGTCACTAAGGATAATATTGACCGTTGTCCAGTGATCCGCTTCTGGATCACTCTTGTACCCCTTGATGGACTCATGGCAAGGCACACACAGGTGCGGTACACAACATGGCATACTATACAGAGCCTATGGCTAAGGCATAGGGGACGACATTCGTCCTTTCTCTTTCTTCTGCCGTTGTCGAGCTTTGAGTCTCACTCAACTTCACACCTCACAAATCAGGCGAGAACTCTTTCTCTGACTGATCCATTTTGAACTCTTTCAAAATCTTGTCAAGGTATGTACTCATTGAAAGTCTCATCAAGCATCTTGATCTATCTCTATAGATCTTGATGCTCAACAATTAGGTAGCTTTATCCAGGTCTTCCTTTGAAAAACTCTTTTCAACCAACCGTTTATGCTTTCCAGAAATTCTACATCATTTCCAATCAACAATATGTCATCCACATATACTTATCAGAAATTCTATAGTACTCCCACTCACTTTATTATAAATATAAGTTTCTCGTAAACTTTGTATAGACTCAAAAACTTTGATCACCTCAATAAAGTGTACATTCCAACTCCGAGATGCTTTCTTCAGTTCATAGAAGAATCACTAAAGCTTGCACACCTTTTAGCATCTTTAGGACTGACAAAACATTCTGGTTGTATCACATACAACCTTTCCTCAAGTAAACCATTAAGGAAACTATGTTTTGATATCCATCTGCCAAATTTCATAATTCAAAAATGCAGCAACTGCTAACATAATTCCAACATACTTTAGCATCGCTACGAGTGAGAAAGTCTCATCGTAGTCAACTCCTTGAACTTATCGTAAACTTCTTTACAACAAGTCGAGCTTTACAGATGGTGACATTTACCATGAGCGTCTTTCTTCCTTTCAATGGTCCATTTGTACTCGATGACCTGCCGTCCAACGAGCAAGTCTACCAAAGTCTATACTTGGTTTTCATACATGGATCCTTCCTCGGATTTCATGGCCTCTAACCATTTGTCGGAATCTGGGCCCATCATCGCTTCCCCACAGCTCGTAGGTTCATCGTTGTCCAACAACATGAACTCCAAGACAGGGTTATCGTATCGCTCAGGAGCAGTATACATCCTTGTCGACCTACGAGGTTTGACAGTAACTTGATCCGAAGCTTCATGATCATCATCATTAACTTCCTCTTCAACTAACGTAGGCTTTACAGAAACATCTTCCTGTGCTGCAGTACTCTCTCTTTTAAACATAGGTTCAATAACCTCATCAAGTTCTATGTTCCTCCCACTCAATTCTTTCGAGAGAAACTTTTTCACGGGAAAGGGCCCGTTTTAGCAACAAACACTTTATGCTTGGATCTAAAATATAAGGTTCACCCAACTGTTTTTAGGGTATTCTATGAAGATGCATTTGTCCGCTTTGGGTTCGAGCTCATTAGGTGAAAACATTTTTCCACACAAGCATCACAGCCCCAAACATTAAGAAATGAGAGCTTAGGTTTCTATCAAACCATAATTCACACGATGTCATTTCAACGGATTTAGATGGTGCCCTATTTAAAGTGAATGTAGTTGTCTCTAATGCATAACCCCAAAATTATAGTAGCAAAACGATAAGAGACATCATAGCAAGCACCATTTTCAATAGAGCACGACTATGACGTTCGAACACACCATCACACTATAGTGTTCCAGGTGGTGTGAGTTGTGAAACAACTTTCACATTGTCTAAAGTTGAATGCCAAACTCATAACTCAGATATTCACCTCCACGATCATATCACAGACATTTTTATCTTCTTGACACGATGATCTTAAACTTCGCTCTGAATTTACTTGAACCTTTCAAACGATTCAGACTTGTGTTTCATTAAGTAAATATACACTATATCTACTCAAATCATCAGTGAAGGTAAGAAAATAATGATATCCACCGCATGCTACAAGACTCATTGGATTGCATACATCAACATGTATCATTTCCAATAAATCACTTGCCCGCTCCACCAAACCAGAAAACAGGGTCCTTAGTCATCTTGAACAAGAGGCATGGTTCGCATGTCTCAACCGATTCGAAATCGAATGTGTCCAAAGATCCATCAGCATGGAGTTTCTTCATGCGTTTTATACCAATATGACATTTAGCGGCAGTGCCACAAGTATGTGGTACTATCATTATTAACTTTGTATCTTTTGGCATCAATGTTATGAACATGTGTATTACTACGATCAAGATTCAACAAACCATTCTCACTGGCTGCATGACCATTGAAGGTATTATTCATGTAAACAGAATAATCATTATTCTCTAACTTAAATGAATAATCGTGTTGCAATAAACACGATCTAATCACGTTCATGCTCAACGCAAAACACCAAATAACATTTATTTAGGTTTCTCACTAATCCCGAAGGTAGAGAGAGTGTGGGATGTTGATCACATCAACCTTGGAAACATTTCCAACACACATCGTCACCTCACCCTTAGCTAGTGCTCTGTTTATTCTGTACCTTTTATTTCGAGTTACTCACATTTAGGAATCAAACCGGTATCCAATACCTAGGTGCTACTAGGAGTACTCGCAAGGTACACTTCATTAACACGTATATCAAATATACTTGTGTCGATGTTGCCAGCCTTCTTATCTACCAAGTATCTAGGGTTGTTCTGCTTCAGCGACCGCTCTCCTCATAATCGAAGCACTTAGTCTCAGGTTTGGGTTCAACTTTGGGTTGCTTCACTAGAGCAGCAACTGACTTGCTATCCATCAAGTTTCCCTCCTTGCTCTTGCCCTTCTCGAAACTAGTGGTTTGACTAACCATCAACACTTGACGCTCCTTCTTGATTTCTACCTTCGCGGTGTCAAAATTGCGAATAGCTCAGGGATCATTATTTCTATCCCTGGCATTTTATAGTTCATCACCAAGTTCTAGCAGCTTTAGTGACAGTGACTTGGAGAACTATATCAATCAATATCTTATCTGGAAGATCAACTCCCACTCGATTCAAGCGATTATAGCACCCAGACAATCTGAGCACATGCTCAACGATTGAGCTATTGTCTTTCATCTTGCAGGCAAAGAATCTTGTTGGAGATCTCATATCTCGCAACACGAGCACGAGCCTGAGATCCTAATTTCAGCTCTTAGAACATCTCATATGTTCTGTGACGTTCAAAATGTTTCGGAGCCTCAATTCTAAGCCGTAATGCATGACACACTAAACTATCAAGTAGTCATCAGAACGTGCCTGTCAGATGTTCACAACATCTACAAACGACGCTAGAGGGGTTGGCGCACCGAGTGGTGCATTAAGGAAATAAGCCTTCTGTGCAGCAATGAGGACAATCCTCAGATCACGGAGTCAGTCCGCAATATTGCTACCATCATCTTTCAACTCTATTTCTCTAGGAACATATAAAAATTCAAGGGAGCTACAACGTGAGCTAGTAATCTACAACACAGTTTGCAAAGACACTATTGACTATGTTCATGATAATGAGTTCAATTAATCATATTACTTAAGAACTCCCACTCAAATTGACATACCTCCGGTCATTCGAGTGATACATGATCCAAATTCACCAACTCAAGTCCGATCATCACGTGAGTTGAGGTGGTTTCAATGGTGAACATCATCATGTTGATCATATCTGCTATATGACTCATGTTCGACCTTTCGGTGTCTTGAGTTCCGAGGCCATGTCTGTACATGCTAGGCTCGTCAAGTTTAACCCGAGTGTTCTGCATGTGCAACACTGGCTTGCACCCATTGTATGTGAACGTAGAGTCTATCACACCCAATCATCACGTGGTGTCTTGACACGACGAACTTTCACAGCGGTGCACACTCAGGGACAACACAATTTATCTTGAAATTAAGTGAGGGATCACCTTATAATGCTACTACCGTCCTAAGAAAAACAAGGTGCATAAAAGGATAAACATCACATGCAAATCATAAGTGACATGATATGTCCATGAAATTGTGCTTTTGATCTCCATCTTGAAAGCACCGGCATGATCTCCATCATCACTGGCACGACACCATGATCTCCATCATATTGATCTCCATCAACGTGTCGCCATCGGGGTTGTCGCGCCCATCATGCTTCTACTACTATTGCTACCGTTTAGCGATAAAGTAAAGCATTACATAGCGCTTAATGATTGACACACAGGTCATACAATAATTAAAGACAACCCTATGGCTCCTGCCGATTGCTGTACTCCTCGATATGCAAGTCGTGATATTCAATAAAACACATGAGCATCTCATACATCACATATATTACATCATGTAATTGGCCATATCACATCACAACATACCCTGCAAAAACAAGTTAGACGTCCCCTAATTGTTGTTGCATGTTTTATGTGGCTGCTATGGGTATCTAGCAAGAACAATTCTCACCTACGCATAAACCACAACGGTGATACATTAGTTGCTTTTCAACCTTCTCAAGGACCGCCTTTGTCGAATCGGATCCAACTAAAGTAGGAGAAAATGGCACCCGCAAACCATCTATGCAACAAGTTGCAGTTGAGGGAACTGGTCTCTCGTAAGCATACGAGTAATGTTGGTCCAGGCCGCTTCATCCCACAATACCACTGAACCAAAACACGACCAAGGGAGGAAGCAATCTAAGCATCAACGCCCACAAACTCTTTGTGTTCTACTCGAGATCTCATCTACACATAGACCTAGCTCATGATGCCACTGTTGGGGAACGTCGCATGAGAAACAAAAAATTTCCTACGTTCACGCAAGACCTATCCATGGTGATGACGTTCTACAAGAGGGAGAGTGGATCTACATACCCTTGTAGATCACTAAGCGGGAAGCGTTAAGAAACACGGTTGGTGTAGTCGAACGTCTTCGCGATCCAAATCGCCGAGCGTCCCGTGATCTCATCACGATCTGTCCCGCGATCCAATCATGATCCGTCCCGCGAACTCATCATGATCCGTCCCGCGATCTCATCGCAAACCGTCTCGCGATCTTGATCATGGTCCTTCCGATCTAGCGCCGAACGGACGGCACCTCCACGATCAGCACACGTACAACTCGATGACTATCTCCGCCTTCTTGATCCAGAAAGAGGGAGAGGAGAGGTAGATGAGTTCTCCGGCAGCGTGACGGCGCTGCAGCGATGGTGGTGGAGCAATTCCGGCAGGGTTTCGCCAAGCACTGCAGAAAACCGATCTAGAGGAGAAACTATGCACTTGAGGAACGGGTAGCATGTGGATGCAAAAACTAGTGCAAAACCCTAAAACCTCTAGTATATATAAGAGGAAGAGAGGAGTAGGCTTGTCCAAAGGGCCAGCCCTAGGAGGCTTCGGCCGAACCAAGGAGGATTGGAGGATTCCTCCTCCAATCCTAGTAGGACTAGGACTCCTTATTTTTGCCTTTTTGCCTTTTTCCACCTTTTTCTCTTTGGGCTTTTCTTCCCAGCCGCATGGGCCTTGTGTGGGACTTCCACTAGCCCACTAAGGGCTGGTATTTACTCTCCCACAGCCCATGCAGCCTCTTGGGTCGAAATACCCCTCCCAATGGTCTCCCGGTACACTACCGGCACTCCCGGTACACTACCGATGAGCCCGAAACCTTTCCGATGACCAAAACAGGACTTCCTATATATCAATATTTACCTCCGGACCATTCCGGAGCTCCTCGTGATGTCCCGGATCTCATCCGGGACTCTTAAAAACCTTCGGTCATCACCATACATAACTCTATACTACCGAAACGTCACCGAACCTTAAGTGTGCACACCCTGCGGGTTCGAGAACTATGTAGACATGACCAAGACACCTCTATGGTCAATAACCAATAGTGGGACCTGGATGCCCATATTGGTTCCTACACATTCTATGAAGATCTTTATTAGTCGAACCTTTATGTCAAGGATTCAGTTAATCCCATATGATGTTCCCTTTGTTCTTTGGTACGTTACTTGCCCGAGATTCGATCGTCGGTATCTCCATACCTAGTTCAACCTCGTTACTGGCAAGTCTCTTTACTCGTTCCGTAATACATGATCCCGTGACTAACACTTAGTCACATTGCTTGCAAGGCTTATTGTGATGTTATATTACCGAATGCGCCCTGAGATACCTCTCCGTCACACGAAGTAACAAATCCGAGTCTTGATCCATGCCAACCCAACAGACACCCTCGGTGATACCTGTAGAGCACCTTTATAGTCACCCAGTTACGTTGCGACGTTTGATACACACAAGGTACTCCTCTGGTGTCAGTGAGTTGCATGATCTCATGGTCATGGGAACATATACTTGACATGCAAAAAACAGTAGCAATAAACTGACACGATCATATGCTAAGTTTGTAGTTTGGGTCTTGTCCATCACATCATTCTCCTAATGATGTGATCCCGTTACCAAATGACATCTATGTCCATGACTAGGAAACCATAGCCATCTTTGATCAACGAGCTAGTCTATATAGAGGCATACTAGGGACATGGTGTTGTCTATGTATCCACACATGTATCTAAGTCTGTGATCAATACAATTATAGCTTGGATAATAAACGATTATCATGAACAAGGAAATATGATAATAACTAATTTATTATTGCCTCTAGGGCATATTTCCAACATAACCCTAAGTACCCTTGGTGTCTATATAAAGCAGAGAGTCCCATTCGTAGAGGTCAGGTTGACTCGTCTAGGGTTTTAGCACATATGATCTCGAGGTAGATCAACTCTGTAATTCTCATCCACATCAATATAATCAAGCAGGACATAGGGTTTTACCTCCTCACGAGGGCCCAAACCTTGTTAAACACTGTCTCCTTTGTCCCCTGTTACCCATCGATCTAACGTCCACAGCTCGGGACCCCCTACCTAAGATGTGCCAGTTTTGACATCGACACCCATTACTACTACTCCCTCCATCTCGGTTTACAAGTCTTGCGTGTGTATCTAGGTCCTCAATTTGACCAAGCTAATGAGAGTCATATATTAAAAATATATATCATTAGATACTTTAGATGTTCTATTTTCTAATGATATAATTTTTCTGTTAAACACTATATTTTATATAAGTCAAATTGACGACCTAGTTACACGTGCACGTCTTCTAAACTCTGACGGAGGGAGTACCTAGCTTTGTTCTCTCTTGCTTATCCTACCTCTTTTCTCTCTCCTTTAATACCCCTACACCATCTCCATTATTGGACATCCTTATCTCTCTTCCTTACTTTTCTCTCCTCCCTCGACTAGTTAGAGCCATCTCCTTCCCCAAGTAGCCAGATCTATCCACTTAATGAAGTGACATATCTATCTCCCCAACTATATATATTAATTTAATGAAGAAATTAAAGCCACCTTAATTTGTCCATTTTCGACACTAACCTCATCGCCATGCTTTCTATCTCTCGAGGTAGCTAGGTAAGTAAAAAATTGTGCTTTGCATGAATGGAAATATGTTGTGTGTGCGATACGATCGAATCGTGCGAAATGATGGAAGTTGTATGCGTGTGGAAAACTCTATATGTCCTATTTTTGTGCGTGCGATATGAGAGTTGTCTATGTTTTACGGAAATATCGAATTATTTTTGTTTCGGCAAATTTCAGGCAAACTCTATATGTCCTATTTTTAGGTAAGGTCATGCTGAATTTTTGTATGACTTTCATGCATGCATACGTGGTTATAATTATTTTGCTTACACTGTCGGCGTTCGAGGAACGGGGGCACCCATACCTGCCTGCATGCGGGCCAGGACATGGCCCACCTCGTCGTCCAGGCGCGGATCAACTCAAGACAAGGCCCTCACGAGGCCCGGCCACTCACGAGGAAGAACGACACCTAGGCTAGCAAGGATGGGTCTCCTTAGGCCCCCTCAGGAGCAGAACCCGGCCTTAGGAGTCAAAGATGACGCAGGGAAGGATAGGCGGGTGCCAACACACCAGGTGGTGTTGTTTCCCCTTTGGTACAAAAGGATCAAGGACGTACGCGGGTTCCCAAAGCGCCGCCCAAAGGTTTCATTCCAGTGCAACAATATCACGACCATGAGCCCCGCAGGGCGGATGTCATCGCCGAGCCCACCCTTTGCATGCGAAGACCGGCTTTGGTCAGGGTACGGATGTACTCATGTCCCCTTTCAAATTTGGCCATTGTAGGATCCCTTCCTGCCATTATCATAAGGGAAGAGGACCCGGGTCACCCCTATAAATAGAGGCTAGGCCACACCGTAGAGGGGATCTGACCCGGTACTTAGCCACTAAAACCACAAGACAAGGAGAGAGCCAAGAACACCATGTGAGCACCCTCGCGAGGCTTGAGCCCACTATACTAGTTCATCCACCACACCTCCCCGAGAGGTAATCCACTGAAGCAGGAGTAGGGTATTACGCTTCACAGCGGCCCGGACCTGGGTAAACTGTCGTGTTCATCTTCTTCCTCGTCATCGTGCTAGTTTTTCATAGTATTCATCGAGTAGTGAGATAGGTAGGGCGAGGCTGTAGGGGATCTTCGCACAACCCCCTGTGTTCGAATCTTGAAGGTTTTGCGGAGCCCGAAATCCGACATTTGGCGCACTGGGTAGAGGGCGTGTTGAAAGTTTCCTCAAGTATCACACCGTCTCTACTTGCCGCACTCATGGAAAAAGGACGTCGTGCTCGTGCTGAGTGGCGACCTGCCCGCGTGGCGCGGGCGGTGCCGGCGGGCCTCGGCCCACCACGTCATCCAGCCTCTCCGCCCTTGGGCACCATTACCAACCGAGCCCTCGACGGGCGCTGGGGGCTGCCGCCTTTGCCAGCCACATGGAGAGCCCTCGCCGCCCCAGCTCCTCCCCGCGTCTGGGGTGCTCCGCCGCTTTTCCGTGACAGCCACGACCCGACGCACAGACACGTCACGCTCCTCGTGGTGCACGAGCTACGGCGCCACCGCATGGCGTGTGTTCACCGCAATGCCTGGGCCAGGAGTGCCCATAGGCGCGCCCCCGCCACCAGCATGGCCCTAGTGTATCTCGGCAAGGCTCGCGCCTGTGAACTTGCTCGACCGGCAGAACCAGCGCTCAGGCCACACAGTGCGTGCAGGACATCCTCGATGACCCGCACTTGCCCAGGACTTGCCCTAGGGCGCCTGGGGCGCGAGAGCTGGCCGCAGGCGCTTGGAGGGGCGCTGACTCCCGGGGGCTCAGGCAACTCTACGATGATCGTGTTGACAAGCGCCCGAGCCATGAAGGAAGCAACACCGGCTACCACGGCTGCAGGAGGTACGTACATGACTTAATGAGCGGCTCTCGCGTGGGGTGGCACATGCAGCGTCGCGAGGGCGGCTCGAGGGACTGGCCTCGTGAGGATGCCTGGCATAGGCACCTTCACGAGACGCGCCCGCTAGTAGGGAGCTGCCTTGAGCAGGCATCTAGGTTTGGGGACCGGGGGTCACTAGTCTGGGAATGGAGTGTGGAACACGCGCCAACGTTCCTGGGTCCGGTGGCCCCATCTTGGAGATGGAGGGTGGCACACACACCCATGTCTCCGGGCCAGATGATCCCAACCTGGGGACGGGAATCTGAATACGCAGCCCTGTCTCCAGGGCGAGCGACACCCGCTTGGAGGCGGAGGGTGGAACATACGCCCATGTCTTCGAGTCGGGTCCCGCTCGGTCACCAGCGGGCGATCATGTACTCGCCCATGTCCCCAGGCACGCCTTGTCCGTACTAGAGACGGGGCCTCGAGTACTTGCGAGAGGACCCGGGGCACCCCAGCGAGGCGCGTTGGGGCACCGCCCGGGGCGCTGGCCTCGCGCGCAGCGGACGGGCCTCACCCGGCCCGACCTGCGGCGCGGGGAGTCGCGCCTCCACTACGACGACGTCACCTGGTCATGGGCTTTGGGGAGCGGGGGGCTATCCCTATGCCCGAGGGACTGTCCTGAACTTCACTAACCCGTGACACTCTCACGGAATAATGAGTGGGTTGTATACTCTCGGAGCCCCCCGAGGACGCAGTGGGGTTCCCTCCCATGCAATGTGGCAGCTATAGCTCCGCGCTGGCGGAGAAGTCAACACCGCCCATCAATGGCTATGCCCATGCAACGTGGATGCCCTACGCTTAGCGCCGGGGGAAGACGAAGACTAGCGTAGGTGCCGGACGCGGCATTTGCTTGCTTCTTTTTGTGCTTGAATTGCTGCTTTTTGGATTAAAGTTTGAAGAGTTCAGAGCTCTATATTTAAAATAAAAAGGGGGCGGGGAAATTTTTCTCATTGCACTCTCTTGTTTACTGGTCTTGAACTCTCTTTTTGGATTGGTGTTTCGCGAAGGGTCGTGCGCTCCGGCCCTCCCCAAGGTTCCTCGGGGCCAAGTGACAAGCCGCTGTGGCCTCAGGGACTTGCACCTTTCGGAAGTCGGCCCCTGCTCGGGTGCTCCGATCATAGCACGACACCACAGCATGGAGTCTCAGGAGGCCCAATGCCTAGGCCTCCTAAGGCAGAACCCGGTAGGGCGGAATGAGGGTCGCTCGACCGTCAAGGGGTGCTCCTGAGCAGCACGCCTCAGGAGCCCTACCGGTCATAAAGCCACTCAGAACCCTCGATGTCGTCCTTGGTGATCCAGTCAACAGCGAGGGTGTCAGAGCCTCACCTTGTAGTTGCGTCCTTGGTGATCCGGTCGTACACAACGGTAGTAGGGAAATGTGCAGGACTGGGATGTGCCGACGTAGAGTAGCATGAGCATCAAAGGGGGATCCTGAGCAGCACACCTCAGGAGCCTTACCGGTCATATAGCCACTCAGGACCCTCGATGCCGTCCTTGGTGATCAGGTCAGCATCAAGGGTTTTCGGGCCTCAACTCATAATTGCATCCTTGGTGATCCGGTCGTACACTATGGCGGTAGGGAAATGTGCGGGACTGGGTCCTATAGACACAGAGCGCTAAAAGGGGTCTCGACCCGCTGCACTCATAAGGAAAGTTAGGCCAGCGCAACACACCCCGTCAATAGGAAGCACATTCAAGGGTAATTCTCGAAAATACATAAAAAGTTGCCATTGGGCCACATGCATAACCTTGCCAGGGAAACAAGGAGGCTTCTCAAGGGGACGCGTGGTCGCTGCCACCATCGCTGTCACCACCACTGGCGGCCTCGAGCCTCCTGGTTCCAACCTGGCTCTCAGCCTCGTTAGAAGAAAACTCCGCTATCAGGTCTTCCACGTGGTCTCTCGCCCAATCGGCTAGGGCAGCGCGAGTCATTTCGGGCACGTGACCAAGCACCGCACCGAAGTCGAAGTACGGGTCGAGGCGAAGGTGGTGGCTCAAGACACGTGAGGCCGCCTGCGCAAGGAGGTCATGGGTTTTCTCCCCCACAAGCGTGCGTATCTTCTCCACACCCCCTTAAGGCATTCCACGACCCTGGAAAAGAAGCCCCAAATACTTGGCATCGTTCGGAACCAAGGGGCTCGAGACGCTCGCACCGCAGATGTCGTCCAAGGCCTGCTTGGCCATCCCGTCGAGGGATAGGAACATCTAGGAGCGCATGTGATGGAGGCCGCGAGCACGGTCCGCCTCGTCCGAAGTCTTCTTCGTCAGGGAAGCAACGCCCTTCACTTGTTTATAAAGAAAAGCTAGCTCGGCCTCGGCAGCGGCCTAGGCATCCATCGCGACTCGCCAGCGCCCTTCCTCTTGGTCTAAATCTTTCCCGAGGTCATCAACCTCGCCTTTCAGGAGGTCGCGTAGCTCACAGAAGCAAGACCCCAAGAGCTTTAGCTTCGCGCAATAGTCCCGGACGAGGGATCACCAAGCTTCAGCCACCCTGTTCTCGACCTCTTCCTAGAACCTCGCCTCGTCGGAGGCTAGGGACTCCTCGGCAAGCAACGCTTGGCGCTCCCTCATCTCCAGCCTCTCTTGCTCCAAGCTCTGCTCCAGCGCCTCCATTTCCAACGTGTCCAGGGCACACGGGGGTTCACACCGGTGGGGAGGAACTCGGGAGCCAGACCGTCAAGTGTGGCCTTCTACACTTCGATCTTCCTTTCAAGGGCGACATTGGAGGCCTGAAGCTCTTTGAGGCGTTCCTCCGAGGCCCTGTGCCGGCAGTTGGCTTCCTGAGCTTCAGTAAGGGCGCGCTCACGGGCCTCCACCGCCGTAGGAAGGGACTCCCCGGCCTTTGCATGGGCACGCTCGCTCTGCAGGCGCCCGAAATTCATTGCGATTTCAAGGCAATGTCATTCTTGTGCAAGGCATTAACGCTCCCTCTCCAAACGGGCGTCATTATTGGCGAGCTCCACCCCCAGACGTTCTAGCGCTCCCGACGCGGTTTGGAGCAAACCCCACCGCACGGCGCTCCGGTCACTCATGAGCCCGAGGGTCTAGCCGGGCTCTTCACCCTCTTCAGGATGGATGGGGGGTGTGCGAACTACCGCCCAGCCTGGGCGCGTCGCCCGGGGCTGGGGGCTCCCTCATAACCGCCCGGATGGATAACGCACCCCCTAGGGCCCCACGCCATCAAGCGAAGAAGGTCCAAGGTCACTGCACAGCGTATATCCGAGAAAGGACACCAGCGTGGGGCGTTACCCCAAGACTGTGGGCGAAGAAGAACACAGGGGGGCTCATGATCGCGGCCCCTTGACGGATGTGCATGCTTGGCCACGGGCGGTTCAGTGACCAGGGCCCCACGGTCGGCAGAGGGTGAGGCTGCGAGAAGCTCGATGGCCGTGGAAGCAGACGATGTCGACTCGACTCTTGCTTCTTCATGGGGGAGCCTGTGAAACACAATATCTTAAGGAGGACGCTGACGGGGAGGTCAAGGTGATGCAGACACTTACTCATCGACGGCGACCCACTTCTTCTTCACCGGGGCCCAAGGCGCCGAAGGGAGACCGCCCCTGAGTGCTTTCCTCTTCCGACCGGAGCGGAGGTTAGGGGACGATGAGTCAACAACCGACACCATGTGCTCAGGAACGGAGGCGGCGACCCTTATCATCGGCGGGGTGCCACCTTCGATCCCGGGCTGACCCGAGGCGAGAACTGGAGAAGAAGGCGGCGAAGGGCGCCCCATCTTGGCCCAAGGAAGAGCAAAATCCTCTGGAGGAAGGAACCCCCACTCATCGAAACACGACATCTTTTGGACAAGGGCTTCCCGACCGTTGTAGTTATACAAGGGGAGGCTGCCTTGGGGAAGCTCGCCGGGCTCACCACCGATCAGGCGGCAGAGCAACTCGCGCAGCATGTCGGGAGTGAGAGAGACTTCGGCCTGGATCCTCATGGGATTGCGAGGATCCGTGAAGGCCCACATTGGGCGAGAATGGTGTTGAAGGGGGCGATTCGCCGGTGTACGAACTCCCGCACCACCATTGCCATCATCACGCCCACCTCCTTCAGCCTCGCCAGCCTGGCTAGAACACGCGCACGCCGCGGGTCGCTAAGCTCCTTGTGCATCCACCCATGGCATGACACCACGGGGGACAACGGGGTTGAAACAGGGGGGCGGCCTCAGCTGCATTGACGTACACCAACTGCCGTTGGAACCCTTCAGCTTCTGGGGAGAGTCCAGCATCAAGGGCCTCTCCGGCCTATACATTAGCTGCTCTCAGGGACATGCACCCAGAGCATTGATCCCCCGAGGTCAACTCGAGGGATAGGAAGTGATGCATCAGGGCCATAGAGGGGAATACACGCACAAAGGCCTTGCACAAGAACGTGAAGGGAGTCGGGGTCGAGGTGGAGCATGTGGATCCGATAATGCGATAGCATGGCGGAGAGGAAGTCCGAGAATAGCGGCAGCAGGCCTGAGAGAAGGGCATAGATATGGAGAGGAAAAGTAGAGGCCCCAAGATCACCCCGGGACCGTGAGCCTGGCAAGATTTCGGTCACCCCCATTCGTTGGAGTCGGCGGTGACCACCAGTTGAACCTTCTCCAACCCCTCCAGGTTCACCATCGAAGACTGGCCCAGCACGGGCATGGGCGCCAATGCGTTGGTCAGCACCCTTGGGCCCTCGCCCTCTCCCTTCTTGGAAACCATGGCAAGGGGGTGGGGAGGCGCGCATAGGGATTTGGCAGAAAGGGCGAGAATTGTAGAAGAGGAGGAAACAGATGACGGGATCGACGGAGAGCAAAGGCGCCTTGGTGGTGTGCGTCAAGCAATTTAATAGACCTGACAGCAGCTAAGATGGCATGGAAAAGAGGGGGCCATGGCCCCTCAGAATTCGACGTGTGTAAAGCCTAGCCCGCAGGCGTTAGGGCCCCGCGGCGCTTCGGACCACCTTCGACGGCTTCATCTAGAAGCCAGCCCAGGCGCACCTTTGGCCCGGGGGCTACTGTCGGCGTTCTGGGAACGGGGTACCCAGACCTGCCTGCCTGCGGGCCAGTACATGGCCCATCTCATCGGCGAGGTGCGGATCAACTCAAGATAAGGCCCTTGCGAGGCTCGTCCGCTTGCGAGGAAGAACGACACCTAGGCTAGCAAGGATGGGCCTCCTCAGGCACCCTCGGGAGCAGCGGAGATCTGCGTGTAGAACCCGGCCTCGGGAGTCAAAGTGGCCTGAACCTAGGTAAACTGTCGTGTTCATCTTCTTCCTTGTCATCGTGCGAGTTTGCCATAGTATTCATCGAGTAGCGAGCTAGGTAGGGCAAGGCTACAGGGGATCTTCGCACATGCCCCTATGTTCAAACCTGGAGGGTTTTGTGGAGCCCGAAATCCGACATACACCGTGAAGGCGACCATGAAGGTCAATGGAAGGATAGTGGATCGATAATTCTGATTTGCGGTGGACGAGATGTATGGAAAAGCCTTAAAGGAGATTTTATGTCTGTGTTGAAAATGCCAAGAATGAGACTGGCTGGACCCCTTTGAGGGTGGACGTTTGAAGGTGCACCTTCTCATGTATGGTTTCGTGGATGGCTATACTCGGTGGATAAGTGAATATGAGGAGGAGGATGTCAACGGTGCAGCCAATAAAGCACCATGGGTCCAGACGAAGATATGACCGATGGACCCAAAGAAGAGAGCGCTGGAAATGCATCGGGGAAGAGGCTTGACATGGCGATGGAGAAGAGGACGGACATGGAGGTGGAGAAGAGGCCGGACATGACGGAAAAGATGAGGACACGCTGTCGTTTCTACTAAGTTCAATCAAGCAGGACCCCCACGTTCGACACCTGCCTCGTAAGAAGACGACTAGCGATAGAGATACTTCTAGAGAAGAGGCCAAGCTGGAGCAATTGGAGGTAGACTCAAAGACTGGATTGTATGATGGTTGTGATCCCAAGGTGACCCATTTGCGTTTCACGCTCGAACTTCTAAACACGAAGGCTAAAAACAAATGGACCAACAAAAGCCTCGATGAACATCTAAAGTATGTAAAGAAGGTTCTTCCCGCGGGGAAATTGTGTCCTACTAGTGTCCATGAGGCCAAGAAGATCATGTTCCCTCTTGATCTTCCCCACATTAGCTACCACACACGCATCAACGTTTGCATCCTTTATCGGAAGGAGCACGCGAAAAGAACAAGTTGTTCGGTGTGTAATGCTTCCCGGTACAAGAAGGCCAGAAAGAAATCTCCCCAGAAAGTTGTATGGTACTTACCGATCACTCCCGTTTGTAGCATTATTTCGTAGATCCTAAGGAAGCAAAGCTAATGCACTGGCATGCGGAGAGGGTGAAGCCTGACGATGGAGATAATATGAAGCTGAGACACCTCGCGGATGAAAGCCAATAGAGAGAGTTCAACACCGAATATCAAGATTTCGCAGGTGATCAAAGGAACATCGTGCTTGGTGTGAGTACCAATGGAATGAATCTGTTTGGAAACCAGAACATCAACCATAGCATATGGCTCGTGTTTGTATAGATGTACAACCCCCCCCTTGTTGTGTATCAAGTCAAAATTACATACACATGAGCATGCTGATTCAAGGGCCAAAAGAACCGAGAAATAATATTAATCTATATCTGGGTCTACTAGAATAGGAGCTAGACACGTTATGGACAACGCTTGTTAAGACATGGGATGCCAGCAAAGGAGAGTATTTCTATATGAGAGTCGAGCTGAAGACAATAGTGCACGCCTATATCGGTTACGGATATGTATCCACAAAGGTGTGGCATGGATATTGCGGATGCACTAGGTGCATGGATGATACAACGTCTCAGCAACTAACGTGTATGAAAGATGGCAGGTATGGGAAAATTGTGTACATAGGGCATCGAAGATGGATCGAGAAGGATGACCCGTGGAGAAATCATGGAGATATTTTCGATGGTGAGGCTGAGCATCGAGGACCTCCATGCGAGAGGAGTAGCACTGAAATCTATGAGTTGTTGAAAAACTTGGAAGAGTGCCCCACGCCAGGAAAGATGAAAAAGCGTCAGAGCCGCTGCTGAAGGTATGGAAAACTAGGTCTGTTTTCTAGGACTTGGCATACTGGTCCAAACTCGACACATTGCATTGCCTTTTTGAAATGCATATCATGAAGAATATCCTCAAGAGCTTGCTTGGCATGCTGATGAACATGCTAGAGAAGAGCAAGGATGGGCCGAAGGCAAGAAGAGACTTGGAAGATTTGAAAATCATGGCAGATCTCCACATGCCCCATAAAAAGTCATCGGTGGAAACAGAGACGGAGACGGAGGCAGGTGATGGGGGCAAAAAAGTTAACAAGAAGGAAAAGAATTATTGCCCCCCTTTTTGCTTCACCTTCAGTCCGAAGGAGACTGACCAACACTTCAAGTGCCTTACGGGAATCAAAGTTAGTTCTGATTACTGTGGGAAGATAAGAAGATTTCTAGACACCAAAAAAAAGGTTCAGCGAGATGAAGTCTCATGACTCTCACGTTATGATGACGTAGATACTCCCGGTTGACCTTAGTGGGATAATGGACAAGTATGTCTGTGACACGCTTACTTGTCTCTGCAACTTTTTTGACGTTATCTCTCGAAAGTCAATTAGTATGCAGCAGCTCCGGTGGCTCCGAGAAGAGATCATTGTGAAGCTAAATGAGCTTGAGATGTACTTCCTACCCGCATTCTTTGACGTCATGGTGCATCTGTGTGTACACATTATGGACGACTTCATCGACCTCGGGCCTACATTCCTGCACAACATGATGTCGTTCGAGAGGATGAATGGGGTCATCAAAGGATTCATTTGTAACATGTCCCGTCTGGATGGAATTATCGTCTATGGCTATCTGACCCAAGAGTGCATCTCCTTCTGTGATAATTATCTAGGTGTCAGAGACCCTATTGGTGGTTTTCCCGGCAACAAGCATGTTGGGAGGCTCGGAGGAGAAGGTCACACGAACGGCCAGAGGTAACTACATGTGGACAACTCGAGTCGACGCAAGGACTTTGACATATCAAAATGAGTAGTGCTAGAACACCTAGATGTGGTAGATCCTTTCGTGACATTGCACAAACAAACCATCGCAAATAACTATTGTGATCGGGGATTGTGCAAGACGGACGTCAAAGTTATTAAAGAGGACAACTCAACTTCATTGTCTTGGTTCAAAGAGAGATTTCTTGCTAATCCCGTGGAAGAGGGTTATACGGACAGATTTCTCATATACGCCTTAGCACATGGCCCCGTGCCCAACCTTGGGACATATCAGCCATACAATATCAATGGATACATGTTCTACACGGAGGCCAAAGATGAAAAAAATTATTACTAGAATTTAGGGTTGATGATGGAATGCCTGACTAGAGACAACAGGGCAACTGAAAGATTCTACGGAAGGATCGAAGAGATCTGGGAGCTTGACTACTTTGGACTGCATAGTGTGACGATGTTCCGTGTTATATGGGCTAAGTCCATCCAAAGGTAAAATCGGTATTTCACTACCATGTCTATACCTGACACCAAGAGTACTTCTATGAACACCATTGCCGAAAATGAGCCATGGGTACAAGCTAAGCACATGACATATTGCTTCTTCATAACTGACCCAATCAATCTCAGTCATGTTGTTGTGGGAAGAGGCAAAAGGAACATCGTCGAAATGTATGGAGTTGCCAACGAGGAAGACTATGACCAGTACGACAACCTGATGAAGGAAGATGACGATGACGAGGAAGCATACGTCAAAATAAGAATCAAGACTACATTATTTAGTAAAGATCGTACTCCATGGAAAAGGAAAATTCATAATGAGGGGCTCAATTATTTGGCGGTGAACAATAAAGGGAAGAAGCTTACTAAGAAAAGTTGTCAACGTTGAGAAACCATCATTTATATACATGTATCTATTTTATGTACGCACTTAACCATCATCGATCCAATGATGTAATATATATCACTTGAGTTATATATACATTATATTGTATCCCCTTGTCATAGCGTGGTTCCGGCTTGGTCGTCTTTCAAAGGATAAAAAAAGGAAAAGGAAAAGGAAAGAAAATGAAAAGAAAAGGGAAAGGAATAGAAAATTAAAAATGAAAATAAAAACAGAAATGATAAAGGAAAAAGAAAATGAAAAGAAAACTTAAAAGTCACAGTACCGTAGATGTGGTAAACGCGCTATAGCTAAGTTAGCTATAACGCAGCCACGGAACATGTGCCATAGATAAGTTAGCTATAGCGCGACTTTAGGACCCGTGCTACTACAATATTGACTTAAACACCCCACGCGTAGGGGCCTCCCTCTCCCCCAATTCCCCATTCCCTTCTGCCCCTACCTCCCTCCATAACGTCGTCGTCGTCGCCTCCCTCCTCTCCATCGCCGGAGACCGTCCTCAAAGCCTGACGACCCCCAAGTATAGGAAATCAATCATAGTCCTTTCAATAAGTAAGAGTGTGGAACCCAATGAGGAGCAGAAGGAAATGACAAGCGGTTTTCAGTAAGGTATTCTCTACAAGTGCTAAAGGTAACAATGATATATAGTTTTGTAGCAAGGTAATTCGTAAAAAGTAACAAGTAATATTAGTAAAAAAAGGTGCAGCAAGGTGGAACAATCCTCTTTGGAGAAAAGGATAAGCCTAAAAGCTCTCTTATACAAAGCTAAGCGCTACTGAGGACACATGGGGATTTCCGTCTACTCACGTTCATCATGTTTAGTTGATTAACATTCATTACTTTGATAACTTGATATGCGGGTGGAATGGTGCTAAGGTGATGTTCTTGAACAAGCAACCCACTTATTATTACCCCCTCTCGCAAGCATCCACAACTATGAAAGAAGAATTAAGATTAATCTAACCATAACATTAAACGTATGGATCCAAATCCACCCCTTAGGGAACAAATCATAAACTAGGGTTTAAGCTTCTGTCACTCTCGCAACCCATCATCTACTTATAATTCCCCAATGCTTCCCTTTAGGCCCAAGTATGGTCAAGTGTCATGTATTCCATGTTCACATGACACCACTAAAGGAAGAACAACATACATATCATCAAAATATCAAACGAATACAAACATCACATGATTACTTATAAAAAGACTTCTCCCATGTCCTCGAGAACAAAAGTAACTACTCACAAATCATGTTCATGTTCAAGATAAGAGGTGTATTGAATATTTTTAAGGATCTGAACATATAATCTTCCACCAAATAAACCAACTAGCATCAATTACGAGATGTAATCAACACTACTAGCAACCCACATGTACCAATCTAAAGTTTTGAGACAAAGATTGAATAGAAGAGATGAACTAGGGTTTGAGATGGGATGGTGATGGTGAATATGTTGAATAAGACTTGACCTCCCATGATGGAGGAAGTGTTAGTGATCGCGATGGCTTCGATTTCCCCCTCTAGACGGAAGTATCCCTCGCAGAATCGCTCGGCCAGAGATCAAAAGTGCTCATGTCCACGTTCTGCCTTGAGACGATGGAGCTTCATGCCAAAAGTTTCCTCTTGATTTTTTCTAGGTCAAAACCCATTATATAGTAGAAGAGGGGGACCAGAGACCGCTTGTGGGACCCACAAGGCATCAGGACGTGCCCAGGGGCGTGGGTACACCCTATTGCCTTGTGGCCAACGGGTGGCCCCATCTGGTATTTCTTGGCTCCAATATTTTTTATATATTCCAAAAATATTCTTTTAAAATTTCAGGTCATTTCGAGTCCAGCAGAATAGGTATCTCTCATGTAGATTTTTCAGGTCTAGAACTCCAGCTATCGACAACGTTCCTTTCCATGTAATCCTTGTAAATTCAGAGGGAAAAGGCATTAAAAATTGTATCATAAATTGGGATAATGACCCAAAACAATATAAATAATAGTAGGAAATCATGATGCAAAATTGACGTATCAACTCCCCCAAGCTTAGACCTCGTTTGTCCTCAAACGAAAGCCGAACTCGATAATCATGACCACATGCTTAGAGAGAGAAGTGTCGATAAAAATAAAATACGTATATGAAAGCATCATGATTATTATCATAAAAGAAACATAATAACATAAAACTTCTCATGAATAAGTAATAATCTATCCACATGATTAAGTATGAATCATAAACTTTGAAAACTAGCAAACTATGTTCTTAGTCATTGAAACAATTATAATCCATTATATTTTCAGAAAGAGACTATGTAAGAGCTTTTTTTAGCAAGTTTACATGCTCAACTATCATTTAGTCTTGTATGATTGCTGACACTCATGGGATATTTATGAAGTAAGAAGGTTTCAATCAGACACATAGGATAGGGATTTATAGTTATCATCGACCAACACTTTATCTCAGGGATAACATCAACAATAATAACTCATGATTACCTACATCCAACTGGATATATGTGCATGGATCTTTCCCCACCACATGATGCTTGAAAAGTAGAGAATAAATAATAATGAAATAGGAATTAACATAATTGACTCTTACATAAAAATAAATACGGAAAAGTAAAAGATAGGCCCTTCACAGAGGGAAGCAGAGGTTGGCATGGCTTATTATTTGGATGTACAAGCTCTTAATGATAAGGAATGTCACTTTATATTGCCCCTTATGATAGCAACCTTTATTATGCAGTTTATCGCTTTATTTCTTTGCCATCACAAGATTGTACAAAGCTTATTTTCCCTTCCAATAAAAGATCATACATATTTAGGAGCAATTTTTATTACTTTTGCATCGATGACAACTTACTGGATCTTATTCAATCCATAGGTAGATATAGTGTACGCTTATGACAAGAAACTAGATTTAAGGGTTTATGGATGTACAAGTAGTATATCTACTTGCTGCGAAGTTTTTGCCTAGCAGAAGATAGGGGCAAGCACCACATGTTAGATGATCCCTGACAATATAACTTATATATGAATATAAGCAAACATGACTCATTATGTTGTCTTCCTTGTCCAACATCAACAAATTGATCATGCATAGAATATTTAATGGGGGCTCACAATCATAAAATATGTCCAAGATAGTATATTTATATGTGAGACCTCTCTTTCATTATTACTTTTTTTCATAAATTGCATCAGTGATTAATGTTATGTTTGCTAACCTCAAATTTTTACCAATTATACTCCTTTTATATGAAGTCATTGCTCCCCATGGGATTAGCATATGATCTTTATCATTCTTTTCATTGTTATGATTGATGCAAGAAAGTAAAGCAAACAAACTCAACTATGTCGGCGTTCTGGGAACGGGGGTACCCAGACCTGCCTGCCTGCGGCCAAGGGCATGGCCCACCTCATCGACCAAACGCGGCAAGGTGTGGCCCCACTCAGGACAAGGCCCTCACGAGGGCCCAAGCCTCGCGAGGATGAGCAGCATCAAGACCGGCAGAGGACGGGCGTCCCCGGGCCCCCTCCGGAGGGGTGGAGATCACTATGCAAGGCCTGGCCTTAGGAGTCAAAGATGACGCAAGGAAGGACAGGCGAGCACCAGTGCGCCAGGTGGCGCAAGTTCCCCTTTGGTGCAAAGGGAGCAAGGATGTACGCGGGTTCCCAAAGCACGCCCAAAGGTTTCCATTCCGATGCAACAAGACATACGCTCGCAGTTTCCCCTTTGGTGCAAAGGGTGCAAGGACGTACGCTCACCGAGCCCGTGTTGAGCGTCGTGCCACCCACTTCGCCCATACGGCGCCGGTGGTCCGTGTCGGTGCACGCAGGTCACCTTCGCCTATGGTGAACGCTGACACGGGCCCCAACGCCCACAAGCAACAAGACTCCTCCCAGCCGGTCACCGCACAGCACGACGGCCACACCGCCACTCCTTCGATCGTCCCAGCCTCCGATTCATCCTCTCATGTTTGACTAGGGCCGATGCGTGGCCAGGGCACACTCATCATCGCTAACAAACTTCTTCGCTATCGCCCCACTCCCAACCACTACGATGACTAGCTTCGGCGCATCGCGGAGCTCATCAGCGCTGTCAGCGATGCTTCGGCGCTCTCCTGCTTGCTTCGACCCCAACTGTCCCTGGCTGACGACGTGGTACAAGACGCACAGCCTCCGCCTCCGCGACGTGACGCTAACCCCGAGCCTAGGCGAGAAGCGCGCCCCGTGACCGGCCTCGCGAACCGAGGGCGAGGTCGGGAGATGAAGTGAGCTACCAAGTAGTTCCCCGACCGCGCTCGACATGTGCGCATTCCTTGCGCTGCCGACTCAACGCCGCGGCTGGATACCGCTCGAGGCGGCCCAACAGGAGCATCAAGACCAGGCCGCCCTCGCGCACGTGGCGCCCGTCGAGCCGGTGGGGTGCCTCGCCATCGCCCCGGAGCTCTACCCGACTGCGTGGCCCTGCAAGTTCAAGCCTGACCTACCCCCACGTTATGACAACACCCCAGACTCAGCCGAGTTCCTACAGCTCTACTCGTTGAGTATCCGGGCGACAGGAGGAGACGACAATGTCATGGTGTGTTGGTTCCCCATGGCACTCAAGGGCGGCGCACTCTCCTGGCTCTTCAACCTCCCGGAGGCATGCATCACCTCCTGGGAGGGTCTGCACAAATGCTTCATCGCCAACTTCTATTGCACCCGCGACCGCGTGCCCACCGTGAACGACCTGCGGCGTATCAAGTAGCAGGATGGGGAGACCCTGTACAAGTTCATAAAACGTTTCACGACCACACGCCTCAAGATCCCCAGGGCGTCGGACGAGGCCATCATTTCGGCCTTCACCGACGGAGTCACTGATCTCAAAATGAAGGAAGATCTCGCCATGAATAACGAACTGTGCTCTACCTTGGAGATGTTCAACCTGGCGAACAAGTGCGCAAAGGCCGAGGAGGGCCGCCTAGCGCTCCGCGGGCCTCCGGTGGCGGAGCTAGAAGAGAAGAATACCAAGGCCAAGGAAGCAAAGCGCAAGGCCCTGGCGGTGCTTCGGGCCAAATCCAAGGTAAAGCGCAGCCGGGGAGAAGAACACCCCCTAGGAGGAAGGCCGACCTGCATCTTCCATGGTACCAACAACCACGACACCGCCGATTGCCAGGAACTATGACTGATCTGCGCCAAGCACTTTGGCAGGCGCCCTGGCCGAGGAGACCGAGGCTTCGGGCACGGCGGTGGCCGTGGTGGAGGCCGCTGGGACAACCGGGAGCCACGTCAGGGGTGGCACGACCAGCCTCAAGAGGACCGCTCGCGTGATCAAACTCAGGATGACAACTGGCGCGACCTGCCTCATGAGGACCACTAGCGCGACGACCCTCCGGAGGGGTCACGACGCGGTCAGCCTCGCGAGGCTCACCCGCGTGAGGCTAGACTACCTCCGCTGCCTTCGCCACCCAGAAGGAAAGAAGAAGACAGGCAGGACGATGGGCCTGGGGGCTTCCAGGAAATCAGGGCGGTGGCCTGTATCTTGGGCGGCGCCCAGGCCCCAACATCGAACCGTGCCTTCAAGCAATTCGCACGGGAGGTGAATGCCGCTCTCCTTAATCCTGAAGCAATGAGCCCCCTCAATTGGTCCCAAACCGCCATCACCTTCGACTCAAGCGATCAGCTCAGGTGTTCATTTATGGCTGGCAAGCTCCCCATGCTGTGTACCCAAACCATTAGCAACGTCCTCGTCACCAAGACCCTCATCGAGAGTGGGGCGGGGCTCAACATCCTCTCCATCGAGACCTTCAAGACGCTCCAAGTGTCGTATGAACAGCTCATGCCAACTAAGCCCTTCTCGGGGGTAACAGACGGTTCCACTGTACCCATCGGGCAGGTGCATCTTCCTGTCACCTTCGGCGGGCGCAAGAACTACCACACCGAGATCATCGTCTTCGACGTCGCGCACATCCACCTTCTGTACAACGTGATCCTTGGGTACCCGGATCTCACCAAGTTCATGGTAGTAACCCACCACGGCTACAACGTCCTCAAGATGCCAGGGAGTGGCGGCATTATCACCTTTGCTTGCGATGAGAAGGATGCCATCTGCACCCTCTAGTGTGCTTACCGCGCTACGGCAGCTGAGCGCTCGGACGACGAGGAAGACACACTGCCTTGTGAGGACCCACGCAAGAAGAAGAAGCAACTCCTCCCTAGAGGGCGTCCTGGAATTTTAGGCTCTACACTCAGGGATGGGGCGCTGCCTCCCACCGGGGAAGTTTCCGGCTTGGTCAGTGAGGTAAGAGAGGCGCTCGAGCACAACCTGAAGGCACGCTCCGACGCGCGTCACCTCAAGCTGGATCTCGGTGTGTGGGGCCCAGTTCGCAAGAGGCCGTCCTCAGAGCGATCGAAGAGCTTCGAGGAGCCCAGGCCATGCAAGGCGGGGACTGCCCTGCATCACCAATCGCAATCGCCGTCATCGGCACGGTCGATCAGTCGCGCGTCTGCATCAACGCGCTCATGGTGAATAGGGCCACGGCTCAAGGCCCCTTCTGGCCAGCGCGTGCCGATCATGGATGGGTCTACTCGAACACCTATGTCTGCATGCCCTTCGGGCTGGCGAACGTAGGCGTCACCTTCCAACGCCTTCATCGAGCCATGCTCGTGCCTTGCCTAGCGGGGTGTAGCAAGGACCTGGAGGGGGTGCTCGTACCAAGCAAAGGTTCCGAGCCTTGGGAGACGACGGACCCATGAAGGTCACGCTCATGGAAGCAGGAGATCGGGCAATCACGGTGGCCTCGGCTCTTCAGCGGCATGGCTGCCAGGTGACTTTTTGTTGGCTGTTGCCAGGTAATTTTTTTGGTTCACTCTGTCCAAGGATGCCCACTGGGCCACATGATCTTCAGGTGATCAGGGCACGCCCCTACAGTCGCTTCGTTTATGCATGTTTTCAATAGTTTCTTGTGCATCTATTATATGTCCTAACGTTCTACCTTACTTCCATCGCTGGGTGGTCGACCCCCCGCTTGGGGGCTCCGGCCGCGATACGTCGCCTCAACATGGAGTCTTGGGAGGCCCCACGGCCTCCCGAGGCAGCAGCCGACAGGGTGGAATGGGGGCTGCTCGAGCATCAAAGGGGGCTCCTAAGCATTGAGCCTCAGAAGCCTTACCGGTCATAAGGCCACTCACCCCCTGATGTCGTCCTTGGTTTCTGGTCCGCATCAGAAGTGGCGGGGCCTCACCTCGTGAAGTGCGTCCTTGGTTTCTGGTCATGCCTAACGGTGGTGGGGAAATGTGCGGGACTAGGACCTGTCGATGTAGAGCCACTTGAGCGTCGAAGGTAGCTCTTCAAGAGCCTTACTGGTCATAAAGCCACTCGCCCCTTGATGTCGTCCTTGGTTTCCGATCGGCATCAAGGGTGCCGGGGCCTAACCCCGTAGATGCGTCCTTGGTTTCCGGTCGTATGCTGTGGTGGTTAGGAAATGTACACGACCGGGACCGGGACCTACAGAAGTAGAGTGCCAAAAGTACTCCCAACCTGCCTCACTCCCGAAGAAGAAGAAGCAAGCGGGGTCTCAAATGGCCCCATCTACAAGAAGATTCATGCGCAAACCACCTTTGAGGTAGGGACACTCGCGAGGCCAAAGTTCCCTTGCGACCTCCTAGATACACCTCCTAGTTCTACCATGCCGGCCACGCGTACGAACTCTATGGGTTGTACATGCCCGGGGCCCCCTGAGGACATGGAGGGGTCCCTTCCCATGCAATGTGGTGGCCACAGCCCAGCGCTGGCGGAGAAGTCAACACGGTCCACCAATGAATATGCCCACGCAATGTGGAAGCCACAGCTCCGTGCTGGCGGTCAACACGGTCCACCAATGACTATGCCCACGCAAGGTCGAAGCCCCACGCCCGGTGCGAGGGGATAAACAACTGAGGGTGCCCCAACGGCTGCATCAAACCTCAGGAAGGTCCCTGGCGGCCCCTTTCTCGCTGCGTTCCCCAAGGATGCACGCGTGAGGGGGATGCACGGGGCTACTACCCGGCCAGGCCTGGTACAGGCCGCCTTCCTAGGTCTGCCAAACTTGGTCTTTACGTGCCCATCTCCGGAAAAGCTGGCGAGGAAAGGTATGGGAGCCGCTCGTATGTCAAGGGGGAGTCCTGAGCATCGCGACTCAGGAGCCTAACTGGACTCGTAGCCCCTCACCCCTTGGATCGTCCTTGGTTTTCGGTCGGCTCAACGGAGGTTGAGTATGCGCGGGTCGGGCCTTGCCGACGTAGAGCCCAGAGCGCTCAAAAATTGCTCAAAATCCCTAGGGAGGACGCTGGAGCTCGCACGTCAAGGGGGACTCCTGAGCATCGCGACTCAGGAGCCTAACTGGACCCGTAGCCCCTCGCCCCTTGGACCGTCCTTGGTTTCCGGTCGGCCCAACGGCGCTTGAGGTATGCGCGGGCCGGGCCCTGCCGATTCAAAGCGCTGAAGGTGTTCAGAAGTTTCAAGTTATATCAATCCTCACCATGTTCCCTTCATGAGGGCTGCTCGCACATCAAGGGGGACTCCTGAGCATCGCGACTCAGGAGCCTAACTAGACCCGTAGCCCCTCTCCCCTTGGACCGTCCTTGGTTTCCGGTCAGACCAACGGTGGTTGAGGTATGTGCGGGTCGGGCCCTGCCGACGCAAACCATCACAACAAGCAAGAAGGAAACAAGGCGAAGAAAGCAATCATACAGTCCAACAGTTATTACAAGCATTAGAAGTTTTCGCAAACACAAACGAGTTTAACGCCTCCACGAGGCATGATGTGCATTGCAAGAAAGGAGCAGGAGGAAGGAATCAGGAGGAACCGCTTCCACCGTTCGTCCCACCCTCAGGGGACTCGTCGTCGACATTGCTGGTGTTGTCTTCCCCACCGCCAGCCTCAGCAGCATCCGTTGGTGGAGAAACCTTGACGCGGGTGAACCTCTTCACCAGCTCCTCCATGGCGCCAACGCGGATCTTAGGGGTGACCGGGAGGATCACAGAGTTGAAGTCGAACCCCGGCTCATGAAGATGAAGATGGCTGAAGACGCACGTCACGGCTTCAGAAAAGAGGTCGCGGCACTCACTGTCCAAGATCCTATCCACCTTGACGATGGCGCCCTCCAGCGCCTCGACAGGCTTCTAAGCAAACATCACGAAGCCGCTCTCTGGGGCGGCCAGAGGCTCCATGAACCCATCTCAGCAGAGGGCATGGAGCGCCTTGCGAAGCTTGAGCTCGACGGCAGGGAAGGTGCTTAGCTCCACGGCCTTTTCCTCCTCGGTCGCGGCGATAGCTTCCCCCTTGGTGTCAAGAAGGATCTTCCTCGAAGCAATTTCCTTATCCTACGCGTCTAGGCGCACCCGCTCTGCGTCCTGGCAGGTCGCCACCTGAGACAGCTCGGTTTCCCGAGCGGCGAGCTTGGCCTCACAGGCCTTGACGTCTTGCTTCCGCTGACGAAGTTGCACCTCAAGCTTGGCCCATTCCTCATGGAAGGTCTCCAGACATGCCTCCACCTCTGCGTGCGTGCCACAAGCGGCCGCGACTTCCTCCTCGCTCTTCGTCATGGCAGCCGTGGCCTGACCCCACGTCGCCACAGCGGCAGCGGCGGCCTTGAGCCACCCTGAGAGGAGCTCTAGGCATCCATCCGCGAGGTGATCACCGGCACTCCCGAAGGCATCACGAACATGACCCAGAGCAGCGAAGGCCCTGTCCAGGACGTCGTGGACATGCACCAGAGGTGTTAAGGTTTCCTCCTAAGAAGTCCCCAGCGCGGTAGCAGGGGCACCCTCAGGGAAACAACGCCACGAAGGACATGGGGCTCCGGAGGCCGCTCGGGAACTGCAGACATGGACAAAACGGCAGGCAGCAAGCCCTCAGGGGTTGGTCCTCCAGACGTCAGCATCACCACACCCCCAAGGGCAGGAGTGATCACGTCAACAAGCATCAAGGGCTCATGGGGCTTGGTGATGGGGGCCTGAGGGGTTGCCTCGTGAGCCCTCTCTTCTTCAGCAGCAGGCGGCGGTGTGTCGACAAGGGTAGGCAGTGCGTTGGGAGTCGCCTTCGGCTTAACGCCAGCCTTCTTCTTCCTCATCTTCAACATAGCGACATCCCTGGTCACCAAGCAAGGGGAGGTAAGAATGGACAAGCCATAGACATGTGAGCCAAGCCAAGTCAGGTCGCTTACTCCTCGACGTCGACCCAGTTTCTCTTCCTTTCCGTCGCGGCAACGATGGGGGCACCCGAGCTCGCTATGGAGAGGGGGCCACCGCGCGGAGGAGCAGAGTCGCCGACGGCCGAGGCGGCCATGGAAGAGATCGCCATGGCCCCGTCCTCGCCTACCTTGCCGGCGAGATGCGATTCGAGCGGGGGTGACGCCGGCACCTTCATCGTCCTATCAGCGGAGGTAGGGCGCGCCGGAGGAGACTCGGCGCCATGCTTCGGGGAGTCGACATGCATGCGTACCGCGTGGCGCGAGGGGCTGGACCTAGCGCCTTGGAGGCCTTAGCAGCACGTGAGGAGCCCGCAGCAGAAACTTCACCAATGTCATCTTCATCTTCAAGCTCGTGTAGAACAGTACCCAGCGACAAGGGGATGCCCCCACCGGGCCATTGTCGATGGTCCTCTCCCAGTCCTCCCCGCACAAGGTATCGTTAGAAGACACCACCATCGGACCAGGGCCCTCAGCTGGGAAAATCCCCAGCTTGTTGAAGACAGGCATCACGGCAACTAGGTCGGCCCTGTTGTCACGGCAGTACATTGGATAGTGAGCCTCGGGAAGATCGCCAGGGTCACCACCAAGCAAGGTCGCCACAGCCTTGCTCAGTTCCCAGGAGATAGGCGCGTGGACCGAAGCCTGAGGTTTTCGCCGCTGCCCTGATAGTCCCACAAGGGCCTAGAATTGGCCTGAAGGTGCGCTAGGAGCTGCACAAAGAACTCCTTCTATATCATTCTACCAGTCAACTTCTTGGCGCTGATATCGTGGGTGAAGCGCTCCAGAACGGGCTCGGCCCGGGGGTCGGAAAGCTTCGTGGAGCTCCATGCAGAAGTCTTCTTCGGCAACCCCTTCGGCAGATCCAACCGAGGGTTGGTGTCCTTGAGATCCATGAGGACCCAGCGGTGCCTGAAGTTCTCCACCTTCTTCCCGGCCTTCGGCAGCATGTTGCCTCTCTGGACAGTGACGAAAGAGACACATGCCGACCGTTGGGCATCGTCATGCAAGCGCAAGCTGAAGAAATGACGAAAGATGGCTACCGAAGGCCACACACCCACGAAGGCCTCGCGGTAGAAGGCGAAGAAGGACAAGAGCAAGATGGAATTGGGTTGGAGGTGAAGCACCTGGATCCCTACTAGTCAAGGATGGCGGTGAAGAATGTAGAGAAGGGTGGAACGAGCCTAGCGAAGATGCTATCGAGGAAGAAGGGGTAGACCGCCTTGGAGGAGGGCCGTTTTGCCGAGGAGCCATCCCAGATCAGGGTCCTCCCTTTCTCGTTGGACCCATCTGCCGTCCTTGGGAGCACGGGGAGAAGGTCCTCGTCCTTGGCAATGGTAGACCCCAAGAGCGCCGGCGAGGTGGGAGCGGAGGCAAAGCTCTGCGCTTTTGGCTTCTGCTAGCCGGCGGGAGCCATCACAGAGCTAGCAGGGCCGAAGCAGCAAGGAACAGGACAGAGCGGCGCTAGATCTGGGGAGGCGCCTGCTAGAGCGGGAGACCTGGGAAGCAAGAGTAGGAGCGCAGCAAGGGAAAGCAATAATGGCCCAACGCTAGAAGTCAGGCTCTTGGCAATTCGAGCAGAGGCAAAAAGGACGAGGGGCACCCAACATCAAGCCGCACAACACGCACCAGGCCTGGCCCGCAGGCGTATGGGGCCCGCAGCGCTCATGGCCGCCCTCAGGACTCCACCCCGAGGACGGCCCAAGCATGCCGTGGGCCCGGGGCTACTGTCGGCGTTCTGGGAACGGGGGTACCTAGACCTTCCTACCTACGGCCCAGGGCATGGCCCACCTCATCGACCAAACACGGCAAGGTGTGGCCCCACTCAAGACAAGGCCTTCATGAGGGCCCAAGCCTCGCGAGGATGAGAAGCATCAAGATCGGAAGAGGATGGGCCTCCCCAGGCCCCCTCCAGAAGGGCGGAGATCTCTATGTAAGGCCCGGCCTCAGGAGTCAAAGATGAAGCAAGGAAGGACAGGCGAGCACCAGTGCGCCAGGCGGCGCAGTTTCCCCTTTGGTGCAAAGGGAGAAAGGACGTACATGGGTTCCCAAAGCACCCCCCAAAGATTTCCATTCCGGTGCAACAAGACCGCAACCACCATCACTGCAGGACGGACGTCATCGCTGAGCCCATCCCTGCGGCGTTGACAGCTACTTTGCAGGCGAAGACCGCCTTTCGGCAGGGCAAGCACGAACCCCTTTCCCCCTTTAAAATTGGCCGTTGTGGGATCCCTTCCCGCTGTTGCGATAAGGGAAGAGGACCCGAGACACCTCTATATATAGAGGGTAGGCTGCTTCGTAGAGGGGGATCCGAACCCAATCGACCAACTCCACTACTGACCAACCATCAAACCACAAGGAGCCTCGAACACCACTGAGAGCCCTCAGGAGGCCTTGAAACACTGTACTTGTTCATCCACCTCACCTCCTCAAGAGGCAATCCACCAAAGCAGGAGTAGGGTATTACGCTTCACAGCGGCCCGAACTCGGGTAAACTGTCGTGTTCATCTTCTTCCTCATCATCGTGCGAGTTCTTTGCTAGTTCATCGAGTAGCGAGCCAGGTCGGGCGAGGCCATAGGAGATCTTTGCACACGTCCCTATGTTCAAATCTTAAGGGTTTTGCGAAGCCCAAAATCCGACAAACTAATATTTATTATATAACTCAAGCACACGATTACATAGATAGATCATAAAGCAAACACTCAAAACTAAATCATACTAGAACTTTATTCTTCTAAATCATGAAATATCTAAGTATCAAAATAAGATAGATGATCATAATAAAAGTGATGGTGATGTGAATCGGGGCACCTCCCCCAAGCTTGGAACAAGCTAAGTGTGGTGCCATACCCATGTACTCAAGTTTCCTTCTTAGGTGATGGTGGTGAGCAAGTGGTGGGCTTGTCCTCCATCTTCCAAGCCATGGGCTCCCCATCATAGAAACAAGATCGCATCTCCAAAATCCTGGAATCAGTAACTATGCTCATCCTTTTAAACCTCGACTCATACACACAAGTTTGGTTTTACGGGTCATAGATTTGAGCTTGGAAATGTTTGATCCACTCTTGAAGCTTGAAGAGAGCCCCCCCCATCTTCCTGCTGTCCAGCTTGATCTCCCGGTTGAATTCCATGATCATAGAGTGATTAGCATTGATACCACGCTCAACCATCACTTGGCACTTGAAGATTTCTTGCTCCACCATTTGAAGCCTAGCCTTCTTGCTTCCCTCCTTCTTCAGACCTTGGGCATCCTGGAGGTGGAGCACCCCCTCACGCATCTAAAAGTAGGATTTGATGACCTTCTGGAAGAACTTGTCCTTGGTCGAACTTGACAAAGACATCATGATCTAGATCCGCCAAAAAATAGCTTGAAACAAGAACAGGGGAAAACTTGCAATGCAGTGGTCAAAACATTAGGGAGTATATATAATAATTTTTTCTATGTGTAGGACAAGCAAACGGAAAGAAAACAGAGTCAGGAAGGCACGAGAGGGGCCCACAAGAAAAACCGGTGCGCCTAAGGGGTGGGCACGCCTTGTTTCCTTCTGACCTCCTCGTGGGGTCCTCTCGGCTGGTTCTTATTTTTGTAATTTTCCTAATATTTCAGAATGGACAGAAATATTTTTTATGGAATCTTTGGAGTCGGTTTACTTACCGTACCACATACCTGCCCTTTTCAGGATTCTAGAGTGTCCTGGAAGGTCTCTTTTATGTGCTCCTCCAGTGCCAATGTTTGAATAACATTAGTATCCTTGGTAATGGGTGTACCTGAAATATAAGGCTTAATTCTTTGCACATGAACCACCTTAGGATTTGTTCCTTCCGCATTATTTATCTTGATGGCTCCGGAACGTTAAACATCCTTCATAATGTAGGCTCCTTCCATTTGGAGAAGAGTTTTCATGCAAAGAAGCTAAAATAAGAATTGGATAATAGAACATAATCACCAACTTTAAACTCTCATTTTTGTATTCTCTTGTCATGCCTTCTTTTGACCTTTTCTTTAAACAACTTTACAATTTCATAGGCTTGTGTCCTCCATTCATCTAGAGAGCTATACCAAATAACCTCTTTTCACCAGCAAGTTTAAAATCATACTTAAGTTCTCTGATTGCCTAATATGCTTTATGTTCTACCTCAAGAGGTAAATAACAAGTCTTACCATAGACCATTTCATATGTAGATATCCCATGGGATTTCTATATGCAATTCTATATGCCCACAATGCACCATCAAGTTTCTTAGACCAGTTCTTTCTAGATCTATTAACGGTCTTTTGCAATAATAATTTTAATTCTCTCTTACTCAATTCAACTTAACCACTAGATTGAGGGTAATATGGGGAAGCAATTCTATGTTTGACATCATATTTAGCTAAGAGTTTACGATATACACCATGAATAAAATGTGAACCATCATAGTTATTAAATATCTAGGGACTCCAAACCTCGGAAAGATAACTTCTTTAAGCATTTTAATAGAGATGTTGTGATCAGCACTACTAGTTGGAATAGCTTCTACTTAATAAGTGACATAATCAACAATAACTAGAATATGAGTATATCCATTAGAGGAAGGAAAATGTCCCATATAATCAAAGCCCTAAACATCAAATGGTTCAATAACAAGTGAATAATTCATTGGCATTTCCTTGCGCCTACCAATATTACCTATTCTTTGACATTCATTACAAGAAAGAACAAACTTATGGGCATCCTTGAAAAGTGTAGGCCAATAAAAACTAGACAGTAATACCTTATGTGTGGTTATTTCTCCTGCATGATGTCCTCCATATGCCTCGAAGTGAAAATTCCGTGGAATTTGTTCATGTTCATGCTCAGGTACACAACGTCTAATAATACCATCATGCTCAGGTACACAACATCTAATAATACCATCTACTCATTTCTATATATATTTCTATACATATATATAACCCGACCTTTGAGCTATCTTCGCAACCGTGTCTCCCTACGTTAAATTATTCTGGCCAGTCGTATTCTATGTGATGTATGTGTAATCTGGAAATGGTTTTTAGCTACTAAATGCCCATTTTAAATAGGAATCTCGCTCGTTGGCGGATTTTGCTCTTGGGACTTGATGAACTTGTGTGTGTTACTATTTTACTGCCTGAGTTGTTCGACCTGAACTTCCCTTGGTGAGAGGTTGAACTTTGTGTAACATTGTCCAAATGAGGCTTGCAATATATTGTTGGAAATCTATGGACATGACGGTCATGACCTAAGTTGAATTTTTGTCAAAGTCTAAATGGTTTAAGAGCAGTTTTGAAAACCATTTTTCTTCACACACAAAATTGTTAATCGTATTTTTGACCCCATTTCTAAACCATTTATCAGAATGAGGAAAATGAGATGGCGTTGGATAGCTGCTGCAAATCCTCTCATTTTGCACGTTGAACACTTTTCCAAATTCCCTACGGACTAAGAGGAATTTCAAAAATGGCGGAATTTTAGAAACCGAACAATCGGGTTCGTATTTTGGGGTTAATTTAAAAACGCTAGTCCTATCGATGCATTTCATATGGCGTTGGAAATCTTATGAAAATGTGCATATTTCCATGTAAAAAAGTTTGTTCTAACTATGAACGGTTTAAAAGTAATTTGGAAAATGCCCGAATCTGTACCGAGTTCGTATTTTCGCGTTATTTTCTCAACGGATTGTCGGAATGAGGCAAATGATATGGCATTGGAAACTTGAACAAATGCGAAAAATTTTATGTAGATTGTTTTTTCCAGTTCGTTATGGTTTTAAGTCAATTTCGAAACTGCCAAAAACATTTTTCGGTCATAATTTCTACAGACTTTATCGGAATGGGGCAAATAATATACCATTGAAAAGCTACAGAAACAGTGCAACTTTCCCATGTAAGTGGTTTTCTCTTATTCCTTGCCATTTTCAAGAAACTTTGAAAATGGCGAGATCACATGTTGTGCCTTTCATCGCGAAAGAGAGACTTCGAAAATGCACCGCATGAAGAACTTGAACTTCATCAACACATCTACCTGAACTTCACTTTGTTTCTTGACGTGCTATTTTTTTCTTGTAGCTCTCCATCCGCTCACCGGAATTGAGAAAGTGATATATCGATGGAAAGCTGTTGTAAACATGCAAATTTTCCGTCTTGATCATTTTTTTCATACTCGCGACGGTTTAAAAGATTTTCATCCGAAATTCATTTAGCGTAGTAGTTGAACTTCCTACTATTCCAAGTTGAACTTCTGTCGCGTATTTTTGTTTGTAATTTTCACCCATTCGTTGGTGTTACACAAATGATATTCCTTCTTGTACAACCCTCTTTCACAATATTTTTCTAACTTTCTCCAACTGAGAACTTGAACTTATAGCAATAAAAAATTGGACCTTGAATTTTTAATCTTTTTTCTCACTCACAAGAATGGGTGAGAAATACATAGTGAACCACACTCACAAGAAGTTTTGAACATTCCCGTGTCGAGCACCTGAACTTCTAGCAACAAATTTTGTATACTTTTTCTTTTTATTCCTTTTACTTATATGAAAACACACACCATGCAACATGTGAACTTCTGACTATTTTCACTTTGAACTTCTGTGTTATTTTAATTTGAACTTCACATTTTCTATTTATGAGTAAAGACTTCTAGTAACAAGAAAAAAATCTAAGTTTTTCATAAACTACGAACTTCTCTGTTGTTTTAATTTGACCTTCTTCATGTTATTATTTAGTAACAAGAAAGAATTTGAGTAGTTTATATAGTTCGCATTTCCCTCTTGTTTTTTTCAATGTAGAGAAGTTCAATTTTTTTGAAAGTACTTCGATGTTTACTTAAAATCATTTATTTAAGAAAATTTGGACCGTTCGTTATATAATTTGAGTTTTTTATACACATCAAAGTTTCCCGGGCAGAGCACATGAACTTCTTTCAACAAACCTTTTAAGCTTTTTTTTCTTTTTTTTTCTCATCTAAAACGCATTTCGTGTAATACTTGAACTTCTCGTTATTTTCACTATGAACTTCTGTCACATTCTTCTTTGAAGTTCTCACTTTTCCTAGTTTAGTAATCAAAAAAAGTTTGGGTTGGTTCACACGTCGAACTACTCCATTATTTCGATTTGAACTTCTTAGATTTTTTTATTATGAACTTCTATGTATTTATTTTAGAAATGGGGAAAATAAAACCAATATGTTTTTCGTGTAAGGAATTTCACGAGTTTAATTTGAACTTCTCAACTTTTTTATATGAACTTCTTCATTTTACTCTTTAGTAACGAGAAAACAAAGCTGAGTTTTTCAAAAAAAATGAACTTCTCTGCTATTTTAATTTGACGGTCTCGTCTTTTTTATTCGAACTTCATTTTATTATTTAGTAACGAGAAAAAACTGATTTTTTCATAAACTTTGAACTTCTCTTAAGTTTTAATTTAAATTCCTCATCTTTTTTTATTTGAACTTCTCTTAAGTTGCACAAACACCAGCCACAGACTCCATCTACTCTCAGGTATAACAGGTCTTGTTCTCAGGCCTTACATCAAACAAATACAGCACATGTGGGCAAAAAATTAACAACAGCGGTAGCAGTACAATCAACCATATAAGATGAACTTAAAAGCACACACAAGTCGAGTTGTTCATCCACAGCTTGCTCGACTGGATCGAGCAACCCCTTTTTTGCTGGTTTTCTCCTTTGTTTCTGCACGGGGTAGCTTCCCACCTGCACCTTCTAGTTTACCAAGCATCTATAAGGCAGACTAGCTAGCAAGAAGAACGTAAGACGTCGAGGCAACATGTTGGAGTAGAAGTTCAAGGTAGAAGAGGAAGACGTCCATCGTATGCCAACAACGGAGGACGGTGTCGAGGATGGGGTCGTGGACCCCTGGGCGGCGCGCTTGGGGGCTGGCCGTGGAGGCGCTCGCGTACGGTGGTCGGATCAAGGGGAGGGTGCAGTGCAGCGGCTGGACCCAGGCGTGCGGGCGACGCAGCTGTCGGACCCAGGCATGGGGCGGCGCGAGGGGCAAGATCCGGGTGGTGTAGGGCCGGATCACGATGGGGGCATCTCCAACAAGGATGGAAGGCCAGAGATGGCCGCGATAGTGAAGGACGGTGTGGAGGTAGTTGTCTGCAGAAGAGGATCGAGCCACCGTTGTCGTGGGAACGAGCCTGACAGTAGATGGTAGGGGTACGAATGGAGAGGGCAGAGTCCTAGCTACAGTGAGGGTGTACACCTAGATGTATGAGTTCAGGCCCCTCTCGTGGAGGTAACAGCCCTACGTCTCAGTGCTCGGGAGCTTTATGTCGAGTGGAATGTAAAGATTACAATAGTTTTCTTAACCCTTGTGCAGGAGGGGAGGGGCGGCTTATATAGAGTTCGCTGTCCCTCATAATGGCCCCGCATCAAAGGGTCTAGTCGTGGGGTGTAAAGTTTGCCGTTACAGGTAACATACGTAGTTAAAGCTATTAAGGGCCATTAAGCCAGCGTCTGCCCGTTGGGCTCTTGATGATGGCTCCTGGTCTTTTCGCGTCGAGTGAAGCGAGGCCTGTCGAGTGACATGCGACTGCTGAGTGAGAGCGGGAGTCTCCGAGTGGATTACTGTCGAGTGACTTTGAATGTCAGAGATCCACTCGGAAGTTCATGCTTGACCTTCAAGTCCTCCCATGCGGTGTCCTTAGGTAGGGTATGTGGGCCTTGCCTAGGACCCTACCCTAGGAACATATCCTCGTCCTTAGCCCCCGAATGGATCGTGGTTTGAGTGGTGGAAGGAGATATCATCGTAGACCTTGAGTTAGTGCATCAAATCCTCTGAATGATATTTGGGATTTCCATGGAACTTGCGTCGATTGAACTCTGAGCATTAGCGTTCGTTCAGGATCAACATGCAAAATCTTCCGAATGATATTCGGGTCTTCAACGAAATTTACGTCGATTAAATTCTGCTCCACTCGCCTGGATCATTCAGAGTTAAAAGTGTCCGAGTGAATCGAGCGCATCTTGTGGACGTGATGGGTCGGTCTGACGGGCACGGATTCTCCGGGATATGAAAAATTGGGAAGCGCGCACACGCGCGGAGATGACGCCACGATCAGGGCAAGTGGAGGCACGACGCCTCGATTCTTGTGCCGGTCATCTCGCCACGCACTGGGCGCCATCAGCGGTTGGCGTGTGCGGTTATCTTGCAGGCCCACCGATCAGTGAGACACTCGGCAGTATATAAAGCATCCTGAGCCGCGGATTGCACAATACCTTCCGCCGATTCTCCCTATCTTCCTCCGCCTCCCCTTGTCCCCAACGCAGCACACCGCTTTCCTCTGACCAGAGTCGCCGATCCGATGACGAAGAATGCGATGGAGAAGCTGGAGCGCGCAAAGAAAGGGACGTCGAAGCTCAAGGGAAAGAAGCCCTTGACTGCTCGGTTCACAGCGCCCACGGGGTGGATACAGGGGGATTTTCTCCCCTCTGTTGTCACCCGCACCGACCTCAAGGGCCTCGTCTCTAACGGGCTGGTGGCGGACGGCGCCTAGAGGCTGCCGAGGGAGGAGCACGAGCCGGAGCCACGCGACGGAGAGCGGGTTCTTCTCCTCTCCCATATAGAAAGAGGTTTCTCCATGCCACCCCACCCATTCTTTCGGGGATTTCTGAATTTCTTTGGTGCGCAGCTGCATCACTTTCCACCGAACACATGGCATACTTGTCTGCATTCGTCAACTTGTGCGAGTGTTTCCTGGGGTGCTCTCCCCATTGGGGGTTGTTTAAACATCTCTTCATGGTCAGATCATAGACTGTGAAGAAAATCCTTGCCGCCAACGGGAAGACTCACGTGCTCCAATTGTGCGGAGGTTTAGGGGTCCAGAAAAGGCAACGTAGTTCCTTTCCTGCCATTAGTCTCCTCGAGTCTGTCCGAGGTTGGCAGTCGACCTGGTTCTATTGCAAAGATGTAGCGCCACCTAACATGTCGACTGGTCTTCCCCCGTTTTCACCTGACCGACCCGCTGCTCCCAAGTCACTGAAGGTGACCGACGAGGAACATGTCCAAGTAGGTATCTTAGTCGAGGCAGTGGTTCAGCTGATCTGGGGTGGGGTGACAGGCATGGATCTGCTTGAAACGTTCCTGGGTTGACGTATACAGCCACTCCAGGCCAGAGACCACACCATGTGGCACTATGTAGGTCCGGGAGACTCGACCAGGACGCATCCCGAAGAAGTCACGCAGGAGACTGTCGAGCAGTGGCTTCGGAGCATCAGTGGGGCTTGTGACAACCCCTCAGGAGCCAAGAGGATCCGACCTTACTCGGCTGAAAACCCACCGAAGAACATGGTGAGACATATGATGTTGACTGATACATTTATTCCGTCGAGTGATGTATTGACTTCTAGTTTGACTCTCTTGTTTGAATTATGCAGGAATGGATGAACATGCACTCGCCCGTTCCCAATAGGAACCATGTGCATGACAGCGTGATGAGCGAGGGTGGCACCATGGACGGCGACGGACTTTCTGACTCTGAGGATGAATATGAAGATTCCGGCGAAGAGGAAGGAGTCGAGTCATCTCCTCGTCGCGAAGGCCGAACTAAGGCCCTCCATGACATGGCAGCTGCTAAGGACAAGGCCCCGGGCCCAAGCGAGAAGAACCCAAAGCGGAGCCGCCCCTCAACTGTCGAGTCGAATGAAAGACTGGCCAAGCAGCCCAAGCAAGCCACCTCCAAGCCCCGCAAAGTACTGCCCCGTATGAGGGTGGCCGTACCTGTCGTCTCCACGTAAGTGTTCATTTCTGAATTGTTTTGTTGACTGAAGTCTTGAGTTATATCTGAGTGGAAGTTGTCTAATCCGTCAGAGATGCAACATCTGTGACCTCGCCTCGTCGAGATGAAGAGGACACGATGGACGTTGATACCGCCGACGCTGCCACTTCTCATAGAGGTAAGAAAGTTGTTAGTTTGTCCAAATAGGACTTGACACATGCAGATGTTGATGCTACCGGTTGTTGCAGAGGTCATTCAAGTGGAGGACGATGAAGGACCACTGGACACTTCGCGCGCTCGCACCCAAAGGGCATCATCGTCGCAAGCACCTCAGCGCTCAAATGCGGAGTCTTCCCAGAGGAGAGGTGATTCGACGTGACCCAGGATTGAGCCTGCAACGCCTCTATCGCATGCTCCTCCAACCGTCTCGACCGTCGTGACGTCGGCTCCAACCGGACCTCTTCAGGCTACCTCGGCTGCTCCAGCGACTATGCCGACCCCACCTATGATGGCCTTCTCTCTGCATCGCACCCCGGAAGACCAAACTAGAGCTGCAAAGGAAGCCATGATCCAGGCGGAGCAGCTCATGCTGAGGACCAAGGAGGCGTATGAGGCCAGCAAGATGTCTTTTGACGTCAGTGCAGCCCTCCGCACCAATGTTCGAGTAAGTTCGATTGTAAGTCCATTGTCGATTGAATTATTGTCTTTTCTTGGCTGTCGTACACCCACTAGGTGATTGCCGTAGAATGTTTGAACTTTCTCCAGTCGAATAGATCGGATCATAGTCGAGTAAGACTAGGATTGGTAGAACACGCAGTACTATTGTCGCTCGACATGTCGAGTGTGTTTTCTGACGAGTTACTCGACGGATCGAGAGTTAACCGTCTCAGTGGGGGCGCTCTTAGCGCACCCACTGGGTGTAGTCCCCGAGACCGCTGTCGATTGCTTGCATCGGCAGGGGTCTTCGAGTCTATTATATACAGGATACACTTTGTCTTCGAATCACACCACTCCATAGATACCTTATAGGTTTCATGGATATTATTATGAAACCATTATATGACGCTGCATAGGGATCGACTGCACTTCATAGAGTGGGGGAGGTGTGTCGCTCAACGGGTTGAGTGTCACGACAGGGCCGACCTTGTCGAGTGTTTTTTTTCTCTCACGAGTTACTCGACGGATCGAGAGTTAACCATCTTAGTGGGGGCGCTCTTAGCGCATCCACTGGGTGTAGTCCCCAAGACCGCTGTTGATTGCTTGCATCGGCAGGGGTCTTAGAGTCTATTGTATACAGGATACACTTCGCCTTGAATCACACCATTCTACATCTACATTGCAGGTTTCATGGATATTATTTACAAACCATGATATGATGCTGCATAAGGATAGGCTGCACTCTATAGAGTAGGGTGGGTGTGTCACTCGACGGGTTGAGTGTCACGACATGGCTGACCTTGTCGAGTGTGTTTTCTGATGAGTTACTCGACGGATCGAGAGTTAACCGTCTCAGTGGGGGCGCTCTTAGCGCACCCACTGGGTGTAGTCCCCGTGACCTCTGTCGAGTGCTTGTGCCGGCAGGGGTCTTAATAGAGATAGCTTTCTGTTTGAATTTGTTTACGGCGTGCGGAGCGCCAGAGCCACTCGATGTGTCGAGTGGACTTTCTGTTTGAATTCTTCCGACATGGGCATTCGCCGGTCTTAATAACTCAGTCGACTGTCCAAGAACTCCTTGCTGATTGAACTCCTGTCTTTTGTTGGTTCCAGACGGCTTGCGAACTTGGGACGCAGTACAAGGAGATGGAGGAGGAGAAGAACCAATTGCAGGTGGACTTGGCGGTTGCCAACAACGCCCTGGAACAAGCACGTGTTGAGCTGAAGTCTCTGGGAGGTAATAAGTGCGGACTGTCAGCATTCCCATCTTCCCCTTTTCATGTTTTGAACCGAGTGCTCTCGCTCGAACAGACGTGTGCAATGAAAACTGTCGACTCCAAGTACGACTCAATAATGTTGTTTCTTGAGATTCCATGAAGAGGGCACTGGAGGAGAAGGACAAAGCACTTGCTGACGCCCAACAAGTCGCCAAGGACAAAACTGAAGTTGTAGAGCATAAGTTGGTGGCCGTCCAGAAACTAGAAGAGGAGAACGCCAAGCTGAAGCAGGAGCATGCGGATCTTGTCAAGAAGGCCGAGCAACTAACCAACAGGAGCAATGGCTTGGAGAGGCATCTGGGCAAATTCTCGAGGAAGATGTATCTTCTGCTCGACAGTGAGTATTTCTTGTCGACTGACATTTGCAAAATAAAATTGAGGGTTGCAGTTTACCGATTCTCCTTCTTCAACAGAATTCTGCCAGGACTTTGAAAAGGAAACAGAGGAGATTGAGCCCATGCTTGACCCCACCAAGTCGCTAGTTGCTGACGTGGTGGCGATGAACATGATGCGGCTCAACTTTCGGCTCCAAGGTGCCCAAGCCTATATCGCTCGACTGAAATCTGTTATGGAAAGAATCGGCAAGGAGCTATGGCCTGAGGACACTCTTCAGCTCGACCTCAACTCCATGATGGCTCGCCTGAACGAACTTCCCAGTCGAGTGCAAGCTTGGAAAAAATCTGCTGCTCGTTGTGGGGCCGACGTGGCGTTGTCTCTAGTCAGGGTCCATTGTAGGGACGCGAGGGAGGAGAAGCTAAAGGAGCTCCAAGTGGTAAACACGAAGAAACTCCAGTTCGAGGACTTCATGGAAACCTTCATCGTGGCGGCCAGCAGAATTGCCGATGGTATCGACCTAGACACTTTTGTCGAGCCTGCCAGTCCGTCGCCTGCCTAGAAACTTGAGTCTTTGGAAAAAACAATTAAATTTGCCTCGGTATGCCGAGTGGAACTGTATCCCTTAAAAATTTCTTCAGGCCTTAGGCCTGAGCACATTTGCTTCTGCACAAGACATTTATCCGCGGTTTTATCCTTTGGATTTTCTCGCGCTTTGGCTTTCAATCGTCTGTTCGACTGCTTTTGTTTTTAACTTAGGCGAAGTACTTTCGCAGCCAAGCTCCCGAGTGTGAGGATCGCTTGTAACTCGGAGTATTTTGAACTTGGGAGAATGTCAATTCGCATCTAAGCTGTCGAGTGGATGGATTACTATCCACTCGACGAGGTTTTTAACTTAGGCGAAATGTTTTCGCAGCTAAGCCCCCGAGCGTGAGGATCGCTCATCACTCGGAGTATTTTGAACTTAGGCGAATGTCGATTCGCACCTAAGTTGTTGAGTGAATGGATTACCATCGCCTCGACGAGGTTTTTAACTTAGGCAAAATGTATTCGCAGCTAAGCCCCCGAGCGTGAGGATCGCTCATCACTTGGAGTATTTTGAACTTAGGCGAATGCTGATTCGCATCTAAGCTATCGATTGGATGGATTACCATCACCTCGACGAGGTTTTTAACTTGGGCGAATTGTATTCGTAGCTAAGCCTCTGAGCATGAGGATCGCTCATCACTCGAAGTATTTCGAACTTAGGCGAATGTGGAATCGCAGCTAAGCTGTCGAGTGGATGGATTACTATCTAGTCGACGAGGTTTTTAACTTAGGCGAAATGTATTCGCAGGTAAGCCCCCGAGCATGAGGATCGCTCATCACTGGGAGTATTTCAAACTTAGGCGAATGTCGAATCGCATCTAAGCTGTCGAGTGAATGGATTACCATTGACTCGACGAGGTTTTTAACTTAGGCGAATTGTATTCGCAGCTAAGCCCCCGAGCATGAGGATCGCTCATTACTCGGAGTATTTCGAACTTAGGCAAATGTCGAATCGCAGCTAAGCTGTCGTATGAATGGATTACTATCCAGTCGATGAGGTTTTTAACTTGGGCGAATGTCGATTCATATCTAAGCTATCGAGTGAATGGACTACCATCACCTCGACGAGGTTTTTAACTTAGGCGAAATGTATTTGCAGCTAAGCCTCCGAGCATGAGGATCGCTCATTACTCGGAGTATTTCGAACTTAGGCCAATGTCGATTCGCATCTATGTTGTCAAGTGAATGGACTACCATCACCTCGACGAGGTTTTTAACTTAGGCGAAATGTATTCGTAGCTAAGCCCCCGAGCGTGAGGATCGCTCATCACTCGGAGTATTTTGAACTTAGGCGAATGTCGATTCGCATATAAGTTGTCGAGTGAATGGATTACCATCGTCTTGATGAGTTATATATTTTTTTGAACCTAAGCGAAGACGGATTCGCGAATAGGCCGTCGAGTGCATGGACTGCTATCCACCCGACAGGGTTTTTAACTTGGGCGAAACATGTTTCGCAGCTAAGCCCCCGAGTGCGAGGATTGCTCGTCGCTCGGAGTATCCCCAAGTGAATAACTGCACGGTTGGAATCGACGAGGTATTAACTGCAGAGGCACAAATTGCATTGATGAAGAACTCTTATTACATCAAAAAACTAATGTCTCAAGTGTAAAAACGTTGAAGCAAGTCTGCATTCCAAGCTCGTGGCTCATCCATCTGCTTCATGAGATTATATAAGTGATAGGCTCCATTGTTTAGCACCTTGGTGACTACAAAAGGGCCTTCCCATGCAGGAGCTAGCTTGTGAGGTCGGTGTTGATTTACTCGGAGCACCAAATCTCCTACATGGAACGCTCGGTTTCTAACATTCCTTGCATGGAAGCGCCGCAAGTCTTGCTGATAGGCTGTGGTCCGTATCAGAGCCATCTCACGCTCTTCTTCCAGAAGATCTACCCCATCTTGCCTGGCCTGCTCGGTTTCAGCTTCAGAATACAGCTCCACTCCAGGAGAATTGTGGGCCAAGTCACTCGGCAGTATAGCTTCAGCACCATAGACAAGGAAGAAAGGAGTTCGTCCAGTCGACCGATTAGGCGTTGTCCTCAACCCCCACAAAACAGACGGCAGCTCAGTTACCCACGCACCAGCGGCATGATCCAAATCGCGCATGAGACGAGGCTTCAGACCTCATAGAATGAGACCGTTAGCCCGCTCAACTTGCCGATTGGTTTGAGGATGTGCAACGGAAGCGTAATCCAATGAGGACCAACCATGTCCAGCCCCCAAACCGCAAACGGCCAGGCAAGTGGAATTGTCTTCAGAGCAGATGCTGGCTTATGTGACAGGTTTGCATAGAACTGATAGCCTTCACAATGATCAACAATGTCTTTAGCCATTTCATTAGCCTGTGGCCAATAAAAACCCACTCGGTATGCTTTAGCGACGATCGCCCTTGAAGATGCATGGTGTCCGCAAGTTCCCGAGTGGATTTCATCTAGAATCATTCGACCTTCCTCGGGCAAAATGCAGCGCTGGGTGATACCAGACACAGTTTCTCTGAAAAGCTGATCACCCATCACAATGAAAGCTTTGCACCTGCGCACAATCTATCGAGCCTCTGCTTCATCTTCAGGAAGCTCCTGTCTGAGGATATAGGCTATGTACGGTATAGTCCAGTCGGGAATGATAACTAGCACCTCCATGACCAGGTCAATCATAGCAGGAACATCGACTTCAGTCGAGTCAGAGGAGCTTAAGGTTTGTGGGGGCTCTTCAGTGAAGGGATCCTCTTGAATCGAAGGAGTGTGCAAATGCTCTAGGAACACTCTGCTGGGGATAGGCCGTTGAGTGGAATCAATCTTGGATAGCTCATCAGCTGCCTGATTTTTCAGTCGAGGAACATGGTGAAGTTCCAGACCTTCAAATTTCTTCTCCAGCTTCCGGACTACATTGCAGTATCCTGTCATAGCAGGGTTTCTAACATCCCACTCTTTCATCACTTGATTCACCACCAAATCTGAGTCGCCATTAACCATCAAGCGCTTGACGCCGAGCGAGATAGCCATGCGTAACCCGTACAAAAGTGCTTCATACTCTACCTCATTGTTGGAGGAATCAAAGTGAATTTCCAAGACATAGCTGAGCTTGTCGCCTCTGGGGGATATCAGAACAACGCCAGCACCGGACCCATTCAACATTTTCGAGCCGTCAAAGAACATTGTCCAATGCGCCGAGTGAACTTGGATAGGATGTTGCTGTTCGATCCACTCGGCCATGAAATCTAGCAATGCTTGGGACTTGATTGCCTTCTTGGCCTCGAATCTGATGTCGAAGTGTCCCAGCTCAATTGCCCATTTAGCCACTCGATCTGATGCATCGCGATTATTGAAAATCTCTGATAAAGGTGCATCACTGACGACTGAGATCGAATGGTCTTCGAAATAATGTGCCACCTTCTTCGCTGATAAGTAAACACCATACACCAGCTTCTGATAATGAGGATATCTCTGCTTTGAGGGGGACAAAACTTCCGAGATATAATAAACTGGCCGCTGAACCTTATAGGCTTTGCCTTCCTCTTCTCGCTCGACAGTCAGCACTGTAGTGACGACCTGATTTGTGGCTGCGATGTACAGGAGCAAGGGCTCTTTGCTAGCAGGAGCGGCAAGCACCGACTGGGTGGATAGCAGGTCTTTGAGCTCAACAAACGCTACTTCGGCTTTAGGAGTCCAGTCGAATGTGTCTGATTTCTTCATCAACTGATACAAGGGCAGAGCCTTCTCACCAAGACGAGAAATGAATCGACTCAATGCCGCCAAGCAACCTGTGAGCTTCTGAACATCGTGCACTCGCACGGGAGTCTTCATACGGGTAATCAATTCCTCGTTCAGAAACGAGAAAACTGAGTAATTTGCCGCCAGGGACACCGAAGGTACACTTGGCCGGATTCAGCTTTATGTCGAATCGCCTCAGATTGGCGAATGTCTCAGCCAAGTCAGCCAGCAGGTCGGAACCTTTGCAGGACTTGACCACTATATCGTCCATGTACGCCTCGACATTCTGAGGGATCTGGTCGAGTAAACATTTCTGAATCATGCACATAAAAGTAGCGCCGGCATTCTTGAGACCAAAAGGCATGGTGATGTAGCATAAACACCCAAACAGGGTGATGAAGGCTGTTTTTATTTCATCTGGGCCAAACAGACGGATCTGATGGTACCCAGAATAGGCAGCCAAAAACGATAAACGCTCGCATCCTGCTGTCGAGTCAACAATCTAATCTATGAGGGGGAGCGTAAAATGGTCTTTCGGACACACCTTATTAAGATGTTTGAAGTCAATGCACATGCGCAACGACTTATCTTTCTTGGGCACCATCACAACACTCGGAGTGGTAAATCTCCCGAATGAACTTGGCTTGCAAGAGACGGGCCACTTCTTCTCCGATTGCCTTGCGCTTCTCAGCCATGAATCGATGCAAATGCTCCCTGACGGGCTTGGCCTTCGGATCCACTCGCAGACGGTGCTCAGCCAGCTCCATGGGAATCCCCGGCATGTCAGCAGGCTTCCATGCAAAGATATCCCAATTCTCACGGAGGAACTGGATGAGCTCGGCTTCCTATTTGCTGTCGAGTGTTGTCGAGATATTTGTTGGGGCAGCGGTTAGATCCGTCGGGTGGATGTGCACCTTCTTCACTTCTCCTGCCGACTGAAATGTCGACTCGGAAGCCGGCTTTTTTGCGCGGAGCAAATCAGTAGGGTCAGTGGTTTTCTTGTACTCCTCCAGCTCGACCATGGCCATCTGTTGATCGGCGATTTTGGACCCTTGCTGGAGACACTCTTCGGCCCGCTATCGATTGCCAGTGACCATGATCATGCCCTTAGGGCCAGGCATTTTCAGCTTGAGATACACGTAACATGGTCGGTCCATGAAACGTGCATAAGCGGGTCGACCCAAAATGGCATGGTAAGCAGTCTTGAAATCCACGACTTCAAACGTCAACTTTTCTTTTTGGAAATTTTTGTTATCTCCGAATGCCACATCCAATGCTATCTGGCCGAGTGACTTGGCCTTCTTTCCTAGGATGACCCCATGGAAATGCATGCTGCTTTCGCTGAGACGAGACATAGGAATGCCCATTCCCTTCAGGGTATCCGCATACAGAATGTTCAGGCTGCTGCCACCGTCCATGAGGACCTTTTTGAGTCGAGTCCCCTGCACCACCGGATCAACTACCAGAGCCTGTCGACCGGGTGTGGCCACACGGGCAGGATGGTCAGTCTGGTCGAATGTGACAGCATACTGAGACCATTTGAGGTAGGTGGGGGTGTCTGGCACAGCCATGTTGATCTCTCTATTTATGACTTTCAGACGGCTCTTGCTCTCGACGTCAGCAAAGATCACCAGTGTAGCAGTAACATCCGGGAATGTTTCCTTTTCTTCATCTTCATCTTCTTTTTCACGAGATTTCCCACTCGATTGGCTCCCTTGAACTGTTGGATGAGGGTCTGACACTGTCGATTGGTGTGTTTCCTTTTCTTCATCTTCATCTTCTTTTTCACGAGATTTCCCACTCGATTGGCTCCCTTGAACTGTTGGATGAGGGTCTGACACTGTCGAGTGGTGTGCTTGGTCAAAATCAGGTTGCCTTTTGCATCTTTCTTCGTGTGAATCACACACGGCTGATCCAAGATATCGGTTCCTGGCTGACCCTTCCCCTTCTTGGGGGCATACTGAGCTTTGGCCTTGCCCTTGTTCTTCGATTGAGTCGCCAGTGTTGCCGCCTCTACCGGAGCTGGGTCTTCAGCCTTCCGCTTTTGTTTCCTATTGTTGTCGCCGCCGGACTCGTTGGTGATCGCTTTTCCTTTGCCGCTACAGAGGTGGTATTGTTCCTCACCATTGGCATAGCGAGTGGCAATTTCGACCATCTTGCGTAGTGAAATGTCACCAGTGCGCCCGAACTTCAAGTACAGCTCTCTGTATCTCACACCGGCCTTGAAGGCACAAACACCCTAGTGTTCCGACACATTTTCCATCATATGATGCAGGGTGGACCATCGCTGAATATAGTCCCTTAAGGTTTTGCTGGGCTTCTAAACGCAGTGTTGTAAGTTGACCAGACCTGCGGGGCACTTCCAAGTTCCCTCGAAGGTCCAGACAAACACTCGGGCGAGATCTTCCCAACAATGAATCCTGGAAGGAGCCAAACGATTCAACCAAACTCAAACTGGACCATCCAACATAAGAGGCAGGTGCTTCATTGCGATGTTGTCATTCCCGCCGCCAATCTCCACAGCTACTCGGTAATCATCTAGCCAAGCCTCTGGTTTTGTTTCACCAGAAAACTTTCCGATCCCCGCCGCCATTCTGAAGTTGGGGGGAATCTCCACAGAACGTATAGCTCTGCTAAAACACTCTGGACCAGACACTATAGCTGAGCTTCCACTCGGGACATCTCTGTCGTGTCCTTCTCTGTAGGCTTTGCTCTTGTCGATCCGCTTCTGAAGAAGGTATGCGCGGGCATCAAAGTCCGTGTCCCACTCGTCACCGAAGGAGTGACTGTCGTCCTGGCATCGGGGCGCGTATGGACCACTCCACGGAGGAGTGGGCACTTGACGGTGGTCTCCGCGGTGGTGCTGATATCTATCTTGCCTTTCACGATAACCGCCGCCTCGACGACGCAAGGGCGACCCAGGACTATGTGTCGACTGAATGGTCTCTGCCTTGGGTAAATTGCTGTGTATCTTATGGCGAGACTGAGAAACTGCTGAATTCTGGCGCTATGCTGCATCTAATAGTGCTCTGATCTGCAACAACCCTCTACCAGCCTCTGACCGGGACGGCTGAATGGAATCTGTTATCCTAGCAGCAGCAACAACATTAAGCATGGGAGTTCGGTATACCTCGACGCCATCGTGAGATCCAGTTGGGAACAGCTGTCGCTGACACCGACTGGGGCGCGGTGGGCGTGGACGGGTGCGCTCGTCGATCTCTGCCTGGAGCTCTTCTTGATGAACGCACGTGGCCTCCAAAGCTCAGGCCTCGGCGGTCGTGCCGATGATAGGGGTATGAAGGACGTTCTCATCGCGACACGACTACACCTTCGACGGGTCACCAGCCTCGTGCTCACCATGACCAAAACCAGGTGGTGAGCTCTGATGAGAGCCTGCCATCAAGACCTCTGCTGCAGGATCGCAGCTCTCGCACTCGGAAGGCACGTCGGATGGATCGGAATCCGACTCGAACACACCATGAAGGGACTCGGCAGATTCGAGTGCTGCAACCTGCGAAGAAGCTTGACGTGCCGTTGCATGTTCGACCCACCGCTAGAGTCGTGAGCGGCCGGACCGCTTGCAACCGTGAACGGCGAGAAGAGCCGATGCGTAAGGGGTCGACGGCTGACGCAGCAACACGCTGCAAGGACTCGCACAAAAATGCACGGCCCCACGGACCGAGAGCGCCTCGACATCGAGAGGCGCCTCCTGAAGCCATGCCGAATCATCGGCGATGAAAGTGAGCGCTCCGAAATGGATCTCGTGGCCCAGAGCAAAAACACCGCCGGAAGACATGTTGAAGGATGAAACACGCAATCTCGCCGAAAGTCGATTAGACGCCTGCCCCACGATGCGCGCCAACTGTCGTGGGAACGAGCCTGACAGTAGATGGTAGGGGTACGAATGGAGAGGGTAGAGTCTGTTGGGGAACGTCGCATGGGAAACAAAAAATTTCCTACGCACACGCAAACCTATCCATGGTGATGAGCATCTACGAGAGGGAGAGTGGATCTACATACCCTTGTAGATCGCTAAGCGGGAAGCGTTAAGAAACGCGGTTGGTGTAGTCGAACATCTTCGCGATCCAAATCGCCGAGCGTCCCGCGATCTCATCACGATACGTCCCGCGATCCAATCACGATCCGTCCCGTGAACTCATCATGATCCGTCCCGCGATCTCATCACGATCCATCTCACGATCTTGATCACGATCTATCCCGCGAACTCATCACGATCTGTTCCGCGATCTCATCACGAACTGTCTCGCGATCTCGATCACGGTCCTTCCGATCTAGCGCCGAACGGACGACACCTCCGCGTTCAGCACACGTGCAGCTTGATGACGATCTCCACCGTCTTGATCCAACAAGAGGAGGTGGAGAGGAGAGAGAGTTCACCGGCAGAGTGACGGCGCTCCGGTGATGGTGGTGGAGTGATTCCGGCAGGGCTTCGCCTAAGCGCTGCGGAAAACCGATCTAGAGGAGAAACTGTGCACCGGTGAAACGGGTAGCACGTGGCCGGAAATTCTGTCCAAAAACCACCCAATCCACTAGTATATATAGGAGGAGAGGAGAGGAGAGGCAGCCAAGGCCTTTGGGTCGGCCGAAATAGGAGGTGGGAGCAATCCTACTTTACCTCCAATCCTAGTTGGAGTAGGATTGCCTCCTATTGGCTGATTTTCCACTTTTTGCTTTAGGACTTTCTCTCCTGCCCACTAAGGGCTGGTTAATACTCTCCCACAGCCCATGGACCTATTGGGGTCGAAGTACCCCTCCCGGAGGTCTCCCGGTACACTACCGGCACTCCCGGTACACTACCGGCACTCCCGGTACACTACCGGCACTCCCGGTACACTACCGATGAGCCCGAAGCTTTTCCGGAAACCAAACTGGGACTTCCTATATATGAATCTTTACCTCCAGACCATTCCGGAGCTCCTCGTGACGTCCGGGATCTCATCCGGGACTCCGAACAACCTTCGGTCACCACCATACATAACTCTACACTACCGAAACGTCACCGAACCTTAAGTGTGCAGACCCTGCGGGTTCGAGAACTATGTAGACATGACCGAGACACCTCTACGGTCAATAACCAATGGCGGGACCTGGACGTCCACATTGGTTCCTACATATTCTACGAAGATCTTTATCGGTCGAACCTCTATGTCAAGGATTCAGTTAGTCCCGTATAACGTTCCCTTTGTTCTTCGGTATGTTACTTGCCCGAGATTCGATCGTCGGTATCTCCATACCTAGTTCAACCTCGTTATTGGCAAGTCTCTTTACTCGTTCCGTAATACAAGATCCCGCAACTAACAATTAGTCACATTGCTTGCAAGGCTTATTGTGATGTTGCATTACCGAGTGGGCCCCGAGATACCTCTCCGTTACACGGAGTTACAAATCCCAGTCTCGATCCATGCCAACTCAACAGACACCATCGGAGATACCTGTAGAGCACCTTTATAGTCACCCAGTTACGTTGCGACGTTTGATACACACAAGGCACTCCTCTGATATCCGTGAGTTGCATGATCTCATGGTCATAGGAACATATACTTGACATGCAGAAAACAGTAGCAATAAACTGACACGATCATATGCTATGTTTGTAGTTTGGGTCTTATCCATCACATCATTCTCCTAATGATGTGATCCCGTTATCAAATGACATCTCATGTCCATGGCTAGGAAACCTTAACCATCCTTTGATCAACGAGCTAGTCCATTAGAGGCATACTAGGGACATGGTTTTGTCTATGTATCCACACATGCATTTAAGTCTCCGATCAATACAATTATAGCATGGATAATAAACGATTATCATGAACAAGGAAATATAATAACTAATTTATTATTGCCTCTAGGGCATATTTCCAATGGTCTCCCACTTGCACTAGACTCAATAATCTAGTTCACATCACCATGTGATTCGCATTGTTATGAATCTAACACCCAATGAGTTCTGGGGCTCGATCATGCTTTGCATGTGAGAGAGGTATTATAGTCAACGGGTCTGCGATATTCAGATCCATGTGTACTTTGCAAATCTCTGTGTCAAACCGTAAACACTGCTACCACACTCCACTTGGTACTATTTCCAAATGGCTGCTCCACTATACGTATCCAGATTGCTACTACTAGTCATCCGGATAGGTGTTAAAGCTTGCATCGACGTAACTCTTTACGACGAACTCTTTATCACCTCCATAATCAAGAAACATTTCCTTAGTCCTCTGGTTACCAAGGATAATTCCGACCGCTGTCCAGTGATCCACTCCTGGACCACACTTGTACCCCTTGACAGACTCATGGCAAGGCACACACAGGTGCGGTACACAGCATGGCATACTATACAGAGCCTATGGCTAAGGCATAGGGGACGGCGTTCGTCCTTTCTCTTCCTTCTGCCGTGGTCGAGCTTTGAGTCTCACTCAACTTCACACCTTACAAATTAGGCGAGAACTCTTTCTCTGACTGATCCATTTTGAACTCTTTCAAAATCTTTGTCAAGGTATGTACTCATTGAAAGTCTCATCAAGTCATCTTGATCTATCTCTATAGATCTTGATGCTCAACAATTTGGTAGCTTTATCCAGGTCTTCCTTTGAAAATCACTTTCCAAACAACCATTTATGCCTTCCAGAAATCCTATATTATTTCCGATCAACAATATGTCATCCACATATACTTATCAGAAATTCTATAGTGCTCCCACTCACTTTGTTGGAAATACAAGTTTCTCGTAAACTTTGTATAAACTCAAAAACTTTGATCAACTCATCAAAGCGTATATTCCAACTCCGAGATGCTTGCTTCAGTCCATGGAAGGATCACCGAAGCTTGCACACCTTTTAGCATCCTTAGGACTGACAAAACCTTCTGGTTGTATCACATACAACCTTTCCTCAAGTAAACCGTTAAGGAAACGATGTTTTGACATCCATCTGCCAGATTTCATAATTGAAAACACAGCAACTGCTAACATAATTCCAACAGACTTTAGCACCACTACGAGTGAGAAAGTCTCATCATAGTCAACTCCTTGAACTTGTCACAAACATCTTTGCAACAAGTCGAGCTTTACAAATAGTGACATCCACCATCAGTGTCTGTCTTCATTTTAAAGATCCATTTGTACTCAACGACCTGCCGTCCAACGAGCAAGTCTACCAAAGTCTACACTTGGTTTTCATACATGGATCCTATCTCGGATTTCATGGACTCCAACCATTTTTCGGAATCCGGGCCCATCATCGCTTCTCCATAGCTCGTAGGTTCATCGTTGTCCAACAACATGACCTCCAAGACAGAGTTGTCGTACCGCTCAGGAGCAGTACACATCCTTGTCGACCTACGAAGTTCGATAGTAACTTGATCCTGAAGCTTCATGATCATCATCATTAACTTCCTCTTCAACTAACGTAGGCTTCACAGAAACATCTTTCTGCGCTGCGCTACTCTCTGGTTGAACAAAGGTTTAACAACCTCATCAAGTTCTATCTTCCTCCCACTCAATTCTTTCGAGAGAAACTTTTTCTCGAGAAAGGACCCAGTTCTAGCAACAAACACTTTGCACTCGGATCTGAGATAGAAGGCATACCCATCTGTTCTTAGGGTATTCTATGAAGATACATTTGTCCGCTTTGGTTCTAGCTTATTATGTGAAAACATTTTCCACACAAGCATCGCAGCCCCAAACATTAAGAAATGACAGCTTAGGTTTCTGTCAAACCATAATTCACACGGTGTCATCTCAACGGATTTAGATGGTGCCCTATTTAAAGTGAATGTAGTTGTCTCTAATGCATAACCCCAAAATTATGGTAGTAAAACGATAAGAGACATCATAGCACGCACCATATCCAATAGAGCATAACTATGATGTTCGGACACACCATCACACTATGGTGTTCCAGGTGGCGTTTAGTTGTGAAACAACTTTCACATTGTCTTAAGTTGTATGCCAAACTCGTGACTCAGATATTCACCTCCACGATCATATCGCAGTCATTTTTATCTTCTTGTCACGATGATCTTTAAAATTCACTCTGAATTTGCTTGAACCTTTCAAACGATTCAGACTTGTGTTTCATTAAGTAAATATACACTATATCTACTCAAATCATCAGTGAAGGTAAGAAAACAACGATATCCACTGCACGCTACAAGACTCACTAGATTGCATACATCAACATGTATCATTTCCAATGAATCACTTGCCCGCTCCATCCAACGGGGTCCTTTAGTCATCTTGCCCAAGAGGCATGGTTCGCATGTCTCAACCGATTCGAAATCGAATGAGTCCAAATATCCATCACCATGGAGTTTCTTCATGCGCTTTATACCAATATGACATTTTGCGGCAGTGCCATAAGTATGTGGTACTATCATTATTTAACTGTGTATCTTTTGACATCAATGTTATGAACATGTGTATTACTACGATCAAGATTTCAACAAACCATTCTCACTGGGTGCATGACCATTGAAGGTATTATTCATGTAACCAGAATAACTATTATTCTCTGACTTAAATGAATAACCGTATTGCAACAAACATGATCTAATCATGTTCATGCTCAACGCAAAACACCAAATAACATTTATTTAGGTTCGTCACTAATCCTGAAGGTAGAGAGAGCATGCGATGTTGATCACATCAACCTTGGAAACATTTCCAACACACATCGTCACCTCACCCTTAACTAGTTCTCCGTCTATTCCGTAGCTTTTATTTCGAGTTACTAACATTTAGCAACCGAACCGGTATCCAATACCCAGGTGCTACTAGGAGTACTAGCAAGGTACACATCAATAACTCGTATATCAAATATACTTCTGTCGATGTTGCCAGCCTTCTTATCTACCAAGTATCTAGGGTTGTTCCGCTTCAGCGACCTCTCACCTCATAATAGAAGCACTTAGTCTCGGGTTTGAGTTCAACTTTGGGTTGCTTCACTGGAGCAGCAACTGACTTGCTATCCATGAAGTTTCCCTCCTTGCTCTTGCCCTTTTCGAAACTAGTGGTTTGATTAACCATCAACACTTGACGCTCCTTCTTGATTTCTACCTTCGCGGTGTCAAACATCGCGAACAGCTCAGGGATCAATACTTCTATCCCTGGTGTATTATAGTTCATCACTAAGTTCTAGTAGCTTTAGTGACAGTGACTTGGAGAACTATATCAATCACTATCTTATCTGGAAGATCAACTCCCACTTGATTCAAGCGATTGTAGTACCCAGACAATCTGAGTACATGCTCAACGATTGAGCTATTCTCCTTCATCTTACAGGCAAAGAATCTTGTTGGAGATCTCATATCTCGCAACACAGGCACGAGCCTGAGATCACAATCTCTGCTCCTAGAACATCTCATATGTTCCGTGACGTTCAAAACGTTTCAGAGCCTCAATTCTAAGCCGTAATGCATGACGCACTAAACTATCAAGTAGTCATCGAAACGTGCCTGTTAGATGTTCACAACATCTACAGACGACGCTAGAGGGGGTGGCGCACCGAGCGGTGCATTAAGGACATAAGCCTTCTGTGCAGCAATGAGGACAATCCTCAGATCACGGACCCAGTCCGCAATATTGCTACCAACATCTTTCAACTCTATTTCTCTAGGAACATATAAAAATTTAAGGGAGCTACAGCGCGAGCTAGTAATCTACAACATAATTTGCAAAGACACTTTGACTATGTTCATGATAATGAGTTCAATTAATCATATTACTTAAGAACTCCCACTCAAATTGACATCCCTCGGGTCATTCGAGTGATACATGATCCAAATTCACCAACTCAAGTCCGATCATCACGTGAGTTAAGGTGGCTGCAATGGTGAACATCATTATGTTGATCATATCTACTATATGACTCATGTTCGACCTTTCGGTCTTCTTGTATTCCGAGGCCATGTCTGTACATGCTAGGCTCGTCAAGTTTAACCCGAGTGTTTTGCGTGTGCAAATCTCGCTTGCACCCGTTGTATGTGAACGTAGAGTCTATCACACCCGATCATCACGTGGTGTCTCAACACGACGAACTTTCACAACGGTGCACACTCGGGGAGAACACAATTTATCTTGAAATTAAGTGAGGGATCACCTTATAATGCTACCGTCGTCCTAAGCAAAACAAGGTGCATAAAAAGGATTAACATCACATGCAAATCATAAGTGACATGATATGGCCATGAACTTGTGCTTTTGATCTCCATCTAGAAAGCACCGGCATGATCTCCATTGTCACCGGCATGACACCATGATCTCCATCATCTTGATCTCCATCAACGTGTCTCCATCGGGGTTGTCACGCCCTGCATGCTTCTACTACTATTGCTACCGTAGCGATAAAGTAAAGCATTACATAGCGCTTAATGATTGACACGCGGGTCATACAATAATTAAAGACAACCCTATGGCTCCTGCCGGTTGCCGTATTCATCGACATGCAAGTCGTGATAATCTATACATCACATGATCATCTCATACATCACATATATCACATCATGTAATTGGCCATATCACATCACAACATACCCTGCAAAAACAAGTTAGACGTCCTCTAATTGTTGTTGCATATTTTACGTGGCTGCTACGGGTATCTAGCAAGAACGATTCTCACCTACGCATAAACCACAACGGTGATACACTAGTTTGCTTTTCAACCTTCTCAAGGACCGCCTTTGTCGAATCCGATCCAACTAAAGTGAGAGAAACTGTCACCCGCAAGCCATCTAGGCAACAAGTTGCGTCGAGGGAACCGGTCTCTTGTAAGCGTACGAGTAATGTTGGTCCGGGCCGCTTCATCTCACAATCCCGCTGAACCAAAATACGACCAAGGGAGGAAGCAATCTAAGCAACAACGCCCACAAACCTTTTGTGTTCTACTCGAGATCTCATCGAACCATCAACCTAGCTCATAATGCCACTGTTGGGGAACGTCGCATGGGAAACAAAAAATTTCCTACGCACACGCAAACCTACCTATCCATGGTGATGAGCATCTACGAGAGGGAGAGTGGATCTACATACCCTTGTAGATCGCTAAGCGGGAAGCGTTAAGAAACGCGGTTGGTGTAGTCGAACATCTTCGCGATCCAAATCGCCGAGCGTCCCGCGATCTCATCATGATCCGTCCGGCGATCCAATCACGATCCGTCCCGTGAACTCATCACGATCCGTCCCGCGATCTCATCACGATCCATCTCACGATCTTGATCACGATCTATCCCGCGAACTCATCACGATCTGTTCCGCGATCTCATCACGAACTGTCTCGCGATCTCGATCACGGTCCTTCCGATCTAGCGCCGAACGGACGGCACCTCCGCGTTCAGCACACGTGCAGCTTGATGACGATCTCCACCGTCTTGATCCAGCAAGAGGAGGTGGAGAGGAGAGAGAGTTCACCGGCAGCGTGACAGTGCTCCGGTGATGGTGGTGGAGTGATTCCGGCAGGGCTTCGCCTAAGCGCTGCGGAAAACCGATCTAGAGGAGAAACTGTGCACCGGTGAAACGGGTAGCACGTGGCCGGAAATTCTGTCCAAAAACCACCCAATCCACTAGTATATATAGGAGGAGAGGAGAGGAGAGGCATCCAAGGCCTTTGGGTCGGCCAAAATAGGAGGTGGGAGCAATCCTACTTTACCTCCAATCCTAGTTGGAGTAGGATTGCCACCTATTGGCTGATTTTCCACTTTTTGCTTTAGGACTTTCTCTCCTGCGCCATGGGCCTTTGTGGCTGTTTTACCAGCCCACTAAGGCTGGTTAATACTCTCCCACAGCCCATGGACCTCTTGGGGTCGAAGTACCCCTCCCGGAGGTCTCCCGGTACACTACCGGCACTCCCGGTACACTACCGATGAGCCCGAAACTTTTCCGGAAACCAAACTGGGACTTCCTATATATGAATCTTTACCTACGGACCATTCTAGAGCTCCTCGTGACGTCCGGGATCTCATCTGGGACTCCCAACAACCTTCGGTCACCACCGTACATAACTCTACACTACCGAAACGTCACCGAACCTTAAGTGTGCAGACCCTGCGGGTTCGAGAACTATGTAGACATGACCGAGACACCTCTATGGTCAATAACCAATGGCGGGACCCTGACGTCCACATTGGTTCCTACATATTCTACGAAGATCTTTATCGGTCGAACCTCTATGTCAAGGATTCAGTTAATCCCGTATAACGTTCCCTTTGTTCTTCGGTATGTTACTTGCCCGAGATTCGATCGTCGGTATCTCCATACCTAGTTCAACCTCGTTACCGGCAAGTCTCTTTACTCGTTCCGTAATACAAGATCCCGCAACTAACAATTAGTCACATTGCTTGCAAGGCTTATTGTGATGTTGCATTACCGAGTGGGCCCCGAGATACCTCTCCGTTACACGGAGTAACAAATCCCAGTCTTGATCCATGCCAACTCAACAGACACCATCGGAGATACCTGTAGAGCACCTTTATAGTCACCCAGTTACGTTGCGACGTTTGATACACACAAGGCACTCCTCCGATATCCGTGAGTTGCATGATCTCATGGTCATAGGAACATATACTTGACATGCAGAAAACAGTAGCAATAAACTGACACGATCATATGCTATGTTTGTAGTTTGGGTCTTATCCATCACATCATTCTCCTAATGATGTGATCCCGTTATCAAATGACATCTCATGTCCATGGCTAGGAAACCTTAACCATCCTTTGATCAACGAGCTAGTCCATTAGAGGCATACTAGGGACATGGTTTTGTCTATGTATCCACACATGCATTTAAGTCTCCGATCAATACAATTATAGCATGGATAATAAACGATTATCATGAACAAGGAAATATAATAACTAATTTATTATTGCCTCTAGGGCATATTTCCAACAGAGTCCTAGCTACGGCGAGGGTGTACACGCAGATGTATGAGTTTAGGCCCCTCTCGTGGAGGTAACAGCCCTACGTCTCAGTGCTCGGGAGCTTTATGTCGAGTGGAATGTAGAGATTACAATAGTTTTCTTAACACGGAGTGGAATGTAGAGATTACAATAGTTTTCTTAACCCTTGTGTAGGAGGGGAGGGACGGCTTATATAGAGTTCGCTGCCCCTCATAATGGCCCCGCATCAAAGGGTCTGGTCGTGGGGTGTAAAGTTTGCCGTTACAGGTAATGTACGTAGTTAAAGCTATTAAGGGCCATTAAGCCAGCGTCTGCCCGTTGGGCTCTTGATGATGGCTCCTGGTCTTCTGGCGTCGAGTGAAGCGAGGCCTGTTGAGTGACACGCGACTGTCGAGTGAGAGCGGGAGTCTCCGAGTGGATTACTGTCGAGTGACTTTGAATGTCAGAGATCCACTCGGAAGTTCATGCTTGACCTTCAAGTCCTCCCATGCGGTGTCCTTAGGTAGGGTATGTGGGCCTTGCCTAGGACCCTACCCTAGGAACACATCCTCGTCAACCGTCATCCCCAGCGGATTCCTGGCAAGGGAGGTGGCCGTCGCGTGGTGGCGGCGGATCTGGGAGGCGTCGGTGGTGGCGTTGCAAATCCGCTTCTTTTTCGTAGAGAAAGTTATTTTCCAATTTTAAAGTATTTAAATGTAATTTTGAAAATGGCCGAAGTCCCATCGAGTTCGTATTTCTGCGTTATTTTCTCAACGGTTTATCGGAATGCAGCAAATGATATGACGTTGAAAAGCTTGAAGAAATGCGGAACTTTTATATGTAGATTGTTTTTTGAATTCTTTACGGTTTTAAGTTAATTTTGATAATAGCTAAAAACATTTGTTGTCCGTAATTTGTACAAACTTTATCAGAATAGGGAAAATAATATACCCTTGGAAAGCTATAAAATGCGAAACTTTTTCGTGTAGCAGGGTTTCTCTGATTCCTAGGTGTTTTCAAGCAATTTTGAAAACAGCGAGATCATGTGTTGTGCCTTTTATCGTGAAACAGAGTCTTCGAAAATGCATCGTGTGAAGAACTTGAACTTCATCAGCATGTCTACTTGAACTTCAATTTGTTTATTCACGTGTTGCTTTTTGCTCGTAGCTCTCCATCCACTCACTGGACTTGAGCAAGTTATATACCGATGGAAAGTTGTTGTAAACACGCAACTTTTCCGTCTTGATCATGTTTTACATACTAGTGATGGTTTAAAATATTTTCATCTGAAATTCATGGAGTGTAGTAGTAGAACTTCATGTTGTTTCCACGTTGAACTTCTGTGACGTATTTTCATTCGTAATTTCTCATCCATTCGTCAGTGTTACACAAATGATAGTCCTTTTGCACAAACTTCTCTGACAATAAATTTTTAAAATTTCTCCGACCGAGGACTTGAACTTATAGCAACAAAAACAATTGGACATTGCCTTTTTATTCATTTTTCTCATATTAAACACACACACACACACCAAGTAGTACGTGAACTTTCTCCATTTTTATAATTCAAATTTATGATTTTCTTTTTGAAATCGAATTGCTCCCAAAATAATGATTGAGAGAATTATTTTGAAACACAAAAAATTATTTCTTTTTTTGTGTTTTTGAACATGGAAATACAAGGTGAACCTCTCTTGCAAGAATGTTTGAACTTCCCCGGGTAGAGCACGTGAATTTCTTTCAATAAACCTTTTGGGCTTTTATTTTCTATTCTTTTATTCTCACATGAAACAAGTTCCTTGTAGTACCTAAACTTCTTGTCATTTTCACTATGAACTTCTGTCACTCTTTTTGTTCGTAATTCCTCAACCCCTCCTCGGAGTTGCACAAATGATATACCGTTAGAAAACCTATCGAAAAGAAACAACTTTTTCTAATATGATTAAACTTTTCTTTTCGAACAACATACACCATTTTTTAACGGATTGAGAGAATTACTTAAAAACACCCAGACAACATTTGTGTTTTTGAACATGTAAATACACAGTGAATCTCTCTCAAAAGAAGTTTTTGAACTTCCCCGTGCCGAGCACCTGAACTTCTAGTAACAAACTTTTTATACTTTGGCTTTTTTCATTCTTTTTTCTCACATGAAAACACATACAATGTAGTACGTGAACTTCTTTGTTAATTTATTTTGAACTTCTTTTGTGTAGTACATCAAACCACATACAATGTAGTACCCATACACATACACTATAGTACATCAAACCACTCTACTATTATAAATTGAACTTCTTTGTTTTATTCTTTAGTAATGAGGAAAATTTGAGTTTTCTTATATACATTGAACTACTTCGTTAATTTAGTTTGAACTTATCGGTTTATTCTTTTAATAAGGAGGGAAAATGTGAGTTTGAATATACATTGGACTATTCTATTATTTAAAATTGAACTTCTGACTTTTTATTTTTGCTAGGAGCGGTTTAACAAACATCAAACTGCTATGCTATTTAAACGCGAAATTTTTATTTATTTTTTAGAAACTAAGAAAAATTGCTTTTGTTTCTTTAATAAACTTCAAACTTCTCTATTTTAAAATTTTGAACTTCATAGTTTTTTTGTGATCGCCTCTTTAGTTTTCGATGCCCATTTGTGTGTGTTTTGTCGTAAGTGAAATTTTTGAACTATCCGTGGTAGAGAATTTGAACTCCTTCATTTTTATTCTTTAGTAACAAGGAAAATATGATTTTTTTTATAAATACCAAACTTATTTATTTTTTGGGGCAATTTGATGCTCTCAAGAAGATATCCCTTTAGTTCTTTTTTATTTACCAACATAAAATAACCGAGAAAAATGTTATGTTATCGTAGGCATTACAATGAAGACCTAAAGAGCATGTACATCTAAATTGCACACAAACACCAACCCGTGATAGTGAGTAGCAGTAGTCCACTGGTAGTACTAATAGTAGTAATTCATGCTTTGAAGAAGACAGACACACAATCGTACACACAGATGTGAAGAGAGAAATTATATGTGCACACACTTAGTAATACATGAACCTTCCTCGAAGTAATATATGAACTTCTCTGTACATACTTTTTTCTCACGTTCACATGCACATCAGTTTTCCAAAACATAAGCTTAGTAGAATACATTTGGGGAAAAACTAAATAGAGCTGGAATAATACATCAGACATAGTAGAACTTGGCAGACAACCGTAGTAGAACTTCACGGTGGCGCTATCGTGGAACACTCATTGCACATTCTGTAGAACATCACATATGAATACTTGAACATTTAAATACATGGTGAACCTCTCTCACAAGAATACTTGAACTTACTCGGGCCGAGCACTTGAACTTTTAGCAATCAATTTTTTGCCTTTGCCTTATTCGTTTTTTAGATATGAAACACACATCATGCAGTACGTGAACTTCTGGTTTTATCACTTTGAACTGCTCTCATTTTCTTTACCTACGGAAGAAATCTGAGTTTCGTAAAACACAACAAACCACTCTACTATTATAAATTGAACTTCTTTGTTTTATTCTTTAGTAATGAGGAAAATTTGAGTTTTTTATATACATTGAAATACTTCGTTCATAGTTATTTTTTGCATCCATACATATTATTGTACTTCATGAAATATTATAGAACTAGAAATTGTACAACATGATCTTTTAGACCAAATCTTTTCTGTTAGAACATGACATTTTCCCCCTGGAACATGTTGTACAATGTTTGAACATGACATTTTTTTAACTCTACCGTTATTGTTTGTTTTTTTGTTGTTGAACTTCATGGGTTTTTATATATGAGCTTGCAAGGGTTGTCATACCAACTAAGATATTTTTAACATCTATGATTATTGTAGTTTTTCACGAAAGCCCCCGATTTTTTGGGAACCAATGTGTCTTCTTTTCTTGATATTTTTGGCGACATTAATACATTAAATTCATCAACTTTTTTTGTCAAGTAACAAATGTTGCAGAACAAATTCGGAAGAGTGCAATTTTAATTCCATGAATTTCCCGTGATTTCAATCATTAACCTTAAACCCTCCAGAATCTCTTTTCGTGTGATCGTTTTAGATACTGATCTACTTGAAACAACACTTGTGAGAATAAGCCCACTTAAATCATAATCTAAAGAACAATATCTATTTTAATTTATCTTGTTCTCACCTTTTAGTACTACTCCACATATGGTTTCATAGGTTTCGTCTAACGGACATTAGCACAAGGATGTGATGTTCTAGTACAAGAAACGGCCAATTGAAAATTAATGATTTTTCTTCCAGCAAATAACAACAGTACATAATAACCTAGACAAATGTTCATTTTTCTAGGGAAAGCAAATTTCTTTATTAATTGACTAGCTAGGCACACTCGGCCTTTACAACTCCAGCAATGTTCGCCGGTAAACCATCATCCCATGCTAGAATTACATCAGGATCAGCACTAAGGCCAAGCTGAGCTAAACAATTAGCAGCAGAATTAACATCACGCTTACAGTGAACTATCGAACAAGTGGAGAAGCATAATCTAGCCTGGACTTTAATATCATCAACGACTTGTGCTTCCCTCGAGAAATCTGGTGCTCGTCTGTTGAGCGCTTGCTCCACCAGCTGCACATCCATCTCGACTATCGATCTCACCACTCCCAGCTCCATAGCTCTGATTTCGGCACCAAAAGCATCCTGAATATACTCCAGCTTCCCCGCCCATACCGCAACAAGAAGCCCCTTACAGTCTCTTGCAATTACACCCCACGCACCCGCATGCTGTCCAGGTAAGTATGCACCATCAACATTAAATTTAATGTCTTCCAGAGGCGGACACCACTTCAGAGGAGATCCTGTGGCCTTCTTCTTATTTTCCTTACAGAAACATTCTTGATACTCAGCTGATGTGCATGTCGCTCTACACGCAAGGATCCGCCCCTTGGCAGGCTTCTCTGCCTCCCTCGTTTTGTTCCGCTGCGTCCACCATAGCTACCACATGGTCAGGACATCAACTCTTTGTTGTTCACTTGGCTGCCAAATAGCATCAAACTTTTGATGCTATCTAGATGAATGTTCATTAGCACCAACTGTAAAAATGGGCAGCCAAAAACACACATGGACGTTCGGTTGCACTATTTGCAGTCGTCCAAGTACAGCCACAACGGCAGCTGTCGAGCAAATTAAGTGCAGTAGCAGCTCGCTTCCCATACCCAATTGCCAGGTCCATGCCTCAATCTTGTCCGTCGCGCCCAACACACCGAGTCTGATAGGAGCAGGGAGAGGAAACAACAAGTGTTGTTGCAGCTTGGCAGACTCGAGAGATGGCAAGAAGCACATAGTGAGGACACACATCGAACTGAAGAGGTTGGCTAGGACGGACTTCACAGTGAGCAGGCACACACCTAGCAAGCATGGTGGCGGCGGCGCAGGGGGGACGAGGAGTGTGCGTGCGTACCTTGGTGGATCCCTCGGTGGTGCCGGTCTGAGTGCCGAAGAAGAGGGGCCGTCGCCGGGGTCGGGCTCCTGCTCCTTCTTGGCATCGGGGTGGGGCGGCGCGGCAGCTGGATCCGAGTCCGAGGCCGATGCCGGCGCGGCGGCCGGATACGGGGGCTGGTGAGAGCAGGGTGTCCGGTGGCAGTAGGGTGGCCGGTGGAAGCGCGGCGACAGGATCCATAGGAAGATGGCGGCGCGACGGGAGGATCCATGGGACGGTGGCAGCTCGATGGCCAGATCCGAGGGACAGTGGGGCTTCGTGCGGGAGGAATGAATCGGGGGCAGAGGAGGTGTGGTGGGAAGGATTCGATTTGTTCCTTTTTTCCTTCCTACCGGTTCGGGAGTTCGGAAACATCGCATCGCGTCTTATAAAGGCCGCTGTGATCAGAATACTATTCTGAGAATGTAATTATCATAATATGCATGCAAAGAAGTATTATGGGAATCATTTATAACAACTAATTGCTCATCAGGAAAACTATCATCATCAACGCGTTGATTAGGTGCTTTCATCAATTACTCGTCCAAATACATAGAAATGGAAAGTTTCCGAAAAACTAGTAGCCCCTTGGCGGCGACTAGGGTTTAGTGGACACCAACGCCCGTCGATCCTCGTCGGCGGGGCGCATCTCTCGTTGGTCCAACGATGGCAACATCCACGGATCCAGGCGGCAACGCTAGGGGACAGCAATCTCCTTGAGCGTCAAGAGCACGGATGGAGGAGGCCATGGGAAAGCTGGATCTCACGAAGGAAGAAGCCACTCCGCTGGTGGTTGATGATCTCGACGAGGGGATCCAACAGAAGTGGGCGATCGCTGGCAAGGTTCTGCATCGCAAGGTCTTCCATATACAGACCATTGCTAGCGCGCTGAGGCCAGCATGGGGAAACCCTAGGGGACTGTTCTTCAAGCCGGTGGGTGAGAATACTTTTGTGGCGGAGTTTGAGAATCGCCGTGATCGTGATCACGTGCATGATGGATCTCCGTGGCACATGAGTCAGCATGCAATGATTCTGGCTGATTTTGAAGATTGCATGCGGCCGTCAGAGCTCAAGTTTGACAAGCTACAACTTTGGGCTAGGGTTCCAAACCTGCCCTTCAATCTGCAGACAAAGACTTGGGGGAAAGCTATAGCTAAGAAGATAGATTATGCGGTTACCTCGGTATAGTTTGATCCTGTAGGAGGGTACTTGAGAGCAAGGGTCACCATTGACGTGAATAAACCCTTGCGCAGATGGATTTTGATTGATTTAGCAAAGAGGAAGTCTCGGGACTGGTATGATATCCAGTATGAACAAGTCCCAATTTTTTTGTTTCTCGTGTGGTCACCTAGGCCACTCGGATCTGTTCTGTTCTACCCTGGGTACTCGCGATGAGAACGGAGAGCTTCCCTTTAAAACTAGCTTGCGGGCGCCGAAGGACAGGAAGGTTGCGGGCTCGAGTGAGAGTTCATTTAAGGAGCATCGGAATCCTGCATCTAGTAAGAAAGATGCCTCCTCTTCGAACAACAGAGCAACTGCTAATGCTGAGGTCAATTCTCCGCCAAAGATGAGAGTAAATCCAAAGAGGAAGGGTGGGCCGTAGCAAGAGAAGGTTTATCGCAGGGTTGAGCCACTGGCGTTGCTGTCCACTGAGAATAATGTGATCCCCGGTGTTGCCCCTGTTGATATGGTGGGGTTCAAAGCTTAGAATAGCGATGGCATAGTTGATGCAGAGGGAGATGTAGCTGGCGAGGTAAAGGGTGTTGAGCCTGCCCCGAAGAAGAAGAAACCTATACCTACCTCTTCTGAAGATTCGGCAGCGACTGCTAGTCAGCCCTGCCGAGCACAATGAGATGCATAAGTTGGAACTGTCGGGGGCTTGGGAACCCCAAGGCAGTTCGAGAGCTTCGCAGGTTTGTGAAGCAAGAAGGGCCCGATCTGCTCTTTGTTATGGAGACGAAGATCAGAGCTAGGAGGGTGGAAGTTCTACAGCAAACTCTTGGTTTTGGAGGGTGTTTTGCGGTGGACGGTGTGGGACTCTGTGGTGGTATTGGCCTCTTTTGGTCTAGAGAGTTTAATGTTGATCTGAAGAATTTCAGTTCCGGCCATATCGATGTTATGGTGCGGAAAGTGGACTTGATAGCTCCAGAATGGAGACTTACGGGTTTTTATGGTGCTCCGAGAAGTGAAGACATGCATCATAGCTGGAGGTGCTTGAGGCAATTACATGCGGTACCACATCAAGCATGGATGTGCCTCGGCGATTTCAACGAGACCTTGTACGGTTCAGAGCACTTCAGTCGGGCCACGAGACCGGAGTGGCAGATGCGTGCGTTCCATGAAGCCGTGGAGGACTGCTCTCTGCAGGACCTAGGGTATACGGGGCCGCCGTACACATGGGATAACAGGCAGGCGGGTGAGATGAACGTTAAAGCCCGTCTTGACAGAGCGTTGGTGAATGAGGCATTCTTGCAAGGTTTTAATCTTGTTCGGGTTCATCATATTAGCACGGTGGAATCAGATCATTGCTTGGTGCTGGTCCAGACCGAGGACGTGCAGCTCAGGAGGGGGCCAAAACCCTTTCGGTATGAGGATGTTTGGCAGTCTCATGTGGATTATGACAGGATTGTTGAGGAGGCATGGCGGCGGTGTCAGAATGGACAGGGACTTGCAGCTATCCAGGCCACCTTAACGCAGCTTCAGAGCGAGTTTGGGACTTGGGGCGCTAGGGAGTTTGGTTGCCTGGCCAAGAAGGTGAAGAAGTTGCAGAAGAGATTGGATACATTGAGGCAACAATCCATTGGCAGAGGTCCATCCGAGGAGGAGAAAGCCACGGTGTTAAAGCTTCGCGAGGCACTGAGGCAAGAGGAAACTTGGATCAGGCAGCGGTCGCGGGTACCTTGGCTACGTCAGGGCGACCGCAATACGGCGTACTACCACGCGGATTAATAGGATAGCCAATATTCGTCGCTTGGATGGTACTTTTTGCGAGTTTGAAGCGGAAGATAAGGCTGAGGTGCAGGCATTCTATCCAAACTTGTGCACGTCTCAAGGTTATAATGATATGAACGCGCTGCTACATTTGGTCCCGGAACGTGTAACGGTGGACATGAACGAAACCCTGGATAAACCCTTTGAGGCCGAGGAGGTTCGCACAACACTCTTTCTAATGGCGCCTTCAAAAGCTCCTGGTGTTGATGGGTTTATAGCAGGTTTCTTTTAGAGGCATCGGAATATTATCAAGGATGATCTAGTGTCGGCTATACTTGGTTTTTTGAATGGTGAAGATCTACCGCTGGATTTTAATGACACTTCTATTACACTTATTCCGAAGGTATGAAATCCACAGACTATTGCTCAATACCGCCCCATCTCTTCATGTTCAGTGCCCTATAAAATTGAGGCCAAGATGATTACTAATCGCATGAAAGAGATTATGGGTACAGTAGTAGGGGAGGAACAAAGTGCTTCTGTCCCTGGCCGCTTGATTACTGGTAATGTAGTGGTAGCTTTTGGAAGTGTCCACACAATGAGGAGGCGGAAAAAGGGAACAATTATACTTGTGCTGTCAAGTTAGACATGATGAAGGCCTATGATCGCGTAGAGTGGCATTACTTGGAGGCCATCATGCTCAAGCTTGGTTTTAGCAGTAATTTTGTGAACTTGATCATGAGATGTGTCACCTCAGTCAGATTCACTGTGAGGGTGAATGGAGAGCTCCTACCATACTTCACACCATCTTGTGGACTACGACAAGGAGATCCTGTATCACCATTTCTTTTTCTCCTATGTGCAGAAGGACTCACTTCCTTGCTAAACTTTTATGGAGCTCCCAATGTTGATAGAGGCATAAGAATGTCCCCTCGTGCACCATGGGTGAGCCATTTATTATTTGCTGATGATTGTCTAATTTTCATCAATGCAACACATGAAAGTGCAGATAGACTGAATGAGATATTGCTTATATATGCTTCATGTTCTGGTCAGTCTGTCAATAGAGATAAGAGTGTAGTATTCTTCTTGCCAAATACACCAGCAACTAGAAGACATACTGTGAAGCTAGTTTTGGGCATCCTGGTTGAGGCATTCAGTGACAAGTACCTGGGATTACCAACAGCGATCGGACGCATCACTAGTGATACTTTTGATCACATTGGTGAGAGATCCAGGAGTAAGATGAACGGTTGGGCTGAACGACTCCTAGCATGTGTCGGACGAGAAACACTAATCAAAGTTTTCATTCAGGCAATCCCAACGTTCAGTATGAGTTGTTTCAAGCTGACTAAGAAGGTTTGTAAGAGCCTTATTGCAAGTATGGCAAAATTTTGGTGGAGTGGTTCCCTGGATCGAAGGAGTATGCACTGGGTGTCATGGGACAAACTCACATCCCCTAAGGGCCGAGGTGGCATGGGATTTTCGTGATCTTGAGTTGTTCAACTTGGCGTTGCTTGGTAAGCATGGATGGAGGTTTATTACTAACCCAGATTCGTTATGTGCAAGGGTCATGAAGGGGCGTTATTTTCCCGACTGTGAGTTCATGGAAGCTACCATACCGCAAACATCATCGGCGATTTGGCGTGCTATTGTCGCGGGCAGGGAGGCACTCACAGCTGGCTTGATTAAGAGGGTGGGTGATGGGAACTCCATTTCCATTTGGGAGGATCGGTGGATCCCCAGCCTCTCCACTTTGACTCCCTCGGTGATACCAGGGGGTAGAACACTTGGTACGGTTGATCAGCTTATCGATACAGAGAACTGGTCATGGAAGCGAGATCCGATCCGTAATGTCTTTATCGTGCCTGAAGCTGATGCTATTCTGAATATCCCACTGCGGTCCGGTGGTGGTGATGATTTCCTTGCTTGGGCCCATGAAAGAAGTGGTATCTACTCTGTCAAATCTGCGTATCGTGCTCTCGTGCTCTCATGACTCGTAAAGAGCGTGCTGCTCTAGAGGAAGGGACGGCTATCGGCGCCTCACAGACCGATGAACAGATGTGGAAGTCGCTATGGAAGCTCAAAGTTTTGCCAAAAGTGCAGGTTTTCTTGTGGAGAGTTGTTCGTGGCATTCTACCAGATAAGTGCACTCTTCGGCGGCGTCATATCAAAGTCATCAATAGATGCAATGTATGTCTTGCAATGGAAGAAGACTTGATGCACGCTTTAGTGCATTGCTCTCATGCCAAGTTGTTTTGGGAACAAGCGTACGCGTTGTTGGAATTTGAAAACCTTGTTTGCACCCAAATACATGGACCCGGGATGTCATCTATGATGGGTAGTTTTCTAATAACGAGAGAGCTCAAATGATTTCATTCATGTGGGCAATATGGCACTCAAGAAACAGAATTACTCATGATGATGATCAGCTCGATCCTTTCTCTTCGGTAAGGCGCATTAGGGATGATCTGGCATTGCTTGATATACCCCATTCCCATGCCTCCATCCTTCCAGGACATGGTTGGGATCCGCCTGATGATGGGGTGGTAAAGATTAACACCGATGCGGCCTTGAGCATGGATTCTGACAAGGTGGGAGTTGGTGGAGTGGCTCGGTCCAACAACGCCTTGCTTGGAGCTTGGAGTCAACCCCATGTTGGGGTGACGGATCCGTTCATTGGTGAGACATTGGCGCTATGAGCAAGGGTGATCTTTGCAACCTTGCGTGGATTCTCACATGTGATTATGGAGATAGACTGCCTGGAGATTGTTAATCTCTGGAAAACTCGTCACTATAGGTTATCTGTGGTGGCACGAGTGTTATTAGAAATTGGAGAGCTAGCTTCCTCGTTTTCTTCTTTTGATATTCAACATGTAAAACGGTCAACCAATGTACCGGCCCATCTTTGTGCAAAATATGCATGCACTTTGATGGTAACCGAAAGTTGGACTGGTTCGAGACCCTCTTTCCTGCTCACCAGCTTATTGGCTGATGATGATAGGAGTTCTTCCGTTGAATAAAGCTCTCTGATTGGATCAAAAAAAGGAAAACTATCATCAATAGGCAATGGGTCATCAGGAACATTTTCCATTCTAGGCAAATTATTTTCCACGGGATTTTCAGCCCCCTTTCTATCAATAATATGCAAGTCAAATTCTTGAAGTAAAAGGACCCACCTGATCAATCTTGGTTTAGCATATTTCTTTTCCGTAAGACATTTAATAGAAGCATGATCGGTGTGAATAGTTACTTTAGAATCAACAATGTAAGGTCTAAACTTATCACGTGTAGACACAACTACTAAAAATTATGTCTCGGTAGTAGCATAATTTGTTTGAGCGCTCTCTAGGGTCTTACTAGCATAATGGATAACATTTAATTTCTTATCAACTCTTTGTCCTAGAACAACTATAATAGCATAGTGATACGTCTCCAATGTATCTATAATTTATGAAGTATTCATGCCTTGTTTACAATAATTCTATATTGTTTTGGTATGATTTTATTAGAACTAACCTGGACTGGCGCTGTTTTCAGCAGAACTACCATGATGTCGTTTTTTGTGTAGAAATAAAAGTTCTCAAAATGGGCTGAAAATTTAGTATGTTTTTTTCTGGACCAAAAGAGACCCCCGAAGCATTGGAGTTGGGCCAGAAGAGCCACGAGGAGGTCACAAGCCTGCCAGGCGCAGCCACCCCCTTGGTCGTGCCTAACAGGCTTGTCACCGCCTCGTGGCACCTCTTGACGTGAGATCGACGCAAAAAATCATATAAATATAAAAACCTCTGAAAAGAAACCTATATGGGGAGTTCCGCCGCCGCAAGCCTCCAGAGCCACGAAAAACCAATCGAGAGCCCGTTCCGGTACCCTGCCGGAGGGGGAAACCATCACCGGAGGCCATCTTCATCATCTCGGCGGCCTCCATGACGAGGAGGGAGTAGTTCACCCTTGGGGCTGAGGGTATGTACCAGTAGCTATGTGTTTGATCTCTCTCTCTCTCTCGTGTTCTTGAGATGACACGATCTTGATGTACCGCGAGCTTTATTGATATAGATTGAATCATATGAAGTTTTCCCCTCTCTATCTTATTGTGATGAATTGAGTTTTACCTTTGAAGTTTACTTATCGGATTGAGTCTTTAAGGATTTGAGAACACTTGATGTATGTCTTGCGATGGGATATCCCTGGTGACAATGGGATGTTCTATTGATCCACTTGATGTATGTTTTGGTGATCAACTTGTGGGTTCCCTAACCTTGGGAATCTATGCATAGGGGTTGGCACACGTTTTTGTCTAGAATTTCCGGTAGAAAATTTTGGGCATTTGAAGTTCTTTGTGTTGGATTGAACATGGTGAATCTGAAATTATGTGATGCATATCATATTATCAAGCCCATGAGTACTTGTGGTGACATTGGAGTATCTAGGTGACATTAGGGTTTTCGTTTATGTGTATCTTAAGGTGTTATTTTTAGTACGAACTCTAGGGCTGTCTGTGACACTTATAGGGATAGCTCATAAGATAGATCAGAAAAGATAACTTTGAGGTGGTTTCGTACCCTACAATAATTTCTTCGTTAGTTCTCTGCTATTTGTGACTTTGGAGTGAACTCTTTGTCGCACGAGAGGTACTTACATATGATTTGACTATGTCAATATTGTTGAGAGAAATTGCACTAGTGAAAGTATGGACCCTAGGCCTTGTTTCCAAGCATTTATACAACGTTTTGTTCGTTGTTTACTATTTGTTACCTTTCTGTTTTTATATTTTCAGATTACAAAAACCAATATCTACCATCCATATTGCACTTGTATCACCATCTCTTCGCCGAACTAGTGCACCTATACAATTTGCCATTGTATTGGGTGTGTTGGGGACACAAGAGACTCTTTGTTATTTGGTTGCAGGGTTGTTCGAGAGAGACCATATTCAACCTACGCCTCCCACGGATTGATAAACCTTATGTCATCCACTTGAGTGAAAATTGCTACTGTCCTACAAAACTCTGCGCTTGGAGGCCCAACATGAGTCTACAAGAAGAAGGTTGTGTAGTAGACATCAAGCTCTTTTCTGGGGCCGTTGCCAGGGAGGTGAGTGCTTCGAGGTATATCTTTAGATCTTGCAATCAAATCTTTTAGTTTCTTGTTTTTCACTAGTTTAGTTTTATAAAAGAAAACTACAAAAAAATAGAATTGAGGTTGCCTCGTATGCTTCATCTTTTTATTGTCTTTCGCAAAAATGATGGAAAGGAAAATTGTACTCAAGTGTTAGAAGAAGAAGTTATTAAAATGTTTGGCACTAAATCTTTGAGTGATGAGCATGATTGCAATGTTGTTAGTATGAATTCTTTGAATATCCATAGTACTAATGATGATTGCACTAGTCATGATAAACAGATTTCCTATAGGCATGTTAATTTTTGTGTAGTGCATAGAGTTTGTGAAGACATGCCAAAAACGGAAGATAGATTTTATAAGAGGCATAATTATTTACAAACTAAATGGTTGCAGGAGAGGCTATATGTTTGTGCTGAAAGACTTAATATTTATCGTCATGCTTGTGAACTTTGCAATGAAAGTGTTCATTTTAATTTCCAATGTGAATTATTTCATGATCTAATTGTGTCCAAAAATTGTGACAACCTCATTACTCTTGAGCATCATAATGAACTTAGTCTATTTTTGGGGTTTGAAGAAATGAAACATAAAACCAAGGATGTTCCAGCTTGGGCTCTCATGAAAATGATTGATTTTGATCTAAATGAAATCTATATGTATTGCATGGTAAATTCATTGAGAATCCTTATATTTCCAATTATTTAAATAAAATAAAACAAATAGAAGATGAAGAGAAGACTAATGAAGGGGAAGAGGTTTCCCAATATCCTCCTATTTTTTCTTATGATGAATCAGGTAACGAGGAGGATCTTTTTATTCAACCAACCTCTTCAAAAAGAAGCTTGGAGGAAGTAAATAAACCCACACATAATGTGGTGAAGAAGAATAAAAGAAGGAAAAGTAAAGGTAAAGAGGTATCTCTCCCAAATAGTGTTACTCCCATTATTAATTGGACTCATGAGAATGAATCAAAGAAATTATGGAAGATGATACACTTGAGGATGATTTTTTATGCCTATTGCTTGTTGTGATAATTATGATTGAGAAGATAATGATACTTCTTATAATCCTGAAAATATTTATGGCACCAACTTGGATGATGATGATAATAATTGTTATACTATTGGTGCTATTCATACTATTAATGATGAGAGCGATTATGTTTATGATATACGAAGCCAGAAGCTTGGGGATGCTATGTTTGATGAAAATGAAATGTTTGAGAATTTATTTGCTGCAATAAATTTTTGTCCCAATATTGGGGATGCTATGCTTAATGAAGATGATCTTTTTATTCCCCCTACTTTGAATGATCAAATTTGTTATAATGATTGCATGCCTCCTACTTATGATGATTATTGTGATGATACATATGCGATGAAAAAAAGTGATGATTACTATTATGACACTTGTCATAATTATGAATATCCTTTTACTGAACATTACTCTTTTAGTGTGGAATCAATTTTTAGTATTCAACTCTTTTATGATACTCCCACTATTAGTCATGAGAAGAAATTTTCTTGTGTGGAGAGTAGTAAAATTTATATGCTTGTAGATCATGAAAAGAATGCTTTATGTGCTGGTTATATTGTGTAATTACTTCATGATGCTACTAAAAATTATTATGAGTGAGGAACATATGCTTGTAGGAATTGCAATAATACCAAGTTTCCTCTCTATGTGCTCAAAGTTTTGAAGTTATGCTTGTTTTGCCTTCCTATGCTAGTTGATTCTTGCTCCCATAAACTTTTGCTCACAAAATTCCTATGCATAGGAAGTGGGTTAGAATTAAATGTTCTTGTCATGAGACTCATGATGCTCTTTTGCATGTTTCAATTATTATTCCTATACGAGCATCATTGAAATCATCATGCCTAGCTAGAAGGCATTAAAGAAAAGCGCTTGTTGGGAGGCAACCCAACACTTTTACTTCATGTTTTGATATGTTCAAATGATTAATATACTGTAGTAATCATGTTTTGTGTCTTTTATTTCAATAAAGTGACAAGAAAAGCCTTTGGGATAGTGTGGATGCTTGCTTGTTTGATTTTGTGCAAAAACAGGAAGTTTTGTGTCCAGTATATGACTTATCTGATTTTAATGGAGAGACAAAAAATCCTGAACTTTTTACACAACATTTATATAATAATTACATGAGTTTTCCTAATTTTTCAGAATTTTTAAAGTCAGGGAAGTATGGTGATCATTCAAATCTTTACAGATTGTTCTGTTTTTGACAGATTATGTTTTGCATGCATAGTTTGCTTGTTTCGAGTGTTCCTATAGCTTATATTGAGTAATATAAATTGTGGTAATGATGGAATACAATAGGTATCATGTGGGAATAATTATGAATCTTGTCTTGACAGTACCTAAGTGAATGATTTATCTTTACTACATTAACCCTTCTCACGAAGTTCCTTTAAGTTTTGTGTGATTGAAGTTTTCACGTTTTGGGTGAGACACCGATATGAGGTGAATAATGAGTGACAAGAACCTAATATTGGGGATTCCCAAGGCACCCCCCAAGGTAATATTCAAGGAAGACTCAAGCATCTAAGCTTGGGGATGCCCCGGAAGGCATCCCCTCTTTCGTCTTCAACACTATCGGTATATCTTACTTAGAGCTATATTTTTATTCATCACATATTATGTGTTTTTCTTGGAGAGTCATTTTATTATGTTGTTCTCTGTTAGGTGTTATTTATAATAATATTTTTCAATAAAATGTTCCAAGAAATTCCTTAGGATGCTTGCATTGCATGTTTTTATATGTGTTGGGTAAAAACAGAAACATCTGCTATAGTGTTTGAATTTTCATATTTTACTGGAACATGGAAAGTTTCTGAAATTTTTATACAGTATTTTCATATAAATTTTATATCATCTCCTAAATGTTTATAATTATTTTAGATACATAATTACACTATTTTCATAAATTTCTACAGATTGTTCTGTTTGGACAGATTGATATCATAGTTTTGTTATCTACTTATCATATAGTTTCCATAGCCTATATTCATAAATATGAATTGTGGAAATGATATTATACAATGCCTAATGTTTGAAAATTATTGTGCAAATTGTCTTGGAAGTACCTTAAGAGTTGATTTATTATTATTTGTACTAACCTATCTCATGAGTTCTTTTCGAGTTTTGTGTGGATGAAGTTTTTGAGAATAGGTGAAACCATGATACGAGAGGATTGAACGAGATGCAAAATCTCAAGATTGTGGATGCCCAAGGCACCCCAAGTAAATATTTCAATAAGTCTCAAGCATCTAAGCTTGGGGATGCTACACATCCCACCTCTCTTCATCAACAATTATCGGTTAGCCTATGTTGAGCCTAAATTTTTATTTGTCCACATGATACGTGCTATTCTTGGAGTGATATTTTTCTTTTGCATGATGTTAAAATAAAATATTCAGATCTGAAAATATTTACTGAGATAGAGAGAGAGAAAGTCCTCGCATAGCTACTTAATTGTTTGACTACTCATTGATCTTCACTTATATGTTTTGGAGTACTTTTGTCATTTACTCTCGTGCTTCACTTATTTCCTATGAGTAAATGGTTGAATGAATTGAATATCATAAATCTGAAATTATATATGTTTTATATTCTTATCCCATGGGGAGTAATGACTTCACATATAAGAAGTATTGGTGGTAAAATTTATTGAAAGTTAGCAAACACCGCATTGGTCACTTGAACCATTCATAAAAAATATTGAAGGAAGAGAGATTTCACATATAAATATACTATCTTGGACATATTCTATGATTGTGATTACCCATTAATTATTTTCAAACTTGAGCAAATTAGTTGAAGTTGGACAAGGAAGACAACGTAATGAGTTATGCTTGGGTATATCTGTATAGAAGTTATATTGTTACGGATCCTCCAACATGTGGTGCTTGCTTCCACCTCATACTAGCCAAAAATTTCGCACCAAGTATAAATACTACTTGTGCATCCAAACACCCTTAAACTCAAAGTTGTTCCATATGAGTCCACCATACCGACCTATATGCGGTATTTACCTGCCTTTCCAAGTAAATTTGCTTGTGCCAAACTCTAAACCTTCAAATAATATTCAGTTTTGTATGCCCGAATCGCTCATATAATGACTAGGGTCTATCAGTATCTTCCATGCTAGGTGGGTTATTCTCACGATATGTGTTAATTCACTATCATTCACGAGAAAGTGGCTGGTAATAGGGATTTCCATTCCCGAAATCAAAGAAAAATGCAAATAATTAAACAAAACTCCCCCATGCATGTTGTTGGTATGGACGGTACCCGTGGATTCGGCTCGCCGTGGAGTGTGATTGATTGGTGGAGGGGGAGTAAAAACTTTACCATTCTGTTTGGGAACCGCCTTTAATGTATCTAGCATGGAATATACCGAGATCTCTCGGTTATTATGGTGACAATGAAAGCATACCGCCCAAAATTATTATTCATCTCGATTTTTAAATCTCAAGCTCTGGCACCTCTGCAAATCAATGCTTCCCTCTGCGAAGGGCCTATCTGTTACTTTCTAGTACTTACCTTTATGCAAGAGTCATGGTGATCTTCACCACTTCCTATATTTATCCTTTTCTCTTGGCAAGCGTCATGTGTTGGGGAAAGATCCAAGCATATATGGCCATTCAAATATATTTGATCATGAATTATTATTGTTGACAATTATCTATATGATAAATAAGTTGGGAGGCAAAACTTTAAGCCCCTATCTTTCTTTGTGTTTGACGGATTCCATTTGCTCTAAAAATATGCTTTGAGTGCTAGCAATCATGGAAGACTATATGATAGTTGAGTATGTGGAATTTGCTAAATCAAAGCTCTTACATAGACCCTTCATGAAAATAAGATGAATTACAATTGTATGGTGACTGAAAGCATAGTTTGTTAGTCTATACTTTAACATGTGGATAGTTGGTTATTTCATCATAAGAAGGTTTATGAGATGAGCTACTGTTTATGATATATAATGATGCCAGAAAAAGTGTTTGGAATTATTATTAATCAAATCTATGCACTATGATAGCATTCACACCTCAAAAATTATTTATTTTATCATTTACCTACTCGAGGACGAGCAGGAATTAAGCTTGGGGATGCTGATACGTCTCCAACGTGTCTATAATTTATGAAGTATTCATGCCATGTTTACAATATTTTCTATATGATTTTGGTATGATTTTATAGAATTAACCCGGACTGATGTTGTTTTCACCAGAACTACCGTGGTGTCGTTTTTTTGTGCAGAAATAGAAGTTCTCGGAATGGGCTGAAAATTTAGTATGATTTTTCTGGACCAGAAGAGACCCTCGAAGCATTGGAGTTGGGCCAAAAGAGCCACGAGGAGGTCACGAGCCTGCCAGGTGCGACCACTCCCCAGGTCATGCCTAGCAGGCTTGTCACCGCCTCGTGGCACCTCTTGACGTGAGATCGACGCCAAAAATTCCTATAAATATAGAAACCTCCAAAAAGAAACCTAGATGGGGAGTTCTGCCGCCGCAAGCCTCCAGAGCCACGACAAACCAATCGGGAGCCCATTCCGGCACCCTGCTGGAGGGGGAAACCATCACCGGAGGCCATCTTAATCATCCGGCGGCCTCCATGACGAGGAGGGAGTAGTTCACCCTCAGGGCTGAGGGTATGTACCAGTAGCTATGTGTTTGATCTCTCTCTCTCTCTCTCTCGTGTTCTTGAGATGACACGATCTAGATGTACCGTGAGCTTCATTGATATAGATTGAATCATATGGAGTTTTCCCCTCTCAATCTTGTTGTGATGAATTGAGTTTTACCTTTGAAGTTTACTTATCGGATTGAGTCTTTAAGGATTAGAGAACACTTTATGTATGTCTTGCGATGGGATATACGTGGTGACAATGGGATGTTTTATTGATCCACTTGATGTATGTTTTGGTGATCAACTTGTAGGTTTCGTGACCTTGGGAATCTATGCATAGGAGTTGGCACTCGTTTTTGTCTTGACTTTCCGATAGAAACTTTGGGGCACTCTTTGAAGTTCTTTGTGTTGGATTAAACATGATGAATCTAAAATTATGTGATGCATATCGTATAATCAAGCCCATGGGTACTTGTGGTGACATTGGAGTATCTAGGTGACATTAGGGTTTTGGTTCATGTGTATCTTAAGGTGTTATTTTAGTACAAACTCTAGGGTTGTCCGTGACACTTATAGGGATAGCTCATAAGATTGATCAGAAAAGATAACTTTGAGGTGGTTTCGTACCCTACAATAATTTCTTCGTTAGTTCTCTTCTATTTGTGACTTTGGAGTGAACTCTTTGTAGCACGAGAGGTACTTACATATGATTCAACTATGTCAATATTGTTGAGAGAAATTGCACTAGTGAAAGTATGGACCCTAGGCCTTGTTTCCAAGAATTTATACAATGTTTTGTTCATTGTTTAGTATTTGTTACCTTGCTGTTTTATATTTTCATATTAAAAAATCTATATCTACTATCCATATTGCACTTGTATCACCATCTCTTCACCAAACTAGTGCACCTATACAATTTGCCATTGTATTGGGTGTGTTGGGGACACAAGAGACTCTTTGTTATTTGGTTGCAGGGTTGTTCGAGAGAGAGAACATCTTCAACCTATGGCGCCCACGGGTTGATAAACCTTAGGTCATCCACTTGAGGGAAAATTGTTACTGTCCTACAAAACTCTGCGCTTGGAGGCCCAACACGAGTCTACAAGAAGAAGGTTGCGTAGTAGACATCACATAGTCACTAGCAGCACACACTATTTCAAAAGGCAAGTTTCAATCAGGTGGTTGAACAATAAGTGCGGAAATTAAAGCTTGCTTAATTATTTCAAAGGCTTCTATACAATCATCATAAAAAACAAATGGAACATATTTTTGCAAAAGATTGGTAAGAGGCCTAAAAATCTTAGATAAATTGTTAATAAAACGTCTATAGAAACCAGAATGACTAAGAAAACTTCTTATACCTTTAATATCTTTAGGGCATGCTATTTTCTCAATTGCATCAACTTTAGCTTTATCCATATCAATACCTCGTCCGGAAATTTTATGCCCAAGTACTATACCTTCATTCACCATAAAGTGACACTTCTCCCAACTCAAGTCAAGATTAGTTTCTTCACATCTCTGCAAAACTCAATTAAGGTTTCTTAAGCAATCATCAAAAGAAGTATCGTAGAGGGAAAAATCATCCATGAATACCTCAACAGCCTTTTCACAAATTTCAAAGAATATAGGCATCATACATATATGAAAGGAAGCGGGTGCATTGCATAAACCAAAAGGCGTACGTCTATAAGCATATGTTCCAAAAGGGCAAGTAAAAGTGGTTTTCTCTTGATCTTCTTCTGACACAAGTATGTGAGAAAAAACATAATATCGATCAGGGAAACAAAAAGGTGTATGCTTAGAATAATATTTCTAACATTTGATCAATAAAAGGAAAGGGGTAATGATCTTTTCTAATATCTTTGTTTAATTTCTTGAAAAATCAATTACCATCCTATAACCAGTTATGACTCTATCTGGAATGAGTTCATTTTTATCATTAGGAACAACGGTTACACCTCCTTTCTTAGGCACACAATGAATAGGACTTACCCATCTACTATTATCTGTGCGATGAATAATATTTGCCTCAAGAAGCTTTAATATTTTAGTTCTTACCACCTCTTTTATTTTAGAATTAAGGCAAGTTGATGATCAATGGCAGGTTTAGCATCTAGCTCCATATTAATCTTGTGTTGGCATAACGTAGGGCTAATGCCCTTAAGACCATAAAGAGTATATCCAATAGAAGCTCGATGGTTCTTTAGAGTTTCAAGTAATCTCTTTTCTTCATGCTCTGAAAGGTTAGCACTAATAATAAGAGGATATGTCTTCTTTTCATCAAGATAAGCATACTTTAATGTATTTGGTAGTGTCTTTAATTCAAACATGGGATCACTCATAGGTGGAAGAGCATCCCCTAAAGTGTCAACATGCAGATTATATTTCAAAATAGGTATTTGTTTGAAGAATATCATCTATTTCATTGCTCGTATCCATGTTCATATCATTTTCATGGTCTAGCAAATATTTTTCTAACGTATTAGTAGGAGGCACAACAATAGAAGCAAGACCAATTATTTCATCCTTACTAGATAATTGTTTCTCATGTGGTTGTCTACTAAACTTAGAGAAATTAAACTCATGAGATATATCACCAAAGTTGAATTTGACATGTTCTTTAGCACAATCAATTTCAGCATAAATTGTATCCAAGAAAGGTCTACCAAATATAATGGGACAAAAATTATCTTGTAGTGAATCAAATACGAAGAAATCAGTGGGGTATTTGACTTTTCCACACAAGACTTCAACATCTCGAACAATCCCAAGGGGATAAATAGTATCTCTATTTGCAAGTTTAATAGTAACATCTACGTCCTCTAACTCAGCAGGTGATATATCATGCATAATTTCTTGATATAAAGTAAATGGAATGGCACTCACACTAGCACCTATATCACATAAACCATGATAGCAATGATCTCCAATCTTAACAGAAACTGTAGGCATGCCAACCACTTGTTTATTCTTATCTAACACATCCTTTTTAGTTCTAGCAGGTTTTGCGATTGTAGTAGCCTCACCACACAAGTAAATAAAATGCCCATCAATATTATCAAGGAAGAGAGCCTTAACCATAGCAATATTAGGCTCTACCTTTATTTGTTTAGAAGGTTTTGGTGTTCTAGCATAACTTTCATTAAACACATTTGTAGCTTTAACATGTTACTTAATCCTAACAAGAAAAAGTGATTTGTCAATATAAGCAGGCACAACTGGATGTACTTTATAAAGAATTGTTTATTATTTAGTTATGTCAGGTTCCTTGCCAGTTTCTTCAAGAGGGGTTGAAATTTAAACCACTTCTCCTTAGGGAGATCAACATGAGTAGAAACTGATTCACAGAAAGTAGCTACCATCTCAGAGTCAAGACCATATTTTGCACTAAACTTATGAAAAGCTTCAGTTTCCATAAAATATTTAACACAATCAAATTCAAGGTTTATACCTGACCTATTAACTATGTTGAACTCCCGGTATTTAGAGTTGTGTTTAATTCTTTCAATAAGATCCCATTTGCATTCCATAGTTCTCATCATAAAGGAACCAACAGAACAAGTATCAAGCATCAATTGATTATCATGAGAAAGCCGAGCATATAACTTTTGTAAGATTATTTCCCTTTAGAGATCATGATTTGGGCATATGTGCATCATATATTTAAGCCTCCCCAAGCTTGAGCGATACTTTCTCCTTCATGAGGCCAAAAATTATATATATAATTCCGATCTAATTGAACCAAACGCATAAGATAAAGTTTCTGATGGAATTCTAGCTTCAATCGGTTCCAATCCCAAGTACCTGTATAATCCAATAGCCTATACCAAATCAATCAATTTCCCTCCAAAGGTAAAGGTAAAATCTTCTTCTTAACACCATCCTCAAACAAACCTACAAGCTTAAATAATCCAGAAATTTCATCTATATATATCAAGTGCATATGAGGGTGTTTCGCTCCATCTCACGCACAAAGATTAGTGATAATCCCCAAGTGCAAGGAATCATCATAGCACTTTCCAAAGATGGAAGTAGTAAGAACCCACAAGGAGCTAAAGGTAAGATCAATATTCTTTCAAGTCCTATCTTCCACTGATACGACTCTACGTACACCGAGCGTTTGCTTGTATCTAAGAATGAGAAATAAAACTACGTTGTGGGTATAAAGAGGATAACTTTGCATGTGGAGAACTAAAATATGAAAACAGTTGATGCCTAAATAAGGTTAGAATATATTACAATGTATTACAAATAGGGAGGAAACTTGATATTATTGCAATTCCTACATGCATATGTTACCACCTCATAATAATTTTTAGTAGCATCATGAAGGAATTCCACAATATATCTATCACATAAATCATTCTTTTCATGATCTACAAGCATAGAAAATTTATTACTCTTCACATAAGCAAATTCCTTTTAATTCATGGTAGTGGGAGCAAACTCAACAAAATAACTATCATGTGACACTTGATTGTCATAACCAAATTGAAATTTTAAATCATGATGACAAGTTTCATGACTATCATTACTAATTATAGCATATGTGTCATCACCACAATCATCATCAAAACTTGGGGTACAAAAACTATCATCTTCATCAAACATAGCATCCCCAAGCTTGTGGTTTTGCATATCGTTAGCATCATGGATATTCAAAGAATTCATAAACAATATTTCTATCATGATCATTATTAAAGGAACTGTGATAGCCTGGCATATTAGGGATGATAGAATACTCATATCAATAAGGAATTCCTTCTTTTCAGGGAGCCCATTCGAACATAACTCCCAGGTTAGGCGTGCTTGGCTTGGAGTAGTTCTAGGATGGGTGACCGACCGGAAAGTTGCTCCCGGGTGCGCATGAGTGAGGACAAAAGTGCGCAGAAAAGACTAGTATTGATCTGTGAGGCCAGTCTAGATCTCGCCAGGAGTAACGACTACCGGCGGGTGTGTCCGGGGTGTTACAAGTTGGTATCAGAGCCGACCCTCGCAGTTACACTGATGTTTGCCAACAGGTACGTGGTCATGTTGTTCATGAAGTTGGTGACCCGTTGTGGCACACGGAAGGACACATGTATCGGACTGGAAGCACAGACGTTTGTGCCAAGAGGGAACATTCCTATGACCCGACGAGGACGTCGGTTCCTCTGAGTGGTGGTATATGTGATAGCCTGGCATATTAGAGATGATAGAATACTCATATCAATAAGGAATTCCTTCTTTTCAGGGAGCCCATTCGAACAGATCTCCCAGGTTAAGCGTGCTTGACTTGGAGTAGTTCTAGGATGGGTGACCAACCGGGAAGTTGCTCCCGGGTGGGGTGACCCGTTGTGGCACACAGAATGACACATCTATCGGACTGGAAGCAACCCATTCGAACAGAACTCCCAGGTTAAGCGTGCTTGGCTGGAAGGCAGGGAGTCCATTTGAACAGAACTCCCAGGTTAAGCGTGCTTGGCTTAGAGTAGTTCTAGGATGGGTGACTGGCCAGGAAGTTGCTCCCGGGTGTGGTGACCCGTTGTGGCACACGGAACGACACATGTATCGGACTGGAAGCATAGACGTTTGTGCCAAGAGGGAACATTCTTGTGACCCGACGAGGACGTCGGTTCCTCTGAGTGGTGGTGTATGTGATAGCCTGGCATATTAGAGATGATAGAATACTCATATCAATAAAGAATTCCTTCTTTTTAGGGAGCCCATTCGAACAGAACTTCCAAGTTAAGCGTGCTTGGCTTGGAGTAGTTCTAGGATGGGTGACCGACAGGGAAGTTGCTCTTGGGTGCACATGGACAAAGTGCGTAGAAAAGACTAGTATTGATCTGTGAGGCCAGTCTAGATCCCGCCAGGAGTAACGACTACCGACAGGTGTGTCCGGGGCATTACAGGAACTCACATTAAGCATTTTTATAAATTCTTCCTCTAACAATTGAGCACAATTTTCCGAATCCTTATTTTCACGAAAGACATTATAAAGACGGATCATATGAGGCAACCTAAACTCCAGTTTTTGTATTTTTGTTTTTTATGAGACAAACTGAAAATAACAGCAAATAAAAAGAAGAATAAGTGAATGATAATTTGTGTGAATTTACTTGAGAGCTGATGATGATACTCCCCGACAACTGCGCCAAAAATCCTTTTGATACTTGTGATCTACGTTGGGTTTTCCTTGAAGAGGAACGGGCAATCGTAGCACAATATAGGTAAGTATTTCCCTCAGTTATGAAACCAAGGTTTATCGAACCAATACTAATGTCAATCCTCAACCGTCTTCAGCGGCCGCACACAAAAGAGCAAACAACTTGCACCCAACGTTGGCAAGAGGGTTGTCAATCCCCTTGGTCTCGTTATTTGCAAGCAAATGAGTTGTGTAGATAATTGTAGATAGATGGAAATTGGAAAATAAAAGAAAAGAAAATAAATGGCAACAAGGTAGTAGTAGTGTTTGTAAATATATAAGTGAATAGACCCGGGGCCATAGTTTTCTCTAGTGGCATCTCTCATGAAAATAGCATACGATGGGTAGACAAATTACTATTTGGCAATTGATAGATAAGCGGATAGTTATGTGATATTAACAGAAATGAGAATGTGTATATAGGCATCACTTCCATAAACAAATAGGTTGACTCCTGCCTGCACCTATTACTATTACTCCACTCATCGACCGCTATCCAACATGCATCAAGATTATTAAGTAAAACGGAGTAATGCATGGAGAACGATGACATGACATAGAAAAAGTACACTCAAGCAATATGAATAAACCCCATCGTGTTATCCTTAGTAGCAACAACACAAAGAAGCAACTTGTCCCCTTCTGTCACTAGGATATAGAAACTCATCAGGTTGAGCCTACTACAATGCACCTCTCTCACTGAAGAAAGATCAATCTACTTGGCTAAAGCAAATCAATTGATCAAACAGAATTACGAAGCTATAATGATCATGCAGTTAAGAATCATAATAATTTTAGAGAAGACTCAAATAATTTTCATGAATAATCTGAACATAAACCCACAATTGATCGGATCCCAACAAACTCATTGCACAAAAGGATTACATCGGATAGATCAAAGCAAACATGCAATGACCATTGTATTGAAAATCGAGAGAGAGAGAGAGAGAGAGAGATTGCCATCTAGGTACTAACTACGGACCCATAGATATGTGGTGAACTACTCACACATCATCATGACGGTAGCAAGGTTGATGAAGAGGCCCTCCGTGATATATCCCCCCTCCGGTAGGGTGCAGGAACAGAGCTCCATATGGGCTCCCGTTGGAATAGACACTTGCGGTGGAGTAAAAAGTGTTTTGGGACCTTCTCTAGGGTTTTTTTGAATATATGAGAATTTATAGTCCAGATAATGAGGCCGGGGAGCTACGAGGGGGCCACAAGCCATCAGTCCCCCCGAGGGCGCACCTTGTTGGCTTGTGGAGCCCTTGTGTGGCTCCCGACCTCCTTCCAAAGTTTCATGGTCTCCTTTTGGTCCATAAAAATCATCAAAAAGTTTCGTGGAAATTGGACTTCGTTTGGTACGGTAAACCTGAAAAGTGAAAAACATGCAGAAAACAGCAACTGACACTGGGCACTGGGTCAATAGGTTAGTGCTAAAAACAATATAAATTGGTAAATAAATGCCCAAAAAGTATCCTAGAATGATAATATGTCAGCATGGAACAATCAAAAATTATAGATACGTTGGAGACATATCATCCCGAAACTATCCTCCTGATATTTTCTAGGTCAAAATCCATCATATAGAAGAAGAGGGGCACCGAAGACCACCTATGGGACCCACAAAGCATCAGGGCGCATCATGTTGGTTGTGGGAGACAGGTGGCCCCCCTCTAATATTTATTTGCTCCAACATTTATTATATATTTTGAAAATATTTTTCGTAAAATTTCAGGTCATTTGGAGTCCAACGAAATATGTATCTCTGATGTAGCCTTTTCAGGTCCAGAATTTCAATTGTCGGCAATGTTCCTCTTCATGTAATACTTGTAAATTCAGAGAGAAAAGGCATTAAAATTGTATCATAAAGTGGTATAATGACCAAAATCAATATAAATAACAGTAGGTAATCATGATGCAAAATCGACGTAGCAACGCCCTGCCTCCCTCCTCGCTGGAGTCGTTGACGGAGCCCATCCTTGACGTTGTCGCGCGCTTGCCTCATCGACGTTGCCGCCTCCGGTGCCCGTGCGTCCCGCCTCACCTTCGACCCTCCTTGGTGTCGCCGTCTCCCCCTACCTCCACCTCCCGGCAACCGTCTCTCCCAGCCCCCACCCCTCTCCTCTGTATCATTTTCCTCTTTGATTCTAGGGTTCTAGGGTTCCATCTAGGGTTCTATGGTTCTTGTTTGGTCCATTAGGGTTAATTAGTCATGGTTAATTAATCCTTCGTCAATTAGGGTTAACGGAAAAATTGCTCTGGCCTTTTTTCCACATCACTTGGTTAATTTGGTGGGGAAAATAGTATTGTGCAATGCTAATAGTCTAGTGCAGTTTTGGCCCTGGTGAAAATGAGAGGGAAACAGGGGAGGGAGTGGATGGTGGTAGCTGGCAGGTCATCTTCTCTAGAACATGTAGTAACTAATAGACGAAATCAACTTTGGATGTCGTAATCAAACACCAAAGCACCTTTTTTGGTTGGTTTTAGCTAAAGAGAAGTATGATTAGCAAACATTAGAGTAGATAAAGTGCATATACAAACCAATTAATGTATAGCGAGCAATGAAAATGCAAAGTAATTAGAAGACTAATAGTTAAGGCTAGAGGTTTTTTCAGATTAATACCATTTCATAGATTGTTTATAGCTTGTAGAGAGACACAAAAAATGGGGTGAATTATTCATAATTTCTCCAAGAGTATTACTACTCCTACTACTCCTACTATTTTCATTCAAAAAAGATGGAGGCCAGTGAGAGCATGATCATTTAATTTCTTGAGTGCGGAATCTATGCTTTGTGGAATTTGTGAAATTGTATTCTTATTAGAGCTAGCCTTCCCAAGTGATATATATTGGCTTATATTGTTTGTAGGGATCCGAGAGGCCTATGTTTTTCTGGAATGTTGATTCATTTCCATTCATGCAAATTTCACGCGCTCAATATGTCCACATTTTAGATAAGGTCATGCCGAAATTTCCTGTGAATTTTGGCATGGATTTGTCGGGGATTTGTTGAGACGTGAATGAATGGCATTCCGGCTAAACATAGGCCTTTTTTATGTCATTATTCATTTTATTATAATTTGAGATTTAAATCGGCAGACTAAATCGTAGGAAACATGTCGAACAACAATGAATCTAGGGCTTCTGACCAAGCCGCCATCGAGTCCTTACTGCATGAACACGACTACCTCGACTTTTTGTCTGCACAACAAGGACACCTTTGTCATAGTGGACGATGGTACTGCCACCAACACTAACACTGGCACCAACGATGTCAAGACCAGTGCATATGGTACTGGCGATGAAGCCGCTAATGAAACAGAGAAGAAGAGGACACGATGCCCAAAGAATCTTGGCAACAGAGACTACTGGGCATAGCGGTGCACCCCGGAAAATTCAAGCTAACAATGCTGGAGGAACCTCGCAAGTGCTATGGAAACGAAGTCAGATCCATCCTATGATAAATCGCGAGCATCAACAAGGTTGACTTGAGGCATAAACCAAATATGGAGCACTTCCTCCTAACGAAGTTGCACAACAGATTCAAGTTCCCCGGCCAGGACAACATCAAAATTCCATGGAAAGATGATAACATGGTCAAGATAAACAACACCACCATGGGCAAGTTCAGCAACGCATTGTCCTCCTGGGAAACTAGGTCGAAACGATCAATTGAAGATAAAGAACCCTACTCCGAGATTCATGTGAGAATCCGAATCTTTTAGTAGAGGAGTACGAAAAATTCAAGTACACCTGCACTACCGAAGAAGCCAAGCTTAAGTCTGAGAAATTCAAGGGGCTTCAGCAAAGTAACACGGGGAACCACCGCCTTGGAAGTTGTGGTTACATTGGCAAGAGGCCCATGCGAGATAAGGAGGACACGGAACATGAAATCGCAGGGAGCCCAGACCCCTTGGCGGAGTACATCGACAAGTAGGAGTGTTACTTAATTAGGGCCCGGTACAAGTGGGACGCGAAAAAATGGTTTGGTACACACACGTGCCCACAAGGGATTTGATTAGATTACTAGTAATTATTATTTTACCACCTTATATTAGCTTATCATCAAATCAACTACGCATTCGAGTAACATTTGTAAATGGTTCACGTTCCTTTTAAAAAAAGAGCAACAAAACCTTGCGGCCAAAAGTGACTTGTTGTCTTAGTCGTCGACGAGGCCCATGTGAGACACCCCACTCAACTCAGCCTTGAACTTACATAAGGGACTCCCTTCGAACACGCGACCATTGTATGGAAGCGTGCACGGCGTCAGAGAAGGTGTCACGTGGAAGTAATACTACCACGAGGACCTAGAGACCAAAAGGCAGAGAAGAAAGTTCAGTCATGTGAATATCAATGAGATGGTGGCGCGTGCGGTTGGAAAAAAACAACTGAGACCGTAGAAGCGACCAGAGATGAGGTGGTCCAGCAGGCAATCAATGCAGCTTTAGCGGCCTACAGAGATGATTATGCGGTTATGGTTAGTGCCTTGGTTCCAGCTGTTATCGACTGGATGAAGCTAAATCCAAAAAAGGGCAAAGGAATATCCCTTTCCAAGCTTTGTCGGGAGAAACTCGGTGGACATCACACGAGCACCTGCTCACGCAACTGCACCTGCTCCCATACCCATGCATGCTACCGCATCCTCCCATAGCAGCCCGTCCTTTGTCTCTTGCATGCTTCCGGGGCTTCAACTATGGCTGAGCTCGACGCCCCCACGGTAATTGCGCGTCGCACAAACATATCTATAATCTTCCGTTTTCATTAACTTTTGGATGTTTGACGCCGCAGAACAGTCTTCACAGGCCGATGATACGTCTCCAACGTATCTATAATTTTTGATGATGGCATGCTATTATATTATCTGTTTTGGATGTTTTATATGCATTAATATGCTATTTTATATAATTTTTGGGACTAACCTATTAATCTAGAGCCTAGTGCCAGTTTCTATTTTTTCCTTGTTTTTGAGTTTTGCAGATATGGAATATTAAACGAATTCCAAACGGAATAAAACCTTCGGAAGGAATTTTTTTGGAAGGAAACAAATCGATCAAGCTTCGAGTGCACGGCAGGGGAGGTGCCAGGGAGCCACAAGCCTGCTAGGCGCGGCCCCCTGGCCACGCCTAGCAGGCTTGTCACCTCCCGACAGATCTCCTAACCCTAATTCTTGGACTATAAATTCCCAAATATTCCCCCAACACCAGGGGGACCCACACAAATACTTTTCCACCGCCGGAAGCCTATGTTCCCAAGAGATCCAATCTTGGAGCCTTTTCCGGTAATCTGCTGGAGGGGGTTTCGATCATGGAGGGCATCTACATCAAATTCATTGCCCCTCCGATGATGCGTGAGTAGTCCACCACAGACCTGCGGGTCCATAGCTACTAGCTAGATGGCTTCTTCTCTCTCTTTGATCTTCAATACCATGTGTCTTCATGATCTTCATGGAGATCTATCCGATGTAATCCTCTTTTGTGGTGTGTTTGTCAAGATCCGATTAATTGTGAGTTTATGTTCAGATTATCCATGAATCTTATTTGAATCTCCTTAGAATTCTTATTTGCATGATTTCATATCCTTGCAAGTCTCTTCGAGTTATGGGTTTGGTTTGGCCAACTAGATTGGTAATTCTTGCCATGGGAGAAGTGCTTGGTTTTGGGTTCAATCTTGCGATGTCCTCACCCAGTGACATAGTAGGGGTAGCGAGCCACATATTGTATTGTTGCCATCAAGGGTAACAAGATGGGGTTTTCATCATATTTCTTGAGTTTATCCCTCTACATCATGTCATCTTTCTTAATGTGTTACTCTGTTCTTCATGAACTTAATACTCTAGATGCAGGCAGGAGTAGGTCAAAGTGTGGAGTAATAGTAGTATATGTAGAATCATTTCGGTCTACTTGACACAGACATGAAGCCTATATGCATGATCATTGCCTTGGATAACTACATGATTATTCACTTTTCTATCAATTGCTTGACAGTAATTTTTTACCCACCATGATATTTGCCTTCAAGAGAGAAGCCTCTAGTGAAACCTATGGCCCTCGGGTCTACTTTCCATAATATACTTTCAGATCTATAATGTCAGATTTCGGGCTCCGCAAAACCCTTAATATTTGAACACATCGGCATGTGCGAAGTTCCGTGTGGCCTCGTCACCCTAGCTCTCTACTCGATGGATGCAATGTCAAACTCGCACGAAGACGAGGAAGAAAATGAGCATGGCAGTTTACCCAGGTTTGGGCCACTGCGAAGTGTAATACCCTACTCCTGCTTTGGTGGATTGCCTCTCGAGGAGGTGATGGGGGTGAAATAGTACAGTGTTCTTGGACCTCCGGAGGGCTCTCTTGAGGTGTTCGAGGCCCTCTATGGCTTGGTGGTGGATGAGTGGTGGAATGGATTCTCGGTCGATCGGGGGGTCCCCCTCTACGGTGCAACCTATCCTCTATATATAGCGGTGGCCCGTGTCCTCTTCCCTTATCACAATGGAGGGAAAGGATCCCACAATAGCCAATTGTGTAGGGGTATAGCACTACATGCTCGCCCTGCCCAAAGGCGGTCTTCGCCTCCAAAGTAGCTTCGACGACGCAGGGATGGGCTCAGCGATGAAATCCGCCCTGCAAGGTGGGTGGTTATGGTCTTCTTGCACTGGAATGGAAACCTTTGGGGGTGCTTTGGGAACTCGCATATGTCCTTGCCCCCTTTGCACTAAAGGGGAAACTATGCCGCCTGGCGCACTGGCGCCCGCCTGTCCTTCCTTGCGTCATCCTTGACTCCTGAGGCCGGGCCTTGCATAGGAGTCTCCGTCGCTTGGGGGGGTCCTGAGGAGACCCATCCTTCGCGGGTCTTGTCTCCGTTCTTCCTCGCGAGGCCAGGGCCCTCGCAAGGGCCTTGTCTTGAGTTGGGCCTCGACTGGTCCCATTTGGTTGATGAAGTGGGCTGCGCCCTGGACCACAAGCAGGCAGGTATAGGTACCCCCATTCCCAGAACGCCGACAATAGCCCCCGTGCCCAAGGCGCGCTCAAGCTGGCTTACGAGCGAAGCTTGGAGGACGGCCCGAAGTGTTGCGGGCCCCAAACGCGTAATCCAAGGGACGGTCGCCCCTTTCTCCTCCGATTCGGGCTTGCCATTGCCAGCTTTACCGAGTCCCGCAACATACGCCATCAAAAACCCCTTCGTCCCCCGTCGATTCCGCCGTTTGCTCCTTTGTCTGGCGTGGTTCTCGCTCCTTCTGTCGAATTTCCATGCGCGTGCTGTGTCACCTCCCCCCTCTCCTCCGCTATTGCCATGCCTCTGAAGAAAGCGGGAAGCGAGGGCTTGAGGGGACCGTCGTCCACATCTGCACACAAACCCGCACTAGATCGATCGTTGTGGTGAACTTGGAGGGGTTGGAGAAGGTTCAGCTGGTGGTCGCCGCCGGTTCCAATGAGTGGGGGGCCACTGAGATCTGATCAGGCTCACGGCCTCGGGGTGAGCTGGTGGCCACCGCTATCCCCTTCATATCCCAGCCCTTCTGTCGGGCGTACTGTCACCATTCTCAACCTTTCTTTTTGCAGTGCTCTCGCATTACCAGATCCACGTGCTTCATCTTGAGCCTGGATCCCTCGTCCTTCTTTCGGCCTTCGCTTTCCTGTGCGAAGCCTTCGTTGGGGTTTTCCCCTTCATAGCCTTGTTGCGCCACTTCTTTTCTCTCAAGTTGTCTTCGGGGGTACAATGTTCTGGGTGTGTGTATCCTTGAGGCCAGTAGACGCATCGGCCCAAGGGGCCCTCGATGCTAGGCTTTCCCTATAAGCCAAAGGATTCCGGCGGTAATGGGTGTATGTCAACGCCGCTGCCGGTGTCGAAATAGGCGGATCTCGGGTGAGACTAGGATCGATGGTAACAGGAGACAAAGGGGACACGAGTTTACCCAGGTTCGGGCCCTCCAGTGGAGGTAATACCTTACATCCTGCTTGATTGTATTGATGGTGTAAGGGGTTACAGATTTGATCTACCTCGAGATCGTATGTCTAACCCTAGATGAGTTGTTCTGTCCCTATACCCTAAATCCCTCCGGCTTATATAGATGCCGAAGAGGCCTAGGGTTTACACATGGTCGGTTACATGCCAAAGAGATAAACATGCCTATTTACTACATCAAACGTGGAGCACAAGCCGTGCTCCTCGAAGCTTCCATCCTGGAAACTGGACCTTCAAATCGTTAGGTGTTCGGTAAGTAGCCCATACAGTCCGGCACATAAACAACAGGTCAGCTATTCGAGAGCCATCTAATTCGGGACTCCCTCAGTAGCCCCCGAACTTGCCTCCAACGCCAAGGGTCTTCAGCTCCAATAGCTTCGTGAACAGAGTCTTCAGCTGGCGAGGTGAGTTCCTTCCTGTCGATCCGTAGTTCGGCCTCCGATGATAAGTAGTTTTCCGCATAGTGGCATGTCCGAATTCTGTGAAATAAATTGGCTTTGAAGGCCAAGCATCAGGAAAAAAGGTAATGTTTCTTGACGACCTTTCCGACGAAAGGTCACAGCCCTCCACGATCGATAGGCCAGTTGCAGGCACTCAATGTGCGGTTCGAGGCCGTTCCATCCACACGATCTATCAACATGTTGATTGTGTCCCATTTGATACGGGATATACTTAATCACGTGCTCACAATGGCTCGTGCATCTCGGGAAGTGGAGGGATTCACGACGCAACAGGGGGAGCCCGAATCGGCAAACCTCATAAAAGGAGAAAGAAAACCCCAAAGGCCTTTCACGCTCTCCATTCGACTTCTCTGCCTATTATTCCCTTGCGCCTCTAGAGCACAGATCTAGGTTTCTCCACCCTCTCTCCCAAGCTCAGCAATGGAGGGCTCCAATGGCCAATGGCAAGCTTCTGTGGTCACCAATCAAGACATAATCGACCTCAAGAAGGCCAGTTTCCTCCCCACCAACATCCCTCGTCGCGTGGCGGAGGAGGGCAAAGTGATCCCCACCCCCAAGCTAGGCGAGCGGGTGGTGTTCATCCCCCACTTCATCAGGGGGTTGAGCTGCCCCTCCACCCCTTTGTCGGGGGGTTAATGTTCTTCTACGGCCTCGACTTCCATGACCTCCCTCGAACTCCATCATGCACCTCTCATCCTTCATCCTCGTCTGCGAGGCTTTCCTGCACGTCGAGCCACATTTCGGGCTCTAGCTGCAGGTATTCAACATCAAGCCGAAGTGCGTCGGTGGCAAGCACGCCGACTGTGGCGGGGCCGTTATCGGCAAACTCACCTGCATTTGGTGGCCATCGGGCACCCTCATCGACACCATCACTGGGTGGCAAAAGGAGTGGTTCTATGTCACCAAACCACAAGAAGGATGTGAGCACCCTGCCGCCGCATTTAGATCCGGTCCCCCGACCTAATTGGCTTCCTGGCTCGAAAAGGGCCTCGTTTGGGGGACGAGCAAGGAGGTGACTGATCTACAGAAGCGCATCCGTTCCTTGGTCGAGGACGGCACCATGTTGCCCGATGTGATCCAAGTGATGCTTCGTAGACGCATCCTCCCCTGCCAGCGCCGGGACACTCCCCTGTGGGCATGGAAACTCAAAGACGAGCCCATAGTTCGGAACCTCTTCTGCACTACACGGGAGAAGTTGTGGAAGGCGTTCTACAAATCAATGAAGAGCTGGCCAGCCAAGGAGGAGGACAAGGGCATGCATGCCACCAAGCCGGATTCCGAGGTACGATACACCCTAGCTTGGTCGGCCTTATTATACAGAAGATCTATAAACCTGTGTCCGATCTGTTTATGCAGAGATGGCTAAAGAAAGTCATCAACATCAGTAGTCCGACTCGTCAGTCGGAAGACGAGAGGACCGGGCTGCTAGCTAGCATGCTCATGGAGAAGCCTTATGAGGCTCCCATGAAGAAGGAGAAGAAGAAGAAACTAGGTCAGGCTGGCCTTCGCATCAAGGACCAGCCTGATGCTGCATCCGAAGACACCCCTGCCTCCTCAAATCAGGAGGAGGCCTAAGAGGAGGAAGAGGAGGAGGAGGAGGTTGAGAGCGAGGGGGAGGGAATTTCTCCCGCGCCAAGAAGAGAGCGATGTCTTCGGACGCCCCGGGGCAGGCAACATCTCTTGCCCCGTAGAGGGCGCGACAAGTGCGGATGATCCTGTCCGACAAAAACTCGGATTCGAGCTCCACGTTCGAAGACCCCGAGGAGGTTCCATGAAGGAGCCTAAGGGTCAAGCCCCCTCCATCCAGGTTAGGACCCGAAGAACCTCCTTCCTATAACTAGTAAATTCAGAGTTTGCTAACACGCAGGTTATTGGTCCTACAGCCCCCCGCGTGTCATCCCCACCGAGGTGGTATCAGATGGGGAGACCCCACCCGCCGGACTAGCGGAGAGTGAGGACGCCTCGCACCCCACCACTCCAAGCGCTACAAAGGATGTTGTGGAGATGTCGTCCCGGGGAGGGAGATATCACCGTGGCCGAGGCCAATGGAGGCAGACACCGAGGGCGAGGGAGATATCACCGTGGCCGAGGGTAATTCTTCGGCCACCACAGACCAAGGGATAATCCCCCTCCTGGACACCGAGGAGGCCGGATGGACAGGCAATCAGTCCCCTTCGAGGATATCTCCGGAGAGCATTGTGCCTCCGGAGGCACCGGTCCAATCCCTGGTGGGTGATCGGGAAATCCGACCGCCGACCAACAGGTGGTCGGACATGGAGGAGGCTCTATCAAGGGGCTCCATCCCCGAGGATCACCCCACCCTTATGGGTGTGGTACTACATGTTGGAAATATGCCCTAGAGGCAAAAATAAAATGGTTATTATTGTATTTCCTTGTTCATGATAATTGTCTATTGTTCATGCTATAATTGTATTAACCGGAAACCGTAATGCATGTGTGAATACATAGATCACAACATGTCACTAGTGAGCCTCTAGTTGGCTAGCTCGTTGATCAATAGATGGTCACGGTTTCATGACCATGGACAGTGGATGTCATTGATAACGGGATCACATCATTAGGAGAATGATGTGATGGACAAGACCCAATCCTAAGCATAGCACAAGATCGTGTAGTTCATCTACTAAAGATTTTCTAATGTCAAGTATCATTTCCTTAGACCATGAGATTGTGCAACTCCCGGATACCGTAGGAATACTTTGGGTGTGCCAAACGTCACAACATAACTGGGTGACTATAAAGGTATACTACGAGTATCCCCAAAAGTATGTGTTGGGTTGGCACGAATCGAGACTGGGATTTGTCACTCCGTGTGACGGAGAGGTATCTCTGGGCCCACTCGGTAAGACATCATCATAATGAGTTCTGTGTGATGAAGGAGTTAGCCACGGGATGATGTATTATGGAACGAGTAAAGAGACTTGCCGGTAACGAGATTGAACAAGGTATAGGGATACCGACGATTGAATCTCGGGCAAGTAACATACCGATGGATAAAGGGAATTGTATACGGGATTGATTGAATCGTCGACATCATGGTTCATCCAATGAGATCATCGTGGAGCATGTGGGATCCAACATGGGTATCCATATCCCGCTGTTGGTTATTGACCGGAGAGGTGTCTCGGTCATGTCTACGTGTCTCCCGAACCCGTAGGGTCTACACGTAAGGTTCGATGACGCTAGGGTTATAGGGAAATAGTGTACATGGTTACCGAAGATTGTTAGGAGTCCCGGATGAGATCATGGATGTCAAGAGGAGTTCCGGAATGGTCCGGAGGTAAAGATTCATATATAGGAAGTGAGATTTTGGTCACCGAAAGTGTTTCGGGCATTACCGGTAACGTGCCGGGACCACCGGAAGGGTTTCGGGGGTCCACCAAGTGGGGCCACCAGCACCAGAGGGCTACGAGGGCCAAAGGTGGAAAGGAACCAGCCCCTAGGTGGGCTGGTGCGCCTCCCACCAAGGCCCAAGGTGCAGCAAGGTGGGAGGGGGGACAAACCCTAGCACAGATGGGCCCTAAGGCCCACCCTAGGGCGCCTCCCCCTCTCTCCCTCTCTGGCCGCCGCCCAGATCCCATCTAGGGCTGCCGCCAGCCCTAGGGTGGGAACCCTAGGGGCTGTTCCCTCCCTCCTCCTCCTCCTATATATAGTGGGGTTTTGGGGGCTGCCAAGAACAGAAGTTTCCTTCCCGGCGCAGCCCTACCCTTCCTCTTCCTCGTTCTCCATAGCGCTTGGTGAAGCCCTGCTAGAGTACCACATAGCTCCACCGTCACCGCGCCGTCGTGCTGCTAGAGCTCTCCCTCAACCTCTCCTTACTCCTTGTTGGATCAAGGCGTAGGAGACGTCATCGGGTTGCACGTGTGTTGAATGCGGAGGCGCCATTGTTCGGCGCTTAGATCGGAATCCACCGCGATCTCAATCGTTGCGAGTACGACTCCACCAAACGTGTTCTAGTAACGCTTTCGCTTTGCAATCTTCAAAGGTATGAATATGTACTCTCCCCACTCGTTGCTGGTTTCTCCATAGATGGATCTTGATGAACACGTAGGGATATTTTTGATTTACTACTACGTCTCCCAACAGTGGCATCATGAGCTAGGTCTATGTGTAGAATCTATGCACGAGTAGAACACAAGTTGTTGTGGGCGTCGATCTTGTTAATTTTCTTGCCGTTACTAGTCTTATCTTGATTCGACAATATTGTGGGATGAAGTGGCACGGACCAACTTTACACGTACGCTTACGTGAGACCGGTTCCACCGCCTGACATGCACTTGTTGCATAAGGTGGCTAGCGGGTGTCTGTCTCTCCCACCTTATTCGGATTGGATTCGATGAAAAGGGTCCTTATGAAGGGTGAATAGCAATTGGCATATCAGGTTGCGGTTTTGGCGTAGGTAAGAAACGTTCTTGCTAGAAACCTATAGCAGCCACGTAAAAACTTGCAACTACAAATTAGAGGACGTCTAACTTGTTTTTGCAGCATATGCCTTGTGTATGGCCAAAGGATGTGATGTGATGCATTGTGATGTATGAGATTGATCATGTTCTTGTAATAGGATTCACGACTTACATGTCGATGAGTATGACAACCGGCAGGAGCCATAGGAGTTGTCTTATTTTATTGTATGACCTGCGTGTCAATCATAAACGCCATGTAATTACTTTACTTTATTGCTAAACGTTAGCCATAGTAGTAGAAGTAATAGTTGGCGAGACAACTTCATGAAGACACGATGATGGAGATCATGGTGTCGTGCCGGTGACAGTGATGATCATGGTGCCCCGAATATGGAGATCAAAGGAGCAAGATGATATTGGACATATCATGTATATTGATTGCATGTGATGTTTATCATGTTTACATCTTATTTGCTTAGAACGACGGTAGCTAAATAAGATGACCTCTCACTAAAATTTCAAGAAATGTGTTCACCCTAACTGTGCATCGTTGCTAAGGTTCGTTGTTCCGAAGCACCACGTGATGATCGGGTGTGATAGGTTCTAACGTTCACATACAACGGGTGTAAGCCATATTTACACAAGCAATACACTTAGGTTGACTTGACGAACCTAGCATGTACAGACATGGCCTCAGAACACGGGAGACCGAAAGGTCAAACATGAGTCGTATAGAAGATATGATCAACATGGAGATGTTCACCATGGATGACTAGTCCGTCTCACGTGATGATCGGGCACGGGCTAGTTGACGTGGATCATGTGTCACTTGGATGACTAGAGAGATGTCTATCTAAGTGGGAGTTCATTAAATAATTTGATTATGTGAACTAAATTATCATGAACTTAGTCTAAAAGTGTCTTTGCAAATTATGTTGTAGATAGCTCACACTATAGCTCCCCTGTCTTATTGATACGTTCTTAGAGAAAAGTAAGTTGAAAGATGATGGTAGCAATAATGCGGACTGGGTCCGTGATCTGAGGATTGTCCTCATTGCTGCACCGAAGGCTTGTATCCTTGATGCACCACTCAGTGCACCACTCCCTCAAGCGTTGTCTGTAGATGTTGTGAACATCTGACATGCACTTTATGATGTCTACTTGATAGTTCAGTGCGTCATGTATTACGACTTAGAATTGAGGCTTCAAAATGTTTTGAACGTCACGGAACTTATGAGATGTTCTAAGAGCTGATCTTGGGATCTCAGGTTCATGCCTGTATTGAGAGGTATGAGACCTCCAACAAGATTCTTTGCCGGCAAGATAAAAGAGAATAGCTCAATCGATCAGCATGTGCTCAGATTGTCTGGGTGCTACAATCACTTGAATCGAGTGGGAGTTAATCTTCTAGATAAGATAGTGATTAATACTGTTCGCCAAGTCACTGCCACCAAGCTACTAGAGCTTCATGATGAACAATAAAATGCCACGGATGGAGATAATGATCCCTGAGATATTCGCGTTGTTTGACACCGTGAAGGTAGAAATCAAGAAGGAGCATCAAGTGTTGATGGTTAAGTGAAAACCACTAGTTTCAAGAAGGGCAAGGGCAAAAAGGGGAAAACTTCAGGAATGACAAGCCAGTTATCGCTCTGGTGAAGAAACCCAAGGTTGAGCCCAAACCCGAGACTATGTGCTTCTATTATGAGGAGGACGGTCGCTGAAGCGGAACAACCCTAGATACTTGGTAGATAAGAAGGCTGGCAATGTCAATAGAAGTATATTTGATATACGTGTTATTGATGTGTACCTTGCTAGTACTCCTAGTAGCACTTGGGTATAAGATACCGGTTCAGTTGCTAAGTGTTAGCAACTCGAAATAAAAGCTACGGAATAAATGGAGGCTAGCTAAGTGAAAGGTGACGATGTGTGTTGGAAGTGTTTCCAAGGTTGATGTGATCACCATTCCATGCTTTCTCTACCTTCGGGATTAGTAATGAACCTAAATAAAAGTTATTTGGTGTTTGCGTTGAGCATGAACATGATTGGATCATGTTTAGTGCAATACGGTTATTCATTTAAGTTAGAGAATAATGGTTATTCTGTTTACATGAATAATGCCTCCAATGGTCATGCACCCAATGGGAATGGTTTATTGAATCTTGATCGTAGTAACACATATGCTCATAACGTTGGTACCAAAGATACAAAGTTAATAATGATAGTACCACATTCTTGTGGCACTGCCACAAACGTCATATTGGTGTAAAGCGCATGAAGAAACTCCATGCTAATGGATCTTTGGACTCAGTCGATTTTGAATCGGTTGAGACATGCGAACCATGCCTCTTGTTCAAGATGACTAAGGACCCCGTTTTCTGGTTTGGTGGAGCAGGCTAGTGGCTTATTGGAATTGATACATGTTGATGTATGTGCTCCAATGAGTGTTGAAACACGCAGTGGATATCGTTATTTTCTTTACCTTCACTGATGATTTGAGTGAATATGGGGATATTTACTTGATGAAACACGAGTCTAAAATGTTTGAAAGGTTCAAGGAGTTTCAGAGTGAAGTTAAAGATCATCATGACAAGAAGATAAAATGTCTACAATATGATCGCGGAGGTGAATATCTGAGTTACGAGTTTGGTATGAAACTTTAGACAATGTGGAATTTGTTTCACAGCTCACGCCTCCTGGAACATCATAGTGTGATGGTGTGTCCGAACGTCGTAGTCGTACTCTATTGGATATAGTGAGTACTATGATGTCTCTTATTGTTTTGCCACTATTGTTATGGGGTTATGCATTAAAGACAAATCCATTCAGTTTAATAGGGCACCATCTAAGTCTGTTGAGATGACACCGTGTGAATTATGGTTTGACAGAATCCTAAGCTGTCATTTCTTAATGCTTGGGGCTGCAACGCTTATGTGAAAAGGGTTTTCACCTAGTGAGCTCGAACCCAAAGCAGACGAATGCATCTTTATAGAATGCCCTAAGGAGACATTGGGTATACCTTCTATCTCAGATCCAAACGTAAAAGTGTTTGTGGCTAAGAACGGGGTCCTGTCTCGAGAAAGAGTTTCTCTCGAAAGAATTGAGTGGGAGGAAGATAGAACTTGATGAGGTTGTTGAACCTTTGTTTTAACCAGAGAGTAGCGCAACACAGAAAGATGTTTCTATGGAGCCCACACCAGTTAAAGAGGAAGTTAATGATGATGATCATGAAGCTTCATATCAAGTTACTATCAAACTTCGTAGGTCGACAAGGACGCGTACTGCTCCTGAGTAGTACGTCAACCCTGTCTAGGGGGTCATGTTGTTGGACAACGATGAACCTACGAACTATGGAGAAGCGATGGTGGGCCCGGATTCCAACGAATGGCTAGGAGCCATGAAATCCGAGAAAGGATCCATGTATGGACTCTGGTAGACTTTCCCATTAAATGGCAGGTCGTTGAATACAAATGGACCTTTGAGATGAACACAGACGCTAATGGTGAAATGTCACCGTTTATAAAGCTCGACTTGTCGCAAAGAAGTTTCCACAAAGTTTAAGGAGTTGACTGTGATGAGATTCTCTCATCCGTAGCGATGCTAAAAGTTTGTTGAAATTATGTTGGCAATTGCTGCATTTTTTGATTATGAAATCTGGCAGATGGATATCAAAACAAGGTTTCCTTAACGGTTTCTGTGAGGAAGAGTTGTATGTGATACAACCAGAAGGTTTTGTCAATCCTAAGGATGCTAAAAGGTATGCAAACTCCAGTGATCCTTCTATGGACTGGAGCAAGCATCTCGGAGTTGGAATATACGCTTTGATGAAGTGATCAAAGTTTTTGAGTTTATACAAAGTTTATGAGAAACTTGTATTTACAAGAAAGTGAGTGGGAGCACTATAGAATTTCTGATAAGAATATGTAGTTGACATATTATTGATCGGAAATGATGTAGAATTTCTGTAAAGCATACATGGTTGTTTGAAGAGAGTTTTTCAAAGGAAGGCCTGGATAAAGCTACCTAATTGTTGGGCGTCAAGATTTATAGAGATAGATCAAGATGCTTGATAATACTTTCAATAAGTACATACCTTGACAAGATATTGAAGAAGTTCAATATGGATCAGTCCGAGAAAGGGTTCTTGTATGTATTACAAGGTGTGAGATTGAGCATAGCTCAATGCCCGACCACGGCAGAAAATAGAGAAAAGATGAGTGTCATCCCCTATGCTTCAGCCATAGGCTCTATATAGTATGCCATGCTGTGTACCGCACCTGTGTGTGCCTTGCCATGAGTCTGTCAAGGGGTACAAGAGTGATCCACGAGTGGATCACTGGACAGCGGTTGAAATTATCCTTAGTAACTAGAGGACTAAGGAAATATTTCTCAATTATGGAGGTGATAAAGAGTTCGTCGTAAAGGGTTACGACGATGCACGCTTTAACACCAATCCGGATGACTCTTGGTAGCAATCCAGATACGTATAGTGGAGTAGCCATTTGGAATAGCTCCAAGTGGAGCAAGGGAGCAGTGTCTACAGTAAGACATAGAGATTTGTAAAGTACATACGGATCTGAATGTCGGAGATCCCTTGACTAAAACCTCTTTCACGAGCAAAACATGATCAAACCCTAGAACTGATTGGGTGTTAATCACATGATGATATGATCACATGGCGATGTAAGTGTTAATCACATGGCAATGTGAACTAGATTATTGACTCTAGTGCAAGTGGGAGACTGTTGGAAATATGCCCTAGAGGCAATAATAAAATGGTTATTATTGTATTTCCTTGTTCATGATAATTGTCTATTGTTCATGTTATAATTGTATTAACCGGAACCCATAATGCATGTCTGAATACATAGACCACAACATGTCCCTAGTGAGCCTCTAGTTGGCTAGCTCGTTGATCAATAGATGGTCACGGTTTCATGACCATGGACATTGGATGTCGTTGATAACGGGATCACATCATTAGGAGAATGATGTGATGGACAAGACCCAATCCTAAGCATATCATAAGGTCGTGTAGTTCATCTGCTAAAGTTTTTCTAATGTCAAGTATCGTTTCCTTAGACCATGAGATTGTGCAACTCCCGGATACCATAGGAATACTTTGGGTGTGCCAAACATCACAACGTACCTGGGTGGCTATAAAGGTATACTACGGGTATCCCCGAAAGTATCTGTTGGGTTGGCACGAATCGATACTGGGATTTGTCACTCCGTGTCACGGAGAGGTATCTCTGGGCCCACTCGGTAAGACATCAGCATAATGAGCTCAGTGTGACTAAGGAGTTAGCCAGGGGATGATGTATTACGGAACGAGTAAACAGACTTGCCGGTAACGAGATTGAGCAAGGTATAGGGATACCGACGATCGAATATCGGGCAAGTAACATACCGATGGACAAAGGGAATTGTATACAAGATTGATTGAATCCCCGACATCGTGGTTCATCCGATGAGATCATCGTGGAGCATGTGGGTGCCGACATGGGTATCCAGATCCCCCTGTTGGTTATTGACCGAAGAGGTGTCTCGGTCATGTCTATGTGTCTCCCGAACCTGTAGGGTCTACACGCTTAAGGTTCGATGACGCTAGGGTTATAGGGAAATAGTGTACGTGGTTACCGAAGGTTGTTCGGAGTCCCAGATGAGATCCTGGACGTCCTGAGGAGTTCCAGAATGGTCCGGAGGTAAAGATTCATATCTAGGAAGTGACGTTTTGGTCACCGGAAGTGTTTCGGGCATTACCAGTAACGTACCGGGACCACCAGAAGGGTTTCGAGGGTCCACCAAGTGGGGCCACCAGCACCAAAGGTGGAAAGGAACCAGCCCCTAGGTGGGTTGGTGCTCCTCCCACCAAGGCCCAAGGCGCAGCAAGGTGGGAGGGGGACAAACCCTAGCGCAGATGGGCCCTAAGGCCCACCCTAGGGCGCCTCCCCTCTCTCCCTCTCTGGCCACCGCATAGATCCCATCTGGGGCTGCCACCAGCCCTAGAGTGGCAACCCTAGGGGTTGTGCCCTCCCTCCTCCTCCTCCTATATATAGTGGGTTTTTGGGGCTGCCAAGAATAGAAGTTTCTTCCTTCCCGGCGCAGCCCTACCCTTCCTCTTCCTCGTTCTCCGTAGCGCTTGGCGAAGCCCTGCCGGAGTACCACGTAGCTCCACCGTCACCATGCCGTCGTGCTGCGGGAGCTCTCCCTCAACCTCTCTTTCCTCCTTGATGGATCAAGGCGTAGGAGACGTCATCGGGTTGCATGTGTGTTGAACGCGGAGGCGCCGTTGTTCGGCGCTTAGATCGGAATCCACCGCGATATGAATCGCTGCTAGTACGACTCCACCAATCGTGTTCTAGTAATGCTTCTGCTTTGCGATCTTCAAAGGTATGAAGATGCACTCTCCCCACTCGTTGTTGGTTTCTCCATAGATGGATCTTGGTGAACACGTAGGAATTTTTTTGATTTACGACTACGTCTCCCAACACTACAAAGCGTCCAGTCCGTTGACAACAGACTAAAGGAGGCCTTCAAAGGTCTCGTTGTGGGCTTTCAAGTAAGTCGCGCGATATTTTTGCTAAGATTTTTATTTATTCATATTGTATACATGGCAGCCCCCGAGCCCTAGGTGAGATGAACAAGCTTGCCTAGAGGTCATATATATAATTCAGGAAGTGAGTGCCGATGTAATGTAGGCTTCGTCATCAACGGCGGCCAAAAATGGTGCCGAGCTGGACGAGCTGCATCGGAAGCTCAAGCGCTCCGAGGATGAGGTGGAAGCCCTCAACAAGAGGCTCGACGAGGCGTAGGGTAAGTCTGAACTAAATTTGGATACTTTCCCCCGAATACCGTCAATGCAGATTCCTTTTAAATAAAGTCGCATCGTGTTGTAGCTTCGTCGAAAGAGATCAAAAAGCTCAAGGCCGAGCTTCAACGTGCCAAAGATGAAGCGGACGTGAAAAAGGCGGGGGCCAAAGAAGCGGCCACCACACTCTCCGCCCTACGAGGCACCAGTGATAAACAACAGGCTCATGTGGCGGAGATACAAGATGAGCTCAAGGACGCTAGCAACAAGTGTGAGGCCTTGGAGAAACAGAATAAGGTGATCTCGGCCGAACTGTCCACCATAAAGTCCGATCTCCAGAAGGAGCATGTGGACAGACGGTTATTCAAGGAACAAGTTCGCCAAGCCAAGGAGATAGCCGATGGTAAGCCGTACTCCCTAAAGTGCGTATTCAGGGATAGCAGATTCGAATTGTTGACCCAGGTGTGGCGATCCTCAGGCGCATTCGCCGATCTCTGGAAGAGCGTGGCGGACGCCAATTAGCTGCTCGCCTCGTGGGGAGAGGAAGACGAAGCTCGAACGTTCTAGGCACAGTTTGGAGCCCCCGAGCATCCTCCTCTTCTGGTGGAGCAGTTGAAACATCTGATGGAGATGTACCAAATGGCAGAGCAGGCCATCAAGGACCTCTGCATCCGCTTATGGCCTGGCGAGCCACTCCCAGGCAGCTACTTCGTCCCGGTGCAATGACTGATTGCTGCCATGCCCTGCCTCGACGCCGTCAAGCGGTCCTCCTGCATCGAAGGAGTCCGGATGGCCCTTGCCAAGGCCAAAGTGCACTGGTCGGGGCTCAATCCGATGAAGGTCACCATTGACCCATCGCTGCCCGGAAAGGTGCACCGACACCCCAAGCTTTACTTCAATGGAGTGATGGAGAGTGCGCGGGTGATAGCGTCGCAGTGTTCTGGCGAAAAATTATTTGAATGAGCTTGTAATGTGTCTGAAGACTTGTGATAACTTTAAATGATGTTAGTATCAGCTCTTATATGGTTTTGCATTCCTTTATAACTTCTGTGTGGTTGTTTAATACTGAAAGATGCAAGTCATCGGCTTCAGCCCCCACGTAGATACTACATGGGGTGTCTATGCCAATGCACTATGTCCCTTACCCGAATTACCGGAACCCGAAGGCGGTTTAGTGCGGCAGACTAGGCAATCGAACTATTATGCTTTATTTCTTTCACTTAACCGAAGAGGCGCGAAAAGGATTGCAGGAAGCATACGATTAGCCACCAAAGTATTTTCGATGTTCGGACGAACCGAGGCCGAAGCCGACATCATAGTATTTGCACAAAGGGCGAATTCCTCGTATAACACAGAATAACCGCTTACGAGGGTTGAAGTATAATACTTCTAAATTGGGGTTCATAGATCGGATCACGCATACTATGATAGTCCGTTTTTGGCTTCCTCCCCTGAGGTGCTTGACCGGACTATCCGGAAGCACAATCGCAGGGGTGCTCCCTTTGCCCTTTTAGCCGAACGAGCGGAACATAAAGGGGCAAGCACATGAGCCAGGCAACCCAACTTAATGACCAAAGACATAGTTCGGAACAGATGCATATAAAGTGAACACCAAGACACCGAATGCACAATGGTTAAGGCGATTTGTGTTTGAAATCGAGCCCCCGATCTATTATCCGGTGACCTCGAGTCATACCGAACAGGTTCACGAGAAGAGGGAAGGAAGAAAAAAGTATGTGCCAAAATCAGGACAAATGAGGCGTACTTGTGCCATGCAATTTCGCCTTTCCTTAACAACTCTTATAACTCGGATTGCCGAAGCAACTGTTTACAGGTATGTGAAAGGAAATAAGAAATAAAGTTCTACAGGAGCTGTTGTACCAGGGGTCTTCAATTGGTGACCAGATGTCTTCGATATGCCCTGTTGCTAGTTGACTCTTGCTTTTAGATGCACCTTGATGGGCGTTAGTGCGGGTGGATCTTGCAAACAAAATCTTGAGGGGCCGTAGTGTTAAAGGTGAGCTTTACACCATGGGCGGGTTCTTTTAGGAGCGCTTGCGTTTTGTCCAAAGACATGTTGATGGTAACAGTTCGGGGCAACCGAATGTCCATCATAAGTTCCCCACTGCTACACATGGAATCTTAAGTGCGAAGTTGTGCCTTCTCGGCACGTACTTCGTTGGTCCTGAGGTTGTGTGGGGGGGGAGTCCCTATTGAGAGGAGGAGGGAGGGTCGGAGCTTTCGGTCTGGATCCGAACTAGCTTCCCAGCCTTTCGTGCCTTTACGGCGAATGACGAAGTTTTCCGGTCGTATTTGTAGCTGAATTCGGCTGCCAGTGCCAGTGCATGTTCCTCTGTTCCGAGGGACCACTCTGTATTGCCCTTGACAGTAATGACCCCCTTGGGGGTCGGCATCTTGAGCTTGAGGTATGTGTAATGCGGGACTTCGTTGAACCGAGCAAATGTCGTCCGGCCGAGCAGCGCGTGATAGCCACTATGGAAGGGCACAATGTCAAAGATCAATTCCTCGCTACGGAAGTTATCGGGCGAGCCGAACACAACCTCTAGGGTTACAGAGCCCGTACATCGGGCCTCAACACCTGGGATTACTACCTTGAAGGTAGTGCTGTTGGGTTTGATCCTTGACGGATCTATACCCATCTTTTTCACCGTGTCTGAGTAAATCAGATTGAGGCTACTTCTTCCGTCCAGTAGGACTTTAGTGAGGTGATACCCATCTATAATGGGATCTAGGACGAGGACTTTAGTGAGGGTTAGTGAGGTGATCCCCATGACGGATACTGGTCGGGTGGTCGCGCCGGTCAAAGGTCATCGGGTATGCAGACCATGGGTTATACTTCGGAGCTACGGGCTCCATAGCATAGACCTCCCGAAGGGCCCGCTTCCTCTCCTTCTTAGGTATGTGGGTGGCATATATCATATTCACTGTTTTGACTTCGGGAGGGAATTTCTTCTGACCGCTACCCATTGGACCCCGAGGCTCATCTTCCTCCTTGCTACATGAGCTTTTGCCCTGGTCTTCGGGCTGTATCTTGCCAGTTTGTTTAAACACCCAACAGTTGCGGTGTGTGTGATTGGCAGGCTTTTCTAAAGTTCCATGGATTCGGCAAGTCATGTCCATGATCTTCTCGAGATGAGTGGGTCCATCATGATTGCCTTTAGGGGGCTTCTTCCGCTGCCCAGGTCGGGAGTTGCGGAATCCGGCATTAACCAACGTGTCATCGGCGTCGTTGCTATTGTGCCAGCGCTTGTTCTTATTGTGCTTTTGCTTTTGGTTGCCATCCTGGGCTTCGAGTGCCACTAGATCTTCAGAATGGGGCTGTGTCTTGCCAGCCAGTTATCTTCGCCCACACAAAAGCGGGTCATGAGGGAGGTAAGGGCAGACATAGTTCGAGGCTTGTCCTATCCTAGCTGGTGGGCCAATCATTCGTCCTGAATATTGTGGCAGAAGGAGGCTATGGCCTCAGCATCCGGACAGTCAACGATTTGGTTCTTCTTAGTCAAGAACCAATTATAGAACTGTAGGGCAGACTCGCCAGGCTTCTGGACGACGTTGCTGAGGTCGGAAGAGTCCGGCAGGCGGACATAGGTCCCCTGGAAGTTAGAGCGAAATGCGTCTTCCAAGTCTTCACAGCCTCTTATGGAGTTTTTGGGGAGGTTGTCTAACCAGTGCCGAGCTGGCCCCTTGAGCTTAAGAGGTAGGTATTCGATGGCATGGAGATCATCTCCTCGTGCCATATGGATATGGAGGAGGAAGTCCTCGATCCATATAGTTGGGTCAGTGGTCCCGTCGTACTGTTCTATGTTCACGGGTTTAAACCCTTTGGGGAACTGATGCCGCATTATCTCGTCCGTGAAGCACAATGGGTGAGCGGCGCCTCTGACCCATGCTATGTCGCGCCTATATTCAACGTCTGTATGGGACCAGTTCCATTCCTGGACCCTGTTGTTTTGGTTGAACCATGGTCTGTACTCGCCATGTCTATCGGGCGCGTACTCTCTGGATCCATAAATGGATCTAGTGCGGACTGCTCTATGATCTAGGTCATCGCGCAGGTCGAATCTGTTAGGTTCGAATGGCTCCTTACCTTGTCTTCGGGGCATCGCCGGTACATAACCGGTGTCATTGTCTGCTCTGTCACACCCACGAGGATGGTGGTCTGGCTTGTCATATTGGGTATGATGCGGAGACGGAGTGTTAGTGAGCTCATCATCAAATTATGGCAGCAGCCTTCTCCGAGGGTAGCTTTTGGGCTGGTTTGACAGACCAGTGTCGTATACTTCCTCGGTCGAGTGGACTTTCGTCCATTGATCAGTGAGGTCGGCCTGTTCCGCTTTGAGTTGCCGCTCTTTGGCCTTTCGGCTGCGAGCCGTTGCTATGAGCCGCTGCCGGATTTCTTCCTGATCCTCGAGGTTATTAGGGATGTATAAGTCATCGGCTTCTGGTATGTATTTCTCCTTGATGAGGGGAAGGTAATCGTCGCCTTCAGGGTCATTGAGGGTATCGGGGTCGTTTTGGTCCTCAGGTTTGTCCGGACACTCAAACGGGTGCTCGGGGACATCGGGATTGTCATGACCGGCGAGGGAGTTACCGGCCCCGCTGTTGATAATAGCTCTTCTTCCCTTTTTTCTTTTGGACCACTTATGCGATTTCTGGCGCCTGATTTGTCGCTGTCGTTGTGAGCCATATTGTTGCCGTTGGTGGAAGGAGTATCCACCATGTAGACATCATATGTAGAAGTGGTGGTCCAATCATCGGTATTAACGGGAGTGGGAGCACAATGCTCTTCATCCATGTATTCTGCCTCTTCGAAGGCATAGTCCAACACGTCGGTTAAGTCTTCGATGGTGGCTATCAAGTGGATGGTGGGTGGGTCGAAAAATCCGCCCCTGCCCGAACTATAACCTGGCCGTATCATCAGTGATCCTCATCGACGAGAGTCGCTCCAAGGCCTCGTCGACCGTTGAGGGCCCGGTCTGATCCAGCTGTTTGGAACTCGTGGGGTTCACCCCCATTAAGTCCACCCATGGAGTTTGTTTGGAAGGAACGTATGTCTGGTCGTATGGTTTGATAGCTAGACCAGGATGAGAGATCGGATTGTCACCGTAGGTGACCCCATCGGTGTGTCTGAAGAAGGGGCTCGACGTTAAAGCCTCAAAGTCCTTGGGGGCTACGGGCGAAGCCGTGAGCCCGGTTAGTGACAAGTAGCCCCGAGAGTCGACAGAAAACTCTAGGTTTTTGAATCTGACCTCTTGATCGGGGGAGAAGTTCTCCATGCGGCCTAGATGGCCGGCGGAATCAGCATGCAGCACAACGCCGCGGAAGGCGAAGATCTGCCTGGGGACGAAAACGTCCATGTTGCGGACCTCTTCGTTGATGACAATGCGAGGTGTCGATCCCATCTCGCTCACAGAGGAACTCAATGAAAGCACCAATGTCGGTGGCGAAACCAGCGGATATCGGGTAGAGGGTCCCGAACTGTTAGACTAGGATCGATGGTAACATGAGACGAAGGGGACACGAGTTTACCCAGGTTCGGGCCCTCCAATGGAGGTAATACCCTACATCCTGCTTGATTGTATTGATGGTGTAAGGGGTTACAGAGTTGATCGACCTCAAGATTGTATGTCTAACCCTAGATGAGTTGTTCTGTTCCTATACCCTAAAACCCTCCAGTTTATATAGATGTCGAAGAGGCCTAGGGTTTACGCATGGTCGGTTACATGCCAAAGAGATAAACATGCCTATTTACCACATAAAACGTGGAGTGCAAGATGTGCTCCTCGAAGCTTCCATCCTGGAAACTGGGCCTTCAAATCCTCAGGAGTTTGCTAAGTATCCCATATAGTCCGGCCCATAAACAACATGTCGGCTATCCGAGGACCCCCTAATCCGGGACTCCCTTAGCCACCGGGGCCGGAACTCAGTACCAACTCCCGCTGGCCCCCGCAATGTCGAGTCGTGGGTGGAGACATGAGAAACTCGCCGATCTAGGGCTCGCACGCGTCTTGGCCAGGCTGGCAAGGTTAAAGCAGGTTGGTGTGACCATGGCGATGGTGGTGCGGGAGTTCACCCGCCGGCGGATCGCTCCCCTCCCGCGCCATGCCCGTCCGATGTGGGCCTTCACAGGTCCCCGTGACCAAATGAGGATTTAGGCCTCGCCTCTTTTCCCTAACGTCTTGCATGAGCTTCTCCGCCACCTGACTGGTGGGGCACCTGACGAGCTCCCCCAGAAAGGCCTCCCCTTGCACAACTAAAAGAACTCGGAAGCTCTTGCCACGGATATGACGCACTTTGATGAGTGGGGATTCCTTCCTCCTGAGGATACGCGTTCCTAAGATGCCTCTTTCCTGGGGGCACCGGTGTCCGAGACCCGGGGGACGCCACCCTCCCTGAGGCCGGGGAAGGGCGGCCTTCGTCGCCTATCTCTCCGGCTTCTGCCTTATGCCGGGCTGAGGACGTGAGCGAGGCCCAGTCGATGGTGAAGGTCGCCGCTTCTATTGCTGAGTGTCCGTCCCCAATCACCGGTTCATCGTCCCCAGGCCCGCGCGCCGGCCAGAAGAGGAAAATGCCCAGGGGCAACCGCCCCTTGGTGCCGTGGGCGCCGGTGAAGAGGAAGTGGGTCATCGTAGATGAGTAAGTGTCTTCATCCTTCTTGGCCTTCTTCTTGGTCACCTTTCTCCCGAGATTCCGTTTTGCAGGCTTCGTATTGGCATCGGTGGAGACGGGTTGATGCCGCCCATGTCCGCAACTGTAGAGCCCCTTGTGGTCTCCTTTTCTGCAGTCCGCGAGGCCCAGCCCGCCCGGGCGCTCCTACCCGGGCCAGTTCAGGCATCTTGTGATTTCATGCGCGAGCCTCCTATGGTCCTCCTTGCCCGCGGCCTCCAGCTTCCCAGATATGTGCCACTTCTCTCGCCGGCAGCCTTCCTTGAGATCGCGTCGCGCAGCATCCCCAGGCCCCCTTTGCTTGGTGGCGTGGGGGCCTTGGGGATACATCCTTCTTCCCAGGTGTCTGTGCAGGAGCCCCCAACCCTTGAGCGCGCGTTTGGGTTGGTTGGCCCTTTGCTCGCCTCCCTGTTCGTCCGTGACGGGGTTATTACCCCTAGATAGGCCAAAGCAACAGGCTCTTCCCCCTTTCGCTTTGAAGAATAACTATGCGGCCAGCTGGCCGTGGCCGGCTAGAGAACGTCCGGCACAAGCCGGTGTCGGCTGGCACCCCGGACGGTTGGTCGAGGAGCCGGTTGGACCCTCGGCCGGTCGGGCATGGCCGGCTGTCTCTGGGACTCCTGTTCCATTGACCTCGGGACGGACATGCAACGTCTCGTCCCTCTGCGCGCGGGTATGACGACATGACGCGACCGGCATGACGGGCGGCCCTGTGGCTATAGTGGCCGCTGACGCACTGCAGCGCGTGGCTACAGTCCAACCGTCCCGGCCGCTCACCTCGGCGAGCGCGACCAGGCGTAGGAACAGTCCCGGCACGCCCTCGCCACTCGATTACTTACCCCGACATGGCTACAGCATGGCCGGCCGTACCGGAGACTTTGGCCGGCTGGCGCTAGACGACGCCCCCCGGGGCGACCCGTGCCGCGACAGGTGGGCGAGGGTCAATCGCAGAGCCGGCTGGCGGGCTCCAATGGGAGATGGGACCGCTCGGCCGACAGACCCCACCAATGACGAGACGACACGAATGGCGGGACCCTCTGGCTAGCCGGAGAGACTGCCAGCCGGGTCCCCCCACCTTTTGTAGTTAGAACATATTATAAGAGCTGGGGGTTAGCCTATAAAACCCCCCGAGCCCCTAAGCAACAGGGATGGACGATCACCATCACACACACACAACCCCTTCTAGCAGTGGAGGAAGAGGAGTCGGCTACCCCTTCTTCCTCCTCTAGACACAGCTCCAGGAGCACCATTGTATCTATACCCATCCATCCAACTAAACCAAGCAGGACTAGGGGTATTACCTCCTTTGGAGGGCCCTGAACCTGGGTCTATCGTGTGTCATCACCGTATGTGCCCAATCTCGTACCAGAAGCCCATCGGCATCCTTCGGCCCCAACCACCTGCGATAAGCCACCATATGGCATCTATCGCGAGAAAACGTCGACAGTTGGCGCCCACCGTGGGGCCGTACACGGCGCCGGCCGGATTCATGCTCTGGTCGGGACCCCTCGCCATTCCCTGCCGTCGCTGCTCGTCCAGGAAAAACCGTGGGGGGCTCGTGGGGCTTGCTCCGACACTCCCTGCAAGAGACTCCGCCGGCCTCACGGCCGACATCGACGCGCTCACCGAGCACTTCAGCAGGCTCAGCCTCGCCGAGGCTCCGGCCGCTAACGAGTACCGCGCGGGGGTGCTCGTTTGGGCTGGTCCGCCCACGGCAGTGGGCGCACTCGCTATGACTCAGTACAGTGGCTCCCACGATCGCGTGGGAGTAATGGCCATCACCTCCTCCACCGCCTCCGGATGTGCGTGGGCCATGGCTAGCGCTGTCGCTGCCCACTCGGCGTGGCGTGGCGTGGCCCTCTGGGGCTTGAGCACTCCTATCGCCCCGACAGCGAACCCCGACACCGTCCCGGCCGATCTTGAGGCGGCTCGTCGCATCCTGTTCGAGTATGCCATCGACCTCGTGGCCACGCGGCGCCGCACGGAGGCGGACCAGCGGGAGTACGCTTCCGCCTATGGCCTTACCCCGGCTGGCACCGAGCCCAGTCAGTGTGGGACTGTGCGCGACCACGGTCGCGTCGTCGCCAAAATCCTTGGCGGCAAAATGCCCGTCTATGACACCCCCGCAGCCAACCTGCGGGCCATCAAGGTGGCCTATGACGAACTGGCCACCTTGGAGGGCGAAGAGCGTGCCGCCCACGAGTGCCACATCAAGGAGCTCATCGATGGCGCTGATTCACAGCAGCATCTGCTCGCACCGGGCGGCGCTGCTACCGAAGGCCCCCAGCTCGAGCGCGAGGGCACGGGAACTGTTGGCCGTCAGGCGGCCCAGTACTCCTACTCCCCTCGTGTTTCCGGCCGCCAAACTGGAACAAACAACCCCCAGCCCTCTCAGACGCCGGGGAGCGAGCAGACGGCTATCAACAGCCGCCACCATGAAGCGCCGACATCCGGCAGCCGACGCAGCCATGGGCACACGCCGCCTCCACGGCACGAGTCGGGGCAGTCGGTGCCACCCACCGTCCATCCCGAGCTCTCGGCTCGGCTCAGACCATGAACGACGCCCGCAACCGCCTCGGCAGACTTGCGCAATATGCCCTCCTCGAGGAGGAGGGCTCGATTGGTCCAGCTTGCTGCGGCCCCCGGATCCGCACCGAGCCGTTCCCAACCGGCTTCATGCTCCCTAGGGACACCCCGAAATACAACGGGGCCGCCAAACCCGAAGACTGGTTGATCCACTACACCACCGCAGTTGGCATCGCCAGGGGGAATAAGCGCGTACCCGTTTGCTACGCCCCCCTCATGTTGATCAGCTCGGCCCGCACGTGGCTCAACAGCCTGGCAGCCAGCAGCATCAACACCTGGACGGACTTCGAGGAGGCCTTCGTCCGCAACTTCACCGGCACCTACAAGCGGCCTGGCTGTCCCCGTGAACTCGCCATGTGCGTTCAGGGGCCGTACAAATCCCTCCACGACTACCTCACTCGGTGGACCGAGCTCCGCAATTCCTACGAGGGGGTGCACGAGGTGCAAGCCGTGCAGTACTTCATCGAGGACTGCCGGGATGGCACCCCTCTCAAACATAAGCTTTTGTGCTCCGAGCCGGCCACACTTGCCGAGCTCATGACCAAGGTAGACAAGTACGCCATGGCTGACTCAGCCATCTGGGTCAAGATGACCCCGCCCGCCAAGGCGACGACAACGCCGGCCACATCCCGGCCGGCTACCAACAACCGGCATCCGCAGAACAACAAACGCAAGAACGACCAGCCGGATCCCCGCTACGGGAGGGGAGCAGGTCAACACCATCGAAGAGCAGGAGCCGGCTGCCCAGCCTTCCAACTGCGCCAGCGCATTAACAAGGCTGCCTGGCAGTCGAAGCTCACCTTTGAGCAAATGCTCGATCTCCCTTGCAAGAACCACTCAGGGAGCAAACCCTCTACGCAAACGCTTCGGCAGTGCAGCTTCTCACAGCGACTGGCCCGGGGGGACGGCGTTCCGACTCCCCCCGCACCGCCCATCCGCGCGCTAGCCCCGGCCCAAGCTGCCGCCCCGACGCCTGCTCCGGCGCCGGCCCAGAATGACGGTCGTCTAATCGACCAGTTTCCCAACTAGGATGGTTGCTATGTCGTCTTCACCAGTGAAGAGATGGATAAACACACTCAGCGCCAGCTCCGCCGTGAGGTGAACGCCACCATGCCGGCAACTCCCTAGTTCATGCACTGGTCGAAGAAGCCGGTCACTTGGAGCTAGGCTGATCACCCTGTCGTGATGCCGAATCCCGGCAGCTATGCTTTGGTCCTCAACCCCACCATTACCACCAAGGAGCGAACTTGCCGCTTCTCTCGGGTGCTGATAGATGGTGGCAGCAGCATCAACATTCTCTACCTCGACACGATGCACAAGCTGGGGCTGAAAATAGAAGACCTACAGGCGAGCCAGACGGTCTTCCACGGCATCGTGCGTGGGAAGTCCTGCTCCCCTGTTGGCAAGATCACGCTCAACGTCCTCTTCAGTGGACCCGGCCACTTCCGCCGCGAGCCGGTGTTGTTCGAGGTCGTGGACCTTGTGAGCCCCTACCACACGCTGTTAGGCCGGCCGGCCCTCGTCAGCTTCATGGCGGTCCCCCATTACGCCTACCTCAAGCTCAAGATGTCGGGCCGCAAGGGAATCATCACCATCATGGGTTACTACAAAATGTCGCTCGAGTGCGCTCGAGACAGTAGCCGGTTGACTGAGGCCCTGGAAATCATCGAGGAGAAACGGCAACTCGACCTGCTCATGGCCCTCGCTGCCAGCCAATCGGCCGTGCCGGCTCCTCCCTCGCAATCCGTCAGTGAGGCCTCCTTCCAGTCGTCCAAGGACACTAAGCAAATTCCGCTCGACCCGGCCAACCCAGCTCAATGCGTCACCATCGGCTCCCGCCTCAACAGCAAATAGGAAGGCAAGCTCGTCGAATTCCTCCATGAGAATCGGGACATCTTCGCGTGGTCCCCCAAGGACATGCCGGGTGTTCCGAGGAAGTTCGCCGAGCACAAACTACACGTCCGGCCGGATGTCAAGCCAGTCAAGCAACCCCTATGCTACTTCTCCGAGGAGAAGCGACATACTATAGGCGAAGAGATCGCCCGGCTGCTCGTAGCCGGGTTCATCATGGAAGTGTTCCACCCGGACTGGCTGGCGAACCCAGTCCTGGTGCTGAAGAAAAACAAGACCTGGCGCATGTGCATTGACTACACAAGCCTGAACAAGGCATGTCCCAAGGACCCCATCGCCCTGACGCGGATCGATCAGGCCATCGACTCCACGGCCGGCTACGACTTGCAGTCCTTCCTGGATTCCTACTCAGGCTACCACCAGATCAAGCTGGACCCAGAAGACCGGCTCAAGACCTCCTTCATCACGCCTTTTGGGGCCTGCTGCTATATCACCATGTCCTTCGGCCTAAATAATGCAGGCGCCACCTTTCAACGGTGTATGCAAAAGTGCCTCCTGCCTTAGTTAGGCAGGAATGTCCAGGTCTATGTCAACGACATTGTCCTCAAGACCAAGAAGCATTTTAGCCTCCTCGATGATCCCCGGGAGACCTTCGTGAACTTGCATGAGTACAAGATCAAGCTCAACCCGGAGAAGTGTGTCTTCGGCGTCCCTGCCGGCCAACTCTTGGGTTTCTTCGTATCCGCTCGCGGCATCGAAGCTAACCCCAAGAAGATCAGCGCGATCGAGCGCATGCTGAAGCCAACCCGGCTCCGCGACAACCAGAAGTTCACCAGCTGCCTCGCCTCGCTCAGCCGGTTCATCAGCCGGCTGGGGGAGAAGGCCTACCCCTTTACGGGCTCCTCCGCAAGACGGCTCTGATCGAGCTGGGCCACACCAAGAAACCGGGCATCTTCGATTGGCCTCACGAGGCGGACGAGGCCTTCCGCGGCCTCAAGAAGGCGCTCACCCACGCACCCATCCTGGCACCGTCGACTAAGAAGGAACCACTGCTCGCCTACATCGCGGCAACCACCCGCGTCATCAGCGTCGTCCTGGTGGTCTAGCGGACGGAGGAGGGCAAGTCCCTACCGGTCCAACAGCCCGTCTACTCAGCGAGGTCCTCTCCGCGTCCAAGAAAAACTACACCCACTACCAAAAGATGTGTTATGGCAGATACTTCACCGCCAAGAAGGTCAAGCAGTACTTCCAGGAGCATACCATTACCGTCGTGAGCATGGCCCCGCTCGGCGAGATCATGAGCGGCCGGGACTCCACCGACCGGATCGCCAAATGGGTCATCGCCCTCGCCGATCATGAGATCCAATACGAGCCAAGAACCGCCATAGAGTCACAGACCTTGGCTGACTTCCTCGTCGACTGGGCGGAGACGAAGTTCGTCCCGCCTCCCCCAGACTCCACGCGTTGGTGCATGCACTTCGACGGCTCGAAAATGAGGACCGGTCTAGGTGCCGACAGAGTCCTATCCTCCCCAAAATATGATCAACTGAATTATGCCCTCCAAATCCACTTCGCTGCCTCCAACAACGTGGCCAAGTACGAGGCCATCGTCCACGGTCTCCGGCTCACCAAGGAAATCAGCATCAGGCGCATTCCATGCTTTGGGGACTCCGACCTCGTGGTGCAGCAAGTCTCTGGTGAATGGGACGCCAGGGACGCCAACATGGCCAGCTATCGCTTCCTCGTACAATAGCTCACCGACTCCTTCGAGGGCTGTGAGTTTCATCACATCCCACAAGCGGACAACGAGGCGGCCGACGCGCTGGCAAAGATCAGCTCCACCCGGTAGGCCATCCCAGCCAGCATCTCCCTTGAGCCGCTGCTCAAGCCATCGATCAAGCCTTCCTCAGAATCAGAGTCAATCTTCGTACCGGCGGATGCCGCCGGCCTATCGACGGCCCCATCCGCCCCTCCGGTGTCTTCGCCGCCAGCTTCCACGTCACTGGTCGCCCTGTCGGCACCGATCGAGCCGTACGGCCCTGGCAGCGTGGCCGTCATGATGATCATCGACCAGCTGGTCCTGGGGGTGGGCGAGCCGGGCCTGGGGGCTGATCAACCAGTCCTGGAGGCTCCCGAGCCGGTCCCGGGGGCTGGCGAGCCGGTCTCAGGGGCTGATCAGCCAGTTCCGGGGGCTCCCGACCCAGCCCCTGTCTCATCCCGCTCATGGGCCCAACCTATCCTGGCGTTCCTCCTACGAGGCGAGCTCCCTCCAGACGAGGCCTTGGTTAGGCAAGTCCAACGCCGGGCCTCGGCATACAGCATCATTAACAACGAGCTCGTTCATCTCAGCACTACCGGCGTCTATCAGTGATGCGTCGAGCCGGAAAACGGACGACTCCGAGCTCCACAACATGTCCACCGGCGACGAGGGCCACCGGAGAAGCGGCGACGGCGACGAAGACGAGCGGCGAAACCTCTCTCTGAACTTACCTACTCTCTCTGAACCTCACCGAGGGGGAAGAAGAAGGGGAGGAGGAGAAGGCTAGAGAGGGAGATGGGAGTGGCGGCGGCTGGGAGGAGGAGAGGAAACCTAGGTGAACGAGCACGCATGTCGAGGGGGGTTAAATACCCGAGGAGCTGACGGCGACGGACGGCGAAAAGGCTCACGGCGGCGCACTCTCGCTCTCTCTACTCTCTGAATTGACGGAAGGTGTCGACGGGGCAGGTAGGCGTTGCCTACCTGGGCTGGGCCGCGCGGGGAGGGGTTAGGCCCAGCTCCACTCTCTCTCTCAAGGAAACAAACAGAGTATTCTTTTTGAAAATAAAAGGAAACAAAACAAAAGCCCATAGTAAAAGAAAAGGTTTTTTGACAAAACAAAAATACTTGGCCACAAAAGGAATAATCCCCTATTTAAATAAAATGCCAAGATGATTTTTCAAACAAGTAAGTTAAATACTTTTATTAAATAACAACCCCTATTTTATTGCAAACCCCAAATCATAAATCTCAAAACAACAAAAGAACCACACACACAATCTTAAAACATTATAGGCTCCCTCTTGAACATCTTAAAACAATTTAATTAGCAAGTTAATTCTGTTGCTAAAAAAATGCCAATGGAATAAGGTTATTAGGTTGGGTTTTGAAACAAAAGAGAGGGGGGGAAGGAGTGTTGCACCACACACACTCTAACCACAACACAAAACAAGATCGCTCCCAACACAACAAGGTCACAAAGCACATCACAAACAAAGGCATGGCATGATGATGACTGATATGATGCAAGAGACAAGGTTCATTGAATGCATGAGACAAGGCATGACAAGGAGCAAAATCATTCATTAACTCATGACAACAAGGTTCACTTAAGATTACATTCCCAACAAGGTAGGGACAACACTTGGGCTGTCACAACTCTCCCACACTACAAGAGGATCTCGACCCGAGATCTAGGAACGAAAGGACTCTGGAAATTCGGAACGGATAAGGTCCTCATGTTCCCAAGTAGCTTCTTTGTCAGAATGATGAGACCACTTCACCTTGAGCAACTTGATAGATTTGTTGCGAGTCTTATGCTCAGTTTCTTCGAGAATGGACACTGGATGCTCACGATAAGAGAGGTCTTCCTGGAGATCAATGTCTTGGAGGTCAATGGTATGCTTGGGAGTCTGAAGCACCTCCAGAGCTGAGAAACATGGAAGACATCATGCACATTTGCGAAATTTGGAGGAAGCTCTAGTTGATATGCAAGTCCACCTCTCTTGCCAACAACTTTGAAAGGACCAACAAAGCGAGGAGCTAGCTTCCCTTTAATACCAAACCGCTGAGTGCCCTTCATGGGAGAGACTCTAAGATAGACTAGATCATCCACTTGAAAGGAAACATCTTGATGTTTGTTATCGTAATAACTCTTCTATCAGGACTGAGCTACTTTGAGGTTCTCACGAATGACACGGCACATTTCTTCTGCTTCAGAGATCATGTCATTGCCCAATAACTGACGCTCACCGGTTTCAGACCAGTTAAGCGGGGTACGACACTTTCTGCCATAGAGAATCTCGAAAGGGGCCTTGCCTGAGCTAGCCTGAAAGCTATTGTTGTATGAGAATTCAACATATGGAAGGCAGTCTTCCCATTTCATACCAAACGAAATCACACAGGCTCTAAGCATATCTTCAAGGATCTGATTGACTCTCTCAACTTGACCACTTGTCTACGGATGGAACGCAGTGCTGAAACAGATCTTGGTACCCCTAGCAGTCTGGAAGGACTCCCAAAACTTGGAAGTAAAGAGGCTTCCACGGTCAGATGAGATGAGCTGAGGAATACCATGCAAAGATACTATCCTTGATGTATACAACTCTACAAGCTGAGCTACCGAGATAGATTGTTTGCTGGCAGGAAATGAGCAACTTTGGTCAGCTTGTCCATACCCACAAAGATTGCATCATTGCCTCTCTTGGACTTGGGAAACCCAGTGGCGAAATCCATCTCCACATGATCGAATTTCCACTCTGGGATAGGCAAAGGCTGAAGAAGACCTGCTGGACATTGATGCTCTGCCTTCACTCTGCGACAAACATCACACTCGTTCACGAACTAAGCAATTTCACATTTCATGCGAGTCCACCAAAAGGTTTGCTTGAGATCCTGATACATCTTGGAACTGCCTGGATGAATGGATAGAAGAGAATTGTGTGCTTCGTCCATGATAACTTTTCTGAGATCACCTTTTGGAACCACCAGACGGTCCTCAAAGAACAAGGTGTCTTTGTCATCAACTCGAAAGCACTTATACTTCGGAATGCCCTTGGCCACACCTTTCTTCACTTTCTTCACCATAGCGTCAAGAAGCTGCGCTTGGTGAACCTGATCTTCCAGAGTCAGAGAGACTTGAAGATTGGCAAGAAATCCTGGCGAAATCTTTTGAAGGTTGAGCTTGCGGAAGGCTTCACAAAGTTCGGGTTGAAGAGGCTTCAGGATGAGACTATTGCAGTATGCCTTACGGCTGAGTGCGTGTGCAATGACATTTGCTTTTCTAGGAGTATACTCAACGCTTGGATTGAAGTCCTCAAGCATTTCCACCGAACGAGATTGCCAAAGATTAAGATTGGGTTGAGTGAAAATGTACTTCAAGCTCTTGTGATCGGTGTATACCTCAACTGGTCCACCCAACAACAAATGCCTCCAAGTCATTAGAGCATGCACAACTGCCGCGAACTCGAGATCATGAGTGGGGTAGTTCTTCTCGGCAGGCTTCAACTGACGCGAGGTATAAGAAACAATCTTCTTATCTTGCATGAAAACAACACCAAGACCTTGGAGAGAAGCATCACAGAAAACTTGGAAAGGCTTTGACTGCTCAGGAGGAACAAGAACTGGAGCTGAAGTCAGTCTCTGCTTGAGCGTATTGAACGCCACATCACACTCAGGAGAAAAAACATACTTGACACTCTTCTGGAGGATATTGGACAGAGGCTTAGCAATTTGAGAGAAGTTCCCCACGAATCTTCTGCAATAACTAGCAAGCGCGAGGAAGCTACGAAGCTGCTTCACATTCTGAGGAGGCTCCCACTTCAAGATTGCCTCAACTTTCTCAGGGTGCACTTTAATTCCTTCGGCGGAGATCACATGCCCAAGGTACACCAGTTCATTGAGCCAAAACTCACACTTGGAAAACTTGGCATAGAATCGATGCTCTCTTAACTTGTCAAGCACAAGGCGGAGATGCTCTGCATGCTCTTCTTCTGTCTCCGAGAACACAAGGATATCATCCAAATAGACCAAGACGAACTCACTCTTGAAAGGAGAGAATATGAAGTTCATCATCCTTGAGAAGGTTGGAGGATCATTTACAAGACCAAACGACATGATGATGTACTCATAAGAGCCAAAACTCGTCCTGAAAGCGGTCTTAGGAATATCTTCTTCGCGAATGCGAATCTGATGATAACCCATGCGAAGATCAAGCTTCGAGAAAACCTTGGCACCTTTCAGTTGTTCAAACAACTCATTGATGTTGGGAAGTGGGTACTTGTTTCTGATTGTCTTCTTGTTCAATGGACGGTAATCGACACAAAGACGGTCCATGCCATCCTTCTTCTTGACAAACAAAACACCACAACCCCATGGAGAAGAACTTGGTCTGATCAGACCCAGACGTTCTTGCTCATCTAGCTGCTTCTTCAAATCTTTCAGCTCTTTGGGGCCAAGTTTATAAGGGCGCTTGCAGACCGGTTCAGTTCCGGGCTTGAGATCAATCACGAACTCGAATGGCCGGTGCGGAGGCATTCCTGGCAATTTCTGACAAGCGATTTATGGGGAATCTTCCTATAAATCAGGCATATTCCTAGCACTATGTTTGCAATACTTATGTTTATTTGTGTTTTTGTGGAATTTGTTATGCAATATGTACTATATCACTATTTTGTTTGCCATTATACGAGCATTCGGAGGCTAGGAATCAAGATAACACTCCTGTCCAATATATTTTGGTGTTAAATATATCATATTTTAGTGTTGGAACCTGGGATTTGCACAAAATGGACGATTAATAATCGACCGATAAAATCGATTAATTGGTCGATTTCCGATTAATCTCTAATCCCTAGCTGACCGAGACGATAATGATAAGCGATATCCTCAACATTGGTATGTATAAACATACACACACAAACATGCCACATCATGAAAGAAAGAAAATAAAACCAGAAAAGAAATAAAAACAACAAAAGGGGGGTGTGGGGGTCGAACCCTAGACCTCACGGTCAACACCCCCGAGCGCTACCACTGCGCCATGGCTTCGGTTGTTAACAGAAGAGGCCATCGACCACTCTAGTACTATGCTCGCGCTTGTTAACTCACAAAACTGACGAGACAAGCACCGACGAAAGAATCACGACGGCGGGCAAATTCCGGCGACCTACGGCACTAGCGGAGCTACTATTTCTACGTGAGGCACGCGGGATCTACGGGGAACCCATTCCTCTGTTCATCTTGCGACGAGGAGACGGAGGCGAGCTCAAGCGCTCGCCTTTCTGACCGGCGGTGATGGACACGACGGTGACAACAGGGCGGATCTACGCAGGGAAGAAGGGGATGCGGGGATCGGCTGCTCACCGAGGGGTTACTCGGAGACGTGGGGACGCGAGCGACGATGAGACGGAGGGGAATAAGACGGTCGGCGATGAGCTTCTCCCTTGCGGACGACAGCGACGCGAAGTAGCACTTCGGGGAGGTGCTCCTCACCTCCCTAGCAGAGGGAATGGAACACGTGTGACGACCCCGAGCTCCACGCCATGTCCACCGGCAACGAGGGCCACCGGAGACGCGGTGACGGCGACGAAGACGAGCGGCGAAACCTCTCTCTGAACTTACCTGCTCTCTCTAAACCTCACCGAGGGGGGAAGAGCAAGGGTAGGAGGAGAAGGCTAGAGAGGGAGATGGGAGCGGCGGCGGCTAGGAGGAGGAGAGGAACCCTAGGCGAACGAGCACGCACATCGAGGGGGGTTAAATACCCCAGGAGCTGATGGCGACGAACGGCAAAAAGGCTCATGGCGGCGCACTCTTGCTCTCTCTCTGCTCTCTGAACTGACGGAAGGCGCCAACGGGGCAGGTAGGCGTTGCCTACCTGGGCTGGGCCGCGCGGGGAGGGTTTAGGCCCAGCTCCACTCTCTCTCTCTTAGGGAAACAAACAGAGTTTTGTTTTTGAAAATAAAAGGAAACAAAAGAAAAGCCCAGAGTAAAATAAAAGGTTTTTTGACAAAACGAAAATACTTGGCCACAAAAGGAATAATCCCCTATTTAAATAAAATGCCAAGATGATTTTTCAAACAAGTAAGTTAAATACTTTTATTAAATAACAGCCCCTGTTTTATTGCAAACCCCAAATCGTAAGCTCAAAACAACAAAAGAACCACACACACAATCTTAAAACATTATAGGCTCCCTCCTGAACATTTTAAAACAATTTAATTAGCAATTTAATTCTGTTGATAAAAAATGCCAATGGAATAAGGTTATTAGGTTGGGTTTTGAAACAAAAGAGAGGGGGGAAGGAGTGTTGCACCACACACACTCTAACCACAACACAAAACAAGATCACTCCCAACACAACAAGGTCACAAAGCACATCAGAAACAAAGGCATGGCATGATGATGAATGATATGATGCAAGATGCATGAATGCATGAGACAAGGCATGACAAGGAGCAAACTCATTCATTAACTCATGACAACAAGGTTCACTTAAGATTACATGCCCAACAAGGTAGGGACAGCACTTGGGCTGTCACATGGTCTCTCTCAAACAACCCTTCAACCAAATAACAAAGAGTCTCTTGTGTCCCCAACACACCCAATACAATGGTAAATTGTATAGGTGCACTAGTTTGGCGAAGAGATGGTGATACAAGTGTAATATGGATTGTAGATATAGGCTTTTGTAATCTGAAAATATAAATACGCCAAGGTAAAAAATAGTAAACAGCGATCAAACCATTGTATAAATGCTTGGAAACAAGGCCTAGCGTCCATACTTTCACTAGTGCAATTTCTCTCAACAATACTAACATAGTTGAATCATATGGAAATGCCTCTCGTGCGACAAAGAGTTCACTCCAAAGTCACAAATAGTGGAGAACTAACAAAGAAATTATTGTCGGGTACGAAACCACCTCAAAGTTATCCTTTTCGATCAATCTAATGATCTATCCCTATAAGTGTCACAAACAGCCCTAGAGTTCGTACTAAAATAACACCTTAAGATACACATCAACCAAAACCCTAATGTCACCTAGATACTCCAATGTCACCACAAGTACCCATGGGCTTGATTATACGATATGCATCACATAATTTCAGATTCATCATGTTCAATCCAACACAAAGAACTTCAAAGAGTGCCCCAAAGTTTCTACGGGAAAGTCAAGACAAAACGTGTGCCAACCCTTATGCATAGATTCCCAAGGTCACGGAACCCGCAAGTTGATCACCAAAACATACATCAAGTGGATCAATAGAACATCCCATTGTCACCATGGATATCCCATCCCAAGACATACATCAAGTGTTCTCAATCCTTAAAGACTCAATCTGATAAGAAAACTTCAAAGGGAAAACTCAATTCATCACAACAAGATAGAGAGGGGAAAACTCCATATGATTCATCTATATCAATAAAGCTCACGGTACATCAAGATCGTGCCATCTCAAGAACACAAGAGAGAGAGAGATCAAACACATAGCTACTGGTACATACCCTCAGCCTCGAGGGTGAACTACCCCCTCCTCATCATGGAGAGCGACGGGATGGTGAAGATGGCCTCCAGTGATGATTTCCCCCTCCGGCAGGGTGCCGGAACGGGCCCCCGATTGGTTTTTCATGGCTCTAGAGGCTTGCGGCGGCGGAACTCCCGATCTACGTTTCTTTTCAGGGGTTTCTGTATTCATAAGAGTTTGTGGTGGTAGAAACAAGTCTAGCGGGGTCCACGAGGAAGTCACAAGCTAAGGGGCGCGCCCCTATGGCTTGTGGCTTCCTCGTCCTTCCTCTCTGATGACTCTTCGCTCCAGTATTTTTTTTATTTTCCAAAAATATTGTCCGTAAATTTTCAGCTCATTCCGAGAACTTTTATTTCTGCACAAAAACAACACCGTGGTAGTCATGCTGAAAACAACGTCAGTCCGGGTTAGTTCTAATAAGATCGTACCAAAATAATATAGAATTATTGTAAACATGGCATGAATACTTCATAAATTATATATACATTGGAGACGTATCAACATCCCCAAGATTAATTCCTGCTCGTCCTTGAGTAGGTAAATGATAAAAGAAATAATTTATGAAGTGTGAATGCTAGCAAGTGCACAAGTTTGATCAATGATAATTCCAAACACTTTTTCTAGCATCATTATATATCATAAACCGTATCTCATCTCATAAACCTTCTCATGATGAAATAACAAGCTATCCATATGTTAAAGTATAGACTAACAAACTATGCTTTCAGTAACCACACAATTGCAATTCATCTTATTTTCAGGAAGGGTCTATGTAAAATCTTTGATTTAGAAAATTCCTCATAGTCAACTATCATATAGTCTTCCATGATTGCTAACACTCAAAGCATATTTTTAGAACAAATAGCATTCATCCAACACAGAGAAAGATAGGGGCTTAATGTTTCGCCTCCCAACTTATTTATCATATAGATAATTGTCAACAATACTAAATCATGATCAGATATATTTGAATGGCCATATATGCTTGGATCTTTCCCCAACACATGACGTTTGCCAAGAGAAAAAGGCGAAAGGTAAGTACTATAAAGTAAAAGATAGGCCCTTCGCAGAGGGAAGCATTGATTTGCAGAGGTGCCAGAGCTCGAGCTTCTAAAATAGAGACGAATAATAATTTTGAGTGGTATGCTTTCATTGTCACCATAAAAACTGAGAGATCTCGATATCTTCCATGTTAGATACATTATAGGCGGTTCCCAAACAGAATGGTAAAGTTTTTACTTCCCCTCCACCAATCAATCACACTCCACGGCAAGCCGAATCCATAGGTGTCGTCCATACCAACAACATTCCTTGGGGAGTTTTGTTTAATTATTTGCATTTTTTCTTTGATTTTGGGACTGGGAATCCCTATTACTAGCCACTTTCTCTTGAATGATAGTGAATGAACACATATCGTGAGAATAACCCACCTAGCATGAAAGATATTAACAGCCCCTAGTTACTATATGAGCAATTCGGGCATACAAAACAAAATATTATTTGAAGGTTTAGAGTTTGGCACATGCAAATTTACTTGGAATGGCAGGTAAATACCGCATATAGGTAAGTATGGTGGACTCATACAGAACGACTTTGGGTTTAAGGGTGTTTGGATGCACAAGTAGTATTTCTACTTGGTGCGGAAGTTTTGGCTAGTATGAGGTGGAATCAAGCACCACATGTTGGAGGATCCATAACAATATAACTTCTATACAAATATACCCAAGCATAAATCATTACGTTGTCTTCCTTGTCCAACTTCAACTAATTTGCTCAAGTTTGAAAATAATTAATGGGTATTCACAATCATAGAAGATGTTCAAGATAGTATATTTATATGTGAAATCTCTCTTCCTACAATATTCTTTCATGAATTGTTCAAGTGATCAATGCGGTGTTTGCTAACTTTCAATAATTTTTACTACATATACTTCTTATATGTGAAGTCACTACTCCCCATGGGATAAGCATATGAAACATATATAATTTCATATTTATGATATTAAATTCATTAAATCATTTACTCAGAGGATATAAGTGAAGCACGAGAGTAAATGACAAAACTACTCCAAAACATATAAGTGAAGATCAATGAGTAGTCAAACAATTAAGTAGCTATGTGAGGACTTTCTCTCTCTCTCTCTCAATAAATATTTTCAGATATAAGTATTTTATTTAAACAGCAAGCAAAATAAAAATAGCACTCCAAGAATAGCACACATCATGTGAATGAATAGCACCGATAGTTGACGAAGAGAGGTGGGATGTGTAGCATCCCCAAGCTTAGATGCTTGAGAGTTCTTGAGATATTTACTTGGGGTGCCTTGGGCATCCCCAAGCTTGAGCTTTTGTATCTTGTTCAATCCTCTCATATCATGGTTTCACCTATTCTCAAAAACTTCATCCACACAAAACTCAAAAAGAACTCGTCAGATAGGTTAGTGCACATAATAATAAATCAGCTCTTTATGTACTGCCAAGACAAGTTGCATAATAATTTTCAAACATTAGGTACTGTATACTATCATTTCCACAATTTATTTCTACCAATACTAGCCTATGGAAACTATAGGACAAGTAGATAACAAAACTATGACAACAATCTATCTAAACAGAATAGTCTGTAGTAATTTATGAAAACAGTGTACTTATGTAACTCATAAATTTTGCACATTTAGTACATGCTATAAAATTTATATGAAAACATAGTGTCAAAATTTCAGAAACTTTACACTTTCTAGTAAAATATGGAAATTGAAACACTACAGCAGAAGTTTCTGTTTTTACACAGCATACATCAAAACATGCAATGCAAGCATCCTAAGGCAATTCTTGGAACTTTTTATTGAAAAACAAGATTATAAATAACACCTAACAAAGAACAACCAAATAAAATAACGCTCCAAGCAAAACACATATTATGTGACGAATAAAAATATAGCTCCAAGTAAGATATACCGATAGTGTTGAAGATGAAAGAGGGGATGCCTTCCGGGGCATCCCCAAGCTCAGACGCTTGAGTCTTCCTTGAATATTACCTTGGGGGTTCCTTGTGCATCCCCAAGCTTAGGTTATTGTCACTTGTTATTCTCCTTATATCAATATCTCACCCAAAACTTGAAAACTCCAATCACACAAAACTTAACGGAACTTTGTGAGAAGGGTTAGTGTAATAAAGATAGATCATTCACTTAGGTACTGTCAAGACAAGATTCATAATTTTTATCACATAATACCTACTGTATTCCATCATTCCCCAATATAAGCTATAGGAACACCTGAAACAAGCAAACTATGGATGCAAAACAGAATCTGTCAAAAACAGAATACTCTGTAAAGATCTGAATGATAACCAAACTTTTCTGACTATAAAAATTATGAAACAAATAGGAAACGTCAAGGAATTTTCATATAAATGTTTTGTAAAAATTTCATAATTTTTTGACGCTCCATTAAAATCAAATAATTCATATACTGGCCGCAAAACTTTCTGTTTTTGCACAGAATCAATCAAGCAAGTATCCACACTATCCCAAAGGATTTACTTGGCACATTATTGAAATAAAAGACACGAAACATGATTAATACAGTAGATTAATCATGTGAACACTTCAAAATAGAAGGAAAAAGTGATGGGTTGTCTCCCAACAAGCGCTTTTCTTTAATGCCTTTGGCTAGGCATGATGATTTCAATGATGCTCACATAGGAATAATAATTGAAACATACAAAAGAGCATCATGAATCTCATGAAAAGCACATTTAAGTCTAACCCACTTACTATGCATAGGGATTTTGTGAGCAAACAATTTATCGGAACAATAATCATCTAGCATAGGAAGGCAAAACAAGCATAACTTCAAAACTTTGAACACAAAGAGAGGAAACTTGATATTATTGCAATTCCTACAAGCATATGTTCCTCCCTCATAATAATTTTCAGTAGCATCATGAAGAAATTCCAAAATATAACAAGCACATAAATTATTATTTTGATGATGCACAAGCATTGAAAAAATTTCACTCTCCACATAAGCAATTTTCTTCTCATTCAAAATAGTGGGAGCAAACTCAACAAAATAACTATCATGAGATACTTGATTGACATAACCACATTCAATATTAAAATCATGAGGACAAGTTTCATGGTTGTCATTACTCTTTATAGCATACATGCCATCAAAATAATAATCATATATAGGAGGCATGCTATCATCATAATTGTTTTGCTCATCAAAACTTGGCGGACAAAAAATATCATCTTCATCAAACATAGCATCCCCAAGCTTGTAGCTTTGCATATCATTAGCATCATGAATATTCAGAAAATTCATACTAACAATATTACCATCATGCTCATCATTCAAAGATTTAGTGCCAACATTTTAATAACTTCTTCTTCTTCTAACACTTGAGCACAATTTTCCTTTCCATCATTTTCACAAAAGACATTAAAAAGATGAAGCATATGAGGCAACCTCAATTCAATTTTTTTGTAGTTTTCTTTTATAGACTAAACTAGTGGAAAACAAGAAACTAAAATATTTGATTGCAAGATCTAAAGAGATACCTTCAATCACTCACCTCCCCGGCAACGACATCAGAAAAGAGCTTGATGTCTACTACACAACCTTCTTCTTGTAGACTTGTGTTTGGCATCCAAGCACAGAGTTTTGTAGGGAAGCGGAAATTTTCCCTCAAGTGGATGACATAAGGTTTATCAATCCATGGGAGGTGTAGGATGAAGATGGTCTCACTCAAGCAACCCTGCAACCAAATAACAAAGACTCTCTTGTGTTCCCAACACACCCAATACAATGGTAAATTGTATAGGTGCACTAGTTCGGCGAAGAGATGGTGATACAAGTGTAATATGGATGGTAGATATAGGCTTCTGTAATCTGAAAATATAAAAACAGCATGGTAAAAAATAGTAAACAGCGATCAAAACATTGTATAAATGCTTGGAAACAAGGCCTAGGGTCCATATTTTCACTAGTGCAATTTCTCTCAACAATACTAACATAGTTGAATCATATGTAAATACATCTCGTGCGACAAAGAGTTCACTCCAAAGTCACAAAAAGTGGAGAACTAACCAAATTATTGTAGGGTACGAAACCACCTCAAAGTTATCTTTTCCGATCAATCTTATGAGCTATCCCCATAAGTGTCACAAACAGCCCTAGAGTTCGTACTAAAATAACACCTCAAGATACACATCAACTAAAACCCTAATGTCACCTAGATACTCCAATGTCACCACAAGTACCCATGTGCTTGATTATATGATATGCATCACATAATTTCAGATTCATCATGTTCAATCCAACACAAAGAACTTCAAAGAGTTCTCCAAAGTTTCTACCGGAAAGTCAAGACAAAATGTGTGCTAACCCTTATGCATAGATTCCCAAGGTCATGGAACCTGCAAGTTGATCACCAAAACATACATCAAGTGGATCAATAGAACATCCCATTGTCACCATAGATATCCCATAGCAAGACATACATCAAGTGTTCTCAAATCCTTAAAGACTCAATCCGATAAGAAAACTTCAAAGGGAAAACTCAATTCATCACAACAAGATAGAGAGGGGGAAATCCACATGATTCATCTATATCAATAAAGCTTGCGGTACATCAAGATAGTGCCATCTCAAGAACACGAGAGAGAGAGACAGAGATCAAACACATAGCTACTGGTACATACCCTCAGCCCTGAGGGTGAAATACTCCCTCCTCGTCATGTAGAGCAACGGGATGGTGAATATGGCCTCCGGTGATGATTTCCCCCTCCGGCAGGGTGTCGGAATGGGCTCCCGATTGGTTTTTCGTGGCTCTGGAGGCTCGCGGCGGCGAAACTCCCGATCTAGGTTTCTTTTTGGGGGTTTCTGTATTTATAAGAGTTTGTGGCGGTGGAAACAAGTCCAGGGGGTCCACGAGGAAGTCACAAGCTTGGGGGCGCATCCTAGGGGGTGGGCGCGCCCCTATGGCTTGTGGCTTCCTCGGCCTTCCTCTCCAATGACTCTTCGCTCCAATATTTTTTATATTTTCCAAAAATATTTTCCGTAAATTTTCAGCTCATTCCGAGAACTTTTATTTCTGCACAAAAACAACACCACGGTAGTTCTGTTGAAAATAGCGTCAGTTCGGGTTAGTTCTAATAAAATCATACCAAAATAATATAGAATTGTTGTAAACATGGAATGAATACTTCATAAATTATAGATACGTTGGAGACGTATCAGTATGTTAGGGCTTCGCGGGCGTCGGCGACACGTCTGAAGGTGTACCTGGTCCACGCTTCGCGATGAATACGCGTCGCGCATCGGCGCCGCAGTTCATGCGCCACGAGAAGTGTGTAGGATCGAGAGAGGCATGTCTAGAGGGGGGTGAATAGACTACTAGCAGAAATTTAAAACCTGACCTTTTCCCAAGTTGTTTGCTTGGCAGATTTTAATGGTTTCAACAAGTCTAGATAGTCTAACAGCCCTACATATGCATGTCTACAAGTATGGCAGCGGAAAGTAAATACATTGCACATGTAAGTAAAGAGATGGGATAGGAAGATCAAATACAATAGGAGACGCAAGGATTTTTCCCATGGTTCCGACAGGTGGTGCTATCGTACGTCCACGTTCATGGAGTCTTCAACCCACAGAGGGTAACGGTAGCGAGAGTCCACGGAGGGCTCTACCCATGGAGGGTTCCACGAAGAAGCAACCTTGACTATTCCATGTTGCTTCCGTCCATGAAGGACTAGCCTCACTATGGGTAGATCGTCACGAAGTAGGCGATCTCCTTGCCCTTACAAACTTCTTGGTTCACTCCACAACACGAAGTAGGAGGCTTCCAAGCGACACCTAACCAATCTAGGAGGCACCACCCTCCAAAAGGTAATAGGCTCGATAATGACAATGAACTCCTTGGTCTTGTGCTTCATGATGATAGACTCCTCAACACACAATCTCTCTCACACAGATTTGGCTTGGTAGAAGAGTTGGGATTGGTGGAAAGCAACTTGGGGAGGCTAGAAATCAAGATCCATATGGTTGGAGTGGAAGATCTTGGCCACAACACAAGGGTAGATGGTTCTCTCTCGGAAAACTGAGTAGGATAGGTATGGAATAGTTCTGAGTGCTTCTCTTTTGAGTGGGTAGTGGTGAAGGGGTATATATAGGCATCTCTAGAAATCCAACCGTTACACACAATAAGTTAGACTCGGTGACACTGATGTGTAAATCTCGATGGTACCGAAGTGATAAAAAGTGGCAACTTTTGAATCTCGGATGAACCGATATACAATTCTCGCTTGCACCAACAAGGTGACCAACGGTCAGATTTACTAGACTCAGTGACACCATTGCGTAACAGGAAGTTGGCAACCCAACTCGATGGCACCGAGTGCAGTGTCGGCTGCACCGAAGTGTTAGGGTTTGGCTGAGTCTGTCTGGGGTTTGGAACTCGGTGGCACCGGGATAGGAATGTTGGTTGCACCTATTTGGCATATTTGGTTTAGGACAGACTTTGGTGGGAGAGTTTGTGGATGTTTTGGTGACTGTCACTTGTGCACGTTTGAGCATATTGTTCACCATCAAAACTTTACCCCCTTTTAATAGTATTGGCTTTCCTATAGACTCAAAGTGATTTCTCACAAATGCAAAATGTAGAGTCCTCTTGCTTGAAGCTTGTCCAACCTATTTCCTTGAATGTTGGGATAATTCCACAGTCTCCTCAATCCTTTTGCCAACTCAACTCTTCATGGATTATTATCTGAAATACACTAGATAGAGGTGTTAGTCCAAGAGACAATTTGGTAATTGATGACGACATACAATCAAAGCTTCAATGAAAGATCTACATGAATGCAATGAAGACTTTGAGAAACACATGACCAAGATTTGCTCCCCCTAAATGTGTGCAGTCCTTTAAAGGATGGTTGCTTTGGAATGCATGGACACACATATGAATGAAAGGGACATAAGAATCATGTGTATCTTGGCTATATGCATCAATATATGTGAATGAAATGTATATCCTTGATCAAAACTTCACCCTTGCAAACAGTATGTGCAAGAATCAAGAGATCATGTCGATCAAAGATATGATGCATATACCTTGGGTTCTTGAGCATTCTAGTAGTAGAGACACACTTGAGAAAACAATGTTAGGAAACACGAGAGTATTCTACTAAACAAAAGCAATAGAACTCAAAGGATACCAAGATATGGAGTACATATAAAATATGATAGTCATTAAGATTAAGATGTCTCTAGTTTTAGCATAAATTTATATCTTTTCTCCCCTTTGATATGAAATGGTAGTACATCCTCTCCCCCTAAATCTCAGCATGTAGATATTGGGATTGGATAGGGTGAGAAAAGTAATCCTTTGTTCACTTGAGATTTTTCTCCAAAAGTGGTTTTCTTCCCTACATTGTTGTTCTTCTCCTTGATCATGAAGGTGTGAACTTTGAAGTTTTATTCTCCCCTAAATCATATCTCCCCCTTTGCATAAGCATGTGACTCTCCCTTTAGCATTAAGCTTTGATATTCTCCCCCTTTGGCACCAAATACCAAAAAGGTTAAAATCTTGGGAGTAGTGACATGGATCATTGACAAGGAAGGGATCATGAAGATCAAGAGTCATTAAAAGTAGGGTTCAATGAAAGTCTAAGGGAATCATTGAATGTAACTTCTCTTCCTTTGGCAAATTTGAGTTTTCTTCTCCTTGGAGCTAGGGATCCTTGAATAAAGAATTTCTCCCCCTAAGAGTTGTTTGTTCTTCTCCCCCTTAATTTTTTTTAAATATAGAAAGGATCATGGAAGAAACAAGATTATCATAAGAACTGAAAACAAATAATCTATATTAGGAAAACATCTGAACACAAGAAAATCGGTGACTCCAAGATGGATACATCAGTGATACCGAGATTGTGTAGTGCAGCTTATCTGCAAGTTCGGTAGAGCCGAGTTATCTAAGTCGATGACTCTGAAAGGTAAACCAAGTTTCTGTTTTCAGAGAGACAAGTGAAACTATTTCAAACAGAAAATGCGAAATATTTACAGAGGTCACCAAATAGATAAGATTTGAGTGGTTTTGAGAGATAATACAATAAGAGAGCAAAGCACACAAGATTCTTAACTAAATGATGGGCGGTGACTAGGTCACCTATATTAGAGTATATTGACTTAGGAGCCAAGCAATAATACTTGATCATAGGTCATACTCATCGTTTAAGCTCAAAATGGGGTTAGCATTTTTCGATTAAGCATTTTGATGTCTTCATATCACTTGAGTTGCTTTAGCCCATGTCTTGGAGTAAAGCCTTTTCAAGGATATGAGTACATACCTTTGAGGGATGTTGATGACGTTGCTCGTAGGTGAACTTGTTGAGGATGCTCGAGGCTGATGAAGATCATCTTGAGTTTGGAGCTATCCTTCTCGTTCTAGTGCACTAGTCACCTACAAAGGTTAGTCATGCAAGGAAGAACAATGGATATATCCTATTGACATGATACCACTTATAGGTTTTGCAACTAAGATCATGTATATGTCAAGGATATGTTTGTGTTGTCTTCTTCCTTCCATCATCAAGAGGGGTTGTGGATACTTGGTAATGACAAGATTGCTTATGATTGAAGTTGATGGCAATCTTGTGGAATGAAGTTCTTCCAAGTACCTACAATAGGTTAGATACAACACAAGGGAGCATATATTTCCATGGCATATGATGATGAGTTATGAGAACATGGAGATAATAGTAAATCTCATGCCCTTGCTTACAACCGAGTGAGTCTAGCTCAAGTTTGAAGCATCAATGATGTTCAACTCACTCCTCAAATGACAAAATGTCTTCTCATCAAGAGGCTTGGTGAAGATATCGGCCAATTGTTTGTTAGTACGAACATGCTTAAGATTGATATCTCCTTTGGCAACATGATCATGAATGAAATGATGTCGAACTTGAATATGCTTGGTTCGAGAATGTTGCACAGGATTATGTCCAATTTTAATAGCACTTCCATTGTCACAAAGTAATGGAACATTTTTAACATGAATACCATAATCCTTAAGCGTTTGTGTCATCCATAGTAATTGCACACAACAAGATCCAGCAGCAATATACTCAGTTTCTGCAGTAGAGAGAGATACTGAGTTTTGTTTCTTGGAGGACCAAGACACAAGAGATCTACCTAAAAACTGACAAGTACCCGAGGTGTATTTTCTATCAACCTTGTCACTGGCATAGTCTGAATCGGAATAGCCAACAAGATTAAAAGAGGATCCCTTGGGATACCAAATGCCAAAGTTTGGTGTTTGTATCAAGTATCTCACAATACGTTTCATAGCCAAAAGATGACACTCTTTAGGTGCAGCTTGATATCTAGCACACATGCAAACACTAAGCATAATATCAGGACGAGATGCACATAAATATAATAATGAACCAATCATAGATCGATAAATGACGGGGTTATTACCCCTAGGTAGGCCAAAGCAACGGGGTTCTCCCCCCTTCCGCTTCGAAAGAAAACTATGCGGACGGCTGCCCATGGCCGGTTGGAGGACGGACGGCTCGATCTGCCGCCGGCTGGTGACACGGACGGCTGGTCGTGCAGCCGGCTTAACCCTCGGCTAGCTAGGCATGGTCGGTTGCCTTCCGGGCCGACTCCTCCGTTGACCCCAAGGCAGACGTACGACGTCCCGTCCCTCTGCGCGCAGGTACAACGACATGACACAACCGCGCACGACGGGTGGCCCTATGGCCACAGTGGCCGCTAACGCACGGTAGCGCATGGCTATAGTCCGTTTGTCCAGACCGCTGACCTCGGCGAGCGCGACGGGGCGGGGAAATAGTGCCGGCACGCCCTCGCCCACTCGATTACCTGCCTCGGCGTGGCTACAGTGCAACCGTCCGTACTGGAGACTTCGGTCGGCTGGCGCTAGACGACACTTCCCAGGCGACCCGTGCCGCGGCAGGTGGGAGAGGGCCAATCGCAGAGCTGGCTGGCGGGCCCCAGCGGGAGACGGGACCGCTCAGCCGGTGGCCCCTACTAACAACGAGACGACACGAAGGGTGGGACCCCTGGCCAGCCGGAGATACTGCCAGTCGGGTCCCCCCCTATACTTTAGAACATATTATAGAGCCGGCGGGTTAGCCTATAAAAAAACCCGAGCCCCCCATGCAACGGGGACGAACGATCACTCACACACACCCATAGAACTCTCATCCTACCATCTCTAGCAGCAGAGGAAGACAAGCCGGCTGCTCCTTCTTCCTTCTCTAGACACAGCTCTAGGAGCACCTTCGTAAACACATCAACCCATCCAACTAGACCAAGCAGGACTAGGCATATTACCTCCCCCGAAGGGCCCTGAACCTGGGTACATCGTGTGTCACCGCCGCTTGTGCCCAATCCCGCACCCGGAGCCCGTTGGCGTCCTCCGGCCCCAACCACTTACGATAAGCCTACCCATGGCATCTGTCGTGAGAAAACGACGACAGTTGGCGCCCACCGTGGGGCCGTACGCGGCACCGACCGGGTTCATGCTCCGGGCGGGACGCCTCGCCATTCCCTGCCACCGCCGCACGTCCAGGCAAAACCGCAGGCTCGTGGGACTTGCTCCGGCACGCCCTTTGGGCAACTCCATCGGCCTCACGACCGATATTGACACGCTCACCGAGCGCTTTAGCAGGCTCAGCCTCGTCGAGGCTCCGATCGCTGACGAGTACCCTGGCCAGGTGCTCGTTTGCGTCGATCCGCCCACGGCTGTGGGCGCACTTGTTGCGACCTAGTCCAGCGGCTCCCACGATCGCGTGGGGGCAATGGCCATCATCTCCTCCACCTCCTCCGGACGTGCGCGGGCCGGGGCTGACGTCGTCAGGGCCTGCGTCGGCACCTCCGACCCGTTCGGTGCGGCCCTCCGGGGCTTGAGCACCCCTATCTCCCCGAGAGTGAACCCCGACACCGCCGCGGCCGACCTCGAGGCGGTCCACCGCGTCCTGTTCGAGGATGCCACCGCCCTCGCGACCACGCGGCGCCACATGGAGGCCGCCGAGCACGAATATGCTTCCGCCTACGGTCTCACCCGGGCTGGCACCGAGCCCAGCCGGTGTGGGGCTGTGCGTGACCATGGCCGCATGGTCGCCGAAATCCTAGGCGGCAAGATGCCCGTCTACGACGCCCCCGCAGCCAACCTGCGGGCCCTCAAGGTAGCCTATGAGGACTTGGCTACCTTGGAGGGCGAAGAACGTGCCGCCCACGAGCATCACATCAAGGATCTCATTGACGCCGCTGACACGTAACAACATCTGCTCGCATCGAGCGGTGCCGCCTCCAGAAGCCCTCGGCTTGAGCGTGAGGGCACGGGGACTACGGGCCGTCAGCCGGCTCAGCACTCCTCTTCCCCTCACGTCTACGGCCGTCGGGCTGAAACAAACAACCCACGGCCCTCTCAGCTGCCGGGGAGCGAGCAGCCGGCTGTTAACAGCCGGCACACCAATGACTTGCCTCATAGTGGTCGCCATCACGGAGCGCCGGCAGCCGACGCAGCCGCGGGCACACTCCACCGCGCGGCGCGAGCCGGAACGGCCGGTTCCGCCCGACATCCGCCCCGAGCTCTCGGCCCGGATCGGGCCGCATGTCCCCCGCAGCGAGAACGACGCCTGCAACCGCATCGACCACCTCGCGCAGTCGGTCGTCCTCGAGGAGGAGGGCTCGATTGGTCTGGCCTGTTTCGGCCCTCGGATCCACAACGAGTCGTTCCCGACCGGCTTCACGCTCCCCCGAGACACCCCGAAGTACAACGGGGCCGCCAAGCCTGAGGACTCGTTGATCGACTACACCACCGCGGTTGGCATCGCCAGGGGGAACAAGCACGTAGCCGTTCGCTACGCTCCCCTCATGTTGATCGGCTCGGCCCGCACCTGGCTCAACAGCCTGGCGGCCGGCAGCATAAACACCTGGACAGACTTCGAGGAGGCCTTCGTCAGCAACTTCACCGGCACCTACAAGCGGCCTGGCCGCCCCCGTGAACTCGCCATGTGCGTTTAGGGGCCGGACGAGTCCCTCCGCGACTACATCACCCGGTGGACCAAACTCCATAACTCCTGCGAGGGGGTGCACGAGGTGCAAGCCGTACAGTACTTCATCGAAGGCTGTCGAGACAGCACCCCCCCCTCAACCACAAGCTTCTGTGCTCCGAGCCAGCCATGCTTGCCGAGCTCATGACCAAGGCGAACAAGTACGCCACGGCTGATTCAGCCATCCGGGTCAAGACGACCCCGCCTGCCAAGGTAACGACAACACCAGCAATGTCCTAGCCGGCTGCCGACAACTAGCAACCGCAGAACAACAAACGCAAGAACGACCAGCCGGATTCCCGCTACAGGAGATGGCAGGTTAACACCATTGAGGAGCAGGAGCCGGCTGTCCAGCATTCCAGTCAGCGCCAGCGCACTGGCAAGGCTGCCTGGCAGCCGAAGCTCACCTTCGAGCAGATGCTCGACCTCCCATGCAAGAACCACTCAGGGGCCAAACCCTCTACGCACACGCTCCAGTAGTGCAACTTCTCACAGCGATTGGCTCGGGGGGCGGCCTTCCGGCTCCTCCCGTGTCGCCTACCCGCGCGCCAGCCCCGGCCCAAGATGCCGCCCCGGTGCCGGCTCTGGCTCCGGCCCAGAATAACGGTCATCTGATCGACCAGTTCCCTAACCAAGACGACTGTTATGTCGTCTTCACCAGTGAAGAGACGAGCAAACATGCTCAGCGGCGGCTCCACCGTGAGGTGAACACGACCATGTCAGCAACTCCCTAGTTCATGCACTGGTCGGAGAAGCCGGTCACCTGGAACCGGGCGGATCATCCCGCCGTAATGCCAAGTCCCGGCAGCTACGCCCTGGTCCTCGACTCCACCATCGCCACCGAGAAGGGCACCTGCCGCTTCAAGCGGGTGCTGATAGATGGTGGCAGCAACATCAACATCCTTTATCTCGACACGATGCACAAGCTGGGGCTAAAGATAGAAGACCTACAGGCGAGGCGGACGGTCTTCCATGGCATCGTGCCTGGAAATTCCTACTCCCCTATCGGCAAAATCACGCTCGACGTCCTCTTTGGCAAACCCGGCCACTTCTGCCGCGAGCCAGTGTTGTTCGAGGTCGTGGACCTCGCAAGCACCTACCACGTGCTGCTGGGCCGACTAGCCCTTGTCAAATTCATGGTGGTCCCCCATTACGCCTACCTCAAGCTCAATATGCCGGGCCCCAAGGGAATCATCACCATCACGGGCGACTACAAGATGTCAATCGAGTGCGCTCGAGATGGCAGTCGGCTGGCCGAGGCCCTGGAAATCACCGAGGAGAAGTGTCAGCTCGACTGGCTTGTGGCCCTTGCCGCCAGCCAGCCGGCCATGCCGACTTCCCCTCATAGTCCACCGGCGAGGCCTCCTTCCAGCCGTCCAAGGACACCAAGCAAATCCCGCTCGACCTGGCCAACTTGGCCCACTGTGTCACCATCGGCTCCCGCCTCGACAGCAAATAGGAAGGCGAGCTCGTCGACTTCCTCCGTGAGAATCGGGACATCTTCGCATGGTCCCCCAAGGACATGCCGGGTGTTCCAAGGAAGTTCGCCGAGCACAAACTACACGTCCGGCTGGACGTCAAGCTGTTCAAGCAACCCCTGCATCGCTTCTCCGAGGAGAGGCAGCGTACCATAGGAGAAGAGATCGCCCGGCTGCTCGCAGCTGGGTTCATCATGGAAATGTTCCACCCGGACTGGCTGGCCAACCCGGTCCTGGTGCTAAACAAGAACAAGACCTCGCGTATGTGCATTGACTACACTAGCCTGAACAAGGCGTGTCCCAAGGACCCATTCGCCCTACCGCGGATCGAACAAGTCATCGACTCCATGGCCGGCTATGACTTGTTGTCTTTCCTGGACGCCTACTCCGGCTACCACCAGATCAAGCTAGACCCGGAAGACCGGCTCAAGACCTCCTTCATCATGCCCTTTGGGGCCTACTGCTACATCACCATGCCCTTCGGCTCGAAGAACGCAGGCGCCACCTTCCAGCGGTGCATGCAGAAGTGCCTCCTGCCTCAGATAGGCAGGAACGTCCACGTCTATGTCGATGACATCGTCGTCAAAACCAAGAAGCACTTCAGCCTCCTCGACGATCTCTGGGAGACCTTCGCGAACATGCGCGAGTACAAGATCAAGCTCAACCCGGAGAAGTGTGTCTTCGGCGTCCCAGTCGGCTAACTCCTGGGTTTCTTCATGTCCGCTCGCGGCATAGAAGCTAACCCTGAGAAGATCAGCACGATTGAGCGCATGCCCAAGCCGACCCGACTCCACGACGTCCAGAAGTTCACCTGCTGCCTTGCCTCGCTCAACCGGTTCATCAGCCGGCTGGGGGAAAAGGCTCTGCCCCTCTACGGGCTCCTTCGCAAGACGGCATTGATCGAGCCGGGTCACACCAAGAAATCGGGCATGTTCGATTGGCCTGACGAGGCGGACGAGGCCTTCCGCGGCCTCAAGAAGGCTCTCACCCGCGCCCATCCTGGCTACGCCGGCTAAGAAGGAACCACTGCTCGCCTACATCACGGCGACCACCCGCGTTATCAGCGTCGTCCTGGTGGTCGAGCGGCCGGAGGAGGGCAAGTCCCTGCCGGTCCAGCGGCCTGTCTACTACCTCAGTGAGGTCCTCTCCGCGTCCAAGCAGAACTACCCCCACTACCAAAATATGTGCTACGGCATATACTTCGCCGCCAAGAAGGTCAAGCAATACTTCCAACAGCATACCATCACCGTGGTGAGCATGGCCCCACTCGGCGAGATCATGAGCAGCCGGGATTCCACCGGCTGGATCGCCAAATGGGTCATCGCCCTCGCCGATCATGAGATCCGGTACGAGCCATGAACTGCCATCAAGTCACAGGCGTTGGCTGATTTTCTCGTCGACTGGGCGGAGACAGAGTTCGTGCTGCCCCCCCCCCCTCCCCAGACTCCACGCATTGGCACATGCATTTCGACGGCTCGAAAATGAGGACTGGCCTAGGTGCTGGCATAGTCCTCTCCTCCCCAAATGGTGACCAGCTCAAGTACGCCCTCCAGATCCACTTCGCTGCCTCCAACAACGTGGCTGAGTACGAGGCCATCGTCCATGGCCTCCGGCTCGCCAAGGAGATCGGCATCAGGCGCATCCTATGCTTCGGCGACTCCGACCTCGTGGTTCAGCAGGTCTCTGGCGAATGGGACGCCAGGGACGCCAACATGGCCAGCTACCACTTCCTCATACAATAGCTCACCGGCTCCTTCGAGGGATGTGAGTTCCATCACGTACCACGGGCGGACAACGAGGCGGCTAACGCACTGGCAAAGATCGGCTCCACTCGGCAAGCCATCCTATCCGGCGTCTCCCTCGAGTGGCTGCTCAAGCCATCGATCAAGCCTTCCCCAGAATCGGAGTCAATCTTCGTGCCGGCACACGCTGTCAGCCCATCGGCGGCTCTGGTTGTCCCTTCGGCATCTTCGCCACCGGCTCCCACAACTTCGGCTGACCTGCTGGCACCAGTCGAGCCGGCTGCATCCGCGGCCATCGGCTCCAACGACGCAGCTGTCATGATGACAATCGACCAGCCGGCCACGGGGGTTGGCGAGCCGGGCCCAGGGGCTCCCGAGCCGGCCCCCGTCTCGGCTCCCTCATGGGCCCAGCCTATCTTGGCATTCCTTCTACAAGGCGAGCTCCCCTCGGACGAGGCCTTGGCAAGGCAAATCCAGCGCCGGGCCCCGGCGTACGGCATCATCAACAACGAGCTCGTCCATCGCAGCACCACCGACGTCTTCCAGCGATGCGTCGAGCCGGAAAAGGGCCTGGAGATCCTCCTCGACATCCACCAGGGTGAGTGCGGGCATCATGCCGCCTCCAGGACCCTGGTGGACAAGGCCTTCCTCCATGGCTTCTACTGGCCCACTGCTCTCGAGGCGGCCAAGAAATTGGTCGACGAGTGGGAGGGCTATCAGCGCTTCAGCATGCAGAGCCACCTACCGGCATCAGCCCTCCAGACCATCCCCCTCTCGTGGCCCTTCGCCATCTGGGGGATGGACATGGTGGGTCCCTTCAAAACCGCACGAGGGGGCATTACGCACTTGCTGGTGGCTGTCGACAAATTCACCAAGTGGATCGAGGCACGACCGATCAAGAAGCTGGATGGCCCCACGGCCGTCCGGTTCATCGATGACATCACAGTTTGCTACGGCGTCCCCCATAGCATCATCACTGACAATGGAACAAACTTCGCCAAGGGCGCGCTCATGCGTTTCTTCTCCAAGCAAGGAATCCGGCTTGACCTGGCCTCCGTCGCTCATCCACAGTCAAACGTCCAGGTCTAGAGGGCAAACGGCCTCATCCTGTCCGGCATCAAGACCCAGCTCGTGATGCCGTTGGTAAGGTCGGCCGGCTGCTGGATCGACGAGCTGTTGGCTGTCCTTTGGAGTCTCAGGACCGCCCCCAACCGATCAACCGGCTACAGTCCCTTCTTCCTTGTGTACGGGTCCGAGGCGATCATCCCCATTGACATCAAGTTCAACTCGCCTCGGGTCGCCCTATACATGGAGAAGGATGCAAAGGAGGCAAGAGAAGACAGCGTCAACCTACTCGAGGAAGCTCGCAAACTGGCCTTGAGCCAGACGGCAATCTACCAGCAAAAGCTCCGGCACTACCATAGCAAGCGGATCCGGCCACTCTCCTTTCGCGAAGGGGACCTGGTCCTCAGGCGGATCCAGCGGATAGCCGGACAACACAAGTTGTCCTCCCCATGGGAGGTCCTGCTCATCATCAGCAAGGCACTGCACAACAATGCATACTACCTAATAGATGCCCAGAAGCCGCAGAAGCGCAAAAGAGATGCCTCCAGCGAGGAGACGAAGTGCCCATGGAATGCAGCGCTCCTTTGCCCGTTTTACTGTTGAAAAGGCCAATGTATGTATGTATCCCTACCCTTTTGGGCTTATGAATGCAATGGGTGCCCCAGGCTAGCTCTTGGGGCACGCCTTGTTTCGCTTCCCTCAAAGGTTTCCTCGCTCACTGGCTCCCCGACCCGGCTCCCGGGCCCGGGGGCTCGCCGGCTGGTCCTAGGTCGCCTCTCTCAAAAATTGTCTAAGTAGTGTGAGCCGAGCAAACCCTCTCACCCCTCCCAGCTACAGATCTGTCTCCCGGCTGTCCGGCTGACGGGGCTTCGGGGCGGCAAAGCTTAGCTCACACGAAAGATCAATCGAAAGGAGATACCGGCTAGGCACAGCCGTACCACCGCCTTGCCTCTGCTACTCCACTTATCCCGAAAGGCTCTCGCGGTTCCTAAGTTCCGAACCGGCTCCCTCAAGGAGGACACCCCGACCCAGCTATAGACCAGCTCATGGCTGTTGGGCTGGCTGGGCCGAAACCAAAGGGGAAAAGGGGGATTGAAAAGAACCAAGAGGGTGAAAAAGGATAAGGACAAGCTGGCACGAGCAATAAGGCAAACACACTAAGTATTCACAGTACAAATGTTAAGACAAAAGTGGCCCACGGCCAGCACAGTTCATTACATAACACCCCAAGTGGGTGGACTCGAGCCTAATTGCAGGAGAGAGAAAAAAGATAAAGACGCTCGGGGGATCAGGCCACAAGCGCGTCGCCAGCCGGCGTGCCCCAGCCGGTGCATCGCTGGGCGGCCCGACTCCCGTCCCAGAGGTGGCTGCGGCCTTCGGGACGGCTTCCTTGGCCTTCGAGGCGGTCTCCGCGGTCCCAGCCATCTCGCCGCTCGAGTCAGTGCTCTCGTCGGCAACCTCCTCGTCCGCTAGGCCTTGGGGGATACCGAAGGAGTCTTCTGGCACCGGCTCACTGTCCTCGTCAAGGGCTGACAGGAACTCGTCCGCGTCGGCGTACGACGCAAGCTCGTTGGCCTAGCGGACAAGGGCCGGCTCACGGGCCTCTCGCTCCTCGGTCGGTTCGTCCCACATGGTGGCCAGCCGGCCCAAGTCCATGCCGCGATACCACGACCAGCCGAACCGAAGCGCCATCTGCGTGTCGGCCCGGGCTGCTAACACCTTCCAGGCCTCGAGCCGGGCCATGGCCTGCTCCAGCCACAAGGTCACGTGGTTCGTCGGAGCTCCCCCGCGGCCCGGCCATAGAGCGGCGATGATCTCCTTTCCGGCTGTCTTCAGCTGCTCCACACTCCGCTCGAGGTGGATCATCCGATTTTCAATGGCGAGCCCAAGCTCATCCACATCCCACGCGACATCCTCCTTGATGGAGCGCCCGCACTCTCGAAGGTACTCCCGGTGCTCCTCGACGGCATGCTCAGCGCGGCGCTGAGTTTCCGGGAAGCGCCCTAGGAGAAAGGGGAAGAAGAGGAAAGAAGGGCAAATCAAACACAAGAACCAGCAAAGGAAAAAGCAACTGGCTGGAGAAGGGAAAAATGGACACTTACCTTCAACGGTGTCATCCACCCCGATGGCGAAATTGAGCGACGCTTTTTGCTCCGACGCCAGCGCCGCCTCTGATGCGGCAAGGGAGCCCTTGACCTCCTTGAGCGACCTCTCAAGGTGGGTCACCTCGTCTTGGAGGGCGGCGGTCCTCTGGGCGGCATCATCCGCCTCCTTGACGGTCGTATCCTTGGCCGCCACCTCCTTCACCATGACGGCCTTGAGGCGGTCCTGGGCAGCCTCCCCGTCCACCAGCGGTGCGGCCAGCCGGTCTTTCTCCTGCGTGCCTGCCTGGACGTCTTGCGCCGGCCGGTCCCGCTCAGAGACGAGCCTGGTCTTCTCGTCCCGAAGGGCGGTCAGATCACCTGCAAGACAAGGCAGGCGTCAGCCGGCTCTCGGGGGCTACATACCCCTCCCGCGAAACTCAACTTACCTTGCACATGCGCCAGCTCCTCCTCCAGGCGGTAGAAGCCGTGTTTGCCGCGGTAGTGGATGGCGACTGCCTCCTCAAACAGCTTCTGCCGCAAGGAGTTCCCCTCCTACCACGCAGAGCCAAAATTCAAGACATGCTCAAAGAGATTTGGCCCGGCTGCCCGTCAGCCGGTCAGCCGACCCGCATCTCAGGGGCTACACCCAGTGGGTGCGCTTGCGCGCCCCCACTGAAAATTCTAAGACAAAGGCAACCGTGCTTACTTCCGCGCGCTGTAGGGTGGCGTCTGCCGCCTCTACAAACCGGGTCAGCTCCTACCGGCATCGGTCCGAGACACTCCCCAACTCCCCGAACGAGGGGACTGGGCCGCCCGCCGGGGGAGCAGGTAGGGCTGGCACGCGCGCCAGCGCCTCCTAGTCTCGAAGCACCTCCTGCATGGTCAGTAGGGTCCTCCGGGCCCGGCCGCCGTTGCCGCCTGGGCTCGCCACGGTACCGGCCGCCGGGGGCGGGTTGACGACAGTGAAGGTATGGGAGTCGCCTCCCACCGACCCTCCGCCCGACGCCATCGCTGCCTCCACCTCTTGCCGCTCTGGCACGACGATCGCGACGGACGCTGCCTCCACCTCCATGGCCGCCACCTCTATCGTCGCCTCTGATACCGCCTCCGGGGCCACCGGGGCCTCCGGCACGTCGACCCGGACCGGCTCGACCACGGGCAGTGTCACGTCCGGCACCTTCGGTCAGGCCGCCTCGGGGGCCGACTCCGTGGCTGCCGCCTCCTCCGTGGATGGAGGCACAGGCGATTCCATGGACACCCCTCGTGGCTCGCTCGACGGGGGCCTCGACGGACAGGTCGATTCCGCCGCCGAGTCCGACACCAGCGCGGGGTCCGCAGACCTCCTCCGCCGCCCCCCGCTCAAAGTCCCGGAGTGCGAGGCCTCGCCTCGCATTCCGGACTTTGAGGCTTGCAGCTCCGCGAGCCTCCTCTTCTCCTCCTGCTGGGTGGCCACGTGCTCGCGGGCCAGCCAGCTAGCGGCATCCGTCAGGTCCCCTGCCGGCTCCCCCTCGTGAAGCTCGATGGGGTCCCTATAGGGCACAAAGGCCGGTCACCCACCGGCTCACGACCCGGAAGAATACACAAGAAAGACACGAAAAAGAGACTTACCCGATGACGAGGGGCAAGGCCCCCTTGGCATGCGCCGACGGCTTTCGCGCGGCCACCTTCACCTGCTTTGGGACTGGTGGCGGGGCCGCCGGCCCCTCCTGAGCCGGCCTCTTCGCCCGGCCGGCAGCTCTCGCCGCCAGGGCGTGAGCCGGTCGCTCCTTGCTTCGCCAACCCTGATGTGCTGAGGGAGGAGGCTCATTCAGAATCATTACATCATCATCATCGTCATCCGTCCAGACCCTGATCGTGCGGGCAAGAAGGAACTCGCCGGCTCCGCTAGGCTCCCCGGCTACGCCGGACCCTCTGGCTCCACTGGGGTCACCGGCTCGCGGGTCTGCCGGCTCGTCGACTCCTCCCGAGGAGTCCACCCCCTCCTCCAGCGGGCCTCCCCGCTCGTAGTCTTTGGAGTCGGAGTGTTCGTGCTCCGCCTCGAAGATTTGGGGGTGCGGACCGTCTGACGTGTTCTGTCGCACCAACAGCTGCGGTCAGCAGGGCAAAGTAAGGTCCGCAGTCGGCCGCCAACTGGAAAGAATCAAACGAAGAAAAGCCGTCTCATCAAAATACTTACTAGGGGGCGGTTGATGTGGTCGTACGGCTCCATGCCGAAAGACCACGACTTGGGCTTCAGCTTGAACATCATGAGGGTGTTTACCCGCTTTGCCACCTGAGCTGGTGTCCGGTCGACGGTGGACAGCTGCCAAGGTCACGGTGGCCGGACATATCGCAGATCTGGTGCGGCCTCAGCTGGAGAGGCAACACCTGGCGCAAGATGAAAGCCACCACCAGATCAGTGGCGACCAGCCCCTCGGAGCTCTTCAGCTGCGCGAGCCGGCCGAGCTCCGCCAGGGCCACGCCATGCGGGGCGGTCCCCGGCCAGTTCACCTTGGTGGACTGCGCGTCAACGAATGGCGGCAGCCGGATGAAGTCCAAGTTCGGGTCGGTGTTCTTCACGTAGAAGAACGTCTGGTGCCACCCCTTGACGGAATCAAAGAGAGAAAGGGGCGGGAAGCACGTGGTGCCGTGGCAACACACCACCGTGCCCTTGCAGGCACTGCTCTTCAGCGCCTTGAGATAGAAGAGGACGTTGAATAAATCGAGAAAAGGAAGGACCCCGAGGTATCCCTCGCACGGCGTCACAAAGCCGACAAGGTATAGGATCGCACTAGGGACGAGGTGGCGCGGCTGGACGTCGAAGGTGCCGAAGAGCAGATGGAAGAAGTGGCTCACCGGGAGCCCGAAGCCGCGGGAGAAATGCCAGAGGAACACGACGTGCTCCCCCGGCTGCGGCACCGACACCACCTCATTGCCCGGCGCGTGAGCAGCCACCCGCTCCGCCGGCGACAACATGCACGCGCAGCGGAGCTCCGCAATGTCTGCCTCGGTGACAACGGAACCAGCCTAGCTCCCTCTGCGTTCGTCGGCCATTGCAGCGACGGGGCAGCTTGCGGGCGCAGTTGCGGGTTCGAGCGTGGTGTTGCGCGAGGAGAGCGAGAAAGACGAAGAAGGCAAGAAGGCAAGGTAGCAAGGGGGCGAGTGGGATGCGGGTATCTCCGTGCCCTGCCCTTCCTCCCCTTTTATAGGGGAGGCCATGACCGGGGGACGTGGGATTAATTGCACCCACTCCCACAAAAACTCCGCGCGCGCGGGTGGCCCCGGACCGTAATGGCCGCTTCGGGGCGTAGAGAATCCCGGTCTGCGCCCCGAGGCCTACTGGGCTATGCACGGGGCCTAGCGGGCTAGGCCCAGGCCGACGTCACGTCTCCCCGCGTGCACGGGGCCCGCCGCATCATTACTCGCCGCGTGGCGCGTGGCGGGCCGGCTCGGGTCCCAGGGCGACGCACCGGTACCCGAGGCATTGGGTCCAATGGCCGACCCGGCTGCCCCTTCGGCTTCACACCAAAGGCGGGTACCGCTGGGGGAAAGCCACCGACTCCCCTTCGTCTGCCGGACGCGGTCCCCTGCCGACTTTGGGGACTACTAACGAGGTTATTACCCCTAGGTAGGCCAAAGCAACGGGGTTCTCCCCCCTTCCGCTTCGAAAGAAAACTATGCGGCCGGTTGCCCATGGCCGGATGGAGGACCGCCGGCTCAAGCTGTCACTGGCTGGCGACATGGACGGTTGGTCGTGCAGCCGGCTTGACCCTCAATCGGCTGTGCACGACCGACTGCCTTCCGGGCTGCCTCCTCTGTTGACCACGGGGCGGGCATACGACGTCCTGTCCCTCTGCGCGCGGGTACAACGACACGACACAACCGCCACGACGGGCGGCCCTGTGGCCACAATGGCCGCTGATGCACGGTAGTGCATGGCTACAGTCCGGCCGTCCAGACCGCTGACCTCGGCGAGCGCAACCGGGTGGGGAAACAATGCCGGCACGCCCTTGCCCACTCAATTACCTACCCCGGCATGGCTACAGTGTAGCCGGCCGTACCGAAGACTTCGGTCAGCTGGCGCTAGACGACGCTTCTCGGGCGACCCGTGCCATGGCAGGTGGGCGAGGGCCAATTGCAGAGCCGGCTGGCGGGCCCCAGCGGGAGACGGGACTGCTTAGCCGGTGGATCCTACTGACGACGAGACGGCACGAAGGGCGGGACCCCCTGGCCAGCCGAAGAGACTGTCAGTCGGGTCCCCCCACCCCTATACTTTAGAACATATTATAGAGCCGGGGGGCTGTCCTATAAAACCCCCCGAGCCCCCATGCAACGGGGACGAACGATCACTCGCACACACCCATAGAACTCTCATCCTACCATCTCTAGCAGCAGAGGAAGACAAGCCTACTGCTCCTTCTTCCTCCTCTTGACACAGCTCTAGGAGCGCCTTTGTAAACACATCAACCCATCCAACTAGACCAAGCAGGACTAGGGGTATTACCTCCCCCGGAGGGCCCTGAACCTGGGTACATCATGTGTCGCCGCCGCTTGTTCCCAATCCCGCACTCGGAGCCCATCGGCGTCCTCCGGCCCCAACCACTTACTTAAGACTACCCATGGCATCTGTCGTGAGAAAACGACAACAATAAACCTTTTGATCAACCGATTCATCTTCTCTGGTAAGGTCAACATGTCCACTAGTAGGCATAGGAGTTTTCATACCTTTGCAATCATGCATGTTGAATTTCTTGACCAAGTCCTTGGTATATTTAGTTTGAGAGATGAAAGTTGCTTCTCTTGATTGTTTGATTTGCAATCCAAGAAAGAATTTCAGCTCACACATCATAGACATCTCATACTTCTCGGACATTAACCTTCCAAATCTTTCACTAAGTTGAGGGTTAGTGGAACCAAAGATAATAGCATCCACATAGATTTGGAACACAAATAATTCTCCATTAACTCTCTTAGTGAACAAGGTTGCATCAATTTTACCAATTTCAAAACCTTTTTTGATGAGAAACTTCGTTAAGCATTTGTACCAAGCACGAGGGGCTTGCTTAAGACCATAAAGAACTTTGCGAAGCTTGTAAACATGATTAGGTTTCTTAGGATTCACAAAACCAGGTGGTTGCTTAACATAAACTTCTTCCTCTATTTCACCATTTAAAAAGGCACTTTTGATGTCCATTTGATAAAGTGTGGTATCATGGTGATTAGCATAAGCAAGAAGAATATGAATAGCTTCAAGTCTAGCAACGGGGGCATAAGTCTCACCGTAGTCCATACCTTTGACATGCATATATCCTTGGGCTACGAGACGAGCCTTGTTGCGTATGACTTGACCATCTTCGTCTTGTTTGTTCCGAAATACCCATTTGGTTCCGATGATGTTGTGCTCATCTTCGGGTTTCTCCATGAGTGTCCACACTTCATTCCTCTCAAAATTGTGTAGCTCTTCATGCATTGCGTTCACCCAATCCACGTCTTCAAGAGCTTGTTCTACCTTTAAAGTTTCAATGCTAGAGATGAAAGAATAATGCTCACAAAAGTTAGCTAGACGGGTTTTAGAGCGAGTGATTCTCCCTGTTTGTATATCACCAAAGATTTGGTTTAGGGGATGGCTCTTGGTCACTTCAGCTCGAACACGGGTCAGCTTCCGATTGTCGGATGGAGGAGCTTATTCTTCTTCATCATCATCTCGTTCATCTTCGTTGTTGTTGAAGGTGTCATTCCCTTGAGGTGGTGTTGAAGGTGGTTGTGGTGGATCTTCACGATGTACTTCCTCTTCTTCATCATCTTGTCGTGTACCACTTGTCGATGCCTCCATATCATGTTGAGGTTCACCTTGACGTGAAGTAGGGGCTTCCACTTGAGTTGATGAAGTACTCTCCTTCACCTTCATGGGAAGAATCTTGCCGATGGGTAGATCTAGTATGGCTTCCGAAGGATCCTTATCACCTACATCATTTGGCAATTGTTCGACTTACAAACTGTTAGATTAATCAAACTTCACATCTATCGTCTCTTCAACTTTTCAAGTGAAGTTGTTGTAGACACGGTAAGTGTGAGAGTTCGATCCGTAACCAAGTAGGAATCCTTCATGAGATTTAGGAGCAAATTTAGTACGATGATGCTTATCAAGAATGTAGCACTTTGAGCCGAATACCCGAAAGTATCCGACATGGGGTTTGTTACCGGTGAGTAGCTCGTATGTCGTTTTATCGAGAAGCTTGTGCAAGTAAAGTCAGTTTGTGGCATGTCATGCTGTTTCAACGGCTTCTGCCCAAAAGTGTCTAGGAATCTTATACTCGTCAAGCATCGTTCTTGCCATATCAATAAGCGTCCAGTTCTTCCTCACAACAACTCCATTTTGTTGAGGTGTGCACGTAGCCGAGAACACATGTGAGACACCTTCTTCGTCAAGAAAGGTATCCACATGGGTGTTCTTGAACTCCGATCCGTTATCGCTCTGAACCTTCTTAATCTTCACTTCAAACTGATTTTGCGCTTTGCGAGCGAAGTTCTTGAAGATCTTTTGAAGCTGCGACTTATCATCAAGAAAGAATACACACGTAAACATCAACTATAACTAGACCATAGGAATTTCCATCGAGACTCTTGTAAGCATTGGGAACAAAAAGATCCATGTGAAGTAACTCGAGTGGTATCCTAGTAGTCATGATGTTCTTAACGGGATGATTTCCACCTACTTGCTTTCCAGCTTGACAAGCACTACAAAGTTTATCTTTGTCAAAGATAACATCTGAAACTCCAAGTATATGATCTCCTTTGATTAGCTTATCTAGATTTCGCATGCCTACATGTCCAAGTCTTCTATGCCAAAGCCAATGTTTAGAAGATTTTGCAATTAAACAGGTGCGAGGCTTGGATCTTTTAGTGAAATCAACAATGTATAGATCACCTCTACGGAAACTGGTAAAGACCATTTATGATTATCTTGGCAAAACACTCAGCAATCAACTTTCATAAATAAAACATTGAAATCGAAGTCGGCAAGTCTAGAAACGGAAAGAAGATTGTAGCCAAGGGATTCAACAAGGATGACATTTTGAATAGAGATATCATGAGATATGGCCACCTTACCAAGGCCAAGTACCTTACCCTTAGAGTTGTCTCCAAAGGTCATGTACCTTTGAGGACCTTGATTAGGCTTGATCTCTTGGAACATGTCTCTATCACCAGTCATATGATCCGTACATCCACTATCAAGAATCTACTCTTTTTCTCCGGACATGTAGTCTCTAAAGTTTGCCATAAGACTCAGATTCTTCATGATCTTCTCATACTCGATGTCAAATAGCTCATCTTCTACATAGTAGCCATGTTCCACATTGTCATCATCAAGTGGGAAATCCTCGTCATAAATAACAAGATATTCGTTAGAATAGTGATCATGACAGTGTTCATGTTTATGAATGCAAATGGTTTCAAAGATAATATTGTTGATAGTGGTGACATCTCCTTTAGCACGCATAAGATCATGGAGCTCAAATAGGCATTTATCAAAGTTTGGATCACTAGGCTTCATTTTATGAAAAGCAACAGTTTTATGAAGAATTTCATCAAGATTTCCTAGGGAAAGATTTGCATATCGTTTCTCCAAATCAGTCCATAAGGTATAGGCACATGCAAAGTTCTCCATTTGAGAAAGCACGAATCTTGGTAAACCTCTAACAATAAGATTGACAGCTCTTAGGTTACCAAGCATGTTAATTTCCTCTTCATGTGTGGGATGTAATTCATCAGTGGGGAGCACATAGGGTGTTTCAATGTATTCAGTCAAATGGAATCTATCTAATAGATCAATCATGGCATTCTTCCATTGACTATAGTACTCTCCATCAAGAATGGGCACTCTACAACTCAAACTCTCTACTCTAGACACATCCATCTTCCTCCACGGTGATTAAACCGAAGCAATGGAGACCAAAGCTCTAATACCACTTGTAGGATCGAGAGAGGCGTGTCTAGAGGGGGGTGAATAGACTACTAGCAGAAATATAAAACCTAACCTTTTCCCAAGTTGTTTGGTTGGCAGATTTTAATGGTTTCAACAAGTCTAGATAGTCTAACAGCCCTACATATGCATGTCTACAAGTATGGCAACCGAAAGTAAAGACATTGCATATGTAAGTAAAGAGATGGGATAGGAATATCAAACGCAATAGGAGACGCACCGATTTTTCCCGTGGTTCCGATAGGTGGTGCTATCATACATCCATGTTCATGGAGTCTTCAGCCCATGGAGGGTAATGGTCACGAGAGTCCACGGAGGCCTCTACCCACGGAGGGTTCCATGAAGAAGCAACCTTGACTATTCCATGCGGCTTCCGTCCACGAAGGACTAGCCTCACTATGGGTATATCTTCACAAAGTAGGCGATCTCCTTGCCCTTACAAACTTCTTGGTTCACTCCACAACACGAAGTAGGAGGCTCCCAAGCGACACCTAACCAATCTAGGAGGCACCACCCTCCAAAAGGTAATCGGCTCGGTAATGACGATGAACTCCTTGCTCTTGTTCTTCAAGATGAAAACTCCTCAACACACAATCTCTCTCACACATATTTGGCTTGGTAGAAGAGATGGGATTGGTGGAAAGCAACTTGGGGAGGCTAGAAATCAAGATCCATATGGTTGGAGTGGAAGATCTTGACCTCAACACAAGGGTAGGTGGTTCTCTCTCAGAAAACTAAGTAGGATAGGTATGGAATAGTTCTGAGTGCTTCTCTTTTGAGTGGGTAGTGGTGAAGGGGTATATATAGGCATCTCTAGAAATCCAACTGTTACACACAATAAGTCAGACTCGGTGACACCGATGTGTAAATCTCGGTGGTACCGAGGTGATAAAAAGTGGCAAATTTTGAATCTCGGATGAACCGATATACAATTCTCGGTTGCACCAACAAGGTGACCAACAGTCAGATTTACTAGACTCATTGACACCGTTGCGTAACAGGAAGTTGGCAACCCAACTCGGAGGCACCGAGTGCAGTGTCGACTGCACCGAAGTGTTAGGGTTTGGCTGAGTCTATCTGGGGTTTGGAACTCGGTGGCACCGGGATAGGAATGTTGGTTGCACCTATTTGGCATATTTGGTTTAGGACAGACTTTGGTGGGAGAGTTTGTGGATGTTTTGGTGACTGTCACTTGTGCACGTTTGAGCATATTGTTCACCATCAAAACTTTACCCCCTTTTAATAGTATTGGCTTTCCTATAGACTCAAAGTGATTTCTCACAAATGTAAAATGTAGAGTCCTCTTGCTTGAAGCTTGGCCAACCTATTTCCTTGAATCTTGGGGTAATTCCACAGTCTCCTCAATCCTTTTGCCAACTCAACTCTTCATGGACTATTATCTGAAATACACTAGATAGAGGTGTTAGTCCAAGAGACAATGTATGTTGTCATGAATTATTAAAACCACCAACGGAGCATGTAGTGCTTTCAAAGTGTGACGTGCCTATGTGTCGGGTCTTGACAGGCCCGGAAGGGCTGGGGCGTGCCCCCGGCGGTAAGGTGAGCCAGGGGGACAGGAGCCTGGCATGTGGCTGATGAAGGCGGCAGCCCCTGGCGCCCGTCTAGAGCCCTGCTGGTGACAGGACCTAACAACAGAGAGGCGGTTCGGCAGAGGGCGCCGGCACCTGCCGGCACCACCCACGCCACACGAGCCGCCTAGCGCTCGGCCCGGGCCCAACGTCCTTTTTCCATGAGTGTGACGAGCGGAGATGAGGTAAGATTCTAGGAAAGCTTCGACACGCCCCCTACCTGGCGCGCCAAATGTCAGATTTCGGGCTTTGCAAAAACCTTAAGATTCAAACACAGGGGCGTGTCCGAAGTTCCATGTGGCCTCAGCACCCTATCTTGCTACTCGATGGACGCAACGTCGAACTCGCACGAAGACGAGGAAGAAAATGAACACGACAGTTTACCTAGGTTCGAGCCGCTGCGAAGCGTAATACCCTACTCCTGCTTTGTTGGATTGCCTCTCGAGGAGGTGATGGGGGTGAAATAGTACAGTGTTCTTGGGCCTCCGGAGGGCTCTCTTGAGGTGTTCGAGGCCCTCTGTGGCTTGGTGGTGGATGAGTGGTGGAATGGATTCTCAGTCGATCGGGGGGTCCTCCTCTATGGTGCAACCTATCCTCTATATATAGCGGTGGCCCGAATCCTCTTCCCTTATCAGAATGGCGGGAAGGGATCCCACAACGACCAATTTTGAAGGGGGCAACAGTACGTGCTCACCCTGCCCAAAGGCGGTCTTCGCCTGCAAAGTAGCTTTCGACGGCGCAAGGATGGGCTCAGCAATGACATCCGCCCTGCGAGGTGGGTGGTTGTGGTCTACTTGCATTGGAATGGAAACCTTTGGGGGTGCTTTGGGAACCCGCGTATGTCCTTGATCCCTTTGCACCAAAGGGGAAACTGAGCCGCCTGGCACACTGACGCCCGCCTGTCCTTCCTTGCGTCATCCTTCACTCCTGAGGCCGGGCCTTGCATAGGAGTCTCCGCCGCTCCGGAGGGGTCCTGAGGAGACCCATCCTTCGCGGATCTTGTCATCATTATTCCTTGCGAGTCCAAGGCCCTCGCTTGGTCCCATTTGGTTGATGAAGTGAGCTGCGCCCTGGGCCGTAGGCAGGCAAGTTTGGGTACCCCCGTTCCCAGAATGCCGACATATAAAACAAAAATACCAAAAATACTTTGATGTAATTTATTTACCTTTTACTTTCCGTTCTCGTTTACATCTATATCTATCGGATCTAATCCTTGCGAATAATCGTGAAGGGATTGACAACCCCTTTATAGCGTTGGGTGCAAGAGTTTGATTGTTTGTGTAGGTGCACCAATTGGTGACTTGCTTGTTCCTCCTACTGGATTGATACCTTGGTTCTCAACAACTGAGGGAAATACTTATCTACTTCACTGCATCACCCTTTCCTCTTCAAGAGAAAACCAACACACACTCAAGAGGTAGCAAGAAGGATTTCTAGCGCCGTTGCCGGGGAGGATACACATCAAGCCTACCAAGTACCCATCACAAACTCATCTCTTGCATTTACATTATTTGCCATTTGCCTCTCGTTTTCCTCTCCCCACTTCTAAAATGATTTTTAGAAAATACAAAAATATTTTCCTTTTTATTCGCCCTTCTTCCGTTCGCCTTTTCGTTGCTATGTTTGCTCGTGTTGCCATGTATCTTATATTTGCTTGCATCTTCGCTTGCTAAAAATCTATTGATATGGATCCTCATACACTTGCTAATCTTTTCAAATGACCAAATTATGATGAACCAATTGCTAGTGAGTTGAGTGCACTTGATTATCTCTATGAAGTTTTGTTTGAAAATCATGAATCTGAAGTTTTTATGAAGTGTTGAAAGAAGAAATTTGTAAGGAGATTCATGATAGTTCCTTGAATGAAAAGCATGATTTCCATGTTGTTAGTATGAATTCTCTGAATATCCATGATGCTAGTGATATGCAAAACCACAAGCTTGGGGATGCTATGCTTGATGAATGTGATATTCTTTGTTCCCCAAGTTTTGATGATGACACATATGCTATAATTGATGATGGAAATGATGCTTTATTTGATAGTTATATTGTGAAATTCCTTCATGATGCTACTGAAAATTATTATCTGGGAGGAACATATGCTTGTAGGAATTTCACTAATATCAAGTTTCCTCTCTATGTGTTCAAAGTTTTGAAGTTATGCTTGTTTTGCCTTCCTATGCTAGTTGATTCTTGCTCCCATAAATTGTTTGCTCACAAAACCCCTATGAATAGGAAGTGGGTTAGACTTAAATGTGCTTGTCATGAGATTCATGATGCTCTCTTGCATTATTACTACTTTTTATGTGAGCATCATTGAAATCGTTATGCCCAGCTAGGGGCGTTAAACAATAGCGCTTGTTGGGAGGCAACCCAATTTTATTTTTGTGTTCTGTTTTTAATTCTGTTTTTGAGTGTTTCCCACATTATTACTTCTGTAGTAATTGTTTTTCGTTTTTTTAATTAGTGTTTGAGCCAAGTAAAACCTTTGGGGTGATCTATGGTAGTTGTTGATTTGATCTTGCTGAAAAACAAAAACTTTTGTGCTCAGTCCAGGAATTTTCTAAATTTTTCGAGCGTCGAATGAGTCTGAAATTATTACACAAGATTTATATATAAATTTCCCAGGTAGTCCTAATTTTTCAGAATTTTTGGAGTTACATAAGTATACGAAGTTTTCAGATTGCTATAGACTATTCTGTTTTCGACAAATTCTATTTTATTTGAGTTGTTTGCCTATTTTGATGAATCTTTGGGTTGTATCATGTGGTATGAACCATGGAAAAGTTAGAATACAGTAGGTAAAACACCAATATAAATAAATAATGAGTTCAAAACAGTACCTAAAGTGGTGATTTATTTTCTTATACTAACGGATGTCACGAGTTTTCTGTTAAGTTTTGTGTTGTGAAGTTTTCAAGTTTTGGGTAAAGATTTGATGGACTATGGAATAAGGAGTGGCAAGAGCCTAAGCTTGGGGATGCCCAAGGCACCCAAGTCTATTCAAGGATGCCAAATAGCCTAAGCTTGGGAATGCCCCGGAAGGCATCCCCTCTTTCGTCTTCAATCCATCGGTAAATTTACTTGAGGCTATATTTTTATTCACCACATGATATGTGTTTTTCTTGGAGGGTCTTGTATGATATGAGTCTTTTCTTGTTAGTTTGCCACAATCATCCTTGCTGCACACATCTTTTGAGAGAGACACGCTAAATCGTGAATTTGTTAGAATGCTCTATGTACTTCACTTATATCTTTTGAGTTGGGCAATTTTGCTCTCTGTGCTTCACTTATATTTTTTAGAGCACGGTGGTGCTTGCGTTTTATAGAAATAACTGAACTCTTGTAGCTCACTTATATTCTTCTGAGATTTTCTAAAACAGCATGGTAATTGGTCTAGGATATAAATATGGTAATATTAAGAGACATGTTAGGAAGTAATTGTGATTTGGTAAAAAATACTTGTGTAAAGGTTTGTGATTCCCGTAGCATGCACGTATGGTGAACCGTTATGTAAGGAAGTCGGAGCATGACTTGTTTATAGATTGTCAACCTTTGTGTGAGGGTCGGGAGCGCGTGATGGTTAACTCCTACCAACCTCTCCCCTAGGAGCATGCGTTTAATACTTTGCTTTGATTACTAATAGACTTTTGCAATAAGTATGTGAGTTCTTTATGACTAATGTTGTGTCCATGGATTATACGCACTCACACCCTTCCACCTTTGTTAGCCTCTCTAGTACCGTGCAACTTTCGCCGGTACAACAAACACCTTCCTCAAAACAACCACCATATACCTTCCTCAAAATAGACACCATATATCCTTCCTCAAAACAGCCACCATACCTACCTATTATGGCATTTCCATAGCCATTCCGAGATATATTGCCATGCAACTTACACCATTTCCTTTTATGACTTGCACCATCACTTCCATATTGCATATAGAGTCATATCCTGTCATAGGTATCGAGTTGTAATTTTCTTTTGAGTTGTAAGTAAATAAAATTGTGATGATTATCGTTAATAGAGCATGTCCCATGTGAGGAAAGGATGATGGAAGCTATGATCCCCCCACAAGTCGGGATGAGATTCTAGACTTTATGAAAAAAAAAGTGAGGTCATCGAAGCCCAAATAAAAAAATAAAAAAAGAATAAAAGAGGCCTTAGATGCCCAAAAAAATGAGAGAAAAGAGAGAAGGGACATTGCTACTACCTTTTTCTACACTTGTGCTTCAACGTAGCACCATGATCTTCATGATAGAGAGTCTCCTATTTTGTCACTTTCATATAGCTAGTGGATTTTTTATTCATGATGCACGTCCACTTAGTTTCTTTTTGAGCTTTCATACACTTATAGCTCTAGTGCATCTGTTTGCATGGCAATCCCTACTCACTCACATTGATATCTATTAATGGGCATATCCATAGCCCGTTGATACGCCAAGTTGATGTGAGACTATCTTCTCCCTTTCCTTGACAACCTCCACCATATTCTATTCCACCTATAGTGCAATATCCATGGATCATGCTCATGTATTGCGTGAGAGTTGAAAAAGTTTGAGAAAATAAAGGTGTGAAAACAATTGCTTGACTTTTCATTGGGGTTGTGCATGATAGAAATACTCAAATCTATACTTGCTGCAATTTATTTATCCTTTACTTTACGCACTCGTTACATCTATCTCTGTCGGATCTAATCCTTGCAAATAACCGTGAAGGGATTGACAACCCCCTTTGTAGCATTGGGTGCAAGAGTTTGATTATTTGTGTAGGTGCATCCATTGGTGACTTGCTTGTTCCTCCTACTGGATTGATACCTTGGTTCTCAACAACTGAGGGAAATACTTATGTACTTCGCTGCATCACCCTTTCCTCTTCAAGGGAAAACCAACGCACGCTCAAGAGGTAGCAGCCGACAAAACCCCATGCACCGTACTATACATGATCAACGGCCACAAGGTGGATGTGGGAAAATCGATGATACTTGTGATTTGCGTTGGGTTTTCCATGATGAGGAATGGGTGATGGAGCACAATATGGATAAGTATTTCCCTCAATTAAGAACCAAGGTTTATCGAGCCAATAGGAATAATGGTCAACCACTGTCTTCAGCGACTACACACAAAAGAGCAAACACTTGCACCCAACGTGGGCAACAGGGTTGTCAATCCCTTGGACTCGTTATTTGCAAGCAAATGAAGTGTGTAGATGATAGTTGATAAATGTACATTGCAAAATAAAATAGAAAACAATAAATGTTAGCAAGGAAATTGTAGTGTTTGTAAACTTATAAGTGAATAGACACAGGCGGCCGTAGTTTTCCTTAGTGGCATCTCTCATGTAGTAAGCACACGGTGGGTAAACAAATTACTGTTGGGCAATTGATAGAAAAGCGCATAGTTATGTGATATTCACGACAATGATCATGTGTATATAGACATCACGTCCATAAGCAAATAGGTCGACTCCTGCCTGCACCTATTACTATTACTCCACCCATCGACCGCTATCCAGCATGCATCTATAGTATTAAGTAAAACAAAGTAATGCTTGGATAACAATGACATGACGCAGATAAAGATAACTCAATCAATATGAGATAACCATGTTGTTTTATCCTTAGTGGCAAAAACACAAAGACGTATCTTGTCCCCTTTTGCCACTTGGATATAGAAACCCGTCGGGTTGAACCCACTACAACACACCCCTCTCACTGAAGAAAGATCAATCTACTTGGCCAAATCAAATCAATAGATCTAAGATATTTATGGAGCTATGATAATCATGCAAATAAGAATCAAAATAGAATTCAGAGAAGACTCAAATATTTTATCATGAATAATCTAAACTTAAATCCATAATTCATTGGATCCCAAAAAACGCACCGCACAAAAGAATTACATCAGATAGATTAAAGCGAAGATGTGATGATCATTGTATTGAAGATCAAGAGAGGGAGAGATAGCCATGTAGGTACTAACTACGAACCCGTAGTTCTGTGGTGAACTACTCACACATCACCATGGGAGCAACAAGTTTGATGTAAAGGCCCTCCGTGATTGATCCCCCTCTAATAGGGCACCAAAACAGGGCTCCAGATGGGCGCACGGCGGAACAGAGACTTGCAGCGGTGAAAAAAAGTGTTTTGGGTGGCTCTCTAGGGTTTTGTGATTTATGAGAATTTATAAACCAGAGAGGGGCACCGGGGGACGCCCGAGGGGGGTACGAGGCAATAGGGCGCGACCCACCCCCAAGGCGCGCCCTGTTGTGGGATGCCTCCCTTAAGGGGCGCCTGACCTCCTCCTGAATCTTCCAGGACTTCTTTTGGTCCAAACAAAATCATATTAAAGTTTTGGGGCAATTGGACTTCGTTTGGTAGTGTAAACCTGAAAAGTCAAAAACATGCTGAAAACAGCAACTCACACTGGGCACTGGGTTAATAGGTTAGTGCTCAAAAATAATATTAATTGGTAAATAAACACCCAAAAGTATCCTAGAATGATAATATAATAGCATTTAACAATCAAAATTATAGATGCGTTGGAGACGTACCAGGCGACGATACAGAAGCCCTTGGAACGCTTGTTCCACGACCAACCGATGCCCGTCGGCACCTTCAGGGTTTCCTTGGCGAGTGTCAAAGCGGGCCACAAGGATTTGGCTCCTCCGATACAAATTGGGGAAGAGGAGGACGATGCCCCGATGTGGCTTGGGGAATACAAGTGTTGGATGTTGATGTGGCCGAATAGTGTTATTCGTGTGGAGGGGGCAGGATCACACCAATGACAACACATCGGCAAGGTATGAACACCACCCCACCTATGCAATTACCAACGCCTGTCGTGCTGGGTGAGAGCGGTGGATTACACGAGGAAGGGGGTCCAATAGTGATTCATGAAGTCTCCCCCATGGATCAAGCAATGGATGAGATGGAAGGGGAGGAACCTCTCTGGTTTCTCAATGTCGGCTATGACGATGGAGTAATGATGAGTTAGCCATTTCACTTGGGCTATGAGCATGTAGTTGGGGAGATGTATGATGTGCCAGAGCAGGAACGTCCTAGGGTTGATTGCAAGAAGTCACTCTTCCTGCATTCCTCGTAGGACATGCCTCTAGATGCCGCCTCAACCCAGGGTCAACTACCTGAGGGTCGTGCAGTGCTTATCCCGACAACGCTGGATGCTGCAGTCAGGAACGGTCTGGAAGGCACACTACCTCAACCCAAGAAGAACCACAGGAAGAGACCGCCAAAGCTTCTAGCAGCCAATTAGCTTCACCGACTAGTTTTGAAGATTAGGAGCCAAATGATGACCCACAAGTATAGAGGATCTATCGTAGTCCTTTTGATAAGTGAGAGCGTTTAACCCAATGAGGAGCAGAAGGAAATGACAAGCAGTTTTCAGTAAGGTATTCTCTGCAAGCACTGAAATTATCGATAACAGATAGTTTTGTGATAAGATAATTCGTAACGGGTAGCAAGTAATAAATGTAGCAAAGGTGCAGCAAGGCGGCCCAACCCTTTTTGTAGCAAAGGACAAGCCTAGACAAACTCTTATATAAAGAAAAGCGCTCCTGAGGAAACATGGGAATTTATGTCAAGCTAGTTTTCATCATGCTCATTTGATTCGCGTTTGTTATTTTGATAATTTGATATGTGGGTGGATCACTGCTTGGGTGTTGCCCTTACTTGGACAAACCTCCCACTTATGATTAACCTCTCTCGCAAGCATACGCAACTATGAAAGAAGAATTAAGATAAATCTAACCATAGCATGAAACATATGGATCCAAATCAGCCCCTTACGAAGCAACGCATAAACTAGGCTTTAAGGTTCTGTCACTCTAGCAACCCATCATCTACTTATTACTTCCCAATGCCTTCCCCTAGGCCCAAATAATGGTGAAGTGTCATGTAGTCGATGTTCACATAACACCACTAGAGGAGCGACAACATACATCTCATCAAAATATCGAACGAATACCAAATTCACACGATTACTTATAAAAAGACTTATCCCATGCCCTCAGAAACAAACGTAACTACTCAACAAGCATATTCATGTCCATAATCAGAGGAGTATTAATTATCAATAAGGATCTAAACATATGATCTTCCACCAAGTAAACCAACTAGCATCAACTACAAAGAGTAATCGACACTACTAGCAACCCACATGTATCAATTTGAGGTTTTGAGACAAAGATCGTATACAAGAGATGAACTAGGGTTTGGAGAGGAGATGGTGCTGATGAAGATGTTGATGGAGATTGACCCCCTCTTGATGAGAGGATCGTTGGTGATGACGATGGCTTCGATTTCCCCCTTCGGGAGGGAAGTTTCCCTGGCAGAACAACTCCATCGGAGCCCTAGATTGGTTCTGCCCAAGTTCCACCTCGAGACGGCGGCGCTTCGTCCCGAGAGCTCTCTTCTGATTTTTTCCAGGTCAAAACCCTTCATATAGCAGAAGATGGGCACCAGAGGGCTGCCAGGGGGCCCACAAGCCACAAGGGCACGACGAGGGGGTAGGTCGCGCCCAGCAAGCTTGTGACCTCCTGGTGGGTCCCCTATGGTATTTATTTCTCTAAATATTTTCTATATATTCCAAAACAATTCTCCATAACTTTTCAGGGCTTTTGGAGTTGTGCAGAATATGTCTCTCATATTTTCTCCTTTTCCAGTCCAGAATTCCAGCTGTCGGCATTCTCCCTCTTCATGTAAACCTTGTGAAATAAGAGAGAAAAGGCATAAGTATTGTACCATAATGTGTAATAACAGCCCATAATGCAATAAATATCAATATAAAAGCATGATGCAAAATGGACGTATCAACTCCCCCAAGCTTAGACCTCGGTTGTCCTCAAGCGAAAGTCGAGATCAATAAATGTGTCCACATGTTTAGAGATAGAGGTGTCGATGAAATAAAATACAGACATGAGGGCATCACGATCATATTAAGAACAACAATATTTATTGATATATAATTTCTTATACTAGAGTAACAATTCATTCACAAGGTAAAGTATGAACCAAGAACTCTATTGAGAACCAACAAACTATGATCTTAGTCATTGAAGCAATTTCAATTTATTATAGCATTGGAAAGAGTCAATATAAGAGCTTGTAAAGAAAATCCACATACTCAATCATCTTTTAGTCTTTCATAATTTCTAACACTCACACGGTACTCATGAGGTCAAAGCTTCAATTGGACACAGAGAAAGATAGGGGCTTATAGTTTTGCCTCCCAACTATTTACCTCAAGGGTAATGTCAACAAAAATAGCTCATGATCACCCACATCCGAGTGGATATATGTGTCTAGATCATTCCCCAACACATGACGCTTGCCAAGAGAGAAAGGCGAAATATAGGAAGTGGTGAAGATCACCATGACTCTTGCATAAAGGTAAGTACTAGAAAGTAAAAGTAACAGATAGGCCCTTCCCAAAGGGAAGCAGAGGTTTTCATGCGCTTTTTGTTTTTAGATGTGCAAACACTTAATGCAAGGAACGTCACGTTGTATTGCCCTTTGTGATAGCAACCTTTATTATGTAGTTCGTCGCTTTTATTTCTTTACCATCACAAGTTCGTACAACGCTTATTTTCCCTTACAATAAAAGATCATACATATTTAGGAGCAATTTTCATTGCTTATTGCACCGATGACAACTTACTTGAAGGATCTTACTCAATCCATAGGTTGGTATGGTGGACTCTCATGGCAAAACTGGGTTGAGGTGTTTGGATGCACAAATAGTATCTCTACTTGGTGCGGAAGTTTTGGCTAGTATGAGGTGGAAGCAAGCGTTACATGTTAAAGGATCTATAACCATATAACTTCTATTCGGAAATAAGTTAACATAACCCATTGTGTTGTCTTCCTTGTCCAATATCAACTTCTTAGCATATAATATTTTAATGAGTGCTCACAATCATAAAAGATGTCCAAGATAATGTATTTATATGCAAACCTCTCTTTCTTTATTACTTCCTTTTAATTGCAACAATGACCAATCGCTATGTTTGTCAACTCTCAAACAATTTCAATCGACATATTCCTTATATGTGAAGTCAACACTCCCCACAAGATCATCATATATACTCTTTGCTTTTATTCTATACTTCTTTCTATTACTTTTTCTCAAGATCATAGGAGCAAGCAAAGCCCTTAACTCAAAACTACCTTTTATTATATAACTCTCGGACTCGCTTACATATGGGGAACATAAAGCAAAACTCAAAGCTAGAACATACTAAAAACTTTATTCTACTAGATCAAGATAAAACCAAAAGGTTCAAACTAGGAAAAACAATAAAAGTAAAAGATGTGATGGTGATAAGATACCGGGGCACCTCCCCCAAGCTTGGCACAAGCCAAGGGGATTGCCCATACCCATGTGTTTAGTTGTCTTTCTTGTGAGGTGGTGATGTTCGAGTTGTTGATGAGGTTGGAGGCTTGTCCTCCGTCTTCCAAGGCATAGGCTCACCATCATAAAAAGATGAACGAGTCTCTAGAATCCTCAAATCTACCGCCAAACTCATTCTCTTAAATTTGTATTCGTACTCACAGTTTTGGTTTTGCAGGTCATAGATCCGGGCTTGGAGATGCTCGATTTTCTCATAAATCTTGAAGATGTCATCCTCGATGTCCTTGGCATCTAGCTTGTGCTTATGGGTAAACTCCACGATCATCATATGATTGGCATTGAGTCCACGTTCCACCATCCCTTGGCACTTGAAGACTTGCTGCTCCATTGCTTTGAGCCTTGTCTCCATGCTTCCAGTCTTCTTTGGCCCCTCAACATCACGGATGTGCAGCACCCCCTCATGCATCTCATTGGTTTGAGGGTGTAACAGCACCTCCGCAAGATAGGGGTTGATGACCTTCTCGAAGAACTTGTCCTTCGAAGCACTTGGGGATGTCATGGCGATCTAAATCTGCTGTAGAAACAGCTCAAAACGAAAACAGGAGGTATTGTCGCGATACGAAGGTCAAAACCTTCGGGAGATTATACAATGAATTTTTACTGACCAACAGGAGTATCCTACAAGAAAACAGAGTCCGGAGGGTGCACGGGGTGGCCACAAGCCACATGGGCACGACCAGGGGGGTAGGTCACGCCCACCTGGCTTGTCGCCTCCTCATGCACCTTTCTGACTACTTTAAATTTTCCTAATTTATTAAATATTCCAAAACGGAGAAAAAATGCTATTGGAAAAGTTTTGGAGTCGGTTTGCTTACCGTACCACATACCTATTCCTTTTCGGAGTCTGAAACGTTCTGGTAGGTCTCCCTAATGTACTCCTCTGGAGTTATGGTATTGATAATATTGGTTTCAACATTTATGGGAGTACCTGAGATATAAGGTTTGATTCTTTGCCCATTTACCACCTTCGGGTTAGTGCCCTTGGCGTTGTTGATCTTGATGGCACCGGAATGAGTACTTCCTCGACAATGTAAGGCCCTTCCCATTTAGAGAGAAGTTTTCCTACAAAAAATCTTAAATGAGAATTGCATAGCAAGACATGGTCACCTACATTGAATTCACGCTTTTGTATCCTTTTATCATGCCATCTCTTAACCTTTTTCTTGAACAACTTGGCATTCTCATAGGCCTGGATTCTCCATTCATCAAGTGAGTTAATGTCAAATAACCTCTTCTCACAAACAAGTTTAAAAGCGTAGTTGAGATCTTTAATTTCCCAATAAGCTTTATGTTCTAGTTCAAGAGGTAGGTGACATGCTTTACCATAAACCATTTTATACGGAGACATACCCATAGGGTTTTTGTAAGCAGTTCTATAAGCTCATAATGCATCATCAAGTTTCTTAGACCAATTCTTTCTAGATCTATTAACAGTCTTTTGCAAGATCAATTTAATTTCTCTATTGCTTAATTCTACTTGACCACTAGACTGAGGATGATATGGAGATGCAATTCTATGATTAACATCATACTTAGCAAGCAATTTACGGAAAGCACCATGAATAAAGTGTGAACCACCCTCCGTCATTAAATATCTAGGGACTCCAAATCTAGGGAAAATAACTTCTTTAAGCATTTTAATAGAAGTGTTATGATCAGCACTACTAGTTGGAATAGCGTCTACCCACTTAGTAACATAATCAACATCAACTAGAATATGAGTATACCCGTTGGACTTTGGAAAAGGTCCCATATAATCAAAACCCCAAACATCAAAAGGTTCAATAACAAGTGAGTAATTCATAGGCATTTCCTGACGTCTGCTAATATTACCGATTCTTTAACATTCATCACAAGACAAGACAAACTTACGAGCATCCTTGAGAAGAGTAGGCCAATAAAAACCAGATCGTAATACCTTGTGTGCAGTTCTATCTCCAGCATGGTGTGCTCCGTAGGCCTCGGAATGACACTTCTGTAGGATCTGTTCCTATTCATGCTCAGGTACACAACGTCTAATAACACCATCTACCCCCTCTTTATAAAGGTGTGGATCATCCCAAAAGTAATGTCTTAAATCATAGAAGAACCTTTTCTTTTGTTGGTATGTGAAACTAGGCGGTATAAATTCAACAACAATGTAATTAGCATAATCAGCATACCATGGAGCATTACGCGAAGCATTTATGACAGCTAATTGTTCATCAGGAAAGCTATCATCAATATGTAGTGGGTCATCAAGAACATTCTCTAATCTAGACAAGTTATCTGCTACGGGGTTCTCAACACCCTTTCTATCAATAATATGCAAATCAAATTCTTGTAGCAGAAGAACCCATCTAATAAGTCTTGGTTTAGCATCTTTCTTTTCCATAAGATATTTAATAGCAGCATGATCAGTGTGAACAGTTACTTTGGAATCAACAATATAAGGTCTAAACTTGTCACAAGCAAACACAACTGCTAAAAATTCCTTTTTAGTGGTAGCATAGTTTCTTTGAGCACTATCTAGAGTTTTACTAGTATAATGGATAACATTTAATTTCTTATCAACTCTTTGTCCTAGAACAGCACCAACGGCATAATCACTAGCATCACACATAATTTCAAAGGTAGGTTCAAATCAGGTGGTTCAACAACAGGTGAAGAAATCAAGGCTTTCTTAAGAATTTCAAATGCTTCTACACAATCATCATCAAAAACAAAAGGAACATCTTTTTGCAAGAGATTAGTGAGAGACCGATAAATTTTAGAGAAATCTTTAATAAATCTCCTATAGAAACCAGCATGACCAAGGAAACTTCTTATACCTTTGATATCCGTGGGACACGTCATTTTTTCAATAGCATCTACTTTAGCTTTATCCACCTCAATACTTCTTTCAGAGATTTTGTGCCCCAAGACAATGCCCTCATTAACCATAAAGTGGCACTTCTCCCAATTCAAGATAAGATTAGTTTCTTCACATCTCTGCAAAACTCGATCAAGGTTGCTCAAGCAATCATCAAAAGAAGTTCCGTAAACAGAGGAATCATCCATGAAAACCTCAACAATCTTTTCACAAAAGTCAGAGAATATAGCAGTCATACATCTTTGAAAGGTAGCAAGTGCATTTCATAAACCAAAAGGCATACGTCTATAAGCAAAGGTACTGAAAGGGCAAGTAAAAGTTGTCCTTTTCTCAATCCTCTTTTGGCACGGGTATTTGAGAGAAACCAGAGTAACCATCTAGAAAGCAGAAGTGCGTGTGTTTAGATAGTCTTTCTAGAATTTGATCAATAAAAGGTAGTGGGTAATGATCTTTCCTAGTATATTTATTTAATTTCCTAAAATCAATTACCATTCTATATCCTGTAACAACTCTTTGTAGGATCAATTCATTTTTATCATTAGGAACAACGGTAATACCTCCCTTCTTAGCGACACAATGAACGGGACTAACCCATCTACTATCAACAATAGGATAAATTATACATGCCTCCAGAAGCTTTAATATTTCATTTCTTACCACTTCTTTCATTTTAGGATTTAACCGTCGTTGGTGATCAACAACTGGTTTAGCATCAGGTTCCATATTAATTTTATGCTGACATAGAGTGGGACTAATGCCCTTAAGATCATCATGAGTATATCCAATAGCAGCACGATGCTTCTTTAGAGTTTTCAATAATCTCATTTCTTCATGATCTGAAAGGTTAGCACTAATAATAACATGATATATCTTCTTTCCATGAAGATAACCATATTTCAGAGTATTCGGTAATTGTTTAAGCTCAAACACGGGATCACCCTTGGGTGGAGGAGGATCCCCAAGTATTTCAACAGGCAAGTTGTGTTTCAAAATAGGATGCTCATCAAAGAAAATCCTACATATTTCATTCCTTTCATTCAAATGCATATCATTTTCATGGTCTAGCAAATACTGTTCTAAGGGATCAGTAGGAGGCACAACAATAGAAGCAGGACCAATAATTTCATCCTTACTAGGCAATTCTTTATCATGGGGTTGTCTACGAAATTTAGAAAAATTAAACTCATGGGACACATCCCCAAAACTCACAGTAATAGTTTCTTTCTCACAATCTATCTTAGCATTAACAGTATTCAAGAAAGGCCTACCAAATATAATGGGACAAAAATCATCTTGCGGGGAACCAAGAACAAGAAAATTAGTAGGATATTTTATTTTCCCACACAACACTTCAACATCTCTAACAATCCCAACTTGTGCTATAGTATCTCTATAGCAGGCTTAATGGTAACATCAATTTCCTCTAATTCAGCTGGTGCAATATCATTCATGATCTCCTGATATAAGGTAAAGGGAATTGCACTCACACTAGCACCCACATCACATAGGCCATGATAAAAATGATCTCCTATTTTAACAGAAACAACAGGCATGCCAACTATAGGTATATGTTTATCTTTAGTATCAGGTCTAGCAATTCTAGCAGCTTCATCACAGAAATGAATAACATGGCCATCAATATTATCAACCAAGAGATCTTTATCCATAGCAATACTAGGTTCAACTTTAATTTTTTCCAGGGGGTGTAGGTGTTCTAACATAGCTCTTATGAACCATAGTTGAAGCTTTAGCATGTTCCTTTATTCTAACAGGGAAGGTGGTTTCTCAATGTAAGCAGCAGGAATAACAGGATCAACATTATAAGTAATAGTTTCTTCTTCAACTTTAATAGGTTCAACTACTTTCACTTCAATGGGAGGATGATATTTAAACCAATTCTCCTTAGGGAGATCAACATGAGTAGCAAATGATTCACAGAAATAAGCTACTATCTCAGAGTCAAGTCCATATTTAGTGCTAAATTCACGAAAAGCATCGGTGTCTATAAAGGATTTAACACAATAAAACTTAAGGTTTATACCTGACTCCTTACCTTTATCGAGTTCCCAATCTTCAGAGTTGTGTTTAGTTCTTTCCAATAAATCCCATTTGAATTCAATATCTTTCTTCATAAAGGAACCAGTACAAGAAGTATCGAGCATGGATTTATCATTACGAGAAAGCCGAGCATAAAAATTCTGAATAATAATTTCTCTTGAGAGCTCATGATTGGGGCATGAATATAACATTGACTTAAGCCTCCCCCAAGCTTGAGCGACACTTTCTCCTTCACGAGGCCAAAAATTATTGATATAATTCCGATCAGGATGAACCACATGCATAGGATAAAACTTCTGATGAAATTCCAATTTCAATCGGTTGTAGTTCCATGATCCAATATCATCCCATAGCCTATACCATGTCAATGCTTTCTCCTTCAAATATAAAGGAAATACCTTCTTCTTGACATCATCCTCGGGTAAACCTGCAAGCTTAAATAATCCAAAAACTTCATCCACATTGATTAGATGCAAATCAGGATGTAGTGTTACATCTCCTCCATAAGGATTAGCTAGCAGTTTCTCTATCATACCCGAAGGAATTTCATAATAAATATTTTCAGTAGATTCAGTAGGTTGAGGATCAACTCTTTGTGCTTCCGGTCTAGGTGAAGATACCCCGAACAAGCCCCTCAAAGGATTATTTTCCATAGTAACAAGTGACAGTAAATTGCAACACACTATATAAATTTTTCCTTACCAAATTCCACTCACCAAAGGCGCTTCACTCCCCGACAACGGCGCCAGAAAAGAGTCTTGATGAACCACAAGTATAGGGGATCTATCGTAGTCCTTTCGGTAAGTAAGAGTGTCAACCCCAACAAGGAGCAGAAGGAAATAACAAGCGGTTTTCAGTAAAGTATTCTCTCCAAGCACTGAAATTATCGGTAACAGATAGTTTTGTGATAAGATAATTCGTAACGGGTAGCAAGTAATAAATGTAGAAAAGGTGCAGCAAGGTGGCCCAATCCTTTTTGTAGCAAAGTACAAGCCTGGACAAACTCTTATATAAAGCAAAGAGCTCCCGAGGACACATGGGAATTTCTGTCAAGCTAGTTTTCATCATGCTCATTTGATTCACGTTCGTTACTTTGATAATTTGATATGTGGGTGGACTGGTGCTTGGGTTCTGCCCTTACTTGGACAAACCTACCACTTATGATTAACCTCTCTCGCAAGCATCCGCGACTACGGAAGAAGAATTAAGATAAATCTAACCATAGCATGAAACATATGGATCCAAATTATCCCCTTACGAAGCAGCACATAAACTAGGGTTTAAGCTTCTGTCACTCTAGCAACCCATCATCTACTTAGTACTTCCCAATGCCTTCCCCTAGGCCCAAATAATAGTGAAGTGTCCTGTATTCGACATTCACATAACACCACTAGAGGATAGACAACATACATCTCATCAAAAAATCAAATGAATACCAAATTCACATGATTACTTATAACAAGACTTATCCCATGTCCTCAGGAACAAATGTAACTACTCACAAAGCATATTCATGTTCATGATCAGAGGAGTATTAATTATATGAAGGATCTGAACATATGATCTTCCACCAAGTAAACCAACTAGCATCAACTACAAAGAGTAATCAACACCACTAGCAACCCACAGGTACCAATCTGAGGTTTTGTGACAAAGATCGGATAAAAGAGATGAACTAGGGTTTGGTGAGGAGATGGTGCTGATGAAGATGTTGATGGAGATTTACTCCTTCTCGATGAGAGGATCGTTGGTGATGACGATGGCTTCGATTTCCCCCTCCAAGAGGGAAGTTTCCCCGGTAGAACAGCTTCGCCGGAGCCCTAGATTGGTTCTGCCCAAGTTCCGCCTCGAGACGGCGGCGCTTCATCCCAAAAGCTCTCTTTTGATTTTTTTTTCTCTAGGTCAAAACCCTTCATATAGCATAAGATGGGCACCAGAGGGCTGCCAGGGGGCCCACAAGCCACAAGGGCACGACGAGGGGGTAGGTCGCGCCCAGCAGGCTTGTGACCTCCTCGTGGGTCCCCTATGGTATTTCTTTCGCCCAATATTTTTTATATATTCCAAAACAATTCTCCGTAACTTTTCATGACTTTTGGAGTTGTGCATAATAGGTCTCATATTTGCTCCTTTTCCAGTCCAGAATTCTAGCTATCGGCATTCTCCCTCTTCATGTAAACCCTGTAAAATAAGAGACAAAAGGCATAAGTATTGTACCATAATGTGTAATAACAACCCATAATGCAATAAATATCAATATAAAAGCATGATGCAAAATGTACGTATCACCGAACCGGATTATAAACTCAGAGATGACTTTTTTCGCATCCAGAAGGACAATGCAACGATCATCATGAAAGAAGACATCGAAGATAATGAGATGTTCCACCACGGCCTTATATCGCAAGTTGACATGTGAACTCCTATAGCCTATAATGTCTGGACCTGACCTCGTTCACAAAGCTAGGGTGCATCCTCCCAGATCTTGATGGATGGAACTTCCAGTGATTGACGATGGCGATGATGATGTGTTGGTTGAATTTGTAATTTCTGTAGCGACGAAACTTTGTGATGTAAACGGTCCTGCTAAACTTGCGTAACACTAGCTAGTTAATTAGGTTGGGTACGATGAACCTGCGTAGATTATGTTTACTATATGTTGAATCTATTTGCTAACTCTTTCTCTTCGTGTTTCTCAAGTATATTATGTTGTATATTATTGTTGAATTGGCTTGATGTAAACGCATCTTTAATGGGTACTTAGGTCCTTGATGGTGAAGAAGTGTTATGTCGTGTACATAGGGATTGTTCCGGGAGTGTACAACGAGTGGTCGGAGTGTCAGGCCCAAGTGGCAGCCAGAAAGGGTTCGATAGAAGACAATAAGCAGAAGCTAGTTACTCGAGGTTCACGCTAGCATGGGAGAGGAATCAGAACTGACGCTTCATGTACTACATAATCCCGCTCTTGCTCGTCGTGATAGCTCTTCTCTTCTATATCATAGTTTAGATGGATGATGAAACATGTATATGGGATGACCATGTAGTTAATTGTATCCGGGACATGTGATAACTTGTACCGCTATATATTTCAAGATGATGATGAGAGACATCAACCATTTGTGTTGGATGATGATGATGATGACATGATATGATGAGACTATTGTATGTGTATGCATGATATGATGACATTTGTATGTGTATGATATGATGAGACTATTGTGTGTATGATATGATAGAGAATATTGTATAAAATCTCTACAAATACAGAGTAAATACGTAGCAGAAAAAAATACAAAAAATAATAACAGTAGTGTGGGCATGTGTATAGCAGCAACGCTACTTTATCGGTAGCACATGCTAAATAGGGGCGTTGCGACTTTTAGCGGTAGCGCGAGTTAATCCCCCCGCTACCGCTATCAATAGTAGGAGTAGCGTGGGGGTAGAACCTGTGCTACTGCTAAAAGTTAGTTGTACCATCGTAGTAGTAACTCGGGTGCCCGTGCTACTGCCAGGCCTTTAACCCGCGCTATTGCTAGGGTTTTCCCGAGTAATGTGGGGGGATTCCCATTGTAGGGTCTTGCAATACGTTCATGATTTACTTATAATGGGTAGCGAGAGTGATATAAGCTTATAGCCGAGTAAGGGTTTTTTTACATATGGGAAGGGAACTTGTTACTTAATGCTATGGTTGGGTTTACCTTAATGATTTCTAGTAGTTGCAGATGCTTGCTATAGGTCCGATCATAACTTCATATGATCTAAGTACAGGAAGTATGTTAGTTCATGCCTCTCCCTCATATAAAATTGCAATAATGATTATTGATCTGGTTATCAATTGCCTAGAACAATCTCGTAAATCCTTGCAACACTTTTCCACACTAGGTATATTAACTTAATTGCATTTTTATTAAAACAACACTTAACTTCTATTTCCTAGTTCTTTATTATCTTGCAAACTTATCCTATTAAATCTACAAACTACTTCTAGTTTTATTCCCGCAAACTAGTTTTATTCTTGTTCTAGGTAAAGTAAGCGTTAGTGTGCGTAGAGTTCTATCGATGGTCAATAGAATTTGAGAGAATATTAATTCTACCTTTAGCTCCTCGTTTGCTCGACACTCTTACTTATTGAAAGAGGCTACAAACGATCCCCTATACTTGTGGGTTATCAAGACCTTTTGCCAGAGCCGGCGCCGGGGAGCAATAGCGTAGGGTGGATATTCTCGTGTGTGCTTGTTTGCTTTATCTCTAAGTCATTTTTATTATCTATTCTCGGTTGTTTTATATCTTAGTTATGGATACGAACACGAAATGCCAGAAAAATAGTTGTACTTTCTACTCATGGAGATGAGGAACCTCTTAAAACCCTCGATGTTAGTTATGTGGAAAACATTAAATACTACTTTGATAATCCTGATAAATCTCCATTCAACTTGATAATGGGAGATACTTTGGATCGCTGGGAATACTTTATGTATTATCTCTTGACTAAAAAAGGGAAACACTTAGGGGATCAAATTAAAATGTCGCGTTGGCATGCTTGGAATTTATGCTCAAGGTGTGATTATACTTGTTTCTCTAAGATGAAGGCTCCACACCTTCCCTTTCAATGTGAATTTAATAATATGAAACCTTGGCTTCTTATGCTAATGTTATATATGATTACTATGATGTGGAACAAATAGAAGAATTTGTTGATTTTAAGGGTACTCGTGAAATTGAATCTTTGTTTGAAAAGTGTGAAGATTGTAATGATGCTCTTTTCAGATCTAAAATTATGTTATACATAAATATTGCTATGAAAATTATGAATACAATGCCTCTATTAATGAATTTATCAAGGAAGTCTCTGCTGCCCAAGAAGAGACTAATATTTTGCAGGAAACTATGGAAGAAGAATTTGTTGAAACTGTGAGTTCATTAGATGAAAAAGATGATGAGGAGAGCAAAGAACAGAAGGAGGAAGAGCAGATTAGCTACCCGCACCCACCTTCTAATGAGATTAACACTTTACCTCATACATTTTTTAATATCCCTTCGTGCTTACCAAGGTTGAACGCTATGATAACTGCTATGATCCCTTGGATTCGTTTGGAATATCCCTTTTTGATGAACTTGATGCTTGCTATGCTTATGTCCATGAGGCCAATACTAATTATGCTTATAGAGATGAACTTGCTAGTTCCTTATGTTAAGCATGAAATTTTTGCTATTGCACCCACACACGATAGTCCTATTATCTTTTTGAATTCTCCCAACTACACTATATCGGAGAAGTTTGTGATTATTAAGGATTATATTGATGGGTTGCATTTTAGCCATTGCACATGATGATTTTGATGGATATAATATGCATGTGCTTTATTATCCTACTTGCAATTATTATGAGAGAGGAACCAAATCTTCACATTTCTCTGTTTCCAATACGATAAAATTGCAAGAAACTGTTTATACTATGCATGACTGGTTCTTCTATAACATGCCAATGCATAGGAAGAGAGTTATACTTCGTTGTTACATGCTATATGTTGCTTTATGCTCACTACTAAATTACAAATCATTTTTAATTAAAATTGGCTTTGATATACCTTGGGATCCGGGTGGATCAATTACTTGAGCGCTATATGCCTAGCTTAATGGCTTTAAAGAAACGCTGTCAAGGAGACACCCGAAAGTTTTAGAAAGTCATTTTATTCTGTTGTGTTTTTAAAATAATTAAAAACAAAAAATAGAGTGGGTAATTTAAAACGTTTTCAAAGAAAAGTGAAAGTGAGAAAGAGGAGCACCATTGAAGTGGGGGACGTCCTTGAACTTTTGTTCATGCCCATGGAAACTTTGTGATTCTTGACTATAAAAACTTTTCAACAAAAATAATTAACCACTTGTACAAATCCATTGTATTATAACAATAATAATGCACTAAGATTTATCCTTAGGATGTTTTACTGGAGCGTGCAAAAATTCTGATTTTTTACAAAGTACAGTTATGCAAATTGTTTATTATGTCCTAATTTTTCAGAATTTTATGAGTTACAAAAGCATATGTTTCATCTGCATCTTTATAGACTCGTTTGTTTTTCACAGATTATTGTTATAGTTTCTTTATCTGCTTATGTTTGAAATCTTGTTGAGCCCCATTAATTTGAGTGCCGTAGACTTATGATAGCATAAAGTTGGTAATGTTGGATTATAATTATACAATAATGTTATAGCAAGACATGATGAGATTTGAAGTTACATGTACTAACCCTTCTAATAAAAGTTATGTTAAGTTTTTTGTGGATGAAGTGTTCAAAGATCGAGGAGATATCGATATGAGAAGAATAAGGAGAGGCGGGAGTTCAAGATTGGAGATGCCCAAGGCACCCCAAGTAAATATTCAAGAAGACTCAAGTGTGTAAGCTTGGGGATGCCCCGGAAGGCATCTCGTCTTTTTTCCTCGACAATTATCGGTATGTCTCGATTTTCTTGTTCACGTGATATGCGTAAATTATTGGAGCATTGTATGCCTTTTATTTTTCTTTTAGCAATGCACCATAATGGCATGGGATAGTACTTGATTGATTTATAGGATACTCTTTGCACTTCACTTATATCCTTTGAGTATAACTTTATAGAATGCTTCGTGTGCTTCACTTATATCTATTGAAGTTTGGATGCTCGCTTCTCTACTTTGGGAACAACATTATTCGTAGAGTTCTCTTTTGCTTCACTTATATTTATTAAAGCGTGGTCTTTTGTATAATGAATTAAACTCTCATGCTTCACTTATATCTATTTAGAGAGTTAATAGGAATTGGTCATTCACATGGTTAGTCATAAAATCCTGCATGAAACATGTAGATCACTGAATATGATGTTCGATTCCTTGCAATAGTTTTGCGACATTAAGGTAGTAATATGTGGGTGCACTAGTGGATGATCATGGTTTAGTAGGAATGTCTATGTTAAGATTTGTGATCTCTTGTTCATTAAAGTGCCAATTATGGCATGACTGGTATGTTGGAGCACTTTTATTCCCATTGAAATCCTTGTGTTGTTTGAGTCGGGCATGCGCGATGGTTAAATCCTCCCAACGTCCTCATTAGGGGTGCACTGGTAGTTCTTTGCTTCAAGAGAGCTAATAAATTTTTCAAGATAAGTATGTGAGTACTTTATGACTAATGTGAGTCCATGATTATACACACTCCCACTTTTCCGCAATTTGCTAGCCTCTTTCGTACCGTGCATTGCCCTTTCTCACCTCGAGAGTTGGTGCAAACTTCGTCGGTGCATCCAAACCCCGTGATATCATACGCTCTATCAGACATAATCCTCCTTATATCTTCTTGAAAACAACCACCATACCTACATATTATGGCATTTCCATAGCCATTCCGAGATATATTGCCATGCAACTTCCATCATCATCACATACATGACTTGAGCATTCATTGCCATATTGCTTTGCATGATCGTAAGATAGCTAGCATGATATTTCCATGGCTTGTATATTTTTTGATATCTTTGCTACGCTAACATCATTGCACATCCTGGTACACTGCCAGAGGCATTCCTATAGAGTCATCTTGTATAGTTTTTATCGAGTTGTAAGTACATAAAAGTGCGATGTTCATTATTATTAGAGCATTGTCCCAATGAGGAAAGGATGACCGAGACTATGATTACCCCACAAGTTGGGATGAGACTCCGGACAAAAAAAAAAAAGGGGAGGCAAAAAGAGCCCACCTAAAAAATAAAAAAATGAGATAAAAAGAGAGAAGGGGCAATGTTACTATACTTTTACCACACCTGTGCCTCAAAGTAGCACCATGTTCTTCATATAGAGAGTCTCGTGAGTTGTCACTTTCATATACCAGTGAGAATTTTTCATCATAGAACTTGGCTTCTATATTCCGATGATGGGCTTCCTCAAAATGCCCGAGGTCTTAACGAGCAAGCAAGTTGGATGCACATCAACTTAGTTTCATTTCAACTTTCATACACTTATAGCTCTTAGTGAATCCGTTGCATGGCAATCGCTACTCCTTGCATTGATATCGATTGATGGGCATCTCCATAGCCCGTTGATCCGCCAAGTTGATGCGATCTTTTCTTCCTTTTTAACTTCTCCTATTGATGACTAGTACCATATTATATTCCACTCATAGTGTTATGTCCATGGTTAACGCCCATGTATTGAGTATAGTTGAAAATGATGAAGCGCGTGAAAAAGTATGAGCCAAATGCCTGACTTGACACCGGGGTGATCGTGATTTTTACTTGTCTTGGGAAGACGGAGTCATGCCATGCTTACAAGATTAAGTGTGTAGGGATAACGTTCTTTAGCACCATTTATTTTGAAGGACGTGATTGTTTATTAGTAAACCTGAGTATGGATGTCTTTTTGTCAAATGATAGACTATTGTCTTGAATCACTTATATCTTAATATTCATGCCATGATCGGATATTTGTTCAAGACTATGTTAGGTAGAATTCCGCGTCAAAAATTATCTTTTTATCATTTACCTACTCGATGACGAGCAGGAGTTAAGCTTGGGGATGCTGACACGTCTCCGTCGTATCTATAATTTTTGAATATTTCATGCCATTATTTTATAACTTTTATATACTTTTAGCAACAATTTAACTGATTTTCTTGGACTAACATATTGATACATTCCCAGTGTCAGTTCCTGTTTGTTGCATGTTTTTTGTTACGTAAAAAATTCATACCAAACGAAGTCCAAATGTGATAAATTTTTATGGTGATTTATTTTGAAATATATGTGTTTGGGGGGGGATAATCAATGCCATATGATATCCGAGGGGTCCACGAGCTCACTAGGCGCGCCCTAGGGGATAGGGCGCTCCACGCAAGCTCGTGGGCGCCTTGGAGGTCGGTTGGGGTGTCCTTTGGCCACAAGGAAGCTAATATCCAGATAAAAATCCTCTCAAAATTTCAGCCCAATCGGAGTTATGGATATTTGGGAATTTAAGAAAGCGGTTAAACGCCCGAAAACAGGAACATGAAACAGAAGAAAACAAAGAGAGGGAGAGAGAATCTGGGAGGGCTTCTGCCCTCCAAGAGCCACGATGACCAATGAACAAAGGGTAAACCCTCCTCCCGTCTAGGAGGGAGTCCAAGGAAGAAGAAGAAGGAGATGGGACCTCTCGCCCTCTCTCCCGGTGGCACTGAAACATCACCGGGAAAATCATCGTGACGATGATTTACACCAACAACTCCGTTGTGTTCCTCAACACCACCATTACGTTCCCTCATCTATTTACAATGGTTCACTCTCATGCAACCCGCTATACCCCTTACTTGAACATGATGCATTTTGCTTCATATTATTATCCAATGACATGTTGCCATACTATGATGTTTGAGTAAATTTGTTTTGTTCAATGGGTTGATTGATGATCTTGATTGGTTTGATTTCCATGTTTTATTTTGGTGTTGTCCTATGGTGCCTCCTGTGTCGCGCACACGTGGAGAATTCCCGCTATAGGGTGTTGCAATACGTTCATGGTTCGCTTATAGTGGGTAGCGAGAGCGACAAAATCTTATACCTGAGTAAGGGGTGTTGCATATGAGAGTAAATGGGACTTGTTACTTAATGCTATGGTTGAGTTTACCTTAATGATTTCTAGTAGTTATAGATGCTTGCTAGAGGTCCAATCATAAGCTCATATGATCCAAGTACGGGAAGTATGTTAGCTCATGTCTTTTTCTCATATAAAATTGTAATAATGATTACCGATCTTGTTATCACTTGCCTAGGATAGTCTCGTAAATCCTTGCAGCACTTTTGCACACTCGCTATATTAACTTAATTGTAATTTTATTAAAACAACACCTAACTTTTATTTTTATGTTCTTTATTATCTTGCAAACTTATCCTATTAAGCCTACAAAGTACTTCTAGTTTTATTTCCGCAAACTAATTTTATTCTAGTTATAGGTAAAGTAAGCGTTAGTATGCATATAGTTGTATCGATGGTCGATAGAACTAGAGAGAATATTAATTCTACCTTTAGCTCTTTGTTGGGATCGACACTCTTACTTATCAAAAAAGGCTACAAATGATCCCTATAATTGTGGGTTATCATTAGCCCCGCCACCAGCAACACCTCCTGTCCAAGAGACGGTGACCCAGGGTAGCACACCTGACCGAGCAGGCTCGCACGCCAAATAGGTGAGGAGAGGAGGCGCCAGATCTTGTGCACCATCGATCGTAGAAGCCGCCATCGGCCGTCCTTGACCACTGGGATCCCGTCGCCCGCACGACCAAGTCACTGGATCGACTGTTCGCACTACCGCTCGCCGCATAGCCGACGATGCCTCGCCATAGGAGCCGCTTCTCCACATCCAGAGCTTCTCGCATGGAGGTAGGGAAGTCGGAGGCCCCACCACCATCATCCTTGGCATCGACTAAGGCTTGCCCGAGTCTTCTTGAAGAGGCGACGAGGGAGGATGAGGAAGGAGAACGCCTGGCGACGCGGCTAGGGTTCGCCTCCCCCCCCTGAGTCGCCCGAGCAGGGCGATACATGGGGTGAAGGGATTCTGGGGGGGGCAAATTGTATTTCGCATGAGACTAGTAAAAGATATTCCCTCATTTCAAAAACAACTAAAGATTTATGTTTGTCTTAGCTCCTAGGATTATTCCCAATTTGTATATAGTTGATAAATCTCGTTTGGGGAATGTTTTGCGTGATGATTTTGGTGTTTCCCATGCATCTTATCCGATTGATGGCGAGGAAATTGTAGTAATCAATTTCATGCGACGATTGTTCATTTGTTCACACGATTTCGCCATAGCGGCTCATGTGGAATTGCTCGCTGCCGGTGAATTTGAACACCCCCTCTATTGATTTGTATAACAGACAAATATTATGGGCCCACATGTCAGCCTCTCAAGGCTCCCAGAGATATCTCTACTGCACATCTGAGGGGCTCCGCTGAAAGTGCCTTATGGCAATATGTCTACTAGTGTTATTGGTTATGATGAAGTGGTGGTTAGTACACCATGAATTTAAGGATGTGGTTCAAAAAAATATGGTAAGTACACCCTGAATTTAAGGATCTGGTTCAAAGAAATCTTGTTAGCCCCTCACCTTTCTCCTTTGCCATTGATACTTGGCAATTCAAAACCAAGTTGTTTAGGAAAAAAGTTAAAGGGTGGTCCATCAATATTGATGATGTTGTTGAGAAAGAGAAAAAAGAGCTTATACTTGAATTTGATATCCTGGACAAAACATATTCTTTGACGTGGAATGTCAAATGATGAGAGATATCCAGGCTAAAGTAAAAGATGTTTGGAAGAAATAAGAGACTATTATGTGGAAAAGATATAGAACTAGGAAAACTGAAGGGCATAGGAACACTACTTATTTACATAATGTTACTAACTGGAGAAGGTGAAAACACACACATGTCTATGTTGATTGGAAACGAGTGACCTGCGTCCAGCAATACCGATATGTTAGATATTGCCGCCAAGTTCTGTAAAATATTTTTCTGGTTTTGAACCTAAATCTGATATACATCTAGGTGTTCATTTTTAGTCTGATGATGAACTGCTCACAAGAGCTGAACAAGAGGCTTTAGAGATACCTATTTCCGAGGAGGAAACTAGAATTTCTATGATGGGTTCTTATGCTAGTGGTGGTCCTGATCCTGATGGGTTGTCCTTCCTGTTTTATCTAAGCTTTTGGGATGTTACGAAAAAGATTTTATGGCTCTTGTTAAAGATTACGAGAATGGTGAACTGGACAATACCTGATTACATTGTGATATTATTATCTTAATTCTAAGGGAGTGGATGTTATAGAAATGAAAAAACATACCTATTAGCTTAAGCAATTGCTTTGTCAAGATTTTTAGTATGGCCTTAACTAATTGAGTTTCTCCAACGTGTCAAAGGATTTTATCCTCTTGTCAAGAGGATTTTGTCGAAGGTAGATACATTTTAGAGGGCATTGTTACTGCTCATGAAACTATCCATGAGATGCACCAATCTAATAAACATGGTGTGATTTTTATGTTGGATTATGAGAAAGCCTATGATAGAGTGAATTGGGATTTTTTTTTGCGAAAATGCTTATTTTTAGAGGCTTTGGTAATAAATGGATTATGTGGGTCTTAAGTACTATTCATCACTACTCCTTTTGTGTTAGACTTGATGATTGTAATGGACCTTGGTTTGTAAGTGGTAATGGGTATAAACAAGAAGATCCTTTATCTCCTATCTTATTTAATCTAGTGGCTTATGTTTTCTCTCGGATGCTTTATAAAGCCGCTAGGCCCCCCTTGTTCGGGACACTGATAACGAGGGTGAGGTCTTTGTTCATTTGTTGGCCAGGTGAGACGAAACAAATGACATATCAACTCCCTTTAACAATAGATGTGTATTCATTCTTGTGTTTTGTAATTCAAGTTTCTTAAACATTCTATGCAAACAAGAATTCTCCGTATTAGTGGCATGTGCCTACTCTAGGAATCAGAAAAATACATTAATCATGAACTCCTGTAAAATGATAAGAATGGTTAGGAACATGTTATGAACCGGAACACACTATGAAGACTACCAAATCCTTTTTTTATTTTATTTTTTAATATAATTTTGAGAGCAATTAAAAAATAAGTTCATTTAGTTAGAGAAGCGGATGTATAACTGAACTATATCTTCAAATCCTCGTGAATATTTGGTGATCCCTTGAAAACAAAATTGTTGTGGGAACCTCTCTACCGCATTCCTTAATATAAAAACAATGTTTGAAAGTGAAAAACAAAACAAAGAAATTAGTGCTGGTTGGAAAACTAGTGCTTGCATGCGAGTGGCACTTGGGTCGGCCCATTAGGCTGTCGGTCCGTGCTCACGCGCTCGTCGCTCGCCTATGCACGCTGCGCTTGCCCAGTCATCGTTGGATGCGCTCATCCATTTTTTCGAAAAGTAGAAGTTATTGGTCTTTAAAAAGATAGGCACCGCCTTTACAGAAAAAACAAGAATTTTAAAAAGTTGCGAACAAACACCCTGATTTCTAGAAAAAATAGGGATTTAAATTCATGAATTTAGAAAAAGTATGTCAATTTGAGAAAAGATCATGAATTTGAATAAAGTTCACGAATTTGTTTTTTATATGAATTCGGGAAAATTTCATGAATATTAAAATGTATATGATTTTTTTAAAATTGTTCGTGAATTTGGAGAAGTTCACGTATTGGAATAAATCACGAATTTAATGTTCACAAATTTGCGAAAATTTCACGAACTTGAAAAAGAAAAAAAAAAGTAAACCAGGAAAACCCTACCGGAAGCTTCCAGAAGCTTCACAAAACTGCGGTAGATAATGTCGTAAAATAGACCCCTTTATGGGCTGTCCATTTCTACGTATTACAAATGGGCCTATAAGCAGCGCTTATGTGCACATAAGAGAGAGGGCCGGCCAACTCGCCAACTGGGCCTTATACCCGGGCTCGTTTATTTGTCCTCGCTTTTCCCGTTTACTACAACACTTCTTCGCAATTCACATATCTTCTCCCACCGCCGCCGCCTCCTTCTCCCCCAGCCGCCGCCTCCTTCTCCGGCCCCGAGCAATCCCACCGACCCGCGAGCAACGCCCTCGCGCCGCGCCATGGGGCGACCAGCGAGCGGCGCCTCGGCGTCGAAGAAGCCCAAGGCCAAGTCCAAGCCGAAGCAGCGCGGCGGCGTCGACTTCAAGGTAACCACCGCGACCGTCCCCTGAAGCGCTCCCCGACCCCCAGTCTCCGCTCGGAGCCACCGCCGATGCTAACCATTTAAGCTCTTTGCGGTTCGCAGAAGTACAAGCACAAGGTAGGGCGCAAGCTGCCGCCGCCGAAGAACGCCACCAACACGGAGATTAAGTCCAAATGTGAGTCGAGCTGCATTGCTAGTAAATTGGTTCTGACGTGTGGAGGCGCTTAACTAGGGTTTGTTTTCTCTTTTTTTTCCTTCTTGCAGTGATCGTGCTGCCGGAGCAGACCATGGCGTCGGAGAGGTCAGGCATGGCGGTGAACAAGCGCGGGCTCACGCTGCGGGAGCTCCTGCAGCAGACGGTGCACTACAATCCCAAAGTGCGGCGAGGTGAGCTGCCCCTTAACCTCTGGCCCGTCGCATTGCGACGCCTGTGTGCACAGCAGCTCACTGGAAATATGCTTCTTATTGTTGTTGTTGTAGCTGCAATGAATGGAATAAAGGATCTTGTCACCAAGCATCCAGCAGAGCTTAAATTGCACAAGGTTGCTATGATTGAGAAGCTGCAGGAACGGATATGCGACAGTGACAAGGTGGTTCGTGACTCGTTGTACAGTTTACTGCAGTCTCTTGTATTCCCATCCTTGAAAGAGGTACAACCCCACTCCTCCCCTCTGCGACCGAATGTGCTGCTGGGATGACCAGAAAACATTTATTTGAACAATGAAGATACTATGTTTAGCCTTTTGCATCACCCTATATGAACAGGGTGCAAACTGAGTCTGGAACATAATGTATTAGCCTGCTTATTGATATTGACTGCATCTGCAAATACAAACTGAAGCTCCATTTCTAGAAAATTTGATGATCAGTGATAATTCATTAAGGTGCTCCAAACAATGAAGGACTAAACTTTCCTTTTTTCTCTTCGCGAACCATAAAGCTGCTTATTGACTGCATATGCATATATAAATCGAAACCCTGTTTGTTGAAAACTTGATGGTCGGTGATAATTTTTAATGTGCTCCAAACAATGAAGCACCAAACATTCCTTCATTCTGGTTTAACCCACAATTGTCTAGTGTCTATTTTGTTTCGCGGACCATGGAATCTCTTCTAAGTAGTATAAGCTCATATATGCCATATTTTTAGTAAATCTTATATATTATTATTCTTTTGACCTGCTCCAGTTTTCTGTATCTACTCCTATTTTCTTGGCCAGATGTGATCATGTGATACTTTTCTGTTTATTACAGGACAATGCAATGTCTACCCGCAGCACATTATCTCTATTGATGGCAAATGTCTTGAATGGAATGACACACCTATCTATGGATATCCAGTTAATGGCTTTCAGGTTTTTGGAGCTCGTGGTCCTCAATTTCCCATCCTCTTTTCCCAGATATGCTGAACAGGTCAGTGGAGTTCAGTCATGTATCGATGTGTTGCAAGTTGAATGCTTGCTTGTGTGCTAACGAAGTCTAGTTTGTTACAAATGCATTCAGGCTGATTGCCGTTCCTGCTAGGTGTGTAATTGGCCATATTCATTACCAATTAATAATTTCTTTTGCACCATTCCTTCTTACAGGCTTTCAACAACTTCGTTGCTGTACTGAGCAACGACAGGATCCATCTGCAGGATAAGAGTAAACTTAACAGTGTCCTTGCCGGGCTTGCTCACTGTCTTTCCTTGGTTGCTCGTGTGACGGAAAATGATGATGCATCAAATCGTCTGGTCCGTGCAGTTAGCAAGCTGAATCTTTTCTTCCTTCGAATTTTTCTTCCTGCACCTGGAACTGTGATGGCAAACTTGGTGAAATAGCAAGTGCACATGTTCTGAAATGTAGAAACGTGTATATTGTAATGATCGAAATCTTTGCTCGTGATCTACAGGTTCATAACCGCTCTATGGGGGAACTTTGGAAACCTTCCCTTGATGAAGATAACCCTGGAAGTGGTAAGTCTTGTAGATACCATCCTCTTTTGTTGCTTCCTTAACTGCAATGGAATTTGTGCAGCACCACCATGCCGCCCTTTAAGGTTTTAAGGAACAAATAACACTGAGTGTGAAATTAGTTGCAACATGATCAGAGAAATCCCAATACTTAGCCTTTTGAGCACTCAACTCCCTAGATATTTAACACTTACAACATTGTTTTCAATGGGATCTACCGTCTACTAAGTGCTACCTGGTCACGAAATAAGTGAACTCCGAATACTAATTATTGGATAGCTTTTGAGAAGGGGCACTTTCTGTTTTCGTTATGATCGGCAGATCTGCAAGTGTTTAATCAGGAGAGTAAACTGACATATAATTGATTTGGTAGTTTAGTTGGATTCGGAATATGAAGTAAGAGCAAAACTGTAGGAAATGGCGTTTTTTTATGGGTGATAACGTAAACAGCTATTACAGCCCTATAGCAGCATATTTCCTTGTTGTAGATACACATGACACATCTTACCTGACTATTTGCTACTTTTGGTTATGTCCTTCTGTAATTTTGTCCTTATTATTATTGTCTTATTCCTTACTGCATTGCAGGAGCATTCGCGACATCTGATGTACTAATGAAACTTCAGAACCTCATCCGAATTCTCGTTAATTCGATAGAGGTTTCAGCTTCAGAAATTTGTGCAAAGCCAGCTAATGATGCTCAGTCAAGTGAAGCATTATTATCAGCCCTTCATTGTCTGCATCTAATATGTACAACATTTATTCACGAGGCAAAGAAATCTCAGATGGAATTTGGTAGATCAAAAACTCAGTCCGGGCCTGATTGGCTGAATAGTTCTGTGTTGGTATATCTAAAGAAATTATGGAGAGTGAAACGCTTGTTTCATGAGAAGGTATGAAGTTGTTCCTGCTAATTACTAACTATCAGAGCAAAAAATTGTATGGTTTGATTTGTAGCTTTGGAGGGATAATAACAAATTGCTGAATAAATCCAACATAAGTTGACTAGGAGGTAATGGAATCCTATAGGATTCCTTAGGCCTCCTTTGATTGATAGGATATAGGATTATCATAGGAATAGGAAGTTTGTAGGAAATGAAATGACATGTATCTTAACTACTATGAGTAGGAATAGGAAAAAGTGATCATTTAGTTCACATCATAGGAATTTTTCCATTTAGTCTAGGCTCATTTTTATTTTCCTATGAAATGTGGAGGATAGGAACCATTCCTATGTAGGAATAGGAATCCATTCCTATGAACCAAAGGGCTCTAAAGGAAAAATTCCTATAAGAATCCTATCCCATAGAATTCCTATGAAATTCCTCCAAACCAAAGGAGGCCTTAATGGTCTTGTTAGAACATGCGACCTTAAAAAACGTAGGACTTGGAAGAGCACCGGAATTTGGGGCCTCCTTTGGTTCATAGGATAGGAGTATCATACGAAGTGAGATGACATGTATCTCAATTCCTATAGGGAAAGAGATGTCATTTGATGCATAGGATGCGAACTTTTCCATTGAGTCTAGGCTAATGTTTTTTTCCCCTTTGAAATGTGAAGGATTGATTCCTATCCTACATAGGAATAGGAATCCATTCCTACAAACCAAAGGGCTCCAAAGGAATTCTTCCTTTGAAAATCCTATCCTATAAAATTCCTACAAACCAAAGGAGGCCTGGATGTTATGTTTTCCAGATTCCTACAAGATGAGAAATGCTGAAACCTAAAGGACAGACCTAGTGCTAGAAGCTCCCACACCAGGTGGGGGTGGGGAAGGATTATACGAGGCAAGCCTTACCCCTGCACAGTGCAATGCAGAGAGGCTGCGTCGAACCCGGACCTCTTGGTGCAAGTGGGGAGTACTTCACCTCTGCGCCAGGCCTATACTTCAAAATGCTGAAACCTAGGAAGACTTAAAAGTTGCTCTTCTTTTGTTTAAAGCAGAAAAAAAAGTCGCTGTTTTGATGTCAGACACGGTAAGCACATGAAATTGAGACACCTTACCCATAATTTATGGGATGGTCTCATTATTAGTCATTCCTTTCTTTTGACGCCCTGTTAGGAAATATTTCTATGGGAACTCAAATTCTCTAAAATTCTCATGTTTTTTCCTTCGTTCCGAATGGCACGTAAAGTTGCTGGTCCTATTTGTGGATTGGTGGATAGAATGTTCGTGTATTTGTATTGAATTAATGTATACAGAACACTTGGTGTTTAATTTGTTGGTAATGATATGCTTTTGTACTTAAGTGTTGACGTGTGATGTTTAATGTCGGAGTTCTTGTGTTAACGTAAGACATTTAATCCTGCTTTCTTCAGAAGGTTTTTGCTATAACAAACATTTTGCTCACAGCTTATCTCGGTTCTTACGAAGTTGTGTTTCTCATGGCAGGGAGATGACAGATTTTTCGTCTTCAATCTGAAAATTGCTGAACTCTTTTTGTGCTTGAGCACATGTGTGGATGATACGTTGTTTCCAGCTGAGGAGTTATGCCAGTTTGTATCTTCGTTATTTGCAAAGGTTGTCTGTGGTTTGAACGGTTTCAACAACTGATGTGTATTGTTGCCCTTTCTTGCTGATAAATCTTAGACATCTTCTGATTTTTCCTCTGCCATTTCATTATTATATTTTTCTGATGGGTGATCTCTTCTGATTTATCAGGCAAAAGTACTTCGTAACAAGGATCTAATGGAAACACATTTGGGTCCACTTATAACTTGTATACCGGGTCTTTTGGCCAATTGTGCAGATGAATCAAAAGGATATCTGTTGGAGGTATGGCTGATTTTCTTTTACTGATATGTCAATATGTTGGTTATTTCGCAACTTCATCAAAATAAGAGTATATTGAACTGCAGGCATTTACAGATGCATTTAGAGATTCCAAGGTGGACTGCAAGCTAATGTTGCCATATTTGGATGCAGCGGGGAAAATGCTACTTCCTGTAGGTGTCTTTATTATTGGAACTTAAATTGCTTCTGTATGTGTTGTGATGTGATATATTTAATCATCCAGAAAAATAGCTCGCCTTACATAATTCTGATATGGATTACAAAATTGCTGCATGGATTAAAAAGGTTAAGGTATTGTGCTCTAATGTTGCCATATTGTACAAAATTGCTGCATGGATTACATAATGTTGCCATATTGTACTCTATAAAACATAGAATCATGAATTCAAACACATCATTAAATCACTAAGTAGAGAAACGAAAAAAAGATAAATTCTGACAAATGATCAATTGGAAAGAAAAATAATATGGCAAAACTCAGCTCTAACAGCAATCTTCTCCTTTCCCTCCTAACACCAGTCAATCATGTTGTGAGTTGATCATTTGAAAAATTGAGTGTCTGTAACCTGTAAGTCATTTTAATGTACATATGTTTTGAGTTTCTTTCTAGTGAACTTCTCATGTCGATTTGTGGCGTGACCAACACTAGATACTTCCTCGCACTTAATCATTCTGCATGTTTAGCTGAAAACGACATCAGAGTACCGATGTATGATTTGTTTCCTAACATCTTTTATCCTTGCTTAGGAGAAATCGGGGATATGGTTTACTGAAATTGATTTAGGCTTATCGGAATATCATAGCGCTTGGATAGGCGAGCTTCCTGGAATATTACTACAATCAGTTGATAAAGCTCCCTCAGTTACAAAGGTATGTTGAGTTTGTCAGTATAGAGCTGTTAAACCATTCGTCAACATAGCCATTATAACCAGGTTGAACATCTGTGGTTAATCTTCTCGATAAATTATGTAATTTATGATGATATGAACTATTGTAGGTTGTATTGGAGCTTCTCCTAAAAATCGGACAGTATTTCCCCACAACTGAGTTTGGAAACCTGCGCCCCTTCATACAGTTATTTGGCACTAAATGTAAGTAACCCACTTTTCAAGAGATCCTATCCTCTGTTTTGATCTTCAGCTAATATCATTTTGCCAACAGCATCATCTGGAGCGGCAGAGGTTGGGCCTTTTGTTAGCCTTCCACATGATTGCCAAGAACTTGTCATTTCATGCCTTTATTACTTCTCCAGTCTGCTCCCTGACACAATCGAGCCATTGGCCTGTTGTTGCTTAAGTAAGTTTTTTTATTCAACAATACCACTTTATTCCACAACCATATAGTTATATTCTTCCCCATTGAGGTTTGTGGATAATATATAATTATATAATGCAGGTGATAAGCTGGAGTCCCTCATGTTAATCAGGATTACTGAAGTTCTACAATCAACTTACAAGGCTGGGAATCTGCAGATAACAGAGCAACTCAGTTTCTTGTCATTATTAATGGCACGATTTGATGTTAATTGTGGTGAGTACCTCAACATGCTTTTTTCGCATGTATTTGTGTACCAGTGGAGTGCAAAGTTTGCTCTTATTAAGTTGATTATGTGGTGAATATTTTTATGTTTTATGGAGTGACTACAATATGATAGTCATTGTCGGTGATAAGACTTCATGATACAAAATGGAAGTTTCTTACCAGAAACAATGGAAAACTTCTCAAACATTGCAGATATTCCTTTAAACTTAAAGATGTATCACTATGATCCTGGAAACCTAGAAATGCAGCCTCTTGGAAAACATACAGCCTCATGATAAAATACAATCAGGATTTTGCATTTCAATCCTCATGATACCGAGAAAAATGCAACAACCTCGCAGTGATGATGCAACATATTTAGATGGTGGCAGGCACTACCGTCTTCATTGCTCTTTCTGGCGACTTTCAAAGCATGGGGTCATGAGTGGATCACTTGGACCATCACCTCTTGGGCCCCTCGCTGCTTCGCATACTCTCTGAACCTAGCTACTTGCATGCTGCTGCTGCTGTTTCACTGAAAAGGGGTTTAGGTGAGGTGGCTGCCTGTAGGAGGCATTGACGGGTGGGGGATGCGGTGTACATTGAGGGTAGGAGGGGGCGAGACAGTGGTAGAGGAAGTTTAGTTGATTTTTTTTTTGTCTGAAGGGGTATATGTACCATTGTGACCCCACTATGTTTTATGCCTTCGCTAAGGTTTACTTTTTAATAGTTATGTGAGCACTTTATTTATTTATTTACTTTTTCCTTACACTTTGCCTTTGAATTTGTTAACTTAGGTATGTCCTGTACTCTGGAGGATGCCGAAAAGGTCTCAAATTGGAAGACTTTCAAGGCCTTGAATCACTTGATTTTGACTTACTTATCTGAGATGGGTGATGGCTCCCTAGTCCTTGAATTGATGTGGAATAATTTAGCTAATGAGATTGTGAGCTTTTGAACCTGTTTTTTTTTTCATGTATCCTCACAACGGTCATTGAACTCATGTTAGCTTTACCGCAGGCACGAAAACCATCATTGCATAACATGAATGGTCTGTTTAGAATTATTGTTACACTCGATGCAGCAACAAATAAGCTCATGAATGAAGATTTCATTAAGATTATAGCTGGCTACTTGGTCGACGCTGCTCTGGTGAGTACTCTTCTGTATTCCAAAGTTTTGATATATTTTTAAGCTTATTGCACCCAGTATTATTTTCCAGCTAATTTTCAGCCTAACAGAAATGTATTGCCTTATACTCCCTCCGTCCCAAAATAAGTGTCGCTGATTTAGTAAAAAGTTATAGAGATATTGAAAATGGTGGTTAGATTGAGCACTTCTTGGTATTACTTCACTGGTAGACCGTGTTTCTGGTGGTGGTGCAGGCCATATGGTTGATGCGAAGAGCAGATAATGACTGTCTTTGTTATTTGATTAGCATGCGGTGTGCCACATTCACATGCTTCTCCTTCTGACCATCATTTCTTGATTAACTCCTTGTGTTCTCTTTGCACCCCACTGTTGGTTGTGGATGAGAATTGATTTCACCCCCTGTTATCATGCATCTGCAGGATTTGTCAAAAACAATTGAAGTGGGCTTTCAATCTGACAAGACAAGATTGTTTCAGTACTTCATAAAGCCCTGCATGATCATTTTTGAGCAGAATGACAAGGTTCTCTGCTGCACATTGGAGATGCTTAAATCTTTCACAACAGGAGACGAGCATAGGTTTTCATCTGTCTCCAGTTTAGATTACCCAAGGGAGCTTTCACAACGAATTTGTGTTGTCACAACCATACTGGTCTTCTTATTCAATGATTGGAGGCTCCATCCAAATCTTTCTTTGTGCAAAACGACTATCAAAGGCATCCTGCATTTTATAAGGCATCAGCTGGTGAGCAATGATGACACGGATCTCTTTCCTTGGTAGTCATATAGGTTAACTTTGAGCTTCCTTCAAATAGAACATTTTTTTTTCGTAATATGTTAATTTGAGAGTGAAAGCATAAAATGATAATGTAGCTCAGATAGGCTTGTTCTAATAATAGTTTCTGCGATACCATGTGTAGCTTTGCTTTGCAGTTCCTAAATGTATTCAGATTCTGGACAGACTGTTGCAATGGCTTTAATTTATGTGAATTCTCGCTGCAGGATTCTAATGTGCCTGATGTAACATATGGACAAAAGCAGAAAATAAAATTTGCATTTGAGCAACTCAAGACCAAAGCATTGCAGTTGAACTGTTGGGATAGAAGTGAGCTTGAAGGGATTTCAAGCACCACATAACGCCATGTGAGTAACTTCACCTTCATTATGATTTGCCACTCTTTGTTGTTTATTGTCAAATTAAACTTTCATCTGTTTCTGACAGACACAGCCATCTGATGACTTAATATGTTCTGATACTGGACAGAGGGGCCATGGGGAATGTGTGCCATTTTCAAGCTTATAAGAGTCACATTGCAGAGGCAAGCCCTACATCTGTGGCCTAGCTGGTACCAGCAGTCTACTGAAGGTTGTTATTTACCGATAAACGCATAATTATGTTACACGCCTACGAGGTGTCAATCAATTGATACATCGTATTATTTATCCTCCCAAAGTTGTTCCAGTTTCCCAAATAGTTCTTGTTTAGCCATTATGTGTGCCTGTTCTCTTAGTGACAGCAGCAGCATCTTATCGCAGGTGGTCAGAAAAGGTGTATGATTGACGTTTCTGGTGCTATGGGAACTGCTAGTCAAAGACTTCCAGCGAAGTACAGTTCAAATTGCTCTGACTTTAGTAGCACGATAGAAGTTGCGACTTTCTTGTGATGCCTTGGAATTGTTTGTTCTGTATTATTCTACCCAAGTTGATTGCGCCAAAATCGGCGTGATGTGATCACTACATAGATGTTAAGGTTAGTCTTGTCTGCCATGTAAATGCAGAAATTTTGGTCTCAGTTTTTTCGATCCTATTTTGTTGCATTTTTATCTTGCGGAAACTATTTTTAGAGGAGAGGCTTCTATGCATTTGGTAGCACTTTCAGCGGCCCGAGCTATCCACCTCGGCACGGCATGGCATTGCTTCTTTTTCCCCTCCCATGTTCTTGCATTGTATAACCTGTGGTTACTATTTTTAACGTGACAGGGTTTAGAAATTACGGATTTGCCAAGTCTCGTCTTACACACATGTCATTTGATTAATTGAAAAAAAAGAGAAAACACGCACGAATATCCGCATAAAATCAAATGACATGAGGATCTCGCGCACACGCTTTTACACCGGGAAAAGAAGACCTGCTTGCAGCAGCCTGTAGTGCTGCCGACGGGCTTTGCAGCACCGCTCATCTACCGTTGCAACAGTTTGCAGCAGCACCTGCTACCCTTTTTTTTTAAAGGAGGCAAAGATTGCCTATCTATTAAATAAGCAGAAGAGAATTGCCCTACGAAAAACCGGGCAAAAACCGAAACAACAAGGGCCAAGCCCACTCCCATCGACTGAAACATTCATGGCAAAACCCATCCTCATTGACAACAAACATGTCGACCTGTAGCCAGACAACGTAGCTCCGACTTTGACAGAGAACTCTGAAGAACAAGATCAGGCACGGATGGTGCCATGGAAGGTCGCCGAACGGGCCACCTATAGCCAGTCATTGTACACCATAGGACCCCGTCATCGTAGCTTCGACTCCACAGCAACAAACAAACCGAGGCAATACTGTGGACACGTAGGAGAAGAGTCGACTATTGCAACCATTGTCGCTTCGTCGACATCGCTCCCACCATCATTGTTACCACAGGAGTTTGGTCGCCATAGTGATTCTCTCGGGGCCGCCGCCCTGACATCCACCGCTCCGTCGCGCCCAACGCAATCAACCGACACCGCCTTCCGAGGCCGTCGCCTTGACATACCACCGCTCCTCTCGAGCAGCAACGCCGCACAACCTAGCTGCCCGCAACCCACGCTGCTCGGGGCAACCGCTCGCAGACCACGGACATCGCACCACATTCGGGGCCGTAGTACCGATGTAAAGTCAGACCGCCCCCTCTAGGGCGCATCGACCGAGCCGACATCCCTACCGCCCAAGCGGGACAAGGATGCGACCCAATCAATGTCGAGATAGTGCCCCACCTCATAGAGTTGTCACTCACATTGTTCCCGAGATCGCCATCTCGACGCACAAACAGAAACCAACCGGAGCCACCGGCCTGACGCTGATTGTCCCCGACGACGAAGAGATCCATGCAAACTGCAGTATGCTGGCACTCCAAGGCGATGCCTCAAAGAAGAAAACGACGTAGCCGCCGTCATCGCCCGCTTCGACCATCCGAAGCTAGAGATTTCTTCCAAAGAGTCGTGTAATGGAGCTCCATGGCAACGCCTTCAAAAAAGGGGAACGATGCCATAGCGTCGCCGTTGTCGGCACCGACCAGAAGTCAGGGCTGGACTTTCGCTCGTAGCTCTACCACACCTTCGAATCCGAGCAAATCCGAAGCAATGCACAACACACAATCCCCATGGTCGAAGGTGCGGGGAGGCCAGCCGCGAGCAACCTACCACAACATCCTTGCGGGCCCTCGCGCCACCGCGCCCACTCACTGCAGCAGATCCGTGCTGCCCGAAGGTCACCTCTCGCCCGCGCCACCCCGCTGTGGAGCGCACCGTAACCGGCAAATCCGTGCCAACTGGACCACCCCGCGTCGCCGCCATGCATCTGCCCTTGTGCCGTCGTTGTCCCATGCCGCAGATCGATCGTGACACGCGAGCCACCGCACTCCAGATCCGCGCAGGCCGAGAGCCCCCGCGGTGCGCCGGAATGGCCGTCTGGCGCCACCCCCACCCCGAGCGAGAGGGAAATGGCCCGTCGCTGTTGCGCCGCGCGGGCTTTGCCCGGCGGCGGCAGCGGCGTCGCCGGCGGCAGCTAGGGTACGCTCTTGGCCAATCGCGAGAGCGACCGGAGTCTTTTCCGTACCATACATGCTGCAGTTTGCGACGGCCCGTCTGCGGCTTGCAGAGCTGGGCAAGCTGCAACAGCAGAACCAGGCTTGCAACGACCTCAGGCACTTGCAGCAGCAGTGGCGGGTTTTGGAAGACCACCCTTGGTGTCGGGGCTGCCAGGCATCAGATGGCTTGCGCAAGTGCAAGAGCTGGGATGTCCGTATTGATCCTGCATCCCTAAGCTATTTGGGGGAGGGAGGAAGAGGACGATGGCCGATGGGCGTGGTCGTGTGTGTGGTGGACGTGCTGGACACGTGGTCAGCAGGGGAAGCGACCTACGCGGAGCGTGGCATCGGCCGACTGAATTATAATCCTTTCCCATATGACAGGCAGAGAAAACTCCAGGAATGCGAGAGTGAAAGGTGTCATCTGAATACACCTACAATATTATTCAGTAATCTCTAAATGAGATGCATCTATTGGCCCGCGACGCGGTTTCAAAGCGCAACCGATATGCTGCGGGTGCGGGCGTAATAACCAATATGGTTGAATCATTCACCCCAATGCAGGGCTAGGTCGCCTCTCCTCTCCTCACCGGCCGTTCATCTACGACGGGCGCGCAGGCTGCTGCTGCGTGATGCAGTGTATGTTCCCGCCTGCCAGCACGATCTCCCTTGCGCCTTCCACCATCACAACCTGCACCAAACAGTTCACGCCCCCCCTCAGTTCAGATCATCTAAGCTCACACCGCCTTTTTTTTCTTTTCTTTTCACAACACGGATGCCTGAATTTTGAGGGCGAAACGGGCAGTAAGGCCTAACCTCGTGATCAGGAAACGCCTTCTGGAGGACCCCTCGCGCCTCGTCATCCCGCTTCTCATCGCCGAAGGCCGGCGCCACGATCCCGCCATTTGCCATGTAGAAGTTCACGTACGAGGCGGGCAACCTCTTGCCCGGCACCCTCGGTACAGCGTGCCCCTGAAAACAGTCACACGCCGCCCCATGTTAGAAGTGGTTCAAATCGGCGTCACAAAGGACCCCATGGAGCGTAGCTGCAATACCGACCGTTGCAAGAACACCTTCCCCCTCTTCCTTCGTGATGTACAGAGGCCCCGGCACGTGGATCTTCACCACCTCTATCTGCCGCCCTTTGGCGTCGACCACCTGAGTGAGAGCGGATAGTGCCTTCACCGATATCTCGTACTGCGGGTCGTTCTCGTCATCGGTCCACGACAAGAGAATCACACCCGGTTTGATGAAACAGCATAAATTGTCAACATGCCCATTTGTATCCTCATCGCCTACAAAATCGTTACAACGTTATAAATAAATGGTTCTCGAAGGAACAGAAACCTTTTAAATGACAAAGTACTTTTCGTTGTTACCGTGTAGTCCAAGAGGTATCCAAATGATCTTCTTGACTCCAAGAAAATCCTTCAGCTCATTCTCTATCTCTAGTTTAGTCATGTGAGGGTTCCTGTTAGGATTCAACAAGCATTCTTCCGTTGTAATGCATGTACCTTTTCGCAAAATGTGACAGGATCGTTAGCAAAACACCAGACAGACTGAAACCATTTGTTCATCAACAGCGATATGGCAGATCAAGCACCTTCTCCATCTACATGAATGCTTCCACCCTCAAGAACCATCGTGTGTGCAAACCTAGGGATCCTCTCAATCTCGACTATCTGAAAATTAGTAGCAAAAACAGGAAGAAATTTAAGAGCAGAAAGAAACTAACAAAAGATAGTAGTTTATTCTAAAGTAGGACGTTGCTCTTTACCTTCCTCGCAATGCTTCTATCAAGGCTCCAATCATCAAAGCAACCACCACCGAGTCCTGCAGGACAACAGGAGCAGAACTTAATAAATCATCGTGTGGAGAAGGTGATTAGACATTGACTTGAGAAGTAATGAAATTCTTGTTCACAAAAATACTAGTGCGCGTATGCTTTGCTAGTGCAAACCAGGCCGTCTATAGCTTTTGTAAAAAAATATGGAACCGTTCGCAAGTTCCTACTAAGATATTGGCATGAATTGATAACTTCGCTATTGCATGAACACAAATAATTATCAAAGAAAGAGTTGAACTAGACAAACAAAAATAACCACTGAGAAAGCAATGAAAAAGTTATACATACTTTAATTTAAAACAACATACCTCCCCATGCGTTAAATTCCCAGTCAATCCCTGCTATTGTTTGCTCTGCGAGTCCTATATCTGATCCGCCTTCACGGGTAATAAACTGAAAACCAGGATAATGTTAGCCATGAAATCAGAATAGTAAAAAGGGATATAAGAAAAATTAAGTTACACACCGTGGGACCAGTATCACGGAACCAGGAATCATTCATGCTCATCTCGACCACCCTGATGTTCGGTTGGTGTTCCATCAGCTCGTGGACATGAGGATACTGCCAGAAAGAGAAAAAAAAAGTGAATATCATCATGTCGCACATGATCGCACAGCAGTTTACAGCATAGTTCACGCCAAGCGTGTCACCTGTTCGGCACTTGCACAAATGGTGACAGGCTCAAACTTTGAAATGGCAATTGCAGTTCTCTGAAATGTTTTTCGAGCTGGCACAGCATGCTCCCGCCAGTTGTCTGGACGCTCCTGAGATACAAAGAAGTGCATATTTATTATGATGATGCACTTCAAATCGTTCAGGCCATATGCTGAGGAGGATAAACAATCATAAAAGGAAACTACAAAGGCCTTTTATAAAATTAACACAACGATATACTATGCTGAAAATGAATCAAACGTCGTCAGCATTGATAATACTCCAAAACAAATATATCATTATTCAGTCGCAACTTGTGACTTGACCACTAATTTCAGTCGCAGCATGCTTAAAACCCAACAAAAATTACATATTATGGAAATACGTTTTATGTCAAATTTACACATATGGTTCTGAAGGTTTGTAATCCAGATATTTTTGAAGATATTGACAGTAAAATAATGAAAATGTGACTTTACCTAATGTATGTATGCCTAGGACGACGGGTTTCAGGGAGGAAGTAATGGTAAATCAGCAAGGTGGAATGAGAAGGAAAAGAAAAGTTACATCAACATACTGAACCACACAGAGATAAGGCGCATCATGGAATTAGATATTGAGATAACGTTCATTTAGGTCCTGTGCCACATGACTCGAACAGAGAGACGCATACAGCTGTAGAATTGCGTGGCAGAAAATCGCAGACAACGAGGGGGAGGAATTGTGGTCATGTCTGGTCTCTACCACCCTGATATTCGGTTGGTGTTCATACATCTTTTGTTATTTTCTGTAGGTAAAAGAGCACTTTCATGTGGGTTAAAAAAAAACTTCGAAAACAAATATATATAGCTCGCCACCGTCTATTCTACTCTGAAGGAGGAACATGATTCGTCGGAATAGTTTATCTGACCACCGAATGAGAATGGGTGCACTTGGGGTTGGTGGTTGAGGGCAAATAAAACATACGTATCTACTCCTGTCCAAGTAGAGCACTGACCCGGCTCCAAGATTCCACTGGAGAAGGAAGGAATCTTGGCAGGGGATCCAATAATTCAACTTTGGCAACCGCTTCTGATGGCTGCTGCCAGGTGCAATGGTCCAGGCGTAGTGACGCAGGACCCACATGTCAGAGACTAACATGGCGAACTGGTGCTGGTAATAAGTGGGCAGGTATATTTGTTTGACAGGTAGCGTTTCTTTGTGCTTTGCTTATTCAATTCAACAACGCCACGCGGGGACAAATCCCGGTGGGTACGCAAGCAGGTGCACGGGGAGAGACGGCACCGTCTCAGGGACGAACAGCAGAAGCGGCCGCCGTGCCGGACAAACCTCGCCGGCGCCGGGCCAACGAGCGGCCGCGGCTGCGGGGCCAGACAGCCAAACATTTCTCTAATCGGAACCGCTATGGTTTAACGAACTCGATCGGAATCTCGCGTGGCGTGACGGGCGAAGAAAGTCGGATGAAAACGGAGAACGGCGAGACTAGAGGGGGCGAGGGAGGGAGGGAGGGAGGAGGACGACGTACGGGCCAGCCCATCCAGCACTGCTCGTGCGGCTCCCACTCGGCGGGCATCCGGAAGCCCATCTTGGCCGGGCACCCGGCCATGGCCTTCACCATCCTCCCTCCTCCTCCCTTCGCCTCGGCTCTCGCCGGACCTGGATTTGTTCGGCCTCCCGCCGCGCTGATCTGAGAGAATCTGAGGATGGAGGATGGAGTGGTGGTGGTGGTGATGAGAGCCTCCCGAGCCTCGACGCGACGGCTGCTTTATGTAGGACGAGGGGGTGGGGGAGGGGGAAAGGGAAGGGTGTGGGGTGTGGAAAGATCGTGAGGCGGACCGGACGGGTCCAGTCCAGGGGGCGTGTGCTGCTGCTGAGGGCTGGGCCCACCTGACGGGTTTTGCGCCGCACGGTGTCCAGCGCCCGGAGGCTACTGATGCGTGGGCCCGCCGCTACCGGCCGGGGCATGGGAATGCAAAGATTCCGAGAATCCCGAGGGCCTTTTTTGTGGGCTGCTGGAGTGCGGGCCCACTGTCGGCGGTGCTCCTGCTCCGTGACCCGCAATTACGGGGCTGTTTGGTTCCAGTGCCACATTTTACCGCAACTCACTTTAGTCAAGTTTGATTAAATTAAGTGGGTGTTTGGTTCTAGCCACATCTAAGACAATCATATTTTAATGAGTAATAAACCCTACATGTTATAGATATAAAAAGTATGACAAGATTTTTTTAGACAAGCCAAAATATGGCTAACAATTTGAACAATTCAAGTAAGGCAATGTGACAAGATATGACAAAGATAGTCACAATCCAAACAATCCCTACATTTTGAGCCTCCTTTCTAAAAACATCCCAAATACTTCATCTGTTTGAAAATACTTGTCTTAAAAGCGAATGTACCTAGATTTATTTTAGTTATGGATACATCCATTTTATTAATTTTTAGGACAAGTATTTTCGAATGGATGGAGTACATATTAGTGCAGCTGCACTAATTGGACCTTCCGAGCGCAGGCGCTACAGCCATCCACTGGTTCATTGCGCGTCCGACCATCATCGCATGTGTATTAATGTGGTGTTTCAAAACTTAAAAAGTCATAACTTTTGATTCGAGTATCGAAATTCAGAATCGTTTTCATCGTTAGGTTCCTCACGTCGAGTTCTTCAAAACTAGATCCCGTATGAATAGGTTTCGTCGAACTTTTTTTGGGCAACTTTGGATGCAATTAAGACAACTTTACTGTTATTGAGAAGCAATTTCTTTTTTTTCCGAGTAAGATTGCGTATTTGGTTTAATTGTATAAAAATGAGAAAATCACACCAAATATGAACGACTTAGTGTTAGACACAAGCAACTTCATTACACTATGTGTACATGTTAAGTTTACTAATATTATCCCAACTTTTTAATGTATTGTATGCAACTGAAATAGTAATGGTAGGCAACTAAGCGTCACCAGTAGGCAACTTCGTAATGTTTGTAGGCAAGTTAGAAAAAATAATGATACAAAACTTCATAATATTGTAGGTAACTAATGTGCAAAGTTAGGCAACTCAACAACAAAATTAGGCAACTAATTACCAATAGCAAGCAACTAAGCATCTATACTAGGCAACTTCAAAGTCTTTGTGGGCATCTGAGACTCAACGATAGGCAACTGATGAACAACGGTAAAAACTTGAGCAGCCGTGATACACAAGTTGGGATAATTTTAGCAAAAATTCATGGGTACAAATGGCCCAGTGGAGTTGATTGCATGTAGTAATAAAGGCGCCTCATGTTTCGTGTGATTTTTTAATTTTTACACAAACAAACATAACAGTCAGCCCTACTAGGACAAAAAGAAGGAGTTGCTTCCCTATAACACTAGAGTTGCCTCCATTGCACACAAAGTTGTCCATAAAAAAAGTTTGTCGAAACATCCATATGGGATCTAGTTTTGAAGCATTCGTCGCGAGAAAATCAACCGTGAAAACGGATCTCCATTTTGACATTTGGTTCACAAGATATAGCTTTTTGAAAAAAATGAAGGAAAGTAATTAATTGCGCCAAGTCACGCACGAGTTTCCCTTTTAGGTTGTCATGGTCACGCGTGTGTTTGCTCCTTTCTTTTTTAGAAGAGCGCTTGCTTCCGCAAACACGCGCATGGGCGCCAGCTAGTCATGTCCCAAAAACATTTTGAACCCTCAAGGTTTTAAAATATACTCTGATCAGGAGTCGTTAGAGCACCTGCAACCGGACATCCTAAACCTCTGTCATACATCCCGATAGACGGCCCGGTCAGTGACCAGTAAAAAAAACTCGACCCAGACAAATGCCTCAAACGGGTCTCATACATTCGGTCTGATGGACACCTCTCATATCCAGTCCAAATATGGGGTGGATATGAGGAGGCCCACGCGCACCGGCCATGTCGAACTGATGATGGGGTCCCACACAGAATCGCCCTAAAACCCAACAGTCTGACGGGTGTCTCCTTCCTTGGGGTGCGAGCGTTGCGTGACGTTGCTCCGGGTCGTTGCCTGAGGCCAGAGTCTGGATATTTAAGCGGGTTGGCATCCCCAACCCTAGCCACAAACTCTTCCTTCCTCTCCGTGTCGCTAGCCGGAGCACATTTCTCTCCGTATCCACCCATAAGGGTCCACGAAGTAGCAACCTTGACTATTCCATAATGGCTTCTGTCCACAAAGGACTAGCCTCACTATGGATAGATCTTCATGAAGTAGGCGATCTCCTTGCCCGTACAAACTTCTTGGTTCAACTCTACAACACGAAATAGGAGGCTCCCAAGAAACACCTAACCAATCTAGGAGGCACCACCCTCCAAAAGGTAATAGCTTGATAGTGATGATGAACGCCTTGCTCTTGTGCTTCAAGATGATAGACTCCTCAACACTCAATCACTCTCTCATAGATTTGGCTTGGTAAAAGAGATTGATTGGTGGGAAAGCAACTTGGGGAGGCTAGAAATCAAGATCCATATGGTTGGAGTGGATGATCTTGATCTCAACACAAGGGTAGGTGGTTCTCTCTCATGAATTTCGACATGGGAAGTGAGGAACTATTCTGAGTGCTTCTCTTGCTCGGAGGGCTAATGTTCCTAAAAAAATTAGAATCTTTGTTTGGAGGGCTGCCTCTAATAGCTTGGCCATTCAAGTTAGCTGAGTAAAACACCATCAAGCTATCCTAGGTACGTGATAGGTCTCCATCGTATCCACTTTTCCAAACTCTTTTGCCCTTGTTTTGGACTCTAATTTGCATGATTTGAATGGAACTAACCCGGACTGATGTTGTTTTCAGTAGAATTGCCTTGGTATTATTTTTGTGCAGAAATAAAAGTTTCTCGGATCGTCCGAAAAATTTGCGGAGAATATTTTTGGATTTGATAAAAAATACTAGCGCAAGAATCAACCAGAGGGGGGCCACCTACAGGCCACAAGCCTGCTAGCTGTGGCCACCCCCTGGTCGTGCCTAGTAGGCTTGTGGGGCCCTCGTGGCTCCTCCGACCTCATCTCCAGCTCCATATAACCCTATTCACGGAGAAAAAAATCAGATAGAAGAGTTCATCGCGTTTCATAATACGGAGCCGCCGCCACCTCCTATTCTTCCTCGGGTGACCAGATCTGGAGTCCATTTTGGGCTCCAGAGAGGGGAAATCGACACCATCCTCATCACCAACCATCCTTCATCACCAATTCCATGATGCATTCCGCCTTTCGTGAGTAATACCATCATAGGCTTGCTGGACGGTGATGGGTTGGATGATATTTATCATGTAATCGAGTTAGTTTTGTTACGGCTCGATCCCTAGTATCCATTATGTTCTGAGATTGATGTTTCTATGACATTGCTATGCTTAATGCTTGTCACTAGGGCTCGAGTGCCATGATTTCAGATCTGAACCTATTATGTTTTCATGAATATGTATGTGTTCTTGATCCTATATTGCAAGTTATAGACACCTATTACGAGTTATGATCCGCATCCCCCAGGGTGACAATAACCGGGATTCTTTCTGGTGATTACCGTAGTTTGAGGAGTTCATGTATTCACTAAGTGCTAATGTTTTGGTCCGATTCTCTATTAAAAGGAGGCCTTAATATCCCTTAGTTTCCATTAGGACCCCGCTGCCACGGGAGGGTAGGACAAAATATGTCATGCAAGTTCTTTTCCATATGCACATATGACTATATATGGAATACATGCCTACATTACATTGATGAATTGGAACTAGTTCTGTGTCACCCTATGTTATAACTATTGCATGATGAATGCCATCCGACATAATTATCCATCATCGATCCATTGCTTACGAGCTTTCCACATATAGATCCCTGCTACCGTTACTTTTGCTACCGTTACCGTTACTTTCATACTACTTTGATAATGAATACTTTGCTGCAGATATTAAGTCTTACAGGTGTGGTTCAATTGACAACTCAGCTGCGAATAGTCGAGAATATTCTTTGGCTCCCCTTGTGTCGAATCAATAAATTTGGGTTGAATACTCTACCCTCAAAAACTGTTGCGATCCCCTATACTTGTGGGTTATCAAGACTTTTTTCTGGCGCCGTTGCCGGGGAGCATAGCTTTATTCTTTGAGTCACTTGGGATTTATATCTGTTGATCACCATGAAGAATCTGAAAGATCCAAAAACCAAGATATATCCCTCTACTGCGAGGGGAGGTAAGGAACTACTATCTAGCTCTGCACTTGATTCACCTTCTGTTATGAGTAAGTTTGTGACACCACCACCTGCTAGTAATTCTGATATGTCGCAAGTAATTGATGATGCCGCTTCTGCTATGCACGATGCTTATGATGATACTTTGCTTGATGACACTGTGCCACTGGGTGAATTTCTTGATGAACAAATTGCTAGAGTCAATGTTGAAAATTATGGTACTTCTAAAACTGATGAAATTATTGAAACTGAACACTTTGAGACACCTGCTAGACCTAGCTCTCCTAGATATGAATTGCCTGATATTCCCGAGGATTACGTTATGGAAGGAGAGGTAGCTAGGGACTTTCTTGCTTGTAATGATAGAGATGATCTTAAGAAATTACTAGGCAAGTGGAAAGAAAAATCTTTGAATGCTAGAATGAAATATGATCATAAGTTTGCTACTTCACCTATCTTTGTTACTGATAAGGATTATGAATTCTTTGTCAATGCCGAGTTAATTACTTTGGTTGAATATGATCCTTTCCATGGTTATGAATTTGAAACTGTTGTGGCGTATCTTACTAAACCGAATGATATAGCCACCCTATTTACTCATGAGGAAAAAATTGGTTACTATTATATCCTTAAGTTGTTTCCTTTCCCGTTAAAGGGTGATGCTAAGATATGGTTTAGTTCTCTTGCTCCTGGTTGTGTGCGTAGTCCCCATGATATGATATATCACTTCTCTAAAAAATATTTTCCTGCACATAAGAAACAAGTTGCCTTGCAGGAAATATTTAACTTTGTGCAAATTGAAGAAGAGAGTCTCCCACAAGCTTGGGGGAGGCTTGTCTAATTACTTAATGCTTTGCCTGATCATCCTCTCAAGAAAAATGAAATACATGATATCTTTTATAATGGACTAACCGATGCTTCTAGGCACCACCTAGATAGTTGTGCTGGTTGTGTTTTCAGGGAACAAAATGTTGAACAAGCTGAAATACTATTGAATAATATATTGAGCAATGATAATGATTGGACTATTCCCGAACCACCTCCGAAGCCAACTTCGAAGAAAAGAGGCATTCTATTTCTCAGTCCCGAAGATATGCAAGAAGCAAAGAAATCTATGAAAGAGAAAGGTATTAAGGTAGAAGATGTTAAGAATCTACCACCTATTGAAGAAATACATGGTCTTGATAACCCGACACAGGTAGTAGAGGTAAATTCTCTTCGTAGATTTGATGAAAGCGATATTCCTTATAATAAGTTTGCTAGCCAATGCTTGGATGAATTTGATGATTTTTGTTGTTAAGCAAGAAAATTTTAATGCTTCTATTAGTAGACAATTGAAACATAACACTTTCATGCTTGATCGCTTAGGTGATTATATGAGTAGAACTATCAATGATCTTAAACTTATTACTAAACATGCTTCCGTGGTAACTACTCAAGTAGAACAAGTACTTAAGGCACAAAATGATTTTCTTAATGAGATGAATAGAAAGAACAAGGATCATTCTGTTAAAGTTGTGACTAGAGGTGGAATAATGACTTAGGAACCTTTGTATCCTGAGGGCCACCGTAAGAGAATTGAACAAGATTCTCAAAGGGGTAATATTGATGTACCTAGTTGCTCCAGTAATAAGAGGAACAAGGATGATGATAGAACTTTGCATGCTGCTAGTGAACCTCTTATAGATACACCTGAAAACTCAAATGATATTTTTGTTTCTAATGCTTAGACACAATCTAGTGATTAACATGAGCCTAGTGATAATATTAATGATGATGTTCATGTTGATACTCAACTTAGTAATGATAATGATGTGGAGATTGAACCTGTTGTTGATCTTGATAACCCACATCCTAAGAATAAAAGATATGACAAAAGGGACTTTATTGCTAGGAAACATGTTAAAGAAAGAGAACCATGGGTTCATAAACCCATGCCCTTTCCTCCTAAACCATCCAAGAAAAAGGATAATGAGGATTTTCAGCGCTTTGTTGAAATGCTTAGACCCGTCTTTTTGCGTGTGCGCTTGACCAATATTTTGAAAATGTCTCCTTATGCTAAGTATATGAAAGATATTGTGACTAATAAAAGAAAGATACTAGAAGGTGAGATTTCCACCATGCTTGCTAATTATACTTTTAAGGGTGGAGTACCAAGAAATTAGGAGATCCACGAATACCAACTATACCATGCTCTATTAAGGGGAATTATGTTAAAACTGCTTTATGTGATTTGGGATCTGGTGTTAGTGTTATGTATTTCTCTTTATATCGTAGACTTGATTTGAATAAGTTGACACCTACTCAAATATCTTTGCAAATGGCTGATAAATCAACTGCTCTACCTATCGGTATTTGTGAGGATGTGCCTGCCGTAGTTGCAAATGCTATGATGAGGATGCGTACCTAGGGTAGGGTCCTAGGCAAGGCCCACATACCCTACCTAAGGACACTACATGGGAGGACTTGAAGATCAAGCATGAAATTCCGAGTGGATTCCTGGAGACGTTCAAAGCCACTCGACAGATATCCACCCGGAGACTCCTTCTTTCACTCGGCAGTCGCGTGTCACTCGAAAGACCTCGCTTTCACTCGACGCCAAAAGACCAGGAGCCATCGTCAAGAGCCCAATGGGAAGATGTTGGTTCAATTGTCATTGGTAGCTTTTATTACGTACGTTACCAGTAACGGTAGACTTTAACCCCACGATCGGACCCTTAGATGCTAGGTAATTATGAGGGGCAGCGAACTCTATATAAGCCGCCCCTCCCCTCCTGCACAAGGGTTCGCAACCATTGTAATCTCTATATTCCACATGACATAAGCTCCCGAGCACTAAGATGTAGGGCTGTTACCTCCACGAGAGGGGCCTGAACTCATACATCCGTGTGTACATCCTCGCCATAGCTAGGACTCTGCCCTCTCCTTTCGTACCCCTACCATCTACTGTCAGGCTCGTTCCCAGGACAGTTGGCGCCCACGGGGCAGGCGTCTAAGCGACTTCCGGCGAGGTTGCATTTTTGATCCTTCGACATGTCTTCCGGTGGTGTTTTTGCTCTGGGCCATGAGATCCGTTTCGGAGCGCTCACCTTCATCGCCGACGATTCGGCATGGCTCCAGGAAGCGCCTCTCGATGTCAAGGCGCTCCCGGTCCGCGGGGCCGCCCACTTCCACATGAGTTCCTGCAGCGTGTTGCTGTATCAGCCTTCGACTCCTTATTCATTGGCTCCCCTCGCTGTTCGCGGTCGCAAGCGGTCCGGTCGCTCACGACTTCAGTGCTGGGTCAAATAGCCAGTGGCGTGTCAAACTTCTCTGTAGATTGCAGCACTCGAGACCGCCGAGTCCCTTCACGGCGTGTTCGAGTCGGATTCCGATCCGTCCGACGTGCCTTTCGAGTGCGAAAGCTGTGATCCCGCAGCGGAGGTCTTGATGGCGGGCTCCCATCAGAGTTCACCACCTGGCTTTGGTCGTGGCAGGCGCGAGGCTGGAGGTCCGTCAAAAGAGCAGCCGTGTCGTGAGGAGGAGGTTCTTCATACTCCCATCATCGACGCGACTGCCGAGGCCCAAGCTTTGGAGGCCGTGCGCATTTGTTTGGAAGAACTCTAGGCAGAGCTTGACGAGTGTGGTCGCCAGCGCCCGCCACGCCCCAGTCGACGTCAGTGATAGCTGTTTCCGACTGGATCTCACGACGATGTTAAGGTATATCGAACTCCTATGTTAAATGTTGTTGTTGCTGCTAGGATAGCAGATTCCATTCAGCCGTCCCGGTCAGAGGCTAGAAGAGGGTTGATGCAGATTAGAGCACTGTTAGATGCAGCGCAGCGTCAGAATTTAGTAATTTCTCAATCCCGCAACAGGATACACAACAATTCACCTAGGGCAGAGACCATTCAGTCGGCACACAGCCCTGGATCGCCCTTGCGCCGTTAGGGCGGCGGTTTTGGTGAAGGGCAAGACAGAGATCAGTTTCACCATGAAGACCATCGTTGAGTGCCCACTCCTCCGCGGAGTGGTCCGTACGCGCCCCGGCGCCAGGACAACAGGCGCTCCTTCGGTGATGAGCGGAATGTGGGCTTTGACGCCTGCGCCCTCCTTGTTCAGAAGCGGATTGACAGGGGCAGAGCCCACATGGAAGGATATGACAGAGATTTTCCGAGTGGTAGCTCGGCCGTGGTTTCTGGTCCTGAATGTTTCAGCAGAGCCATACGTTCTGCGGAGATTCCCCCTAACTTCAGGTTGGTGGCAGGAATTGGGAAGTTTTTTGGTGAATCAAAGCCGGAGACTTGGTTAGATGATTACTGAGTGGCTGTGCAAATTGGTCGCGGAAATGACAATGTGGCAATGAAGCACATGTCCCTGATGTTGGATGGTTCAACTCGCGCTTGGCTGAATCGCATGGCTCCTTCCAATATACATTGCTGGGAGGATCTTGCCCGAGTGTTTGTCCGAACCTTTGAGGGCACTTGCAAGCATCCGACAGGTCTGGTCGACTTACAACACTGTGTCCAGAAGCCCAATGAAACTTTAAGAGATTATATTCAGCGATGGTCCACTCTGCATCATACAGTGGAGAATGTGTCGGAACATCAGGTTGTTTGTGTATTCAAGGCCGGTGTGAGATATAGAGAACTTTATGTGAAGTTTGGGCGAACGGGTGATATTTCACTCGGCAAGATGATGGAAATCGCCACTCGGTATGCCAATGGCGAGGAAGAAGACCGTCTCCGTAGCATCAAAGGAAAGGCAGTCGTCAATGAGGGTGGCGGCAGCAACAATCGGAAATAGAAGCGAAAGGCTGAAGATCCGGTTCAGGCAGAAGCGGCAGCACTGGCGACTCAGTCAAAGAATAAGCGCAAAGATAAGGCACTGTATGCCCCCAAGAAAGGGAAAAATTAGTCAAGAACTGATATCATGGATTAGCCGTGCGTAATACACACGAGGAAAGATGCGGAAGTCAATCTGATTTTGCCCAAGCACACCACTCGACAGTGTCGGACCCTTATCCAGCAATTCAAGGGAGACCTGCCGAGTGATTAATCTCCTGAGAAGGGAGATGAAGATGATGATAAGGAAACATTCCTGGATGTCACTACTACACTGGTGATCTTTGCTGATGTCGAGAGTAAGAGCCGTCTGAAAGTCATCAACAGAGAAATCAACATGGATGTACCAGACACCCCCACCTACCTCAAATGGTTCCAATATGCTATCACATTCGACCAGACAGACCATCTTGCTCATGTGGCCACTCCCAGTCGACAGGCTCTGGTAGTTGATCCGGTGGGGGGGGGACTCGACTTAGAAAGGTCCTCATGGACAGCGAGAGCGGCCTGAACATTCTCTATGCGGATACCCTGAAAGGGATGGGCATTCTGATGTCCCGTCTAAGTGAGAGCAGCATGCAGTTTCATGGGGTCATCCCAGGAAAGAAGGCCAATTCACTCGGGCAGATAACATTGGATGTGGCATTCGGGAATGACAAAAATTTCCGAAAAGAAAAGTTGACATTTGAAGTCATAGATTCCAAGAGTGCTTACCACGCCATTCTGGGTCGACCCGCGTATGCACGTTTCATGGCCCGACCATGTTATGTGTATCTCAAGTTGAAAATGCCAGGCCCTAAGGGCATGATCACGGTCACTGGCAATCGACAGCGGGCCGAAGAGTGCCTCCGGCAAGGCTCCAAGATCGCCGATCACCAGATGGCATGGTTGAGTTGGAGGAGTACAAGAAAACCGCCGACCCTGCCGACTTGCTCCGTGCAAAGAAGCCGGCTTCCGAGTCGGCATTTCAGTCGGCAGGGGAGGTGAAGAAGGTACACATCCATCCGACGGATCCTACTTCTGCCCCGATGAATATCTCATCAACACTCGACAGCAAATAGGAAGCCGAGCTCATCCAGTTCCTCAGTGAGAACTGGGATATCTTCGCATGGAAGCCTGCTGACATGCCGGGGATTCCCAAGGAGCTGGCTGAGCATCGTCTGCGAGTGGATCCGAAAGCCAAACCCGTCAGAGAGCATTTGCGTCGCTCAGCGGCGGAGAAGCGCAAGGCAATCGGAGAAGAAGTGGCCCGTCTCTTGCAAGCCAAGTTCATTCGGGAAATTTACCACTTCGAGTGGCTCTTGAATGTTGTGATGGTGCCAAAGAAAGATAAGTCGTTGCGCATGTGTATTGACTTCAAACATCTCAACAAGGTGTGCCCAAAAGACCATTTTCCGCTCCCCCGCATAGATCAAATTGTTGACTCGACAACGGGGTGTGAGCGTTTATCGTTTTTGGATGCTTATTCTGGGTACCATCAGACCCGTCTGTATGGCCCAGACGAAATAAAGACAACCTTCATCACCCCATTCGGGTGTTTTTTACATCACCATGCCTTTTGGTCTCAAGAATACCGGTGCTACTTTTATGCGCATGATTCAGAAATGTTTACTCGGCCAGATCCCTCGGAATGTCGAGGTGTACATGGACGATATAGTGGTCAAATCCCGCAAAGGTTCCGACCTGCTGGCTGACTTGGCCGAGACATTCGCCAATCTGAGGCGATTTGACATAAAGCTGAATCCGGCCCAATGTACTTTCGGTGTCCCTAGCGGCAAGTTGCTCGGTTTTCTCGTTTCCGAGCAAGGAATTGATGTCAACCCTGAGAAAATCAGCGCCATCACCCGTATGAAGACTCTCGTGCGAGTGCACGATGTTCAGAAGCTCACAGGTTGCTTGTCAGCATTGAGTCAATTCATTTCTCATCTTGGTGAGAAGGCTCTGCCCTTATATCAGTTGATGAAGAAGTCCGACACGTTCGACTGGACTCCCGAAGCCGAAGCAGCATTTGTTGAGCTCAAAGCCTTGCTCTCCACCCAGCCGATGCTTGCCACTCCTGCCAGCAAAGAGCCCTTGCTCCTATACATCACAGCCACAAATCAGGTCGTCAGTATAGTACTGACTGTCGAGCGAGAAGAGGAGGGTAAAGCTTATAAAGTCTAGCGGCCAATTTATTATGTCTCGGAAGTATTGTCCCCCTCAAAGCAAAGATATCCACACTATCAGAAGCTGGTTTATGGTATCTACCTGTCAGCGAAGAAGGTGGCGCATTATTTCCAAGACCACTCGATTTCAGTCATCAGTGATGCTCCTCTATCTGAAATTTTCAATAATTGAGACGCATCAGGTCGAGTGGCTAAGTGGGCAATCGAGCTTGGACACTTTGACATCAGATTCGAAGCCAAAAAAGCAATTAAGTCCCAAGCATTGGCAGATTTCATGGCCGAGTGGATTGAGCAGCAACAACCTATCCAAGTTCACTCGACACACTGGACAATGTTCTTTGACGGCTCCAAAATGTTGAATGGGTCCGGTGCTGGTGTTGTCTTGATATCTCCCAGGGGTGACAAGCTCAGCTATGTCTTGCAAATTCAGTTTGATTCCTCCAACAATGAGGCAGAGTATGAAGCACTTTTGTATGGGTTGCGCATGGCTATCTCACTCGGTGTCAAGTGCCTGATGGTTTATGGCGACTCAGATTTGGTGGTGAATCAAGTGGTGAAAGAGTGGGATGTTCGAAACCCCGCTATGACTGGATACTGCAATGCAGTCTGGAAGTTGGAGAAGAAATTTGAAGGCCTGGAACTTCATCATGTTCCTCGATTGAAAAATCAAGTGGCCGATGAGCTATCCAAGATTGGTTCCACTCGACAGCCTGTCCCCAGCGGTGTTTTCTTGGAGCACTTGCACACTCCTTCGGTTCAAGAAGATCCTTTCACCGAAGAGCCCCCACAGGCTTTGAGTTCCACTAACTCGACAGAAGTCGATGTCCCTGTAGTGATTGACCTGGTCATGGAAATTCTGGTTATCATTCCCGATTGGACTGTGCCTTACATTGCCTATATCCTCAGGCAAGAGCTCCCTGAAGATGAAATAGAGGCTCGACAGATTGTGCACAGGTCCAAGGCTTTCACTGCGATGGGAGATCAGCTGTTCAGAGAGAGTGCGACTGGTGTCACCCAACACTGCATTTCCCCCGAGGAAGGTCGAATGATTCTAGACGAGATTCACTTGGGAACTTGCGGCCACCATGCGTCTTCAAGGACGATTGTCGCTAAAGCATACCGATCTGGTTTTTACTGGCCACGAGCTAATGAGATGGCTAAAGACATTGTTGATCATTGCGATGGTTGCCAGTTCTATGTGAACCTATCACACAAGCCGGTGTCTGCTCTGAAGACAATTCCTCTTGCTTGGCCGTTTGCGGTTTGGGGACTCAACATGGTTGGCCCCTTTCGACCAAAAAAGGAGGATTCACTCACTTGTTGGAAGCAGTCGACAAATTCACCAAGTGGATAGAAGCCAAGCCAATCAAGAAGCTAAACTCCCGTACGGCGGTCACGTTCATGAGAGAGATAATTTATCAATACGGCATTCCGCACAACATCATCACAGACAACGACACTAATTTTGACTCGGAAGAATTCAGGAACTTCTGTAACTCCCAAGGCACCCGAGTGGATTATGCATCTATTGCGCATCCTCAAACCAATGGGCAAGTCAAGCGGGCTAATGGTCTCATCCTGCAAGGTCTGAAGCCTCGTCTCATGCGCGATTTAGATCATGCCTCCGGAGCCTCGGTAACTGAGCTGCCGTCTGTTTTGTGGGATCTGAGGACAATGCCTAATCGGTCGACTGGACGAACTCCTTTCTTCCGTGTCTATGGTGCTGAAGCCATATTGCCGAGTGACTTGGCCCACAATTCTCCTCGAGTGGAGCTGTATTCTGAGGCTGAAGCTGAACAGGCCAGACATGACGGTGTAGATCTTCTGGATGAGGAACGAGAGATGGCTCTGATTCGGACTACTGCCTATCAGCAGGACCTCCGGCGCTTCCATGAGAAGAATGTCAAGAGTCGGTCGTTTGATGAGGGAGATCTCGTGCTTCGAGTGAATCAACACCGACCTCACAAGCTTGCTCCTGCTTGGGAAGGTCCTTTCGTCGTCACTAAGGTGCTAAACAATGGAGCCTATTACCTGTACAATCTCATGAAGCGGATAGACGAGCCACGAGCCTGGAATGCAGATCTGCTCCGACGTTTTTATACTTGAGACAGGGATCTTCTGATGTAATAAGAGTACTTCATCAATGCAATTAACATTTCTGCAATATATATCATCGGTTCCAATCATACAGTTACATTCTTGGGGATACTCCGAGTGATGAGTAGTCCTCACATTCGGGGGCTTAGTTGCAAACATGTTTCACCTAAGTTAAAAACCCTATCAGGTGGATAGCAGTCCATTCACTCGACGCCCTATTTGCGAATCCGTCTTTGCCTAGGTTTAAAGATACTCCGAGTGATGAGCAATCCTCGCACTCGGGGGCTTAGCTGCAAACATGTTTTGCCTAAGTTAGAAACCCTATCGGGTGGATAGCAGTCCATTCACTCGATGACCTATTTGCGAATCCGTCTTCGCTTAGGTTCAAAAATACTCCGAGTGATGAGAAATCCTCATACTCGGGGGCTTAGCTGCGAAACACGTTTCGCCTAAGTTAAAAACCTCATCAGGTGGATAGTAATCCATTCACTCGGCAACTTAGCTGCGAATCGACATTCGCCTAAGTTCGAAAATACTCCGAGTGATGAGCAATCCTCACACTTGGGGCTTAGCTGCGAAACACGTTTTGCCTAAGTTAAAAACCTCGTCGGGTGGATAGTAATCCATTCACTCGACAACTTAGCTGCGAATCGACATTCGTCTAAGTTCGAAAATACTCCGAGTAATGAGCAATCCTCACCCTCGGGGGCTTAGCTGCGAACATGCTTCCGCCTAAGTTAAAAACCCTGTCGGGTGGATAGTAGTCCATTCACTCGACGGCCTATTTGCGAATTCGTCTTCGCTTAGGTTCAAAAAACATAACTCCGAGTGGTGAGAACCCCTCACACTCGGAGGCTTAGCTACGAATCAACATTCGCCTAAGTTAAAAACTACTCCGAGTGATGAGAAACCCTTACACTCGGGGCTTAGCTACGAACCGACATTTGCCTAAGTTGAAAACTATTCCGAGTGATGAACAACCCTCACACTCGGGGGCTTAGCTACAAACACGCTTTGCCTAAGTTAAAAACAAACTCAGTCGAACAAACGATTGAAAGCCAAATACGAATAAAATCCAAAGGGTAAACTACAGATAAACGTTTCGTACGGAAGCAAATGTGCTCAGGCCTAAGGTCTGAATGAAGTTTTAAGGGATACAATTCCACTCGGCATACCGAGGCAAATATAAGTGTTTCTTCCAAAGACCAAGTTTTTTTAACGGGTGACGGGCTGGCAGGCTCGACAAAAGTGTCCAAGTCAATGCCGTCGGTGATTGTGGTGGCTGCCTTAATGAAGGTTTCCATGAAGTCCTCAAACTAGAGTTTCTTCGTGTTTACCACCTGGAGCTCCTTTAGCTTCTCCTCCCTCACGTCCCTGCAATGGACCCTGACAAGTGATAACGCCACATCGGCCCCGTAGCGAGCAGCAGATTTCTTCCAGGCTTGCACTCGACTGGGAATTTCATTCAGGCGAACCATTATAGAGTTGAGGTCAAGCTGAAGAGTGTCCTCAGGCCATAGCTCCTTGTCGATTCTCTCCATTGCAAATTTCAGTCGGGCAATATATGCGTGGATGCCTTGGAGCCGGAAGTTGAGTCTCAACATGTTCATGGCCACTGCATCGGCAACTGGTGACTTGGTGGGATCTAGATTGGGTTCAACATCTTCTGTCTCCTTCTCAAAGTCTTGGCAAAATTCTGTTGAAGAATGGAGAATGGGAGGAGAATCGGTGAACTACGACCCTCAAATTTTTTACAAACTTTAGTCGACAAGAAACACTCATCGTCGAGCAGAATATACATCTTCCTCGAGAATTCGCCCAAATGCTTCTCCAGGCCATTGCTCCTTTTGTTCAGCTACTCGGCCCTTTTGATGAGGTCTGCACGCTCTTGCTTCAGCTTGGTGTTCTCCTCCTCCAGCTTCTTGGCGGCCGCCAGCTTCCGATCTGCAGCTTCAGTCTTGTCCCTGGCCACTCGTTGGGCATCAGCAAGTGCCTCGTCCTTCTCCTCCAGCGCCTTCTTCATGAAATCTAAAGAAACAACATTGTTGAGTCGCGCTTGGAGTCGACAGTTTTCATTGCATACGTCTGTTCGAGTGAGAGCACTCGGTTCAAAATATGAAGAGTGAAGAGGGGAATGCGGAAAGTCAGCAGTAATTACCTCCCAAAGACTTCATCTCAGCACGCGCTCGCTCCAGAGCATTGTTGGAGACCGCCAGATCCACTCGCAGCCGGTTCCTTTTATTCTCCACGTCCTTGTACTACATCCCAAGTTCGCAAGCCCTCTGGAACCAACAAAAGACAGGAATTCAATCGACAAGTGGTGCCTGGGACAGTCGACTGAGTTATGAACACCGACGAATGACTATCTTACAACCTTGCAACAACCTAAGAAGAATTCAAGCAAAAAGTCCACTCGACATGTCGAGTGGCCCTGGCGCTCCGCGCGCCGTAATCAAATTCAAAGTTGTCTCTATTAAGACCCCTGCCAGTGCAAGCACTCGACAGCGGTCTCGGGGACTACACCCAGTGGGTGCACTAAGAGTGCCCCCACTGAGACGGTTAACTATCGATCCGTCGAGTAACTCGTCAGAAAAAAAACACTGGACATGTCGAGTGACTCTAGTACCACGCGTACGACAAGTTTTCAAGCCTACTGCTTATCGTCTACGATTAACAGTAGCCTCGGGGACTACACCCAGTGGGTGCACTTAGCGTGTCCTCACTGGTTATTAAAACATTCAACAAGGTCAGCCCTGTCAGAACACTCGACCCGTCGAGTGACGTGCATCCCTACTCTGTGAAGTTCAATCTATCCTTATGTAGATCATGGTTTGTCAATAATATCCATGAAACCTGCAAGGTAGCTACGGAGTGGCGTGATCCAAGGCGAAATGTATCCTGTATACAATAAACTCTAAGACCCTCGCCGGTGCAAGCACTCGACAGCGGTCTCGGGGACTACACCCAGTGGGTGCAGTTAGCATGCCCCCACTGGATCTGCCAATTCTCGATCAGTCGAGCGGCAGAAACATCCATCATTAGAATATCCATCACTCTGAGAAGTGCAGTCTATCCTTATGCCGCGTCATATCATGGTTTGTCAATAATATCCATGAAACCTATAGATTACTGCGGAGTGGTGGGTACGACAAGCTCTAAGACCCCCGCCGATGCAAGCACTCGACAGCAGTCTCGGGGACTACACCCAGTGGGTGCACTAAGAGTGCCCCCACTGAGACGGTTGACTCTCGATCCGTCGAGTAACTCGTCAGAAAAAAAACACTCGACATGTCGAGTGACTCTAGTACCACGCGTACTATCGATCCCAATCCTACTCGACTACGATCCGATCTATTCGAGTGGAGAAGTTTCAAACATTCTACAATAATCACCCACTGGGTGTACAACAGCCAAGAAAAGACAGGAATTCAATCAAAAATGTACTTACAATCGAACTTACTCAGACATTAGTGCGGAGAGCTGCGGTGACGTCATAAGCCAGCTTGCTGGCTCGTACGCCTCCTTGGTTCTCAGCATGATCTGCTCCACCTGGATCATGGCCTCCTTCGCAGCTCCGGTCTGATCTTCCGGAACGCGATGCAGAGAGAAGGCTGTCACAAGCGGGATCGGCGTGGTTGCTGGGGCAGCTGAGGCAGTCTGAGTGGGTCCGGTTGGAGTTGACGTCACAACGGTTGAGACAGCTAGAGGAGCATGCGACAGAGGTGTTGCGGGTTCAGCTCTGAGTTGTGTCGAGTCGCCTATCCCCTGGGAGGACTCTGTAGTTGAGCGCGGAGGCGCCTGTGCTGATGAAGCTCTTCGGATACGAGTGCGCGAAGTGTCTAGGTGCTCCTCATCGTCCTCCACCTGAATGACCTCTGCAACAACAACCGAGAATGTTAACATTTGCATGTGTCGAGTCCCATTCAAACGAATCAACAACTTACTAACCTCTATGAGAAGTGGCAGCGTCAGCAGTGTCAATGTCCATCGCCTCCCCTCCATCTCGATGAGGCGAGGTTACGAACATAGTAGCTCTGACGGATTGAACAACACTCAGTCAGCTACAACTCAAGGCCACAGTCGACAGAAAGAATTCAAAAATAAATACTTACGTGGAGACGACAGGTACGGCCATCCTCATGCGAGGCAGAGCCTTGCGAGGTTTGGTCGTGACTTGCTTAGGCTGCTTGGCCAGTCTTTCACTCGACTCAATAGTCGAAGGGCGACCCTGCTTCGGGTTCTTCTCACTAGGGCCCGGAGCCCTGTCCTCAACAGCCGCCGGATCCTGGCGGGACTCGGTGCGGCCTTCGCGTCGGGGAGGTTACTCGACTTCTTCCTCTTTGCCGGAGTCTTCGTATTCATCCTCAGTGTCAGAGGGACCATCGCCGTCCACGCTGCCACCCTCGCTCACCACGCCATCTTCAACATGGTTCCCGTTGGGAACGGGCGAGTGCATATGCGTCCACTCCTGCATGATTCAAGCAAAGAAGTCAGTTCGTAAAATCAATACTTCACTCAACGGTACAAATACATCAGTCGACACCGTGCGACTCACCAGATTCTTTGGCAGGTTTTCGGCCGAGTAAGGTCGGATCCTCTTGGCTCCCAAAGGGTTGTCGCAAGCTCTAGTAATGCTGCGAAGCCACTGCTCGACAGTTTTTTGTGGAACCTCTTCTGGATGCTTCCTGGTCGAGTCCTTAGGGCCCACGTAGTGCCACATGGTGTGGTCTCTGGCTTGGAGTGGCTGAATACGTCGATTGAGAAACGTCTCCAATAGATCCATGCGAGTCACCCCACCCCGGATCAACTGCACCACAACCTCAACCAAGATTCTCGTTTGGATATGTTCCTCTTTGGTCACCTTCAGAGACTTGGGAACGACTGGATGACCGGGTGTGTAGGGGGGAAGGCCAGTCGACATGTTGGGCGATGCCATATCCTTACAGTAGAACCAAGTCAACTGCCAGCCTCTAACAGACTTAGGAAAAGTCATGGCAGGGAAGGAACTACGAGCTCTTTTCTGAAGTCCTAAACCTCCGCACAATTGAAGCACATGAGTCTTCCCGTCGGCAGGGAGAGCTTTCTTCACGGTCTGGGATCTGACCATGAAGATGTGCTTGAATAGCCCCCAATGGGGAGAGCAGCCTAGAAAACACTCGCATAGAGTAACAAAGGCAGACAAGTATGCAACGGTATTCGGTGGGAGATGGTGCAATTGGGCACCGAAGAAATTCAAGAATCCTCTAAAGAAGGGGTGGGGCGGCATAGAGAAACCTCGTTTGACGTGGGAGAGAAGGAGGACCCGCTCCCCGTCGCGCGGCTCCAGCTCGCGCTCTTCCTCCGGCAACCTTCACACGCCGTCCGCCACGAGCCCGTCAGCGACAAGGCCCTCCATGTCCTCGCGAGTGACTACGGAGGGGAGAAAATCCCCCTGCATCCATCCCGCTGGCACGGTGAACCAAGCGGTCGAGGGCTTCTTGCCCTTGAGCTTCGTCGCCCCCTTCTTAGCCCACTCCAGCTTCTCCGACGCATTCTTTGACATTGGCGCGGCGGCTCTCATCGAGGAGGAACGAAGTGGGGCGTTGGGGGCAGAGGAGGCGGAGGAAAAGAGAGGAAGAATGGGCGGAATGTAGCGACCCGACTCAAAACGAGTCAAGCCTCTGTGTTTTCTGTGCCATCCCTGGATCAATATGCTGGCACACACAGTACATCAATGTATATATCAAAGTGCAATCACATGTAAATAGCGTAAAACTGATATATACCTTAAAATAGCAGCGGATACAGTCAACGGGAGTGGAGTCCCAATAACACCAACGGCAAGTTGAGTGCGGACCGTAACCCTGAATCGTACTCTTACCCGTCGTAGAAGAGTATCTGCAACATAAGACGTTGCAGCCGTGTAGGTCAACATTTTGAATATGCTGGCAAGATCACCATAGAAGAACAGAAAAATAAAAACTATTCTATATGCAAAGGCTTTGTGGCTCTGTGTCTGAGTTTTTGCGTAAAAGCTGATTTTATTTTCCTACAACAAAGGAATATCAGGAATTTCACTATAGAGTTACCTATCATGACATGGTTCCGCCAACCAATGTCTCAATGCCCATAAGTATCATTAAGTTGCCCACAATTAGTTATCAGTCCAGTGTTGAGAGTTCAGAGATAGATCCAAGTCTAGAAGCTCAAATTGTCCGTAACCAGGGACACGGCTAATCGATTAGGTTTAACTCTGCAGAGTGTTGTGTACTTTACCCACAAGATTCTTTCCCTTCTGGTAAGTCCTCGCACTGCTTGGTGTTTGAGAACAGGATGAAAGAAACATGGTCTTTCAGAGTGCTTCCCTGACTGTCCGACAGTGCCCATCCCAATCCTAACGTCGACTACATCTCGTAGCACTGCCCAGCAGAGTCACAACAAAGATCAACCAAGCCAGAGCCCATAATGACTTGTGGCTACACAGGTAAGCTTCCGGGCATGAAGTATTCATCCTTCTCTTTGATTCTGGGTGAAGCTTTCCGCAAGATGTCATGGCGCTTCTCCATGCATCCCGGCCATCCACTGGTTTCTCCAGGGATGCCTAATCAACCATCCTTCACCCAGTAGTGTGTATTGAAAATTTGTCTTCTCGAGTCTTGAAGTCTTGAGGTCTTGAAGATGCAGGACTTGAAGATGTCTTCATGAAGTCATCGTTTTGACGTGGAGTCCTTCTTCACACCACTCACGAACACTCATGCCAGACCCCGTCTACCTTAGCATAGCATTGCACTAACTAGCGTTCCCGGGGCTTTAGTAACCAGTGGTGGGTTCCTACCTCATGCATTCTACTCAACTACAAGAATTTCAATAACACTACGGGAGGGATATGTTGAATGATGTCACTACATGCAATAAAACGTAGGTATGAAAAGATGGTCAAAGTGAACTTGCCTGTACTGTTGATGAAGATAAAGATCGCTCTCAGAAATAACTTGATAGACTATTCGTTACTCTCCGATGAAAATCTATAACAAACATTACATACATATAAGCAATCATACTAGCAATCAATTCTAACAAAAAGTAATACAAAACAAAAGCAACAAGGTTGATGGAAGAAATACTTAAGACAAAGTTGAAACACAAAACTCCAACAATTTCAAAAGTAACACAAAACCCCAAACAAAGTAAAATATAATAAAAGATTTTTGTAAATATTTTTCTAGAAAAAAAATGAATCACTTTTGAAAGACAACTAGAACTATAAAAAACAACCTTCTAAACAATATAAGTGTTTGCCTAATGAACTTAACAACAAGCAAACATAAACTAAGAGAAAACATATTGTAAAACAACTAAGTTAACAGAAAATAATTAAATAAAATCTTTATTACAAAACAGAATTAAATCATATGAAACTTTGTGAAAATAATTTCTATGAAAAACTAAATTGTTTTATAAGACATTACCTAATGATTAAGGATATAGTTTTCCTATCATAATAGAGCAAAACTAAATTATTTTATTAACAAAACATTACTTAACAGAAAGGAATTACTACAAATTTTATTTGAAAACAGAATCTAATTATATAAAACTTTAGTTAAAAGAATTGTTACTAACAAATTTGCTTTTAAAACAACTATACCTATTTGAAAGAGGGTATAGATCCCTACAACAAAATTTATAAACTAAACAAATTAACTTTTGTTAACAGCAAGTAAATTACTAAGGTTTGGAACAACAAAACTAAATGAAATCTAAAACATAATGTAAATCATATTCAGATTTTCAAAATAAAACAAAGTAAATAAACTAATATGAAACTAAACAGATTCTGTTTCTAGTTAAAACCCTAATATATTTATTTTAAAAATTCTCAAACTCTACCTAATGATAACTAAGATCACTAGTGACAAGTAGGAAAAAGAATCAATCAAAAATTCATTTTAGAACTCAAGATATTCAGAAAACAAAATTTAAATCAAATTTGTTCAAATTCAAATTTAAATGTTCAAACATAGGCAAATTTTATATCTACAGAAACTAGATAAAATTTGTGGCACAATGCAGAAAGAATCAATTAAAAATACTTAAAAACATAAAAGATATAAGCAAAACAAATCAGAAATTATTCTGTTTTTGAAATTAAAACAGAACAACAACAACAACAACAACAAAGCCTTTAGTCCCAAACAAGTTGGGGTAGGCTAGAGGTGAAACCCATAAGATCCCGCGACCAACTCATGGTTCTGGCACATGGATAGCAAGCTTGCACGCACCCCTGTCCATGGCTAGTTCTTTGGTGATGCTCCAGTCCTTCAGATCTCTCTTTACAGACTCTTCCCATGTCAAGTTCGGTCTACCCCGGCCTCTTTTGACATAATCAGCATGCTTAAGCCGTCCGCTGTGCACTGGGGCTTCTGGAGGCCTGCGCTGAATATGCCCAAACCATCTCAGACGATGTTGGACAAGCTTCTCTTCAATTGGCGCTACCCCAACTTTATCCCGTATATCATCATTACGGATGCGGTCCTTCCTTGTGTGACCACACATCCATCTCAACATGCGCATCTCCGCCACACCTAACTGTTGCACATGTCGCCTTTTAGTCGGCCAACACTCAGCGCCATACAACATTGCGGGTCGAACTGCCGTCCTATAGAACTTGCCTTTTAGCTTTTGTGGCACCCTCTTGTCACAAAGAATGCCAGAAGCTTGGCGCCACTTCATCCATCCGGCTTTAATTCGATGGTTCACATCTTCATCGATATCCCCATCCTTCTGCAACATTGACCCCAAATATCGAAAGGTGTCCTTCTGAGGCACCACTTGCCCATCAAGGCTAACATCCTCCCCCTCCTCGTTCCTAGTAGTACTGAAAGCGCACCTCATGTACTCGGTTTTAGTCCTACTAAGTATAAAACCTTTCGATTCCAAGGTTTGCCTCCACAACTCCAACTTCCTGTTAACCCCCGTCCGGCTCTCATCGACTAGCACCACATCGTCCGCAAAGAGCATACACCATGGGATATCTCCTTGTATATCCCTTGTGACCTCATCCATCACCAAGGCAAAAAGGTAAGGGCTCAAAGCTGACCCTTGATGCAGTCCTATCTTAATTGGGAAGTCGTTAGTGTCGCCCTCACTTGTTCGAACACTTGTCACAAAATTATCATACATGTCCTTGATGAGGGTAATGTACTTTGTTGGGACTTTGTGTTTCTCCAAGGCCCACCACATAACATTCCGCGGAATCTTGTCATAGGCCTTCTCCAAGTCAATGAACACCATATGCAGGTCCTTCTTTTGCTCCCTATATCTCTCCATAAGTTGTCGTACCAAGAAAATGGCTTCCATGGTCGATCTCCCAGGCATGAAACCAAACTGATTTTTGGTCACGCTTGTCAATCTTCTTACACGGTGCTCAATGACTCTCTCCCATAGCTTCATTGTATGGATCATCAGCTTAATTCCACGGTAAATAGTACAACTCTGAACATTCCCCTTGTTCTTGAAGATTGGTACTAATATACTCCGTCTCCATTCTTCTGGCATCTTGTTTGCCCGAAAAATGAGGTTGAAAAGTTTGGTTAGCCATACTATCGCTATGTCCCCGAGGCCTTTCCACACCTCAATGGGGATACAATCGGGGCCCATCGCCTTACCTCCTTTCATCCTCTTTAAAGCCTCCTTGACCTCCGACTCCTGGATTCGCCTCACAAAACGCCTGCTAGTATCATCAAAGGAGTCATCCAGATCAATGGTAGAGCTCTCACTCTCCCCATTGAACAACTTGTCAAAGTACTCCCGCCATCTATGCTTAATCTCCTCGTTCTTCACCAGGAGTTGATCTGCTTCGTCCTTGATGCACTTGATTTGGTCAACATCCTTCGTCTTCCTCTCTCGGCTCTTGGCCATCTTATAGATGTCCCTTTCGCCTTCCTTCGTGTCTAACCTTTGGTAGAGGTCCTCATACGCCCGACCCCTTGCTTCACTCACAGCTCGCTTTGCGGCCTTCTTTGCCATCTGGTACTTCTCTATGTTGTCTGCATTCCTATCCAGATATAGGCGTCTGAAACAATCTTTCTTCTCCTTGATTGCCTTCTGGACAACATCATTCCACCACCAGGTATCTTTAGATTCTCTTCTACTTCCCCTGGACACTCCAAACTCCTCTGAGGCCACCTTACGAATGCAAGTCGCCATCTTCATCCACATGTTGTCTGCATCACCTCCTTCCTCCCAAGGGCCCTCCTTAATGACCCTCTCCTTGAACACCTGAGCTACCTCCCCCTTGAGCTTCCACCACTTCGTTCTAGCGACTTTGGCACGCTTGTCCTGCTGGACACGAATCCGAAAATGGAGGTCAGCAACCACAAGCTTATGCTGGGGGACAACACTCTCTCCAGGTATCACCTTACAGTCTAGGCATGCACGCCTGTCTTCTCTTCTCAAGAGGATGAAATCAATCTGGCTAGAGTGCTGCCCACTACTGTAAGTCACTAGATGTGATTCTCTCTTCTTAAAGAAGGTGTTAGCTATGATCATGTCATAGGCTAACGCAAAGCTTAAGACATCTTCTCCTTCTTGATTCCTGATGACATAGCCAAATCCCCCATGCACCCCTTCAAAACATGTGTTAGCTGTGCCCACGTGGCCATTGAGGTCTCCTCCTATGAAGAGCCTCTCGCTGATCGGTACACTCCTAACCAAGTCCTCCAGGCCTTCCCAGAACTCTCTCTTGGTGTTCTCATTGTGGCCTACTTGTGGGGCATAAGCGCTGATAACGTTGAGGACTAAGTCCCCAACCACCAGCTTGACCAGGATAATCCGGTCCCCATGTCTCTTGACGTCTACCACTCCATCCTTGAGGCTCTTGCTAATCAATATGCCTACTCCATTTCTGTTTGCAACCGTCCCCGTGTACCACAGCTTGAAGCCAGTACCCTCCACCTCCTTCGCCTTTTGTCCCCTCCATTTGGTCTCTTGGACGCAAAGGATACCAATGCCTCTCCTCACCGCTGAATCAACTACCTCCCGAAGCTTACCTGTCAGAGACCCTACGTTCCAGCTACCTAATCGAATCCTCCTAGGCTCGGCTAGCTTCCTTACCCTTCGCACTCGTCGAGTCAAATGCGAAGACCCTCGCTCATTTTCCACTACACCCGGGCGCCGATGTAGGGGGCTCTTGAAATTAAAACAGAAAAAGAAAAAAAACAATTCTAACGGACAGGGGGTGACGTGTCGCTCTCTGGTTGGTCTAAGGGTGTGTGTGTTCCAGAGATTCGGGCGAATGACCGACAACTAAAGAAAACGTTTCGGTCTAAAATTAGAAAAGAAAAAAAACCGGCCGATTCTTTTAAAAGAATCGAAGAGGTAAGTTACTTCTAATCTAGGCCGTTCGTTCGAGATCGGATGGAGGAGAGGGAGAGGGAGGCTCACCGTGGTGGTTGCCGGCAACGGCGAAGGCTCCGGCGATGGCAGGGGCGTCGAGGTCGTCGGGAAGATGGCTTCCGAGGGTCTCCGGCGATGGCACCAGCACTGGTCGACGCAGGGGAGCTCAGCGAAGGCTATGATGGAGTCGGAGGGGCGAGGGAGCGACGGTGGCGACGGGCACGAGCTCCTTGAGCTTCGGTGGAGATCCAAACTCCGGCGAGGTCGACGGTTACGGTGTTCCCGGGAGTATGGAGCACGGGCAGGTGGTTGGGGGGGTTCGGGTGCGTGAGAGAGAAAGGTTGGCGGTGCTTTGGGGCAACGAGGGGGTCGGGGTGGAGCGGAGCGACGAAAATGGCGCGGCGATAGTTTCGGATTCCGGCGAAGAATTTGCGGCGTCTCAGGCGAGGGAGCGAGAGGATTCGGGGGGGGGGGGAATGGAGAGAGGGGAGCGGCGGGTATTTATAGGAGGGGTCAGGTGCTCGGGGAAGGGGAAAATCAATGGATGCAATGATGGCTCCGGCGAGATGCTCGGGGGAGAGAGAGCGAGCGAGAGGAGGGAGATGAGCGAGGGATTGGCGCTGTCGGACGGTGGGGCCAGGGCGTCAGTGGGAGAGAGGGAGGGGCGTGGTTATCGGGCGACCGTTACAAAGGGATTTCGGGAGGGTATTAAGGAGGTGGGCCGACCCGTTTTATTATAAACCGTTACCGTTTTCTATTTATGATTTTTCCACAGCCATAAAACCTATTTAAAGCATTCAAATAAATTCCAAATATAGTCAAATTTTATATCAAAATTAACATAATAATAAATGCCATTTAATGGACATTTTTATTCTGGCATTTGAATACATTAAAAAAATCATTTTTCAGAAAATGCCTTAATTGGCTTTATTTAATTTTGCAAATATTCTTCAAATAACTTTTTGGGTATGATGATTCAAAAAAACTTCACAAATTACCCCCTGGCTTGGAGTGTCATGTTACTCCTTTCAAATTTTTGTCAGGGGTTTGAATACTTTGAAAATTTTGAATAGGGACCAAATATGAAGTGGATTTTCAAAATAATCCAGAGGTTTTCAAAAGCTCTTTCAATTCCTTCTTTTAAACTTCCAACTCATATTTCTTAAAATTTGAGGAAGTCATATTATCCTCTCTCATGAAAATCATTGAGTTGCATAAAGTTTTCTGAATTTGAAATATTTTCAAAATGGAAATTCAAATCATTTTCAAATCCCTTTTCATTTCTTTAAATGGAAGAAGTCATTTCATCTTCACTCTAGGGTTTTGTGATGAAATGAATTTGAATTCTTGATGAGAAAAATGCAAAGTGAAAGTTTGGGAAAGTCATTTCATTCTCTCTCAATAAACTTTCAAAAGTTTCAAAAAGTTTCAAATTGCACTCACTTTCAATCATTCAAGCAAACAAACAATCATTCTATAATTATTATAACATTCCAAAGTTTGGGATGTTACACGGAAGTACTGTGCAAACCACGGCGCGTGAGGCTTTATACTCCGCCGAGTGTCCCACTAATCAGTGGGCCTGCGAGATCACCGCGCATGCCAACCGCTGACGGTGCCCAATACGTGGCAATATGACCGGTGCGAGAATCGAGGTGTGGTGCCTCCACTTGCCCTGATCGTGGCGTCATCATCGCGCGCGCGCTTCCCCAAATTTTCGTATCCCGCAAAATCCGGGTCTGTCAGACCGACCGTCGCCTCCCAAGACACTTTCAGTTCACTCGGAGCAAAATAGGCATTGGACATCCACTCGGGCAATTTTAAGGCTGAATGGATCTGGGCGAACGGAGAAGAATTCAATCGACGCAAGTTTCGTTGAAGTCCCGAATATCAGTCGGAAGATTTTGCGTGCTGATCCTGAATGGATGTTAATACTCAGAGTTCAGTCGACGCAAGTTCCATTGAAATCCCAAATATCATTCGAAGGATTTGATGCACTAACTCAAGGTTGACATTGATACCTCATTTCACCACTCGAACCCCGATCCATTCGGGGGCTAATGATGAGGATACGTACCTAGGGTAGGGTCCTAGGCAAGGCCCACATACCCTACCTAAGGACGCTACATGGGAGGACTTGAAGATCAAGCATGAAGTTCCGAGTGGATTCCTGGAGACGTTCAAAGCCACTTGAGAGATATCCACTCGGAGACTCCTTCTTTCACTCGGCAGTCGCGTGTCACTCGAAAGACCTCGATTTCACTCAACGCCAGAAGACCAGGAGCCATTGTCAAGAGCCCAACGGGCAGACGTTGGTTCAATTGTCATTGGTAGCTTTTATTACGTACGTTACCAGTAACGGCAGACTTTAACCCCACGATCGAACCCTTAGATGCTGGGTAAATATGAGGGGCAGCGAACTCTACATTGTTGGGTAACGTAGAAGAAAACAAAAAAATTCCGAACTACGCACCAGCCCAGGACCACTATGGAGACTGCATACAAGGTTTGATCATTTTCGTTACTGACTCGTAGCGCAGCGGAAGTAGAGTCGATGACGAACGGCAGTGCAGATCCCCGCAACTAGGATTTTACAACCTCCCAACCGCGAGGATGTATACCCTCATCTTCCCCGCGGACAGCCCTCTGGGAGGCGGTCGGACAGTCCCCCGGATGGTGTCACAGACAGCCCTTTGGGAGGACCTCCGAAACTAGTTCCCACCGGAACCCAGACAGCCTTTCGGCTCTACGAAACTATTTCACTGGGAGGGAGAGAGAATGCCAGATCATGCATGGCTTGTGTGAGAGAGTTTGAGTGAGTATGGAGAGCTCCTCTCCACCTCCTTATATAGTGGTGGAAGGGGTGAAGGGGGGGGGGGCTGAAATTCATCCCACAAAACATGCACCCACCAAACAAGGAAACATGTTCCCACCAAACATGGAGAAAACATGTTCCCTTGTCCATGGTGTTCCCCCAAGGGCCCCCACTTTCCTCCCAACACTATCCACCATTTGTGGAGGCTGCCCCCCACCATGGGGGCCCCCCAACACCTTTGTCCAGCCACAAGGGGCTGCCCCCTCATGGGGGCGCGCCCCCAAAACAGCCCCACGCATCATGGGATCTTGTCCCCTCACGCCGGGACAAGATGTTTTCGCGACTATTACTTCTGAAAAATTCCGGAAGGTCCCAGAACATTTCCAGCACCCTCTAAAATTATCTGGACACGCTCCGGAACATTTCCGGTATGGTGGTTTAATTTAAAACCATCTTCGTTTACCCGGTAAACAATTCCGGCAGCTCCGAAAACCTTTTTCGGTTTATTCTCCGGAAAAATTCCAGAAATTACCAGACCACTCTGGCAACCTCCAAAACATTCCCGGTGCTTGCCGAAACCTTTTTGGATCAATGGTTTTATCCGAAACAACTTTTCGGTTTTACCGAAACTTTTCTGGTGTTCTCTCCGGAACCTTTCCGTTGTCTCCGAAACGTTTCCAGTGACTTTCACTCGGACTCCTTGTCTAGTATTCAGCAGATAGATGACCCTTAAGCGTGGACCCTATAGGTTCGGTGAAGTATAGACATGACCCGGAACCCCTTCCGATCAATGATCAACATCGGAGCCGTGGACACCCATATTGACCCCTGTACCCACACGAATGAATATTCGAGTGAACCTCCAGTTGTCGTGTGCTATTCCTATTGCTTCGCGATATGTTACAAATACCCGAGGTGAGACATGTTGGCATCCCCGTGGATCAACAACTTGTCCACTATGCCAGTTACCTCGTTACCGATATTGTTCTCTTTTCTTGTTCCCGTGTTCCGGCATCCCCGTGATCAAATCACAAAGTGTCTGGCCAGATGATGATGGATACCGTAACATCGAGAGGGCCCAGAGATATCTCTCCATCGACGGAGGAGCAAATCCCAATCTTGAGCTATCAAGTTACTTGACATACTTTTCCATGAACCCATAAGCTGCCATAATAGCCACCCATTTACGGACGACGTTTAACAAACCCCAAAGTTCATGAAGCAAGCATGAAGAAACTCGATACTCTCATGGTCTAAGGAATTATGCAAACATTAACTTCTCTATGTTATTAACCATTGACTTATGACGAATGTATCTCATAGCATAACATCAATTTGGGTCGATTCAACACAAATGTTCTTCTAACATTGTGCCCTCAAAATTGCCGGCATAGTCATGCCCATGATCAGGAAAACAGGATCATCATACAATACTTGAGCCAGTCTTAGAGGCCAGACTAGGAATACAATTTACCGTTTATTATTCCACACGTGCATATGAGTCTTCCTTCAAGCCTCGTGGTTATTGTAGTCTCGTGAACCATAGCAGTTATAGCATGGAACATAAACCTAATTATGAACAGGGAGATAATCAATAACATTTATTATTGCCTCTAGGGCATATCTCCTACATACATAAGCCGCCCCTCCCCTCCTGCACAAGGGTTCGCAACCATTGTAATCTATATATTCCACACGACATAAGCTCCCAAGCACTAAGACGTAGGGCTATTACCTCCACTCATACATCCGTGTGTACATCCTCGCCGTAGCTAGGAGTCTGCCCTCTCCTTTCGTACCCCGACCATCTACTGTCAGGCTCGTTCCCATGACATGCTACTATCTTAACGGAATTTGTTATTCTTCATATTCCCGAGGACGACAATATGTCTATCATCCTTGGTAGACCCTTGTTGAATACTGCAGGGGCTGTTATTGATTGCAACAAGGGCGATGCCACTTTTCATATTAATGGTAATGAGCATACAATACACTTTTCAAAGAAACAACCTCAAGTTCATAGTATCAACTCCATTTAAAAAATTCCAATGATTGTTATTGGAGACTTTGAATTCCCTCTTCCTACCGTCAAGAAGAAATATGATATACTTATTGTTGGGGACATGCATATCCCCATTGAGGTAACTTAGTGTTATTCAAAAATTCTTTGGTTTCATGTTTTTCGAAAGAAGTTCGTTAATAAGACTTGATAAACCTTATTGACGGATTCCTTTTGATGAGCATGAGATGGATGAATTTAGAAAGCACAACTCCCTCTACCTAACTTTTATTTTCTGTTAGTTAGATTAAATTAAGTAAGAATGTTATTATTTTTCTGTTTTCTGAGTTTCCCGTGCAATAAGAAAATGACCTGAAAATAAAAGTTCTTCAAATGTCCTGAAAATGGAGTATGATTTTTTCTGGAATATTTTGCTGCCATTTTTGATCTCCTTGTTAAAAGCTTTATCCGCGAAACTATTTTGGGAGATTGTTCTTCGGTATGTGACTCCTCCAATGGTCCAATTAGTTTTTGTTCAAGTGATTTATATATTGCAAATTTTTGCTGCTGTGTGACCTTGTTCATGAGCTTGGATGTCAAATTTGTATGGTCCCAAGTAGTTTTGATGCATGATATAGCGTCTAGGCACTTGAGGGAGTAGTTTCTATGAGTTTTGTTGAGTTTTGTTCACCTTTATTTTGAGCCACTAAAAATTTCAGAATTTTTCAGAGAAAGAAATGCTGAGGAGATTATTAAGAGGCTCTTCAAGCCGGAGTTTTAAGGAAGATGAAAATGAAATGAGAGAGAAACCCAAGTATAATCTTCCTCGCATCGTAGAAGTTCGACCATGTGAATGGCCGTGTGACACATTCTTGAGGGCGGTCGGAATTTTTGACGATTTCTATTATTTGGCCGAGAATGCAGGCATCACCGACTTCCTCAACGATAAGTGTGACCAGTACATCTTGCTCATGAATACCTTTGTGAAATTTTTTCACTTTCATTCTAGGGAAGACCCTCCTACAGTGGAATTTCACTTATGTGATGTGCCTTAGAAAGTGTACCTTTATGATTTTTGCAAAGTTTGCAAAATACCCTATGATGGCAGCATTAGGGAACCACGTCCTAGAGACATGGAAGATTTTTGTTGTCGCAGTCACTGTAGGGGAAGAGAGAGATGTGTCAAAGGCAAGAGCGGCTAGTTTACATTTTCCTGTGCTACGCTATTATTCATTATTTGCGGGAAGATGTTTAGTTGGTAGCTGGGAGAGTGGAAGTCTTAGTGCCCCTGACCTCGTCATTTTGCGCCATGCTTTATTTGTTGATAGAACCTTTAGTCTGGGCGCTATGGTGGCCTAATGGTTGAACACCAACCGTTCGAAGGGGCCCATATTCGGAGGTATCTATGCATCTCGTTTAGCCAAACATTTTGAGATACCCATTAGGCTTAACGAGAAAGATGAGAGGCTGCTACCTGTGAAGTTTTTAGATTATGACCGTATGGTAGCTCATGATGTTATTAATAAAAATGATGATAGGAGGCTGCTTTACAACTTAGTTTTTAGCCAGGGTACTTGTGAAATTATTACTCTGCCTGCCTCTTCTTTGTTCTACATTCGCTCAAGCAGGTACACCATTATTCCCGGAGAAATTTACAGATATTGGGATCTGACACAACCCCTAGCTCCAGAACCGGCACGAGCCCTTGATCCGTACCCGGAGCCAGTTTTTCAGTGGGAGCCGCAGGAGTTCTCCAACCAACGAAACTTTGATGACGCTCCTGAGTACCCGGGAGAGAGATCTTTCCATCCATGGCCATAGACCAACTTAGGCCAAAAGCCTAAGCCTGGGGGGAGTACGTATTTCTCACCGACTTTACATTCATGTTCGCACACTCATCTAAGTAGTCGGTGTTCATACTCTTTCATTGTACCATCCATGGTAGTTTATTTTCTTGTTTCACTTTCTTCTTGTGTGTTTATTTAACTTTGAGAAAAATACAAAAAATAGTTCTAGCTTTATTTCTAGTTGCTTAGTTGTAGCATTAAAAAGAAAACCCAAAAAGATTTTTCGTTCTTCTTTTACTTGTTGGGAGCTTTCCCGTGTAAATAGTTTTCTTGTTCTTGTTTTGATTTTTCCTTCTTTGGGTCGTAAGGAGAATACCACAATGAAAATATCGAGTGGTGCTCCTATGCATTATTGTTTACCTGTTAGAGAGTCCATGTTAACTTGTCTTGTCCTTTGTGTTATTGTTTGCGGATTCCAGCTTAGTCCAATGCACGTGCACTCTTATTATTATCCACACTGTTCGGTCGTGCAAGTGAAAGGCAATAATGCTGATATTTGATGAAAAGATTGAGATGGAGAAAATTTGTTATGAACTCGACCTATCTTGCTGTTGTAGATATGATTAGCTCATCGTTCCGAATTCAGTTCATCATGGGTGAAACATATTTGCGATGACAATTAGAGATTATAGTTACTCATACCATGCTTAATTAGATAAGAGTGAATAATGGTTTGTTTTGGGTGCCAACATGCATATTAAAATGGTTGTGATGTAGTATGACGGGATGGTATCCTCCTCTGAACGATTCAAGTGGCTCGACTTGGCACATGTTCATGAATGTAGTTGAAGCAAAATCAACATAGCCTCCACGATATTTAAGTTCAAAGTGATTTATATCCTAATCATGCTTGCATTCAATGTTGGTTAATCTCAAAGCATGTTGATGACTGTGTCGCTCTCTAGTTGGTCGCTCCCTAGTCTTTTGCTAGCCTTCACTTGTACTAAGCGGGAATACTGCTTGTGCATCCAATCCCTCATACCCAAAGTTGTTTCATATGAGTCCACCATACCTACCTATATGCGGTGTTTACCTGCCGTTCCAAGTAAATTTGCATGTGCCAAACTCTAAACCTTCAAATAAACATTCTATTTTGTATGACCAAATCCCTCATGTGGCGACTTGGGGATGTCAGCATCTTCCATGATAGGTGGGTTATTCTCACGATATGTGTTGATTCACTATCGTTCACGAGAAAGTGGCTGGTAATCGGGATGCCCAGTTCCATGCTTGAAATAAAAGCAAAATCTAATTAAACAAAACTCCCCCAGAACTGTGTTTGTATGGACGGTACCCGTGGATTCGGCTCGCCGTGGAGTGTGACTGATTGGTGGAGGGGGAGTAAAAACTTTATCATTCTGTTTGGGAACCTCCTATAATGTATCTAGCATGGAATATGTTGAAAACCTCTTGGTCATTATGTGAGCAATGAAAGCATACCGCTAAAAAAATCATTACTTTCTCTGTTTTCAAAACTCGAGCTCTGGCACCTCTACAAATCAATGCTTCCCTCTACAAAGGGCCTTTCCATTTACTTTATTGTTGAGTCATCATCTTCTTATAAAAGTCACCAATTAGAGAGCACCACCGTCATTTGTATGCTTTGCTGTTAATTGATATTGAGTATGAGCATGACTGGATCTATTTCACAGTGAATTACAATGTCTAGTCAGTCCTTGTTCTTTAGAGGTGCTCTGCATTTATGTTTTGCGGTCTCAGAAAGGGCTAGCGAGATACCATTTTGTCATATTGTATCATGATTGTTTTGAAAAAGTGTTGTCATCCGAGATTTATTATTATTGCTCGATAGTTGATTATGTCATTGATATGAGTAAATGTGAGACCTAAATGTTATTGTGAACGTGGTTAGTCCATGATCTTTGCTAAAAATCTGAACATCAGTTAGATGTATTCACAACAACAAGATCAAACAGAGTTTGTAAAAGTTTTTCTTTATCACTTTCAGTTTATCAACTGAATTGCTTGAGGACAAGCAATGGGTTAAGCTTGGGGGAGTTGATAGGTCTCCATCGTATCCACTTTTGCAAACTCTTTTGCCCTTGTTTTGGCCTCTAATTTGCATGATTTGAATGGAACTAACCCGGACTGACGTTGTTTTCAGCACAATTGCTTTGGTGTTATTTTTGTGCAGAAATAAAAGTTCTCGGATCGTCCTGAAAATTTACGGAGAATACTTTTGGATTTATTAAAAAATACTGACGCAAGAATCAACCAGAGGGGGGCCACCTGCAGGCCACAAGCCTGCTAGCCGTGGCCACCCCCTGGTCGTGCCTAGCAGGCTTGTGGGGCCCTCGTGGCTCCTCCGACCTCATCTCTAGCTCCATATAACCATATTCATAGAGAGAAAAATCAGATAGAAGAGTTCACCGCGTTTCATAATACGGAGCCGCCACCTCCTATTCTTCCTCGGGAGACCAGATCTGGAGTCCATTTTGGGCTCCGGAGAGGGGAAATCAACGCCATCGTCATCACCAACCATCCTTCATCACCAATTCCATGATGCACTCTGCCGTTCGTGAGTAATACCATCATAGGGTTGCTGGACGGTGATGGGTTGGATGAGATTTATCATGTAATCGAGATAGTTTTGTTAGGGTTTGATCCCTAGTATCCACTATGTTCTGAGATTGATGTTGCTATGACTTTGCTATGCCTAATGCTTGTCACTAGGTCCCGAGTGCCATGATTTCAGATCTGAACCTATTATGTTTTCATGAATATATGTGTGTTCTTGATCCTATCTTGCAAGTCGTAGACACCTATTACGAGTTATGATCCGCATCCCCTAGGGTGACAATAACCGGGATTCTTTCCGGTGATTACCGTAGTTTGAGGAGTTCATGTATTCACTAAGTGCTCATGCTTTGGTCCAGTTCTCTATTAAATGGAGGCCTTAATATCCCTTAGTTTCCATTAGGACCCCGCTGCCACGGGAGGGTAGGACAAAAGATGGCATGCAAGTTCTTTTCCATAAGCACGTATGACTATATATGGAATACATTCCTACATTACATTGATGAATTGGAGCTAGTTCTGTGTCACCCTATGTTATAAATGTTGCATGATGAATGCCATCCGACATAATTATTCATCACTAATCCATTGCCTACGAGCTTTCCACATATTGATCCCTGCTACTGTTACTTTTGGTACCGTTACTTCCATACTACTTTGCTACTGAATACTTTGTTGCAGATATTAAGTCTTACAGGTGTGGTTGAATTGACAACTCTGCTACGAATACTCGAGAATATTCTTTGGATCACCTTGTGTCGAATCAATAAATTTGGGTTGAATACTCTACCCTCGAAAACTGTTGTGATCCCCTATACTTGTGGGTTATCAAGACCTTTTTCTGGCGCCATTGCTAAGGAGAATAGCTTTATTCTCGGAGTCACTTGGGATTTATATCCGTTGATCACCATGAATAATCTAAAAGATCCAAAAACCAAGATCTATCCCTCTACTACGAGGGGAGGTAACGAACTGCCATCTAGCTCTGCACTTGATTCACCTTTTGTTATGAGTAAGTTTGTGACACCACCACCTGCTAGTAATTCTGATATGTCGCAAGTAATTGATTATGCAACTTATGCTACGCACGATCCTTATGATGATACTTTGCTTGATAATACTGTGCCACTAGGTGAATTTATTTATGAACAAATTGCTAGAGTCAATGCTAAAAATTATGATACTTCCGAAACTGATGAAATTATTGAAACTGAACACTTTGAGACACCTTCTAGACCTAGCTCTCCTAGATATGAATTTCCTGATATTCTAGAGGGTTATGTTATGGAAGGAGAGGTAGCTAGGGCCTTTATTGATTGTAATGATAGAGATGATCTTAAGAAATTACTATGCAAGTGGAAAGAAAAATCTTTGAATGCTAGAATGAAGTATGATCCTAAGTTTGCTACTTCACCTATCTTTGTTACTGATAAGGATTATGAATTCTTTGTCGATCCTGAGTTAATTACTTTGCTTGAATCTGATCCTTTCCATGGTTATGAATCTGAAACTGTTGTGGCGCATCTTACTAAACTGAATGATATAGCCACCCTATTTACTCATGAGGAAAAAAATCGTTGCTATTATATCCTCAAGTTGTTTCCTTTCTCGGTAAAGGGTGATCCTAAGATATGGTTTAATTGTCTTGCTCCTGGTTGTGTGCGTAGTCCCCAAGATATGATGTATCACTTCTCTGAAAAATATTTTCCTGCCAATAAGAAACAAGCTGCCTTGCAGGAAATATTTAACTTTGTGCAAATTGAAGAAGAGAGTGTCCCACAAGCTTGGGGGAGGCTTCTCTAGTTACTTAATGCATTGCCTGGCCATCCTCTCAAGAAAAATGAAATACTTGCTATATTTTATAATGGACTAACCGACGCTTTTAGGGACCACCTAGATAGTTGTGCTAGTTGTGTTTTCAAGGAATGAATTGTTGAACAAGCCAAAATACTATTGAATAATATATTGAGCAATGATAATCATTGGACTATTCCTGAAACACCTTCGAAGCCAACTCCAAAGAAAAGAGGCATTCTGTTTCTCAATCCTGAAGATATGCAAGAGGCAAAGAAATCTATGAAAGAGAAAGGTATTAAAGCAAAATATGTTAAGAATCTACCACCTATTGAAGAAATAAATGGTCTTGATAACCCGACACAGGTAGTAGAGGTAAATTCTCTTCGTAGATTTGATGAAAGCGATATTCCTTATAATAAGTCTGCTAGCCAATGCTTGGATGAATTTGATAATTTCATTGTTAAGCAAGAAATTTTTAATGCTTATGCTAGTAGACAATTGAAACATAATGCTTTCATGCGTGATCGCTTAGGTGATTATATGAGTAGAACTATCAATGATCTTAAACTTATTAGTAAACATGCTTCCATGGTAACTACTCAAGTAGATCAAGTACTTAAAGCACAAAATGATTTGCTTAATGAGATGAATAGAAAGAACAAGGATCATTCTATTAAAGTTGTGACTAGAGGTGGAAGAATGACTCAGGAACCTCTGTATCCTAAGGTCCACCCTAAGAGAATTGAACAATATTCTCAAAGGGGTAATATTGATGTACCTAGTTGCTCCAGTAATAAGAGGAACAAGGATGACGATAGAACTTTGCATGATGCTAGTGAACCTGTTATAGATACACCTGAAAACCCAAATGATATTTCTGTTTCTGATGCTGAGACACAATCTGGTGATGAACCTGATCCTAGTGATAATATTAATGATGATGTTCATGTTGATACTCAACCTAGTAATGATAATGATGTGGAGATTGAACCTGCTGTTGATCTTTATAACCCGCATCCTAAGAATAAAAAATATGACAAAAGGGACTTTATTGCTAGGAAACATGGTAGAGAAAGAGAACAATGGGTTCAAAAACCCATGCCATTTCCTCCTAAACCATCCAAGAAAAAGTATAATGAGGATTTTGAGCGCTTTGTTCAAATGCTTAGACCTGTCTTTTTGCGTATGCGCTTGACCGATATTCTGAAAATGTCTCCTTATGCTAAGTATATGAAAGATATTGTGACTAATAAAATAAATATACCAGAAGCTGAGATTTACACCATGCTTGCTAATTATACTTTTAAGGGTCGAGTACCAAAGAAATTAGGAGATCCAGGAATACCAACTATACCATGCTCTATTAAGGGGAATTATGTTAAAACTACTTTATGTGATTTGGAAGCTGGTGTTAGTGTTATGCCTTTCTCTTCATATTGTAGACTTGATTTGAATAAGTTGACACCTACTGAAATCTCTTTGCAAATGGCTGATAAGTCAACTGCTCTACCTATCGGTATTTGTGAGGATGTGCCTGTCGTAGTTGCAAATGCTACTATCTTAACGAACTTTGTTATTCTTGATATTCTGGAGGACGACGATATGTCTATCATCCTTGCTAGACCCTTTTTGAATACTGCAGGGGCTATTATTGATTGCAACAAGGGCAATGTCACTTTTCATATTAATGGTAATGAGCATACAGTACACTTTCCGAAGAAACAACCTCAAGTTCATAGTATCAACTCCATTGAAAAAATTCCAACGATTGTTATTGGAGACTTTGAATTCCCTCTTCCTATTGTCAAGAAGAAATATGATATACTTATTGTTGGGGACATGCATATCCCCATTGAGGTAACTTTGTGTTATTCGAAAATTCTTTGGTTTCGTGTTATTCGATAGAAATTTGTTAATAAGACTTGATCAACCTTATTGATGGATTCCTTTTAATGAGCATGAGATGGATGAATTTCGAAAGCACAACTCCGTGTACCCAACTTTTATTTTCTATTAGTTATATTAAATTAAGTAAGAATGCTATTATTTTTCTGTTTTCTGAGTTTCCCGTGCAATAAAAAAGTGACCTAAAAATAAAAGTTCTTCAAATGTCCTAAAAATGGAATATGGTTTTTTCCGGAATATTTAATTTTTTTGATACTGAGCACATTGTAGAGGGCTGCACCACTGGGCCACAAACCCACAAGGCGTGGCCATCCCCTTAGCCGCGCCTAGCAGGCTTCTGGGTCCCACGTGGCCCCCCTTCACTTATTCCAACACCCATCCACTTCATCTTCCTCCAGAAAAAATCCCACCATTGCTCAAACCCGTGTTCTAGCTCATTTTGCTGCCATTTTCGATCTCCTTGTTGAAAGCTTCATTCGCGAAACTGTTTTGGGAGATTGTTCTTCGACATGTGACTCCTCCAATGGTCCAATTAGTTTTTGTTCTAGTGCTTTATATATTGTAAATTTTTGCTGTTGTGGTGACCTTGTTCTTGTGCTTGCATGTCAAATTTGTATGGTCCCAAGTAGTTTTGATGCATGATATAGCCTCTAGGCACTTGAGGGAGTAGTTGCTATGAGTTTCGTTGAGTTTTGTTCACCTTTATTTTGAGTCACTAAAAATTTCAGAATTTTTCAGTGAAACAAATGCTGAGGAGATTATTAAGAGGCTCTTCAAGCCGGAGTTCTAAGGAAGTTGAAAATGAAATGAAGGAGAAACCCAAGTATAATCTTCCTCGCATCGTAGAAGTTCGACCATGTGAATGGCAATGTGACACATTCTTGAGGGCGTTCGGAATTTATGAAGATTTCTATTATTTGGTCAAGAATGCAGGCATCACCGACTTCCTCAACGATAAGCGTGACCAGTACCTCTTGCTCATGAATACCTTTGTGCAAAATTTTCACTTTCATTCTAGGGATGACCCTCCTACAGTAGAATTTCACTTGTATGATGTGCCTAAGAAAATGAACCTTTATGATTTTTGCAAAGTTTGCAAAATACCCTATGAGGGCAGCATCAGGGAACCACGTCCTAGAGACATGGAAGATTTTATTACTGCAGTCACTGTAGGGGAAGAGAGAGGTGTGTCAAAGGAAAGAGCAGCAAGTTCACATTTTCCTGTGCTATGCTATTATTTATTATTAGGGGGAAGATGTTTAGTCGGTCGCTGGGAGAGTGGAAGTCTTACTGCCCCTGACCTCGCCATTTTCCGCCATGCTTTATTTGCTGATAGAACCTTTAGTCTGGGCGCTATGGTGGCCCAACGGTTGACCACCAACCGTTCGAAGGGCCCATATTTGGAGGTACCAATGCATCTCATTTAGCCAAACATTTTGAGATACCCATTAGGCTTAATGAGAAACACGAGAGGCTGCTACCCGCGAAGTTTTTAGATTATGACCATTTGGTAGCTCACAATGTTATTAAGAAAAATGATGATAGGAGGCCGCTTTACAACTTAGTTTTTATCCATGGTACTTGTGAAATTATTACTCTGCGTGCCTCTTCTTTGTTCGACATTCGCTCAGGCAGGTACACCATTATGCCCGGAGACATTTACAGATATTCGGTCTGACGCAACCCCCAGCTCCTGAACCGGCACCAGCCCTTGATCCGTACCCAGAGCCAGTTTTTAAGTGCGAGCCGCAGGAGTTCGCCAACCAATGGAACTCTAATGACGCTCCCGAGTACTCGGGAGAGAGCTGTTTCCATCCATGGCCATAGACCAACTTAGGTCAAAATCTAAGCTTGGGGGAGTACCTATTTCTCACCGACTTCACATTCATGTTCACACACTCATCTAAGTAGTTGGTGTTCATACTCTTTCATTGTACCTTCCATGGTAGTTTATTTTCTTGTTTTGCTTTCTTCTTGTGTGTTTATTTAACTTTGAGAAAAATACAAAAAAAATTAGTTCTAGCTTTATTTGTAGTTGCTTAGTTGTAGCATTAAAAAGAAAACCCAAAAAGATTTTTAATTCTTCTTTCACTTGTTGGGAGCTTTCCCAGTAAATAGTTTTCTCGTTCTTGTTTTGATTGTTACTTCTTTGGGTCGTAAGGAGAAGACCACAATGAAAATATCGAGTGGCTCTCATATGCGTTATTGTTTACCTGTTAGAGAGTCCATGTTACCTTGTCTCCTCCTTTGAGTTATTGTTTGTAGATTCCAGCTTATTCCAATGCACATGCACTCTTATTATTATCCACACCATTCGGTTGTGCAAGTGAAAGGCAATAATGACGATATTTGATGAAAATATTGAGATGAAGAAAAGCTGGTATGAACTCGACCTGTCTTGATGTTGTAGATATGATTAGCTCATCGTTCCGAATTCAGTTCATCATGGGTGAAACATATTTGCGATGAAAAATAGAGATTATAATTACTAATGCCATGCTTAATTAGCTAAGAGTGGATAATGGTTTCTTTGGGTGCCAACATGCATATTAAAATGGTTGTGATGTAGTGTGATGGGATGGTATCCTCCTCTGAACGATTCAATTGGCTCAACTTGGCACATGTTCATGCATGTAGTTGAAGCAAAATCAACATAGCCTCCACGATATTTAAGTGCGTAGTGATTTATATCCTACTCATGCTTGCATTCAATGTTGGTTAATCTCAAAGCATGTTGATGACTGTGTCGCTCTCTAGTTGGTCGCTCCCTAGTCTTTTGCTAGCCTTCACTTGTACTAAGCGAGAATACTACTTGTGCATCCAATCCCTCATACCCAAAGTTGTTTCATATGAGTCCACCATACCTACCTATATGCGGTATTTACCTGTTGTTCCAAGTAAATTTGCATTTGCCAAACTCTAAACCTTCAAATAAACATTCTGTTTTGTATACTCAAATCGCTCATGTGGCGACTGGGTCTGTCAATATCTTCCATGCTAGGTAGGTTGTTCTCACGATATGTGTTGATTCACTATCATTCACGAGAAAATGGCTGGTAATCGGGATGCCTAGTTCCATGCTCCAAATAAAAGCAAAATCTAATTAAACAAAACTCCACCAGAACTGTGTTTGTATGGACGGTACCCGTGGATTCGGCTCGCCGTGGAGTGTGACTGATTGGTGGAGGGGCAGTAAAAACTTTATTATTCTGTTTTGGAACCGCCTATAATGTACTCCCTCTATCCCAAAATAAGTGACTCAAAACTGACTCAACTTTGCACTAAATTTAGTACAAAGTTGAGTCACTTATTTTGGGACGGAGGGAGTATCTAGCATGGAAGATGTTCAAAACCTCTAGGTAGTTAGGTGAGCAATGAAAGCATACCGCTCAAGAAAATCATTACTTATCTCTGTTTTTAAAACTCGATCTCTCACACCCCTCTGCAAATCAATGCTTCCCTCTGCGAAGGGCCTTTCCATTAACTTTATTGTTGAGTCATCATCTTCTTATAAAAGTCACCAGTTAGAGAGAACCACCGCATTTGTATGCTTTGCTATTAATTGATATTGAGTATGAGCATGACCGGATCTCTTTCACCGTGAATTACAATGTTTAGTCACTCCTTGTTGTTTAGAGGTGATTTGCATTTATGTTTTGCGGTCTCAGAAAGGGCTAGCGAGATACCATTTTGTCATGTTGTATCATGATTGTTTTGAAAAAGTGTTGTCATCCGAGAGTTATTATTATTGCTCGCTAGTTGATTATGGCATTGATATGAGTAAATGTGAGACCTAAATGTTATTGTGAACGTGGTTAGTCCATGATCTTTGCTGAAAATCTGAACATTAGTTAGACGTATTTACAACAACAAGATCAAACAGAGTTTGTAGAAGTTTTTCTTTATCACTTTCAGTTTAGCAGTGGGTTAAGCTTGAGGACAAGCAATGGGTTAAGGTTGGGGGAGTCGATACGTCTCCATCGTATCTACTTTTCCAAACTCTTTTGCCCTTGTTTTGGACTCTAATTTGCATGATTTGAATGGAGCTAACCCGGACTGACGCTGTTTTCAGCAGAATTGCTTTGGTGTTATTTTTGTGCAGAAATAAAAGTTCTTGGATCGTCCTGAAAATTTATGGAGAATATATATGGATTTAAGAAAAAATACTGACGCAAGAATCAACCAGAGGGGGACACCTGCAGGCCACAAGCCTGCTAGGCACGACCACCCCCTGGCCGCGCCTAGCAGGCTTGTGGGGCCCTTTTGGCTCCTTAGACCTCATCTCCAGCTCCATATAACCCTATTCATGGAGAAAAAAATCAGAGAGAACAGTTCATCGCGTTTCACGATACGGAGCCGCCGCCACCTCCTGTTCTTCCTCGGGAGACCAGATCTGGAGTCCATTTTGGGCTCCGAAGAGGGGAAATCGACGCCATCGTCTTCACCAACCATCCTTCATCACCAATTCCATGATGCTCTCCATCTTTTGTGAGTAATCCCATCGTAGGCTTGCTGGACGGTGATGGGTTGGATGAGATTTATCATGTAATCGAGTTAGTTTTGTTAGAGTTTGATCCCTAGTATCCACTATGTTATGAGATTGATGTTGCTATGACTTTGCTATGCTTAATGCTTGTCACTAGGGCCCGAGTGCCATGATTTCAGATCTGAAACTATTATGTTTTCATGAATATATATATGTGTTCTTGATCCTATATTGCAAGTTGTAGACACCTATTACGAGTTATGATCCGCATCCCCCAGGGTGACAATAACTGGGATTCTTTTCGGTGATTACCGTAGTTTGAGGAGTTCATGTATTCACTAAGTGCTAATGCTTTGGTCCGGTTCTCTATTAAATGGAGGCCTTAATATACCTTAGTTTCCATTAGGACCCCGCTGCCACAGGAGGGTAGGACAAAAGATGTCATGCAAGTTCTTTTCCATAAGCACGTATGACTATATATGGAATACATGCCTACATTACATTGATGAATTGGAGCTAGTTCTGTGTCACCCTATGTTATAACTGTTGCATGATGAATGCCATCCGACATAATTATCCATCACTGATCCATTGCCTACGAGCGTTCCACATATTGATCCCTGCTACTGTTACTTTTGGTACCGTTACCGTTACTTTCATACTACTTTGCTGCAGATATTAAGTCTTACAGGTGTGGTGAATTGACAACTCATCTGTGAATACTCGAGAATATTCTTTGGCTCCCCTTGTGTCGAATCAATAAACTTGGGTTGAATACTCTACCCTCGAAAACTGTTGCGATCCCATATACTTGTGGGTTATCATCGACCCATTTTACCATGTGGTATGTTTGACGACAGTTCATGGCTTGCCAGAAGAAGAGAGCCAGGGCTTTGTCGAACACAGCATGCACCCCCTCAGGGAGGGAATATAGCCCCATGATATACATGAGGAGGCTGGAGAGGTTGGACTCAATTAGGACGGTCTTACTCCCCTTGGAGGTAAATCTACCACACCAGGGTTCCGCCCGCTCGCAAAGCTTCTCCTCTAGGGGGGTTAAACACACTCATAAGGACCTTAGAGTTCGAGAGTGGCATGCCGAGGTAATGTATAGGGAAAATGGCCAACCTACAGTTTAGGTTATCCACAATCCTTTGTTTTTTAGCCTCGGGGTATCCCAGGATGACAACTTTGCTCTTATCGAAGTTGATCTTAAGGCCTGACATCCTTTGAAGCAAAGCAGAAGAAACTTAAGATTTATTATATCTAGGTCAGACCCCTCCACCATTATCATGGTATGATTGGCATACTGGAGATGAGTAACCCTGCCTCCTAGAATGAGGTGGGGTACCACTCCGTGTATGTGTCGTGTTGCCCTAGCCTGGTCTAGAATGTAGGCCAGGGCATCAACCGCCAGGTTGAATAATAGCAGGGAAATCGCGTCTCCTTGTCGTACCCCACCCGAGGATCGTAAATAAGGCCCTAGTTCCCCATTGATATTGATGGCCGTGGTCCTAGTATGCACTAATTGCATGATCCAGGAGCACCACCTATCATCAAAACCCCTCCCTTCAAGGACCAGGCAAAGGAAAGACTAGTCAAGGCAATCGTATGCCTTTTGGAAGTCCAACTTTAGAAAGACCGCCCTGTCCTTGCATCTATGGATCTCCTGAGAAATATCGTGGAAAGCAAGGATCCCATCATGAATCTAATACCCTTTTAAAAATGCCGAATGGAAGGGATGAGCAATCTGCTCCGCAATAGGTGCCAGGCAAATCACGCACACCTTCGCGAGAATCTGTTCAAGGACATTGATGACCGTGATAGGTCTGAACTGGCGAATATCCGTAGCCCCAACTACTTTCAAGATCAGGGAGATAATGCCATAGTTAATCTGCACCACATCTAAAGTTCTGATGTAGAATTCATGGAACATCTTCATTATGACTGATCTAAGGGCGGGGCCAAAACTTCTGGAAGAAGACGGCAGCAGACCGGCGGGCCCCGGGGCAGAGGCTACCTCCATCACCGAGATTGCCCCAAAGACCTCCTCAGGCGGGAAAGGCAGCGTCAAGCCCGTATTCTCGTCATCCGTCACCTCTTCAACTGGCGACCAGAAATCAGTAGTGAGAGGCGCGCCTCGCCTAGGGGCGGTCGAGAAGAGCTCCTTGTAAAACGAGTAGATATGAGCCTTGATCTCGTCTGGGTGTTCAAGGAGTGAGTTCCCATCCCACAGGCATGGGATTGAGCACCTACGTCATCACCCATTGGCAATCGCCTAGAAGTAAGCAGTGTTAGCATCTCCTTCGAGGTGCCATTTCTGACCTCCACGACGTTGCCAAAACAACTCCTCGCCTATGTAAATTTTGATCAAAGCCCCCTCCCAAGAGTAGCGTTGATTCCAGTCGTCTGCCGAGAGCCCTACGACATCCGCTCGAAGGTCCAGAGCCTTAATATGGTCAAGGAGCACCCCTTTTTGAGCATGGTGTTAGGCCCTTAAATTAGCCCCCAACCACGCATGAATTGTCTAGCTAATTTGGCACAATGGTGCCAAATATCCACCACACAGAAGGTCCGCTAGGGAGCCATCTCCGCCTCCGACCACCTAAGATTCACCGCCTCCGACCACCTAAGATTCACCGCCTCCAAAAAGCCTGGTTGCAGTAACCAAGATGGTTTAAAGAAGAAGTGAGAGGTCTGGGGAGGGGTCTCCTCCCCAGGGAGAAGAGTAGGGGGAGTGGTCGGAACTGATGTAGGTGACCGCCCTAAGGGAGCAAAGTGGGAACAAGGCTTCTCAAGGAGCGGATACCAGAACACGATCTAGCACACTCTAGATGGGGGAGGTCTGTTTATTCGTCCACGTGAACCTAGCCCCAACATGAGCAATCTCCCGAAGAGCCATCTCCGCAATATAATCGTTTAACATCCGCATACGGGCCACATCAACATTAATGGAGCTTTTATACGCACACTCGCGAATAAGGTTAAAGTCCCCAAACGCCACCACCAGGGTTAGGCAACGGTCCACCTTAGCTTGGAGCTCATCTAGGAACATGTTCGACCGCCCGTGATCCACCGGGCCGTAGACGATTATCACTCCCAACTGAGGTTCAACCATCGGTCGGTCAAAGACATGCTGAGGAAAAACTCCCCTTGGTCCATGTCCTCAATAGAGAATGTATCCTCCCATACCCCGAAAAGGATACCATCGGAGAGAACATTCGCCGGTAACCATTGCCAAGTAAAGGGACTTCGAGAGAGGCCATGTAAGTCAAGCAGAGAGAAGTTCTGTGTTGGGGAATGTTGCATGGGAAACAAAAAATTTCCTACACACACGCAAGATCTATCCATGGTGATGAGCATGTACGAGAGGGAGAGTGGATCTACATACCCTTGTAGATCGCTAAGCAGGAAGCGTTAAGAAACACGGTTGATGTAGTCAAACGTCTTCGCGATCCAAATCGCTAGCCGTCCCGCGATCCGATCACGATCCGTCCCGATCTAGCGCCGAATGGACGACACCTCCGCATTCAGCACATGTATAGCTCGATGACGATCTCCGCCTTCTTGATACAACAAGAGGGAATCGAGAGGTAGATGATAACTCCGGCAACATGACGGTGCAGCGATAGTGGTGATGGAGTTGTTCTGGTAGGGCTTCGCCTAAGCACCGCCGAAAACTAGAGGAGGAGACAATCTAGTGAGGGGGAGAGAAGGCTGCACCGTGGTTTGGGGTGCGGCTGCCCTATCCCCTCCAATATATATAGGAGGGAGGGGAGGGGCTGGAGCCCTAGGGTTCCTCCCATAGGGTCGACCGAACCAGGAGGTGGAGGAGTCCACGTCCAACTAGGAGGTGGGTGTGGGAGGAGTCCTCCTCCAATTAGGACTCCTCCCCCTCCCCTCTTTCTCCTACGCATAGGCCCTCTTGGGCTAGCCTCCCAGCCCACCAGGGGATGGTGCACCACCACTAAGGCCCATGTGCCCCCTTGGGGTGTGTGGGCCCCACTTGGTGGACCCCCAAAACCCATTCATCACTCCCGGTACACTACCAGAAATGCACGAAAGTTTTCTAGAGTTAAATACCACTTTCCTATATATCAATCTTTACCTCCAGACCATTTCGGAGCTCCTCATGATGTTCAGGATCTCATCCGAGACTCCGAACAACCTTCGGTCACAACCATACATAACTCAATACTAGTGAAACGTCATCGAAAGTTAAGTGTGCAGACCCTACGGGTTCGAGAACTATGTAGACATGACTGAGACACCTCTATGGTCAATAACCAATAGAGGGAGCTAGATGCCCATATTGTTTCCTATATATTATCTGAATATCTTTATCAGTTGAACCTCTATGTCAAGGATTCAGTTAATACCGTTTGATGTTCCCTTTGTTCTTCGGTATGTTACTTGCCCGAGATTTGATCGTCGGTATCTCTATACCTAGTTAAATCTCGTTACCAGCAAGTCTATTTACTCATTCCGTAATAAAAGATCTCGTGGCTAACTCTTTAGTTAGTTTGCTTGCAAGGCTTATTGTGATGTTGTATTGCTGAGTGGGCCCTGAGATACCTCTCCGTCACATGGAGTAACAAATCCCAGTCTTTATCCATGCTCACTCAACAGACACCCTCGAAGATACCTGTAGAGCATCTTTATAGTTACCCAGTTACATTGCGATGTTTGATACACACAAGGTATTCCTCCAATGAGAGTGAGTTGCATGATCTCATGGTCATAGGAACAGATACTTGACATGCAGAAAACTATAGCAATAAACTGACACGATCATATGCTATGTTCATAGTTTGGGTCTTGGCCATCACCTCATCCCCCCAATGATGTGATCCCGTTCTCAAATGACATCTCATGTCTATGGCTAGGAAACCTTGACCATCTTTGATCAATGAGCTAGTCTATTAGAGGCATACTAGGGACACAGTGTTGTCTATGTATCCACACATGTATTGTGTTTCCAATCAATACAATTATAGCATGGATAATAAACGATTATCATGAACAAGGAAATATAGTTAACCACTTTATTATTGCCTCTAGGGCATATTTCTAACAGTCTCCCACTTGCACTAGAGTCAATAATCTAGCTCACATCACTATGTGATTTACATTGTAAATGAATCTAACACCCATACAGTTCTGGTGTTGATCATGTTTGGCCCTTGGAAGAGGTTTAGTCAACAAGTCTGTGACATTCAGATCCGTATGCACTTTGAAATATTCATATCTTCCTCATTGATGTAATCGTGGATGGAATTGAAGCGTCTCTTTATGTGTCTGGTCCTCTTGTGAAACCTTAGTTCCTTGGCCATAGCAATGGCACTAGTGTTATCACAGAACAGAGTCATTGGGTTTAGTGCACTGGGAACTACTCCAAGATCAGTCATGAACTCCTTCATCCAAACACCTTCTTTCGTCGCCTCCAAGGCAGTAGTGTACTCCGCTTCGCATGTAGAATCAGCTACCACGCTTTGCTTGGAACTGCACCAGCTTACCGCTCCCCCATTGATTATGAATACGTATCTGGTTTGATACTTAGAGTCATCCAGATTAGTGCCAAAGCTTGCATCGATGTAACCCTTTACAACAAGCTCTTGATCACCTCCATAAACGATAAACATTTCCTTAGTCCCTTTTAGGTACTATCATCGTTTTCTCACGATAGATGCCATAGGGTGGCTTATCGAGAGTGGTTATGGCCAAAGGACACCTGCGGGCTCCTATAACGGGATTGGGGACTGGCAGTGCGCAACACACGATGTACCCAGGTTTGGGTACCTCTTGGGGAGGTAATACCCCTAGTCATTCTTGTCTGGTTAAGGGAACAAGAGGGCTACAACGGTGCTCCTAGATCTGTTAGTTAGAGGAGGAAGAAGGTGCTTGCTAGCTCTCCTTGCCCCTCTACGTGAGTGTGGGTGTGTGTATGAGAACGGCCGACCCGTTGCATGGGGGGGCTCCAGGATTTTTTATAGGCCAACCCCCTGGATTACAATATGTGTAGAAGGTGCCAGGGGGTCCCAGCTAGTAGCCTCTCTAGCCGGCCCTAGGGACCCCGGCTAAGGATTCTTGTTGTTGGTAGGACCCGCCGGCTGCAAGATCCGATCGAGAGTCGGAGGGGGCATCGACAGGCTCCTGCCATTGGCATGTGCTTGTCACATCGCGGCACGGGTCACCCTGTGGGGCGTCATCTTGCGGTAGCCGTCCGCGGTCAACGGTACGACCCGCCGGACTATAGCCATGCAGGGGCAGGTGATAGAGTGGTTGGAGGCATGCTGGTACTGTGCATCCCGCACGGTCGTCACCGGGCGGAGTCTGCGGTACTACTACCACTGGTGTGGCCAAGCGAATGATGACCGCTGACATGGCAGGGGCCGTTGTAGCCACGGGTGCCCTGGCGAAAGGTACCAGGGGTACCGTTGGCACGTCGCCCCATCCCATCGGCGTCCTGCGAGGGGCGGTGATGTGGCAGGCGTTGACCCGTTGGCTGACGGGCCGCCCATGAGCCGGATGGCCTAGGGGCTATGCCCAGAACCAGCCGGTTGGGCGTAGACGGTCTGGCGGAGTGAGACTATGGAGGGAGGCAGCTCACCCCTTAGTCGTTTTTGAAAAGTGGGGGCAACTGCCTGCTTAAGGCTACCCCTGTGTAATCCCCCCGTCGGTAGTCCCTGAAGCAAGGGAGGCCTGCCGTCTCGATGCGGCAGACCTGACCGGCTTGAATTCTATGTCCTCACGCTGCCGGCGAATCCGGAGCCGGATGCTAAACATCCGGGGAGGGCGGTGCTGTAGCCGGTCGTCGATTCGCAAGACGCCTCGGCATCTCCGAGGGGCAGAAAGATCCCGCCAGGTGTGAGGCACTGTGGGCCACGACCTGGCAGGCTGCACGGTGGACAAGACCGGGCCGTGGGGCGGTCCTCGCTCGGCGTGGCCTTGGCCCACACGCGCGGATCTTCGATGGCCATGGCTGATGGTTGGGGTTCCCCACACGCCGTAACGCTTCCCTGTGCGGAGCGGAGGTAGTGGGGGTCGTGTGTGGCGGATCCTCTCCCTTGGCTCAAACACTAATTAAAACACCAAAACACAATTACTACAGAGGTAATAATGTGTAAATCACTCAATAACAGAAACAAAAAAACAAAAAAATAAAATTGGGTTGCCTCCCAACAAGCGCTATTGTTTAACGCCCCTAGCTAGGCATAACACAATAGATCTAGGTATTGTCATCTTTGGTATGCAATTCGTAAGTAGCTCTCATAATAGATTCATAAGGTAATTTTATTTTCTTTCTAGGAAAGTGTTCCATGCCTTTACTTAACAGAAATTGGAATCTTATGTTTCCTTCTTTCATATCAATAATTGTACCGATCGTTCAAAGAAAAGGTCTACCAAGAATAATAGGACATGTAGGATTGCAATCTATATGAAGAACAATGAAATCTACGGGAACATAATTCCTATTTGCAACAATAAGAACATCATTAATCCTTCCGATAGGTTTCTTAATAGCGGAATCCGCCAGATGCAAATTTCAAGAGCCATCATCAAGTTCATGGAAACCTAGCACATCACATAAAGTTTCTAGAATCATGGAAACACTAGCACCCAAACAACACAAAGCATGGCGCTCATAATCTTTATTTTAATATTAATAGTAGGTTCCCACTCATCATATAGTTTTTAGGTATAGAAACTTCTAACTCAAGTTTTCTTCAAATGATTTCATCATAGCATAAACGATATGTTTAGTAAAAGCTTTATTTTGATTATAAGCATGCGAAGAATTCAACATGGATTGCAACAAGGAAATACAATCAATCAAAGAACAACTATCATAATGAAAGTCCTTGAAATCCAAAAGAGTGGGTTCATTGCTATTTAAAGTTTTGACCTCTTCAATCCCACATTTATTAATTTTAGCATTAAGATTTATAAACTCGGAATCATTGGGATGAGTATTAACTAAAGTTGACTTATCTCCAGTTCCATCTTTATCAAGATTTATATTAGAAAACAAATATTCATTAGGAGACACATCAATCACTTTAATATCTTCATCATTGTTTAAAGATTATGGCTTCGCGGCTATTTTATTGACTAAGGTAGCTTATTTATCAGAAATTTGGCCTACTAAATTTTCAAGATGAGCGAACTGAAATTTCAAACCATAAAACTCCTTAGACATATCATCAAGTTCTTTATTCATGTATTCCAACATAGCCTTTTGTTCTTTAAGCTCGTTCTAAAAGAAACTATTATAGTCAAATTGGAGCGACATGAAACTTTTAGCATTATTCTCAATATCTTCCAACTTCCTAAGATAAGTATCAAAGCTTTTGGGTTGAGCCATAAATAGAAGCAAACGATCTAACACACAAGCAAACAAAAAGCAAATGAAAAGACGAACGGAAGAAGGGCGAATAAAAAGGCAAATCTCTTTGGTTTTTTATGAAAATCGTTTTAGAAGTGGAGAGAGGAAAACGAGAGGCAAATGGAAAATAATGTAAATGCAAGATATGAGTTTGTGATGGGTACTTGGTAGGCTTGATGTAGACTTGCTATGTATCCTCCCCGGCAATGGCGCCAGAAATCCAACTTGCTACTTCTTGAGCTTGTGTTGGCTTTCCCTTGAAGAGGAAAGGGTGATGCAGCAAAGTAGATAAGTATTTCCCTCAGTTGTTGAGAACCAAAGTGTCAATCCAGTAGGAGGTACAAGCAAGGCCCCAATCTATGCACCTATAGAAACAATCAAACACTTGCATCCATTGCTATAAAGGGGTTGTCAATCCCTTCATTGTTACTTGCAAGGATGAGATCTTATAGAGATAGATATGAAAGATTACTAGAAGTACAACTAAATAAAAGTAAATAAAATTGCAGCAAGGTATTTTTTGTATTTTTGGTTTATAGATCGGAAAATATAATATGGGAAATGGACCCGGGAACCATAGGTTTCACTAGAGGCTTCTCTCTTGAAGGAAAATAATATGGTGGGTGAACAAATTACTATCGAGCAATTGATAGAAAAGAGCATAGTTATGACGATATCCAATGCAATGATTATGCATATATGCATCGCGTACGTATCAAGTAGACCGAAACGATTCTGCATCTACTACTATTACTCCACACATCAACCGATTCCTGCCTGCATCTAGAGTATTAAGTTCATGAAGAACAGAGTAACACATTAAGTAAGATGACATGACGTAGAGGGATAAACTCAAGCAATATGATGAAAACCCTATCTTTTTATCCTTGATGGCAACAATACAAATATGTGTCTCGCTACCCCTACTTTGTCACTGGGTGAGGACACTGCAAGATTGAACCCAAAACTAAGCACTTCTCCCATTGCAAGAATTACCAATCTAGTTGGCCAAACAAAACCAATAACTCAAAGAAACTTGCAAAGATATGAAATCATCCATATAAGAATTGAGAGAAGATTCAAATAATATTCATAGATAATCTGATCATAAACCCACAATTCATCGGATCTCGACAAACACACCGCAAAATAGTATTACATCGAATAGATCCCCATGAAGATCATGGAGAACATGGTATTGAAGAACATAGAGAGAGAGGAAGCCATCTAGCTACTAGCTATGGACCCAAAGGTCTAAGGTGAACTACTCACGCATCATCGATGGGAAATGGTGTTAATGTAGATGCCCTCCGTGATCGAATCCCCCTCCGACAGATTACCGAAAAAGGCCCCAAGATGGGATCTCACGAGAATAGAGGCTTGTGGCGGCGGAAACGTATTATCGTGACTCTTTGTGGTATTGGGGTAATATTTATGAATTTATAGGCAGAGAATTAGGATTGGAGGAGCTACGGGGGGGGGGGGGGCACAAGCCAGGGGGCACCCTCCCCCCCGGGCGTGCGCCCTGGTGGCTTCTGGCCCACCCGTAGGTGTTCTGGCCTCTTCTTGAAGCCTCCTAGGTTCCTTCTGGTCCAAGAAAAATCATCATAGAATTTTATTCCGTTTGGACTCCGTTTGACATTCCTTTTCTGCAATACTCAAAAACAAGGGAAAAACAGAAACTCGCACTGGGCACTAGGTTAATAGGTTAGTCCCAAAAATAATATAAAATAGCATATTAATGCATATAAAACATCCAAAATAGATAATATAATAGCATGGAATAATAAAAAATTATAGATATGTTGGAGATGTATCAACCATCGCGTGGGTGGCGGCTTCCCAGGGCTCCCACTACAGGACTCCGTCAGGAGCTGGCAGAAGGGGTTCTTCTACGTGAAGAACGTGAAGGCGAACGAGTACTACATCACCTGCTCGCGTTCATCAACTATCCACCAAAGGCGATGACGAACTGGAGGACGCCTCCGCCATAGCCAGTTGAGACTGTGAACCGGATCTGCGCCCGGCTGGATGTAATGACCGGGTCGAAGGGCCTCACCACCATGGATCTGCTCGCCACGATGGTGGCCATCAAGGTATAGCCCCTACAGTGCCGGCTGCACCTCATCTGCCAGATGGGTGGATGACACAATCTGTGTCGGCTCTCCATGAAGGATCTGAAGGCGGTGCAGGTGGCTAGGCAGGTGAACTCCCTCTCCACCGCCAAGATGAGCAAGGACGGGTGGCAATGGGGAAGGCCCCATACAGCCGGGACCGGCTGGCTCTCCGGGTATGTGACGAGCTGGATGCTCCCTTTCTTTTGCTTTTTGTTGTCTATGTATTCCTCCCATCGTGATGATGCGAGGGCCCTGCTGCGTACAGGTCTTTCCTGTGTTGCAGGAGTACGACAAACCCACGGCCGATCCCGTGGACTCGGACCCAAAAGAGGCCAATGATGCTGATGACGTGGAGCCGGCCGACTCGAGGAGGCCAAGGCGTCGGGAGCCGGTGGAGCGGAGATGGACAGGACCGGGCCGACCAGTGAGTTTCCCCCTTCCTCATTACTGCGAGACTGGTCCAACGACGATGCTGAGCTGGAGGAGGTGTGAAGTGCTGTGGCTCCGAAGGACCTCGAGACGTCAGGAGGCGACATCACCGTGCCGAGCCGATCGCAAGCTGAGACGGGAGGACGCGGATGCAGTCGGATGGGGGAAGAGACCGGCCGGCTCCCGATCGGCTCCCAAGCGAGCAACCGACGGTCAGCCAAGCAGTAGTCATGGAGGCAGGGGGAAGAGGCCATGGGTGGCCCCAGCAGGCGGTCCCCACCAGCGTCGGGTGAGTGCCCTTCAGGCTTACTTGGGTCTTATTTTCTTTTCATTTTCTTCTCACCCTATTTTCTAGGGAGCCGCGGGCTTCGGGGAGGTCGGCTCCTTCGAGAGGAGCCACTGGCGGTGAGGCTGCGAAGGCGGCCCGCAAGATCGCCGCAGGGGAGATGGAGCACGAGGCGTGGCGCGGCCGGGAGGCGGCCGAGCAGGGGCGGCTTGAGGAGGAGCGTCACCCATGGGAGGAGGCGGCGTGGAAACAGGCGTCAAAGAGGGCCCGCACGGAGGCAGGGGACCAGTCCTAGGATCCGTTCCTCCTGCCAAGGAGAGGAGGTATAAGACCGTGCACAACCCCGTGCGGTGGGCGGAAGCCGATGCGCTGGCCGAGGAGAAGGCACGTGCTGCTCCAGGCATGACGGAGATAGCCACAGAGGCATCCCCTGATCACAATGGCGCCCCTTCGGGGGCTAACGACATGCCGCCGGAGGCGAACGACCCGTTACCGGAGGTCAATGTCACGATGCCCGAGGTCCTGGCACCGGGAGCGGATGGGGATGGCACTGCTGGAAGGGGCGACCCAAGAACCGGGACCGTGGTGCCAAAGGGAGACACCACCGCCGGCTCGTCAGCGAGGGTGGGCGGTTCGTCGGTCGGAGTGCCTGCGGTCACAACCATCGGGTGACCGTGTACAATGCACCGCTGGGCCTGTACCGGGAGTCTGAGAACGAGCTAGCTGTCGCGTTTGCAGATCTGAAAGGTACATGTCTTGTGAATTTCCAATGGGGGCGCATAAGCACACTCATTGGGTGTAGCCCCCGGGATTCAGGCCGACTACTCCGAAGGCAGGCTGAATCCCTATCTTTGCTTTCTTTCTGACAGAAGAGTCTTCGTGTCGGGTAGCCACCCAGGTGGTGCAGCTTGGCGAGCAGCGGGACCTCCTGTCCGCATAGTGCGACTGGCTCCGACAGGAGGCAGACCGGGCGCATGCGGAGAAGGACGGGCGCGAGGCGGCCCACCGCTGAGAGTTGGAGGAGTGGGAGATGGCCCATTGCTGGGAGCTGGAGGCCAAGGATGCCTCACTAGCGAAGGCATCAAGGATGCGCAGGCGGCGCAGGCCGAGCATGAGCGCCGAATCCAGGAGTGGTCGGCGAGGGAGACGGTGCTTCACGAGGAGGCGTAGACGGTGGATCGCCTGCTGGTAGGTCAGACTTCGCTGTTGTTTCTTCTCGATGTGTTGGTTTTTTGGAGTCGACCCTTCTCTTGTCTTATCCCACTTGCCCCTTTCCTCCTACTCATGTCTCTTTCTGGACACGCAAGAGGGCACGGAGGGCGCATTGGAGGCCCATCGTGAGGAGCAGCGTGCGACGAGAGTCCACGTCGAGCAGCAAGTTTCCTGGACCGTGGAAGAGGTGGGGATTGCTGTCAAGGTGCGCCGGAACGAGGCAGTCTGGGCCATGGAGAGGCTCCAGAAGGCCGACACGGCACTGATTCGCACCCTCTATCTGGGTGCGGTGCAGCCATGATGTGGAGCATCCCATCACTATCCCCATGAAGATGTCACCTTCAACCCAAGCACCAAGTGGCCCATTGACAAGAGCACGTGCACGCGCCATTGAAGCTAAGGTGAACTCACTCCTCTTCGAGAAAGACTGTGATGACAAAGGAACTTGGATGCTACCTCACAATGACACCTTGTGTGTCCTTAGGTACATGGGAGACGACCTCAAAGGACCAGGGAATCATCCACAGGACCAAGGACGAGGAGGAGGAGTCAGCACCGGGAACAAGCTTCTGGATAGCCCGAAACTTCCGGCCAGCCCGGAGCTTCCAGCCCCCGGACCTTCCGGCTGGCCCAGAACTTCCGGCCCAATGACAGCCGGTGACCGAAGCCTACGCCAACACTCGAAAAAGCCCAGAACCCGCCCGGAACCTCCCCGAAACTTCTGGCCTAGCCCGGAACTTCCGACCTATGCAAAGTGTTTCCCCACTCGGACCCGAGGCCCATGTAACTCCCTATCTTCGAGACCAACACTATATATACTTCGGCCCCTCCTCATTTTAGGGTTAGCTATGGTTTGCTCTTAAATAGTTGAGCATAGCTCCTTCCACTACCTCTCCCATCGAGATGCCTCTATAGGAGAAGATCCCTAGTGGATGTCAAGGCCCCTTACGAGGAAATATCCTCCGGGATATCAAGGCCCCTCCTTTTGGAGTGGGAGATCGTGTATCACTACTTGTATCGTTGTTTGACTTGGGGATCTCGTTCCTCGTGTGCTATCAAGATTGTAGTGAATGTGTAATCATGTTTGATCTTAGTTTTTCCTCTCGTTCTTCACCGTGGTCTTCATGTTCTTCATGAACCCCCCTCCAAATCGTGAAAGGTTGACACACACGGGCTTGCCCCTTATAATATTGGTATCATGAGCCACGTTAATCACGAATTTGGAGTTTTCGCCACCGTTTTCTAGCCTAATTTTGCTTTGATTTGACCCAATTTCGAAAATCCCCACAAAAATAGCCATACCAAAATTTCTTGGATTTGATGTGATTTTGTTGATTTGCATCCATGGATCTCGTTGTGGACGTGTGGATCTAGCTTTTCATCCAGCCAATTTCCTCCAATTTTTCTTTTTCTCCATCAGATTTGGGTTTTCCCTCAAAATTTTCCGCCCAAGTCCAAGATCTGGAAATTAGGGTTCGTCCCTATTTTCCTGACCCCCGGAACTTCCGGTTCCGCCCGGACCTTCCGGCCCTTGGACCCTCCGGCCCATACCAGAACTTCCGGCCACCGGAACCTCCGGCCGACCCGGACCTTCCGGCCTTTGCAGAATGTTTCCCACCATTCCTTCCACCATTTTGCTAGTTTTTATTTCACAACACATTTGCATTTGAGATTCTGAGTCACAAGCCACGCCACTTCCTAAGGTGTTTCGGCTAATTAGAAGTGGTTCTTCATCGACATCACCGCTCATCATCGCCCCGGAACATCGCCAACCAACTCTTCATTGACAACTCACCGCAAGCAAGGACGGTAACCGCGACGAGACTCTTTTGCTTATACCCTTGACATTGCATTGTTACCCCTAGCCTATTTGCGTTACTTGCCTATCGAGACTAGCCATTGAGTATTGTCGGGCCATGCTACTTGTGCACATTAGTGATACATACTCCGCATAGCTACAATTACATGCATACACATCTTAGTATCATCTCTTGTGTTACAAAGTCCCCGCATACATAATTGCTATCTTGGTGTGCACGTCCCGCATAGTGACAATCCAAATATCATTGCTAATGGGAAGAAAAGTGAAGCTTTTAAGCAAGATCAAAAGAGCAATAGCATCAACATTTGCATATCATACTCCATCACTTTGGATCACTTGAGTGAGTGACTCGTGCCGCATACATAGCAAGTCGGGAATAGGAGGCCAAAGCATTTTTGTCACTTATAGATTGTGCACAAGTTTGTATCACGCCCATTTGAGCAATCGTGCTACCGTCTCTCTAGAGTTGTGCAACACGAGTGTTTTCTGTGGATCCCACATTTTGAGCTCCCTTTTGGTTGCACAACCCCACTTTTCTGTTTCGTGTGTGTGTTTCCGAGTTCACCCATTACTTGATTCGCATTGTTTACTTGCTTACTTGCGGATCTCTCTCAACTTTATTGCCTCATATTCTCGAATTTCTTGAAATTTCGTGCCACCATCCTAACCAAGCTACTCCATAAGCATTACCTTGTAGATGTGAGAAGGGCAAACTCGGTACCAATTCTACTATTTCCATGATTTCACATTGAGTGATTGATCTTCACTTCAAGCTTCGGAACGGTATTTAGTATTGTGTTTCCCATTCTTCCACTTATATCTACTTGAGTATCATGGATAGGAACACCATGTTGAACCTGGCTGTCGAGGATCATGACGACAACGACGCGAACACCTACGTCACCAAACTACAATTCTTCGCCGCACAAAAGGGAATGCACCAAGCACATGACGTCCCCACAAACCGCATCGAACACCTTGCCACCAACATACGTGAATCCGAGGAGCGGACGTGGTACTTCATGGCAACGGAAATGGACGAGCTCTGCGCTTTGGTGTTGAAGCGCGCATCTTCTACATCAACCTCCACTCACCGCTGCACCGCTAGTCGACACTCCTCCGAGGACTCTTCCGGCAAAAGTCCTCCTCCTCGAGCTCGACCACACAAACGTGACACGCATAGCCTCTCTCAAGATTCAAGCAACCCCTTCCACGACGATCCTCAAGGTTGACATCCCGAGCGTGACCACCATCGCCACCAACAGCAAGACGATTACGAGCAAGATTGCCTATGTCACCATCGTGAAGAAGACCGGCGCCGTGAGGAACGAGCACGAGAGGCACAACGGGCGCTTCGTGACACAAACTATGCCATGTAATAACGCAACCGTCTAGCTCATGAGGAACAAGACGCTCTACGCCGAGAACGCCATGAAGAAGAAGCTCGGCAAGAAGAGCACCAAGAACGCCAACAACGGGTGCGACAATGACACCCACAACAACCAAGGCAAGAGGAGCAACACGTTGACGAGCTTCCCCCAAGGCAAGAACAAGACCAACATGACAACAATGAACCTCCGCGTCAAGATGCACGTCCTCATGCAAATCCCGTTGACCACATGGATGATCATGCGCCAAGGCAAGGCCAACATCACCAAGACAACTATGCTTCCCCATGCCAAGGAAATTGCAATCACACCAACAACGAGGAAAAACGCTTTGGCAAGCTCAAGTTCACCATGCCTAAGTTCTCCGGAAGCAATGATCCCGAAGACTACCTCTCTTGGGAACTCAAGGTCGAAAAAATATTCCGGTTGCACAAATATGAAGAAGACAAGAAGATTGCCATGGCCTCCCTCGAGTTCCAAGATTACATGCGCATTTGGTGGGAACAAGTGATCATGCGACAAAGAGAAAGAAGTGACCCGCCAATCACAACTTGGGAACAAATGAAAGAACTCATGCGAGCGTGCTTCTTCCCAACACACTATAATCGTGACCTCTTCAAGAAACTCCAACTACTCAAGCAAGGCACCAAGTCGATGGAAGAGTACTATCAAGAGATGGAGATGGCCATGATAAGAGCACACATGAAAGAGGATGATGAACAAACTATGGCACGTTTCTTGAATGGTCTCAATTACCAAGTCAAGAAAATTGCAGATTTCCAACCCTAATCCAACTTGCTCGAGCTAGTGCATCAAGCCTCCAAGGCGGAACGTCAAGTTCACAAAGACTACAAGTACTCCAAGACCTCATACAAGACCTACGGTGCAACTACTCAAGCTACTCCAACTACAACCACTTCTACAAGAACCTCAACTACAAAAGATGACAAGTCAAGCTACAAGGACAAGTCGTCTTCATCATCACGCAACGCACCCACAAGCAACACAAGAGCGTCATCTTGTACACCAACACCGGATGAAGTCAAAACAAGCTCCATCAAGTGTTTCACGTGCCAAGGCTGAGGTCACAAGATGCATGAGTGCCCCACAAGACGAACCATGTTACTCCAAGAGGATGTCTCCTATGACTCCATGAGTGATGATGAGATGGAAGCTTTGGAATAAGTGACCATGCACCGACAAGTCAATGAAGAAGAAGACTCTCAAGTCTTTTGTGATGATGATCCGAGCCTCGCTCTCGTTGTCTCAAAGGTGTTGACTCTTCAACAACAACAAGACGAGGACCAACGATGCCACATCTTTCACACCAAGGCTGGTATCCAAGGGAGATCCATCAGGGTCATCATCGATGGAGGAAGTTGCCATAATTTGGCAAGTAAAGAACTTTGCTCCAAGTTGCACTTGACCAAGGAAAAGCATCCTCGCCCCTACAAGGTCCAATGGCTAAGCGACTCCGGCACTATCCAAGTTGACCACACCATGCAAGTTTCCTTCAAGATCGGCGCTTACGAAGACACCTTGGATTGTGATGTGGTGCCCATGAACATTTGCCACCTCCTCCTTGGGAGACCTTGGCAATTCGACCATGGTGCCATACACAATGGGCGCACCAATAAATATAGCTTCAAAATGAAGGGCACTGAATATGTGCTTTTCCCTATGTCTCCTACTCAAGTGATCGCCGACAAGCAAGCTTCGTCCCATCATGGAGAGAAAAGTGAGAGAGTGATCCACCTCAAAGCGAGTGAGCGTCACAAGCCAAACTTGAGTGACTCCACGATGAGGGACATGAGTGACCTAGTTCTATTTGCCAGCAAAAGAGAGTTGAGGGATGTGAGTGCGAGCCTATCGACCATCCTGCACTACGTGATAGTGTGAAGGGATGATGTTACCCGGCCTAACCCTTCACAACATCTTCCTCTTGTGTTATCCCAATTATTGCAGGAATTCCAAGATGTGTTCCCCGACGAGCTACCTCCAGGACTACCGCGTCGACCTCATCCCCAGCACGCCACTTCCCAACAAGGCTCCCTACCGCGTCAACTCCGACGAAACAAAAGGAGATACAAAGGCAAGTCCAAAAACTCCAAGATATAGGGCATGTTCGCGAGAGTTTGAGTCCTTGTGCGGTGCCCGTGATCCTAGTGCCTAAACATGATGGTAGTATGCGATTGTGTTTCGATTGCCTCCCCATAAATTCTATCACCATTAGCTACCGTCACCCTATACCACGCTTAGATGACATGCTAGATGAACTTAGTGGTGCCACTATATTATCCAAGATATACTTGAAGATTGGTTACTACCAAATTCATATACAAGAGGGTGACGAGTGGAAACCCACTTTCAAAACCAAATTTGGTCTCTATGAATGTCTAGTGATGCCCATGGGCTTATCCGAAGCACCGGGAACGCTCATGCGCATGATGCATCATGTGTTGCGCCCCTACATTGGGTATTGTGTTGTGGTCTACTTTGATGACATCCTTGTTTTTATCAAATCTTTTGAGCAACACACCACACACATTAGAAACATCTTGCAAACCCTCTCCAATGAAAAGCGCCCAATTGCGTACTTTAGTGAGAATATTTCCGGCGCTCAACTCAATTATCCTATATATGACAAGGAATTGTATGCTTTGGTGAGAGTCTTAAAATCTTGGGAACATTATTTGCGTCTACATGAATTTTTCATTCATACCGATCATGAAACTCTAAAGTACCTCAAGGGTCAAACTAAGTTAAACAAACGTCATGCTAAATGGAGTGAATTTATTGAGTCTTTTCCTTATGTTACCAAATACATTAAGGGTAAAGAAAATGTGGTGGCGGATGCCCTTTCCCGCAAATGCATGCTCGTTACTCAACTTGAATTGAATGTTGTTAGCTTTGAGAATATAACAGACTTGTATGAGCATGATGATTCTTTCACTACCCCTTATGCCAATTGCAAAGTAAAAACTTGTTGGGAGAGCTACTACATGAAAGATGGATATCTTATGCGTGCTAACAAACTTTGCATTCCCAAGTCTTCTCTTTATTTGTTTCTTTTGCAAGAGGCTCATGGTGGAGGACTAATGGGTCACTTTGGATGCGACAAGACATATGCCACCCTCTCCGACAAGTTCTATTGGCCAAAGATGCTTCATGATGTTGCCCGCTTCACCAACTGGTGCTCTACATGCCGCAAAGCTAAGTCAAAACTCAATCCCATGGTATTTACATGCCTCTTCCTATTCCGTTCCAACCTTGGGAGGATATTAGCATGGATTTTGTGCTTGGACTGCCACGGACAAAAAATGGCCATGATTCCATCTTTGTTGTTGTGGATCATTTTTCCAAAATGGCTCATTTCATTACTTGCCACAAAGTCGACGTTGCTTTACATATTGCAAATCTCTTTTGTAGGGACATCTTACGCCTACATGGAGTACCAAAGACAATTGTCACGGACCATGACGTCAAGCTCTTGAGCTACTTTTGGAAGACCCTATGCGCCAAGATCGACATCAAGTTACTTTTCTCTTCGGCCTACCATCCACAAACCGATGGTCAAACGGAGGTGATGAACCGGACACTCGGAACTCTACTCCGTGTGTTGATCAAGAAGAACATCGAGGAATGGGAAGATTGCCTACCCATCGTCGAGTATGCCTACAATCGTGCACGATGCTTCACCACCAACAAGTCTCCCTTCGAGGTGGTCTACAGCTTCAACCCATTGTCCCCATTGGACATTCTTCCACTTCCACTCCAAGAATGCGTCAACATGGATGCAAGTGCACGAGCAAGCTACAACAAGAAAATGCATCACGATATAGGGAACACCATCGAGCGCCAAGTGGAACGCATCACCGCCAAGCGCAACATCAACAAACACCCCATGGCGTTCGCACCCGGCGACCTTGTGTGGCCACACCTCCGGAAGGAATGCTTTCCTAATGAGCGCTAGTCCAAGATCCTCCCTCGTGTCGATGGCCCATTCAAGGTGTTGGAGCGCTACAACAACAATGCCTGCAAGATCCACATGCCGATGACAAATACAACATGAGTGACACATTCAACATCATGGACCTCTCCCCATTTCATGGTGACGAAGATCTTGATCCGAGGTCAGATCTTCCCCAAGGGGGGAGGGTGATGTGGAGCATCCCACCATCATCCCCATGAAGATGGCACCTTCGACCCAAGCACCAAGTGGCCCATTGACAAGAGCACGTGCACGCGCCATTGAAGCTAAGCTGAACTCACTCCTCTTCAAGCAAGACTGTGATGACAAAGGAACTTGGATGCTACCTCACAATGAGACCCTGTGTGTCCTTAGATACGTGGGAGACGACCTCAAAGGACCAAGGAATCATACACATGACCAACCACGAGGAGGAGAAGGAGTCAGCACCGGGAACAAGCTTTTGGATAGCCCGGAACTTCCGGCCAGCCGAAGCTTCCGGCCGGCCCGGTACTTCCGGCCCACCGATAGCCAGCGACCAGAGCCTACGCCAACACTCAGGAAAGCCCGGAACCTCCCCGGAACTTCCAGCCTACGCAGAGTGTTTCCCCACTCGGTCCCAAGGACCATGTAACTCCCTCCCCTTACCCTTCAAGACCAGCACTATATATACTTCGGCCCCTCCTCGTTTTAGGGTTAGCTATGGTTTGCTCTTAGATAGTTGAGCATAGCTCCTTCCACTACCTCTCCCATGGAGATGCCTCTATAGGAGAAGATCCCTAGTGGATGTCAAGGCCCCTTACGAGGGAAGATCCTTCGAGATATCAAGGCCCCTCCTTCTGGAGTGGGAGATCGCGTACCGCTACTTGTACCATTGTTTGACTTGGGGATCTCGTTCCTCATGTGCTATCGTGATTCTAGTGGATGTGTAATCGTGTTTTCTCTTAGTGTTTTACTCTCGTTCTTCCCCGTGTTCTTCATGTTCTTTGTGAATTCCCCTCCAAATCGCGAAAGATCGACACACATGGGCTTGCCCCATATCAAGCCGGCTACATAAGTCGGTTGTCGCGGTGGTTGCAGGCACGGACCGCGCGGGTGAATGCCTGGAGGGCTTCCGCGGCGCGAGCCGGGGTGGCCATGGTGCTTCTCATTTCTAAGTCCTGGTACTCCGAGCTGGACTTGGGGTTGCTTACAAACCAGCGTGCCGACACGGACGCGGAGCTGGAGGCGACCGTCGACACACTAGCCGTGCGGGCTAATTACCTTGCGTCCTTCGCCCATGGGACGAGTACGTCCCGTACCGGGCGGTAGATGGCACGGTGATCCTAGAGGACCACTATGGGCTCGCCATTTACGACATGGAGGGCAGCGCTGGCGATACGGGTGGTGATAACACCGCATCCAGCACTGACAACTACGTCGATGACGAGCTGGCTCAGGTTCTGGAGCGTGCTGCTGCCAAGGACGTGGCCTCATCTTCAGCCATCGTGGAGCGCACGAGGGGCGAAGATGGCGCTTCCAGTAGCTAGGGCCCTTTTCCTGCTTTGTTTAATTAGTTTGCAGTTCCACCCATCGAGGGTGTAATATAATGAACATGTTGCCGTGGGCCTTTATGCATTTGTATATAAGTGCATGCTTCTGCTTTGCTAATGTTTTTTCTACATGCCAACTCGGCCCTAGCTTTTTGTCCCTTTGACTCCTTCGGCCCAAAACCTTGTCCCCTTCGGCTTCGGCCCCACCAGCCGGACAGTCGGGAGCCGGTCTGTAGCTGGGATGGGGCATCCGCCTCAGGGTAGTCGGTCGTGAGTTTGGGAGTCGCGAGGATGTTTGAGCCAAGGTGAGCTTGACAGAGGCCAAGAAAAGTGACTTGGCTAGCCCTAGCCGACGACCCCCCTATGACAGTTTTTCTTGTGTGCTAAGTGTTCTATCCCAAGGGCCTGTCAGCTAGATAGCCAGGAGCCAGTCTGTAGCTGGGAGGGGTGGGAGGATTTTTCCTTAGTTCACATTACTTGGTCGGCTTTGGGGAGCAATGCCAATGCTAGCCGGCAAGCCCCCGGGACCGAGAGACTGGATCCGGGAGCCGATGCACGGGGCAAACTGCTTTGGAAGGAAACAAAAGAGGTGTGCCCCAAGAGCTGGCTCAGGGCACCTATTGCATTCATAAGCATAAAAGAAGGATTCATACATACACTGGTCCTTCTTAGCAGTAAAACGGATAGAGGAGCGCCATGTTCCACGGGTGCTCCGTCTCCTTGCCAGAGGTGTCTCTCTTGCGCTTCTGTGGCTTTTGGGCATCTATTAGATAGTACGCGTTGTTGTACAGTGCCTTGCTGATGATGAACGGGCCCTCCCATGGGGAGGACAACTTGTGTTGGCTAGCGGTTAGCTGGATCCGCCTAAGCACCAGGTCCCCCTCATGAAAGGAGAGGGGTTGGATCCGCTTGCTATGGTAGTGCTGGAGCTTATGCTGGTAGATGGCCGATCGGCCCAGGGCTAGCTTGCGATCCTCCTCAAGGAGGTCGACGCCGTCCTCCCTCGCATCCTTTGTGCCCATCTCTATGTATAGGGTGACGCGACGCGAGTCGAACGTGATGTCCATGGGAATGACCGCCTCGGACCCATACACGAGGAAAAAGGGCGTGAAGCCGGTTGAGCAGTTGGGCGAGGTTCTGAGGCTCCACAAGACGGCCGGGGGCTCTCCGATCCAGGAGCCGGCTGATCGAACGAGCAGTGCAAATGATGCAAGGATCAAGATGTTCGCTCTTTCTTCCTGGTCGTTCGACTACGGGTGGGCAACTGATGCAAGGTCGAGCCGGATGGCTTGTTTGACGCAAAATTGCACGAGCATGCCCTTGGCAAAATTGGTGCCATTGTCGGTGATAATGCTGTGTGGGACACCGTAGCGGACCGTGATGTCTTCGATGAACCGGATGACTGTGGGGCCATCCAGCTTCTTGATGGGTCTGTCCTCGATCCACTTGGTGAACTTGTCAACGGCTACCAGCAGGTGCGTCATGCCGCCTCGAGCGATCTTGAATGGTCCCACCATGTCGAGACCCCAGACAGCAAAGGGCCACGATAGGGGGATGGTCTGGAGGGCCGCAGTAGACAGGTGGCTTTGCATGCTGAAGCGTGGGTAGCCCTCGCACCTATCGACGAGTTGTGTCACCTATTCTAGGGCAGTCAGCCAGTAGAAGCCATGGCAGAAAGCCTTAGCCACCAGGGTCCTTGATGCGCCGTGATGCCCGCACTCGCCCTGGTGGATGTCGCGTAGAATCTATTTTCCGTTTTCCGGCTCAACTCAACGCTGGAAAATGTCGGTCGCGTTGTGCCAAACCAGCACATGGTTGATGATGGCATAGGAGGGGGCCCGGCGCTAGATTTTCTGGGCCGTGGCCTCATCGGGAGGAAGCTCGCCATGAAGGAGGAAAGCCAAGATGGGCTGAGCCCAAGCAGGTGTCGAGACGATTGCCGGCTTTGGCTCGGGCTGAGGATCATGGGTGGTCGGAGCCCCCGGGGATGAGCCGTCAGCCCCCAAGATCGAGCCGGCAGTCCCCGGGATTGGGGCCGTAGGCGGCGTGTCGAGCGTCATCAAGATGGCGCTAGCAGAGCCGGCTGCCGCAGAGGCTACGGGAGGAGCCAGCGGAGTCCCTGCATAGGCGGACGAGCCGACAAGATCCGTGGGCACGAAGATGGATTCCAACTCGGTGGAAGGCTTGATGGACGGTTTGTGCAGCTGGCCAAGGGGGACGCCAGCTGGGATGGTCTGGTGGTTGGAGCCGATCTTTACCAAGGCGTCTGTCGCTTGTTGTCTGCTCGGGGGACATGATGGAACTCATAGCCCTCAAAGGAGTTGGTGAGCTATTGGGCGAGGAAGCGGTAACTAGCCATGTTGGCGTCCCTGTCGTTCCATTCGCCAAAGACCTGCTGCATCATGAGGTCGGAGTCGCCAAAGCATAGGATGCATCGAATGCCGATTTCTTTGGCGAGCCAGAGGCCGTGGACGAGCGCCTTTTACTCGGCCACGTTGTTGGAGACGACGAAGTGGATCTGGAGTGCATACTTGTGTTGGTCCCCTTTCGGGGATGACAAGACGATGCTGGCTCCCAAGTCGGTCCGCATCTTTGAGCCGTCGAAATGCATGCATCAGTGCATGGAGTCCGGAGGCGGCGGCATGAACTGGGTATCGGCCCAGTTGACGAGGAAGTCGGCCATCGTCTGCGACTTGATGGCCATGCGTGGCTTGTACCGGATCTCATGGACGGCCATGGCGATGGCCCATTTGGCGATCCGGCCGGTTCCGTGCTTACCATGGTGATGGTGTGCTCCTGGAAGTACTGCTTGAGCTTCTTAGTGGCGAAGTATATGTTGTAGCATATATTCTGGTAGTGGGGGTAGTTCTGCTTGGAGGCAGAGACGACCTCGCTGTGGTAGTAGATAGGGTGCTGGACCGGGAGTGCCCTGCCTTCCTCCGGCCGCTCCACCACGAGGACGTTGCTGACGACACGCGTGTTTGCCGTGATGTACGCGAGCAGGGGCTCCTTCTCAGTTGGCGTGGCTAAGACAGGAGCACTGGAGAGGGCACATTTCAGGTCACGGAACACCTCGTCCGCCTGGTCGGTCCACTCGAGCTTGGTGCTCTTCTTCATGAGCTGGTACAGGGGCGAGGCCTTTTTGCACAGCCGGCTGACGAACCGGTTGAGCGAGGTAAGGCAGTTGGTGAATTTCTAAACGTCGCAGAGCCGGGTTGGCTTGGGCATGTGCTCGATTACTTTGATCTTCTCTGGGTTGGCTTCGATGCCCTGAGTGGACACGAAGAAACCTAGGAGCGAGCCGGTTGGCACGCCAAAGACGCATTTCTCCGGGTTGAGCCGGACCTGTACTCGCACAGGTTGGCGAAGGTTTCCCGGATGTCATCGAGGAGGCTGAAATACTTCTTGTCTTTGACGATGATGTCATCCACATTGACGTGTACGTTCCTGCCGACCTGGGAAGGAGGCACTTCTCCATGCAGCATTGGAAGGTAGCGCCTGCATTCTTCAAGCCGAATAACATGGTGATGTAGCAGTAGGTCCCGAAGGGGGTGATGAAGGAGGTCTTCAGTCAGTCCACGGGTCAAGCTTGATCTGGTGGTAGCCGGAGTAAGCGCCCAAGAAGGACAGCAGGTCGCAGCCAGCCGTGGAGTCGATCACCTGATCGATCTTGGGCAGGGCAAAGGGATCCTCGGGACATGCCTTGTTCAGGCTGCTGTAGTTGATACACATGCGCCAAGTCTTGTTTTTATTCAGCACCAGGACTAAGTTGGCCAGCTAGTCCGGGTGGAACACTTCCATGATGAAGCCGAATGCGAGTAGTTGGGTGATCTCTTCTCCTATCGTACACCGCTTCTCCTCACAGAAATGTCGCGGGGGTTGCTTGTCCGGCTTCGCATCCGGCCGCACATGAAGTTTTTGCTTGGCGTACTTCCTCGGAACACCCGGCATGTCTTCGGGAGACCATGCAAAGATGTCCCGATTCTCACGGAGGAAGTCGACGAGATCGCCTTCCTATTTGGCACTGAGGTTGGCGCCAATGGTGATGCATTGCTTGGGGTTAGCCGGGTCGAGCGGCACCTGCTTGGTGCTTTTGGACGGCTGGAACATCGCCTCATTGGCCGACTGGGATGGGGGAGCCGGCACGGTCGGCTGCTCGGCTGCGAGAGCCACGAGCTAGTCGAGTTGCTGCTTCTCCTCCGTGATCACCAGCGCCTCGGCCAGTTGGCCGCCATCGCGCACGAACTCCATAGACATCTTGTGGATTTGTACTCGCGTTGCGCGGATTCCATCCGGCGCTTGGCGGTGGAGAGGGAGTTTGCCTCCGCGAACAGCATCTGGTGAGCCACCTCCAGATCGGCAGCAGCCGTAGCCGGGTTGGCCAGCGGTGCGATGAGGGTGCTGAGGCCCCGAATCATGGAGCCGAGGGGGTCGGAAGTGCCAGGGTCGGCAGCCTTGGCAGCCGCCAGGGCCGCCGTCCCTAGCGCGAGCCGCAGTGGTGTTCGCGTCTTCCTTCGCCCGGGCTCGGCGAGAGCTCATAGTGGAGCCAGTGTCCATCACATCCGCGCGGACGTGAGCATCGCCAGCGTCGTGCGGAGTAGCCGCGACCATGGACGAGGGCAGGTCGGGGCAGTCAAGCACCCTGCTGGGGTACTCGTCAGCAGCTGGCTCGTCGGTGAGATGTAGCCTTTCGAAGCGCTCCACAAGGTAGGAGATGTTAGGCGAGGCATTGTTGCCAAGTAGCTCACCGAAGAGGTCAGCAGAGTCGCCCACAAGGCTGACAGGAACGAGGTTCCATGCCATGGACGTGAACCCTACGGGCATGTTGATCCGCCCGGACGCGGAGCGCCTGGAGGAGTTGGCAAAGGGTCCCGCTCGGAGCTTGACTCCGACCGACACCACGTACGACCCCATGGTGGGCTCCAAATGTTGTCGTTTTCTCATGACATATGCCATGGGGTGGCTTATAGAGAGTGGTTCGGGCCGAAGGACACCGGCGAGCTCCGGTAACAGGATTGGGGACAGGCGATGCACGACACACGATGTACCCAGGTTCGGGGCCCTCCACAGGAGGTAATACTCCTACTCCTGCTTGTCTGGTTAAGGGAACAAGAGGGCTACAATGGTGCTCCTGGGGCTGTTAGCTAGAGGAGGAAGAAGGAGCTTGTTATCTCTCCTTTCCCCTCTACGTGAGTGTGGGTGTGTGTATGAGAACGGCCGACCCCCTACATGGGGGGCTCCAGGGGTTTTTATAGGCCAACCCCCTGGATTACAATATGTGTAGAAGGTGCTGGGGGTTCCCAGCTGGCAGCCTCTCTAGCCGGCCCTGGGGCCTGATGCGTCTTCGTCGTATCTATAATTTTTGATTGTTTCATGCCAATATTCTACAACTTTCATATACTTTTGGCAAATTTTTATACTATGTTTCGGGACTAACATATTGATCCAGTGCCTAGTGACAGTTCATGTTTGTTGCATGTTTTTGTTTTGCAAAAAATCCATATCAAACGAACTCCAGACGGTATAAAAACTTATGATTTTTTTTGGAATATATGTGAATTTTGGAAAGTGGAATCAACAGAAGGCGGTGCCCGAGGGGGCCACAAGCCTACCAGACACGCCCTGAGGGCTTGTGGCTACCCCTTAGGTCAGTTGGATCTGTACATCGGCCTAAAGAAAGATATTTTTCTAATGAAAATGCCCTCAAAATTTCAGCCCGATCGGAGTTACGGATCTCCGGATATTTAAGAGACGGTGAAAGGCCAGAATCTGGGAGCGCAGAAACAGAAGGAAACAAAGAGAGAGATCCAATCTCGGAGGGGCTCTCGCCCCTCCGCCGCCATGGAGGCCATGGACCAGAGGGAACCCTCCTTCCATCTAGGGAGTAGGTCAAGGAATAAGAAGAAGGAGGGGGGCTCTCTCCCCCTCCCTCCCGGTGGTGCCAGAACGCATCGGGGCCATCATCGTGACGACGATCTACTCCAACAACTCAGCCATCTTCACCAACACCTCCATCACCTTCCCCCATCTCTCTATAGCGGTCCACTCTCCCGCAACCCTTTGTACTCTAGACTTGAAAATGGTGCTTTATGCTTCATATTAGTATCCAATGATGTGTTGCCATCCTATGATGTCTGAGTAGATCTATTTTGTCCTATTGGTTGATTGATGATCATGATTGGTTTGAGTTGCATGTTTTATTATTGGTGCTGTCCTATGGTGCTCTCCGTGTCACGCAAGCGTGAGGGATCCCCGCTGTAGGGTTTGCAATATTCTTATGATTCGCTTATGGTGGGTGGCGTGATTGATAGAAACACAGACCCGAGTAAGTAGGTTGTTTGCATATGGGAATAAAGAGGACTTGATACCTTATAATGCTATGGTTGGGTTTTACCTTAATGATCTTTAGTAGTTGTGGATGCTTGCTAGAGTTCCAATCATAAGTGCATATGATCCAATTAGAGAAAGTATGTTCCCTTATGCCTCTCCCTCATATAAAATTGCAATAATGATTACCGGTCTAGTTATCAATTGCCTAGGGACAATTCCGCAACTCCTACCACCACTTTTCCACACTCATTAAACTAACTTAGTTGTTTGTATATAATAGCATCCCCTAGTTTTTATTTCCATGCTCTTTATTATGTTGCAAACCAATCCTATCACACCTACAAAGTACTTCTAGTTTCATACTTATTCTAGGTAAAGTGAACGTTAAGCGTGCGTAGAGTTGTATCGGTGGTCAATATAACTTGAGGGAATATTTGTTCTACCTTTATCTCTTCGTTGGGTTTGACACTCTTACTTATCGAGAAAGTCTACAATTGATCCCCTATACTTGTGGGTTATCAAGACCTTTTTTTGGCGCCGTTGCTGGGGAGCAATAGCGTGGGGTGAATATTCTCGTGTGTGCTTGTTTGCTTTATCACTAAGTAGATTTTATTTTCTGTTCTAAGTTGTTCTCTATCTTTTGTATATGGAACACGAAATACCAAAAATAATAGGTGTACTTGCTACTCATGGGGATGGGGAACCTCCTAAAACCCTCGATGCTCGTTATGTGGAAAATATTATGCACTACTTTGATAATCCTCAGAAAACCCCATTCAACTTGATAATGGGATACACGTTGGCTCAACGTGAATACTTTAGGGATTATCGCTTATCTCAAAAAGGGAAACACTTACGGGATCAAATTTAAATACTGGGATGGTTTTCTTGGGATGGATGCTCGAGATGTGACTTTACTTGTTGCTCTAATATAGAAGCTCAACACCTTCCCTTTCAATGCAAATTTAATGATAATGAAACCTTAGCTTCATATGCTAAAGGTATCTATGATTACTATGATGTGGAACAAATAGAAGAATTTGTTGTTTTTAAAGGTTCTTATGAAATTGCTTCTTTGCTTGAAAAGTATGATGATGATGTTCCTTACGAATCTGAAATTTTTGCCATACTTAAATATTGCTATGAGCATTATGATTACAATGCTTATATTATTGAATTTATTGAAAGAATGACCGCTACTTTGGAAGATACTAATATCTTGCAGGAAACTATGGAAGAAGAAATTGTTGAAACTGTGAGCTCATGGGATGAAAACGATGAGGAGGAGAGTGAAGAACAAAAGGAGGAAGAGCGGATTAGCTACCCATGCGCACCTTCTAATGAGAGTAACACTTCAACTCATACATTGTTTAATTTCCCTTCGTTATTATCAAAGGATGAATGCTATGATAATTGCAATGATCCCTTGGATTCGTTTGAAATATCCCTTTTTGATGAACTTGATGCTTGCTATGCTTGTGTCCATGATGCCAATATGAAATATGCTTATGGAGATGAACTTGCTATAGTTACTTATGTTAAGAATGAAATTGTTGCTATTGCACCCATGCATGATAGTCCTATTATCTTTTTGAATTCTCCCAACTACACTATATCGGAGAAGTTTGCACTTATTAAGGATTATATAGATGGGTTACCTTTTACTATTACACATGATGGTTTTGATAGATATAATATGCATGTGCTTGCTGCTCCTACTTACAATTATTATGAGAGAGGAACTACATCTCCACCTCTCTATGTTTCCAATAGGATAAAATTGCAAGAAACTGCTTATGCTATGTATTGGCCTTTACTTTGTGTCCATGAATTGTTCTTTCATGACATGCCGATGCATAGGAAGAGAGTTAGACTTCGTTGTTGCATGATATATGTTACTTTGTGCTCAATACTAAATTACAAATCATTGTTAATTAAAATTAGCTTTGATATATCTTGGAATCCGGGTGGATCCATTACTTGATCACTTTAAGCCTAGCTTAATGGCTTTAAAGAAAGCGCTGCTAGGGAGACAATCCGGAAGTTTTAGAGAGTCATTTAATTATGTTGTGTGCTTTTATATAGTTTCAAAACAAAAAACAAAGAGGTGAACTTAATTTTTTTCAAAAGTAAAAGTGAAAGTGAGAGAGACGAGCATTGTGAAAGTGGGAGCTAGCCTTGAACTTTGTTCATGCCCATGGAAACTTTGCAAATCTTGATTACAGAAACTTTTCAACAAAAATAATTATCCCCTTGTATAAATACATTGTATTATAAAAATAATGTGCCAAGATTTGCCTTTAGGATGATTAGATTGCTTGTTTGGTGTGTGAAGTGCAAAAACAGAAACTTTGGCTGTAGTGAGTGAATTTACATTTTTTACTCGAATGTCAAAAGTTTCTGAAAATTTTACACAGTCTATGATTTTTTTAATTTTGTCCTAAGTTTTCAGAATTTTTAGAGTTACAGAAGTATGGTGAATGTTCAGATTGCTACAGACTGTCCTGTTTAAGATAGATTCTGTTTGTGATGCATTGTTTTGTTTGTTTTGATGAAACTATCGATTGTATCGGCGGTATAAGGCATGGAAAAATTACAATACAATAGCTACAATGAAAAAATAAAATATGAATTGGTTGGCAACAGTACATAAAGTTGTGAGTTGCTTTATTATACTAACGGATCTCACGAGGGTATTGTCAAGTTTTGTGTGATTGAAGTTTTCAAGTTTTGGGTGAGATCACGATGGATGAAGGAATAAGGAGTGGAAAGAGACTAAGCTTGGGGATGCCTGAGGCAACCCAAGGTAATATTAAAGGACTCCCAAGAAACTAAGCTTGGGGAAGCCCTGGAAGGCATCCCCTCTTTGTTCTAACAACCATCAGTAATTTTACTTGGAGCTATATTTTTATTCGTCACATGATATGCGTAAATCTTGGAGCGTCATGTGCTTTTTCTTTTTTTCTTTTAATAATGCACCATGCTGGTATGAGAAAGTCCTTAGTTGATTTATAGAAGGCTCTTTTCACCTCACTTATATCTTTTGAGTATGGCATTGTAGAATGCTTCATGTGCTTCACTTATATCATTTGAAGTTCGGATTGTCTATTTCTCTCACACCTAGAAAACCGCCATTTGTAGAATGCTCTTTTGCTTCACTTATATTTGCTAGAGTGTGGGCATATATTTTGTAGAAATAATTAAACTCGCATGCTTCACCTATATCTATTTAGAGAGTTAACAGGAGTTGGTCATTCACATGGTTAGTCATAAAATCCTACATAAAACTTGTAGATCACTGAATATGATATGTTTGATACCATGCAATAGTTTTTTGATATGAATATAGTAATATGAGAGTCATGCTAGTGAGTAGTTGTGAATTGGAGAAATACTTGTCTTAAGGTTTGTGATTCCCATAGCATGCACGAATGGTGAACCGTTATGTAACAAAGTCAGAGCATGATTTGTTTAATGATTGTCAACCTTTGTGTGAGGGTCAGGAGCGTGCGATGGTTAACTCCTACCAACCTCTCCCCTAGGAGCATGCGTCTAATTCTTTGTTTGATAACTAATAGACTTTTGCAATAAGTATGTGAGTTCTTTATGACTAATGTTGAGTCCATGGATTATACGCACTCTCACCCTTCCTCCTTTGCTAGCCTCTATAGTACCGTGCAACTTTCGCCGGTGCATCAAACCCACCTTCCTCAAAACAGCCACCATACATTTCCTCAAAACAGCCACCATACCTACCTATTATGACATTTCCATAGTCATTCTGAGATATATTGCCATGTAATTTCCACTGTTCTGTTTAGTATGACATGCACCATCATTTTCATATTGTTTTGCATGATCATAAGAAACCTTGGATAATGATTTCATGGCTTGTCCGTTTTTTGATGTCATTTGCTAGGCTAGATCGTTGCACATCCCAGTATCCTACCGGAAGCATTCATATAGAGTCATATTTTTGTTCTAGGTATCGAGTTGTAAGTAAATAAAAGTGTGACCATTTTCATTATTAGAGCATTGTCCCGTGTGAGAAAAGGGTGATGGAAGCTATGATTCCCTCACAAGTTGGGAGGAGTCTTTGGACTTTACAAAAAAATAAAAGAGGCCGACGAAGCCCAAAAAAAGGCCAAAGATGCCCACCAAAAAAGAAAAAAGAAAAAAAGAAAAAAAATGAGAGAAAGAGAGAAGGTACAATGCTACTATCTTTTTCCACACTTGTGCTTCAAATTAGCACCATGATCTTCATGATAGAGAGTCTCCTATTTTGTCATTTTCATATAGCTAGTGAATTTTCATCATTTGCACGACCACTTAGTTTTCTTTTTGAGCTTTCATACACTTATAGCTCTAGTGCAGAAGTTGCATGGCAATCCCTACTCACCCACATTGATATCTATTGATGGGCATCTCCATAGCCCGTTGATACGCCTAGTTGATGTGAGACTATCTTCTCCTTTTTCCTCATCACCTCCACCATATTCTATTCCACCTATAATGTTATATCCATGGCTGACGCTCATGTATTGCGTGAGAGTTGAAAATGTTTGAGAACATAAAAAGTGTGAAACAATTGCTTGACTTGTAATCGGGGTTGTGCATGATTTAGATACTTTGTGTGGGGAAGATGGAGCATAGCCAGACCATATGATTTTGTACGGATAACTTTCTAAGGCCATGTTATTTTCAAAGGACACGATTGCATTTTTGGTGTGCTCGAAGTATTACTGTTTTTATCTCAATATAGACTATTGCTTTGAATCACAAGTATCTTAATATTCATACCATGATTAGATTATATGATCAAGATTACGCTAGGTAGCATTCCACGTCAAAAATTATCTTTTTTATCATTTACCTACTCAAGGACGAGCAGGAATTAAGCTTGGGGATGCTGATACATCTCCGTCGTATCTATAATTTTTGATTGTTTCATGCCAATATTCTACAACTTTCATATACTTTTGGAAACTTTTTATACTATTTTTTGGGACTACCATATTGATCCAGTGCCTAGTGCCAGTTCCTGTTTGTTGCATGTTTTTGTTTCGCAGAACGGGATAAAAACTTACGTTGTTTTTTGGAATATATTTGAATTTTGGAAGGTGGAATCAACAGAAGGCGGTGCCTGAGGGCCCCACAAGCCTACGAGGTGCCCCCTAGGGGGAGGGCGCGCCCTCAGGACTTGTGGCTACCTCTTAGGTCAGTTGGATCTGTCCTTCATCCTAAAGAAAGATATTTTATTAATGAAAATGCCCTCAAAATTTCAGCCCGATTGGAGTTATGGATCTCCAGATATTTAAGAAACGGTGAAAGGCCAGAATCTGGGAGCGTAGAAACAGAAGGAAACACACAGAGAGAGAGAGAGAGAGAGAGAGACAGAGAGAGAGAGAGAGATCCAATCTCGGAGGGGCTCTCGCCCCTCCACCGCCATGGAGGCCATGGACCAGAGGGGAAAACCTCCTCCCATCCAGGTAGTAGGTCAAGGAAGAAGAACAAGGAGGGGGATCTCTCCCCTCCCTCCCGGTGGCGCTGGAACGCCGTTGGGGCCATCATCGTGACGGCGATCTACTCCAACAACTCCGCCATCTTCACCAACACCTCCATCACCATCCCCCATCTATCTATGGCGGTTCACTCTCCCGCAACCCTCTGTACCCTATACTTGAACATGGTGCTTTATGCTTCATGTTATTATCTAATGATGTGTTGCCATACTATGATGTCTAAGTAGACCTATTTTGTCCTATGGGTTGATTGATGATCATGATTGGTTTGAGTTGCATGTTTTATTATTGGTGTTGTCATATGGTGCTCTCCGTGTCGCGCAAGCGTGAGGAATCCCCGCTGTAGGGTTTGCAATATGCTTATGATTCGCTTATGGTGGGTGGCGTGATTGATAGAAACACAGACCCGAGTAAGTAGGTTGTTTGCGTATGGGAATAAAGAGGACTTGATACCTTATAATGCTATGGTTGGGTTTTACCTTAATGATCTTTAGTAGTTGTGGATGCTTGCTAGAGTTCCAATCATAAGTGCATATGATCCAAGTAGAGAAATTATGTTACCTTATGCCTCTCCCTCATATAAAATTGCAATAATGATTACCGGTCTAGTTATCAATTGCCTAGGGACAATTCCGCAACTCCTACCACCACTTTTCCACACTAATTAAACCAACTTAGTTGTTTGTGTATAATAGCAGCCCCTAGTTTTTATTTCCGTGCTCTTTATTATATTGTAAACCTATTCTATCACACCTACAAAGTACTTCTAGTTTCATACTTGTTCTAGGTAAAGCGAACGTTAAGCGTGCGTAGAGTTGTATCGGTGGTCGATAGAACTTGAGGGAATATTTGTTCTACCTTTAGCTCCTCGTTGGGTTCGACACTCATACTTATCGAGTAAGGCTACAATTGATCCCCAATACTTGTGGGTTATCAGGCCCCCGACTGAGGAGTCCTCTCATTGGTAGGGCCCACCGGCTACAGGGTCCCATCGGGAGCCGGAGGGGGGCCCGTCGGCAGGCTCCTGCCATTGACGCGTGCTTGTCACGTCACGACACGGGTTGTCCTCTGGCGAGTCGTCTTGCGGTAGCCGGCCGCGGTCAGCGGTACGGCCCATCACACTGTAGCCATGCGGGGGCAGGTGATGGAGTGGTTGGAGGCGTGTTGGCATCATGTAGCCCACCTGGTCACCATCGGGCAGAGTTAGTGGTACTGCTGCCATCACTATGGCCATGCGGATGATGACCGCTAACACGGCGGAACCCGATGTAGCCACGCGTGCCCTGGCAAACGGTACCAGGGGTACCGCTGTGTGAGAGCCTAACTTAATAGGAATGATACGCTACTCATATCAACAAGGAATTCTTTCTTTTATGAGAGCCCACTCAAAAAGATCTCCAAAGTTAAGTGTGCTTGGCTTGGAGCGATTCTAGGATGGGTGACCTACCGGGAGTTGGCCCCAGGTACGCATGAGTGAGGACAAAGTACGCAGTAAAGACTAGTGTTGGTCTGTGGGGCTAGTCAAAATCCCGCCAGGCGTAATGGGGTGTTACAATTGGTATCAGAGCCGATCCTTAACGGGGTGTTACAATTGGTATTAGAGCCGATCCTTAATGAGGTGTTATAATTGGTATCACAACCGACCCTTGTGTAGGATTGAAAGTAGGTCTAGAGGGGGTGATTAGACTACTTGACCAAATAAAAATCTACTTTTTCCCAATTTTAAGTGTTTGCACATTTTAGCATTCATAGCAAGCCAAGTACACCCTACACATGCATGTCTACGAGTATAGTAGCAGAAAATAAAGACAAGCATGAATAGTATATGGAGGTTAGGAGGATCAAATGCAATTGGAAGACACAATCGATTAGGTACATGGGGCACTTCTTCCATGTCACATACAACTTGGTGATGTGCGAGAGTTAATAAGAGTTAATATCATAGCACAACACATCAAACAAAGTTAATAATCATCTCATAACCATCAAAAGGATAGGAAATAGTAGCAAGACACATTAAAGTGTATGATCAAACATGAACAAAAGTATAACACAAGCAACCAAAAGACCAAATGTTTTGTAAAACAACAATAAAAACTAAACGATCTCTCACTCGAAGCCTAAAGATCTATATACAACTTCTCCCCCCTTTGGCAATAAGTTACCAAAAAGTTCAAAGAGATATAGCTAATCGTCCTTCTAGGGTTGATCTCCTCTGGTGGTCGATGTCGGAGTCGAGAGAAGTGCATCGGCAAAGACCTCTACAGATGTCCTGGACGGAGTTGGAGTAGAAACTGGTGGTACTGGAGGAGGTGATGGAGCTGGGGTGAAAGTAGCTGGTGTAGATGATGAAGGTCTCATCTCTAGAGCTGGCACTATAGGTTTTCTGGCCTGAGTCCTGAACTGGGCAGTCGTCCTGACAGGTGCACAATCCTCATCATCATCAGAATCAGACTTTGAAGAGGTGCGACAGATAGGAGCTTCATCTATTTCCTTCTTGAGCTCATTCACGGTCTTGATCAGCCCATCCACCTGTCATTGAGGGTGTTCACTCTATCCTCAAATATCCTCACAAGAATGTTCTTGTTGTCCAGTATGCCTTTGATATCCTTCTTCATGTCCATGATTGTAGAGATCAAGAGATCCATCTTCTCATTCTTGGATCTCGGGACGGGAGCGCTAGTGGATCTAGCTGCCTCTGCCTGAGCCTAAGTTGCAACTGATGTGGGATGGTCTGGGTTCATCTTCACAATGTTGTCCTCGAAGTCTAGGTGTGGGGGCAAGTGGGGTCTATCCAGAGCAAAGATGTGCTTCTCTAGCTTGGAGTTGATGAGCATCTGAATGTAGGGTGCATAGCAGCATGAGCGCTTCTGACCAGCAGCAACCCTCTTCATAGTCTCCACTATCAGATCCATCACTCTAAATCTCTGGTGCTGGTCAATAAGAAGTAGCAAGTTGATGGAGTAGCCTCGGATCATCTTCTTGTTGCCTGACTTGGGCATCAAAGTATGCCTCAAAATAGTGTTGATGGTGCGAAGACCTGCCTAGAGGTGATAAATAGATCCTAGCTTGTGGGACTGAAGTTGTGCAGCAGGAATGGCATTGTACATGTCCTTCATGGCATTGTGGCTTGCCTTGGACTCTGGGTACACGCAGATATCTCCATCATGTGCCTATGGGACTCCTAATATGTCAGCCCATTCATCAACAGATGACTCGTATCTTGCTCCTTCTGTCATCCACACAATCCTACCATCTCCATAGAAGTCAGCAGTGGAGTAGAATTGCATGATCATCTCATCATTCTATGCAGTGAACTCTTTGCCAACAAACTTGTCTAGGACAACGTAGTGCAAGTTGTCTTGCACACTCGGGAAGTAGTCTTCATTTGCCTTGATGTACTTCCAATCGACATATCTCATGTCACTCACACCTGGACTCTTGTCAAGCAGCACAATCTCATAGAAATCTTGTTGCTCCTTGGTGTCGAACCTATAGTCCACAAGTGTCTTCCTCCTCTGAGAGTAAGGATCAATGGCTCTCCACTCTCTCAAACATGCATCCTTCTTCTCCTTCATATCCTCAACTAAAGGATGGCTGGCATTGTGCACCGGAAGATGATGTCTGAGCTTCATCAAAGCAGACATAGCAGCCTCATCAGCTTCTCTGAAGGTAGATCCCTTGTTCTTCTTAGAAGCTAGGATGTCTCTGGTAGTCCTCTTGGACTTTTCAGTAGCAGCCTTCTTGGGGGCAGACACGGTGCTCTTGGAGGGACCTTGCTTTGGCATAGCATCTGCAAAAAGCTTCTTCTACTTCTTCTTGGGAGGGGCCATGACAACTTGCTCTTCCTCCTCTTCCTCCTCAGCAGCAGCACCAACAGTCTCTTTAGGGTCTTCAAACATTGAGGTAGGCCTGCCAACAACATAGATAATCCTCTTCCTAGATTGCTTCTCTCCTGCCTTCTTAGGCAATGACTTCCTTGGGAGCTCAATGGTCATGGTAGCCTTAACACTCTCAGGTGCTCTCATAGTCTCTGGAGGTGCATATGTCTTGCTGACCACCCTCCTGGAAGAGGTGGCTTCATTTGCTGACTTGGCAGCCTTGTCTTGCTTCTTGGCAAGAATTGCCTCTGGCACAAAGTCTGAATCCTCCTCATCTGAATTCAGCTTCCTCCTGGTCCTTGTAGAAGCCTTGGGAAACCAATGAGAGCTAGGTGTGCCTGGATCTGAGAAGGAACTGGACCTAGGGCAAGTGCCTGAACTCATGTCAACGTTCTGCTCCTGCAAATTCTGGCTGTCCTTAGCATCTGACATATCTGACCCTATGAATAGAGCATATAAGAGTGGAATAGGATAAGTCATCACAAAATGCAGTTGGTTTTTGAAATTTGAACAAAAGATTCTCATGTTTTGCATTATGTCACATGAAAATCAGTACAACTGAAGCAAAAATTTTGGTGCTACCGAGACAGACTATCTCTTTAACAGAAACTAGGCACTCTTTTCGGTGAGTCCGAAAAAGAGTACCCGGTTTCACCGAGATCGTTCTCAATAGCACAGACGGCAAATATCTGACAACGATTTGTTTGCTTCAGCTCCACCGAGTTTCATCAGCGGACGGCAAACCCTAGAAAATCTCATGTTCACTAACTACGGGAATGCTTTCATGGATAGATCGATCTCAAATGGTGGCTAGATGATGGAGAAACCCTAATGCGCAAGAATAGGAGGTTGGAGCGCAAGAGGGGGTGAATTCATACCATAGCTTGGTGACGAATTCGCTACGGCGACGACGGGGGTGGAGATTCCGTCGACCGCGTGGACTTCCAATGGTGGAGGCGCACGGGAAGACAAAGGCGATGACCAGGGGTCTCGAAACGACAACATAGGGTTTTGAGGGGGCGACGGTTGAAGAATAATTTCAAAGGTCGGGTCCGCCTCCTTATATACCCACGGCTGTCAGTCACACCGATTCTAAATTTTTGGTGTCACCGAGTTTCTCAATTGTCAACTGACAGGGAAACTCGGTGTAACCGAGAATATGGAATCGGTAGTACCGAGATAGAAAACCAGATCAACCCTAGGCATTCGGTGAGACCGAGATTTTTGAGTTGGTTCTACCGAGATGCACTTGGGAGGTTTTAATGGTCAGTCCTTTGTCGATACGGAGCTCTGAGTGCTCCTCACATAGAGATATCGAAAAGTACTTGTTCAAATTTTGTGATGCAGCATGAATAGAACATGAGGTGAGAAAGCATAGATAGCTAGAGGAGTGGTCCTAGGCATTCTTGTACATCCAATTCGCAAATAAAAAATCAAAAGCCAAATAGCAACGATTGCATGTCCTCGAATGAGTAAATAAATGCAGACCAACATGCTCACACAATAAGATGTCAAATGAAAACATGGCAAACATGCACAAACACACTAGCATCTAACAAGCATTTTGGCGATGACAGAGTCATCTATATATGAGTATATTGACTTAAAAGCCAAGTAAGAATACTTGATCATAGGTCATACTCATCATTTAAGCACAAGTGGGGTTACCACTTTTACATAAAGCATTTAATGTTGTCACATACTATGAGATGCTTTGACTCAAGACTTAGAGTAAAGCTCCCCTTGATATGACATCCCCCCATAGGAGGGATAAACTAACATTGGGTTTTGCTGATGAATACTTCATGTAGGTAAGGTAGTGGTGGATGCTCAAAGTTGATGAAGATCACCATGAGTTGGGAGCATCCTCGTTGTCTCATTACTCTTCTCACCTACATGGGTTAGTCCCAACACACAAGGGACAAATACAAGGATATCAATGGACATGGAGTGCAAAGCATACATGATGATGTCCATTGATTTGTTGATTACCTTGTCCCTTTCTTACCTTTGAGGGAATGTGTCACTCCTTGAACTATTGCATGATGCTGAAGTTGATTGCAACTAGTTCTTGCCAATAACGAATATGAGTGAATTTCATTGGAGGAGACTTCTCTAGTTCTTCTTCTTGGGGACCCACATCAAGTTGATGGGGATCCTTGGTGTTGAAGTAGCACTTGTAGAAGTTGAGCTTGTAGTAGCCTTGGGAACCCACTTCACCAAAGCTTGGGATTCATCTTCATATGAGTCAATGTCCTTTTGAAGCTTGTTCTTGCCCTTGAGCTTGGGGTCTTGTGGTGAAAGGTCACCTTGAGATTTCGTTCCCTTGGGGAGAGTATTTTCATACTTCTCCTTTTGTGGAACAAATTTGGGATTGGGGTATTGACCTTCTTCCCATTCAATTCCATTAGCGTTGAAGTAGCCAATGCCACGGTTCTTCCGGTATCCTCCGTGCTTGCGTACAATCTCCTCAAATTGTTCGCACCCGACAAGACTCTTGTAGCTAGCTTTCTCTATAATCCCTTTCAAAAGTTCATTTTCTTGCTCAAGTGTAACTTGAATAAGAGAAGAGTTAGTGGGATCAATAGAACTACTAGAAGCAGTATCATTGGATTTATCATTTTAAATGCTACTAGTTGAAGAACCATTCTTGCCTTTGTTACTAGTTTGCATAGTCTTAATTTGTGGCATGAACGTAGACAAGAGAAGTCATTTGGCTAGATAAGAGGAAGTCTTCTTTCGAAGATCGTCATTGATGGCTTTAAGGAACTCATGCTCTTGCTCTAAATTGAGCTTCTCGAAGCGGAGCTTCTCATGTGTCCTTTCAAGATCTATATGATCTTGTAGAGTAGACTCATGAGCTAACTTACGAGTTTTTAGTTCTTGAGTTAGTCATTCTATTTCCAACTTATCATCATCACACAACTTATCTAGACTAGAGTGATTACTAGCAAGTTCATCTTGACAAACATTACTAGATTTGTCAAATAGCAAGTCATCTTCAATTAACAAGTCATCCTCAAGATACTCGGGTGTGATACCTTGGGGCCTTTAGCCATGAAGCAACGTCCACTCCCTTCATTTGGTGAATCAAATATGTCGTAGGAGTCGGTTGTCACTAGTGCAAGTCCGGCAACACCTTCATTTTGACTATAGACGGAGTTAGAGTGGTAGCTTCTCTCGGAGTGGTTGTTGGAATCAGAGCCGAAAACCCATTCATCAACATGAGCTTGATGTCTTGTTCTTGAGTAGCTCTTGGTATACTTGTCCTTCTTCTCTGAGTCCCTACTTCTCCTTGAGGGTCTTCATTCATAACGATCATCCCTACTCCTTCTCTCTCTTCAAGGTGACTCGTCTCTTGAGCTTCGTCTTCTTGGTGACTCTTCTTTCCTTTTGTAAGGAGCTGTGCACTCATTGGAGTAGTGTCCGGGCTTCCTACAATTGTAACAGTTTTAGTCATGACTTGACGAACGCTTCTATTCATATCTTGAGTTGGAGCTTTGATCTTTGCTTCTATTCTTATAGAACTTGTTGAATTTCTTGGCCATGAGGCATATCTCTTCATTTGTGACAAGGTTGTTGTTTGAGGTAGTGGGAGCATCACCTGCGGCCTTGTAAGCACTACTAGACTTGTGGTGAAGCTCTCCTTGAGTGTAATCTCATGAGCAACCATCCTTCACATCACTTCCGTTGGCTTGAGATCTTTGTAGTTGGGCATCATTTGGATCAATGTGCATACGGTGTCATATCGTTCATCCAAAGCTCGAAGTATCTTATTGATGATGAATTTGTCAGTTATTTCTTCCCTTACTAAGCCGGCAATCTCATTGGTGATGAGAGCTATCCTAGAGTACATCCCAGCGACTCCTTCACCATCCTTCATCTTGAACTTGTCAAGATGACTTTGAAGAACGTCCAACTTGGACTCTCTCATGGATTCAGCACCTTCATGCATATCAACCAAAGTATCCCAAATCTATTTTGCGTTCTCAAGACAGCCGATTTTGTTGAATTCTTTGGGGCATAGGCAGTTGAAGAGAATGTCACATGCTTGAGCATTTAATTGCAACATCTTCAATTCATCCGTAGTTGCTTCGTAATTCCATTCCCTTCCATCCGTAAAGAATTCACCTTGCAATCCAACATGATCAACAACCCAAACGACGAGGTTATTACCAAGAAGATGCATTTTCATTTTGAGCTTCCAACTAGCAAAATTAGGGCCATCAAAGTACGGACCTCTACGGTGATAATTTCCCTCACTAGACGCCATACTCTCCTAGGTTGTGAAACCAATGCAATGGAGACCAATGCTTTGATACCACTTGTAGGATCGAAAGTAGGTCTAGAGGGGGGTGATTAGACTACTTGACCAAATAAAAATCTACTTTTTCCCAATTTTAAGTGTTGGCAGATTTTAGCATTCATAGAAAGTCAAGTACACCCTACACATGCATGTCTACGAGTATAGCAGCGGAAAATAAAGACAATCATGAATAGTATATGCAGGGTAGGAGGATCAAACGCAATTCAGAGACACGATGATTTTTCCTGTGGTTTCGATAGGTGGTGCTATCGTACATCCAAGTTTATGGAGTCTTCAACCCACGGAGGGTAACGGTCGTGAGAGTCCATGAAGGGCTCTACCCATGGAGGGTTCCACGAAGAAGAAACCTCGACTATACCATGATGGCTTCCATCCACGAAGGACTAGCCTAAATCGGGGTAGATCTTCACGAAGTAGGCGATCTCCTTGCCCTTACAAACTTCTTGGTTCACTCCACAACATGAAGTAGGAGGCTCCCAAGCGACACCTAACCAATCTTGGAGGCACCACCCTCCAAAAGGTAATAGGATCGATAGTGTCAATGAACTCCTTGCTCTTGTGCTTCAAGATGATAGACTCCTCAACACACAATCACTCTCTCACAGATTTGGCTATGGTGGAAGAGATTGATTGGGTGGAAAGCAACTTGGGGAGGCTAGAGATCAAGGTTCATATGGTTGGAATGGAATGGCATGATCTCAACACATGAGTAGGTGGCTCTCTCTCAGAAAATCAGTTGGTATTAGTGGGGATCTGTTCTGAGTGCTTCTCTTGCGAGTGAGTGGTGGTGGAGGGGTATATATAGGAATCTCCAAAAATCCAACCGTTACACCTAATAAGTCCAACTCGGTGATAATGATGTGTTAATCTTGATGGTACCGAGTTGCCTAAATGGTAGCAACTTTTGAATCTCGGTGAGACCGATACATAAAACTCGGTTGCGTCGATAAGGTGACCAATGGTCAGATTGCCAGACTCGGTGACACCGATTCAACAAACTCGGTGGGACCGATTTTTTGAATTTGCGTAACAGAAAGTTTGCAACCCAAACTCGGTGGCACTGAAGAAGAATCGTTTGCACCGAAAGGTTAGGGTTTGGCTGAGTGTGTGTGTGGCTGAGAATCGGTGGCACCAAGTGGGGAGAGTTGGTTGCACCGATTTTGGATATTTGGCTTTGGACAAACTTTTGATGGAAGAGCTTGTGGGTGTATGTGGTGACTATCATTTGTGCACGTATGAGCATTTTGTTCACCAACAGTACCTTACCCCCTTTTAATAGTATTGGCTTTCTTATGGACTCAAAGTTATTTTTCACAAAGTAAAATGTAGAGTCCTCTTGCTTGAAGCTTTGCCAATCTTTCTCCTTGCATCTTGGGGTATTCCACAATCCTTTTGCCAACCCATCATTGAACTTTTCCTGAAACATGCTTAGTGGAAACATTAGTTCAATGGCATATATGTTGTTGTTAGTTACAAAACCCACCAAGGGAGCAAATGTGCTTTCACCTTGCGGGCCAGGTGCACGGGCATGTGGCGCATGGTGCATGTGGCCCGTTGTGGCACACGACATGACACATGTGTCGGACTGGACGCGCATACGTGTGCCAAGAGGTAACACTCCTGATGTGCCGAGAGGACGTCCGTTCCTTTGAGTGGGGGTGTATGTGAGAGCCTAGCTTAAAAGGAATGATAGACTACTCATATCAACAAGGAATTCCTTCTTTTCCGAAAGCCTACTCGAAAAGAACTCCAAAGTCGCAGTAAAGACTAGTGTTGGTTTGTGGGGCTAGTCAAGATCCCACCAGGCGTAACGGGGTGTTACAGGTTGGCACATAGCCCCGTCCCGTCGGCGTCTAGCAAGGGGCGGTGATGTGACAGGCACTGACTTGCCGGCTGGCGGGCCGCCCGCGAGCAGGATGGCCTAGGGGCTACGACCAGAACCACCGGCTGGGCGCAGCCGGTCTGGCAGAGTCGGACTACGGGGGGAGGCGGCTCACCCCTTAGTCGTTTTTGAAATGCGGAGGAAACAGCCCGCTTGAGGCTTCCCCGGGGTAATCCCTGTTGGAAATATGCCCTAGAGGCAATAAATACAGTGTTTATTATTATATTTCCTTGTTCATGATAATCGTTTATTGTCCATGCTATAGTTGTGTTGATTGGAAACAAAATACATGTGTGGGCATATAGACAAACATTGTGTCCCTAGTATGCCTCTAGCAGGCTAGCTCGTTGATCAAAGATGGTTAAGGTTTCCTGGCCATGGACAAGAGATGTCATTTGATATCGGGATCACAACATTAGGAGGAGGATGTGATGGACAAGACCCAAACTATGAATGTAGCATATGATCGTGTTGGTTTATTGCTACTGTTTTTTGCATGTCAAGTATCTGTTCCTATGACTATGAGATCATGCAACTCACTGACACCAGAGGAGTGCCTTGTGTGTATCAAACATCGCAACGTAACTAGGTGACTATAAAGGTGCTCTACAGGTATCTCCGAGGCAACAGTTGAGTTGGCATGGATCAATACTGGGATTTGTTACTCTGTGTGACGGAGAGGTATCTCAGGGCCCACTCAGTAATACAACATCACAACAAGCCTTGCAAGCAATGTGACTAAGTGTTAGTCACGAGATCTTGTATTATGGAATGAGTAAAGAGACTTGCTGGTAACAAGATTGAACTAGGTATAGAGATATCGATGATCGAATCTCGTGCAAGTAACATACCGAAGAACAAAGGGAATGACATACGGGATTGTCTGATTCCTTGACACAGAGGTTCGACCGATAAAGATCTTCGTAGAACATGTAGGAACCAACATGGGCATCTAGGTCCCGCTGTTGGCTATTGACCATAGAGGTGTCTTTGTCATGTCTACATAGTTCACGAACCCACAGGGTCTGCACACTTATGGTTCGGTGACGTTTCGATATAGATGACTTATGTGTGTTGGTGACCGAAGGTTGTTCGGAGTCCCGGATGAGATATCGAACGTGATGAGGAGCTCCGGAATGGTCCGGAGGTAAAGATCCATATATAGGATGTTCCGTGTTGGTTACCGAGAAAAGTTTGGGCGTCACCGGTAACATACCGGGGGTGCCGGAAGGGTCCCGGGGGTCCACCGGAAGGGGCCACCAGCCCCAAAGGGCTACGTGGGTTGTGCGAGAGGCCACACCAGCCCCTAGTGAACTGGCCACCCCTCCCACAAAGGCCCATGCGGCTGGAGGGTTGGTGGGGATCCAACCCTAGGGTTGGCGCCACCTTACTTGGGTGGCAAGCCACCCTAGGGCGCCTCCACCCTTGATCGCTGCCCTAAGGGGGAAACCCTAGGGGTTGGGCACACCAGCCATCCCCCTATATATATGTGAGAGGGAGGATGGCAGCCTCACCCTAAGCCACGGCACAGCCCTTCCTCTCTCTCCGATAGCCTCTCCTCTAGTACATTGATTCGGCGCCGCTCAGCGAAGCTCTGCCGAATCAGCTCCTCCACCACCGCCACCACGCCGTCGTGCTGCCAGCGAACCCATCTATCTCTCTGCTCCCTCTTGTTGGATCAAGAAGGTAGAGATCTTCATCGAGCTGCACGTGTGCTGAACGTGGAGGTGCCGTCCGCTCGGCACTTGATCGGGAGTTCATGGTACGGCTTGCGATTTGGATCACGGAGATGTACGACTACATCAACCGCGTTCTTTAATGCTTCTGCTTAGTGAGCTACAAGGGTATGTGGATCCAATCTCTCCTCTCATAGATGCTCATCTCCTAGAATGATCTTGGTGAAGCGTAGGAATTTTTGTGTTTCCCATGCAACGTTCCCCAACAGTGGCATCATGAGCTAGGTCTATGCGTAGATGAGATCTTGAGTAGAACACAAAAGAGTTTGTGGGCGTTGATATTCAGATTATGGGATGAAGCGGCTCAGACCGACTTTACTCATACGCTTACGAGAGATCGTGTTCCCTCGAATGACATGTGACTTTGTCGCATAAAGATGGCTAGCGGGTGTCTATCTCTCCCACTTTAGTTGGACCGGATTTGATTAAGGAGGTCCTTGTAGAATGTTGAAAAGCAATCTTCGTATCACCGTTGTGGTTTTGCATAGGTAAGAATCATTCTTGCTAGATACCCATAGCAGCCACGTAAAACATGCAACAACAATTAGAGGACGTCTAACTTGCTTTTGCAGGGTATGTTGTGATGTGATATGGCCAATTACATGATGTGATATATGTGATGTATGAGATAATCATGTTTTTGTATAGAATATCACGACTTTCATGTCGATGAGTACGGCAACCGGCAGGAGCCATAGGGTTGTTTTTGATTATTGTATGACCTACGTGTCAATCTTTAAGCGCTATGTAATGCTTTACTTTATCGCTAAGCGGTAGCAATAGTAGTATGAGCATGGTGGGCGCGACAACCCCTATGGCGACATAATGCTGGAGATCATGATAATGGAGATCATGGTGTTATGCCAGTAATGATGGAGATCATGCCGGTGCTTTGGAGATGGAGATCAAAAGCACAAGTTCATGGCCATATCATGTCACTTATGATTTTCATGTGATGTTAATCCTTTTACGCACCTTGTTTTGCTTAGAACGGCGTTAGCATTATAAAGTGATCCCTCACTTAAATTTCATAATGAATTGTGTTCTCCTCGAGTGTGCACCATTGCGAAAGTTTGTCGTGTTGAGACACCATGTGATGATCGGGTGTGATAGACTCTATGTTCGCATACAACGGGTGCAAGCCAATGTTGCACATGCGGAACACTCGGGTTAAACTTGACGAGCCTAGCATGTATAGACATGGCCTCGAAACACAAGAGACCGAAAGGTCGAGCATGAGTCATATAGTAGATATAATCAACATGATGATGTTCACCATTGAAAGCACCTTAACTCACGTGATGATTGGACTTGAGATGGTGAATATGGATCATCTATCACTCAGATGACCTGAGGGATGTCAATTTGAGTGGGAGCTTTAGTAATTTTATTAACTAAACTCATTATCATGAGCAATATTCTTAGTAACCTTTGCTTATTTATGTTGTAGATCAATGGCTCGCGCAATAGCACCCCTGAATTTTAATGCATTCCTAGAGAAATCTAAGTTGAATGATGATGGAAGTAACTTTGTGGACTGGGCCCATAATCTGAGGATTATCCTCACGGATTCCCAGAAGGCATATGTCCTTGATGCACCGCTTGGTAACCAACCCGCAGACATGTCATCCGAAGACGTTAAGAACGCTTGGGAGGCACGTTCTGGAGATTACTCAATAGTTCAGTGTGCAATATTCTATGGCTTAGAACCGGGACTTCAAAGATGTTTTTAATGTCATGGAGCATATGAGATGTTCCAGGAGTTGGAGTTTATCTTTAAGAAGAATGCCCGGATCGAGAGGTATGAGACATCCGATAAGTTCTATGCTTGCAAGATGGAGGAGAACAGGTCTATCAGTGAACATATACTCAGAATGTCTGGGTATTCGACCCGTCTAGCGGAGTTAGGGATGCACCTTCCGTCGGAGGCGATCACTGACAGAGTTCTTCAATCATTGCCACCTGGCTACAAGAGCTTCGTGATGAACTATAACATGCATGGGATGACCAAGTCAGTCGCCGAGCTGTTGGCGATGCTGAAAGTCGCTGAGTCTGAAATCCAGAAAGAACATCAAGTGTTGAGGGTCTATAAAACCACTAGTTTCAAGAAGCATTGCAAGGGCAAGAAGGGTAACTCCAACAAGGGTGGCAAAGCAATTGCTCCTCTCGTGAAGAAACACAAGGTTGGACCCAAGCCAGAAACTGAGTGCTTTCATTGCAAGGGAACTGGTCACTGGAAGCGGAACTGCCCCAAGTACCTGGCCGACAAGAAGGCGGCCAACACCAAACAAGGTATATATGGTATACATGTTATTGATGTGTACCTTACTAGCTCTCATTGTAGTGCTTGGGTATTTGATACCAGTTCGGTTGCTTGCATTTGCAACTCAAAGCAGGACCTACGGAATAGACGGAGGCTAGCTAAGGATGAAGTGATGATGCGCGTGGGAAATGGTTCAAAGGTTGATGTGATCATCGTCGGCACGCTCACTCTTCGACTACCATCGGGATTAGTGATGAACCTAAATAATTGTTATTTAGTGTCTGCGTTAAGCATGAACATTATATCTAGATCTTGTTTATTGCGAGACGGTTACCCATTTAAATCAGAGAATAATGGTTGTTCCATTTATATGAGTAATATCTTTTATGGTCATGCACCCAGTGTGAGGGGTTTATTCTTATTGAATCTCGATAGTAATGATACACGTGTTCATAGCATTGATGCCAAAAGATGTAGAGTTGATAATGATAGTACCACTTTCTTATGGCACTTCCATTTGGGTCATATTGGTGTAAAATGCATGAGGAAGCTCCATGTTGATGGACTTTTGGAGTCACTTGATTTTGAATCACTTGACACGTGTGAACCATGCCTCATGGGCAAGATGACTAAAACGCTGTTCTCTGGAACAATGGAACGGGCAAGTGATTTGTTGGAAATCATACATACTGATGTGTGCGGTCTGATGAACATTGAGGCGTGCGGTGGATATCGTTATTTTCTCACCTTCACTAATGACTTAAGTAGATACGGATATATTTACTTAATGAAACACAAGTCTGAAACGTTTGAAAAGTTCAAGCAATTTTAGAGTGAAGTTGAGAATCATCGTAACAAGAAGATTAAATTCCTGCGATCTGACCGAGCAGGAGAATATCTGAGTTATTAGTTTGGCAATCACTTAAGATGGTGTGGAATTGTTTCACAATTGACACCGCCTGGAACACCACAGCGTAATGGCGTTTCCGAACATCGTAATCGAACTTTATTAGATATGGTGCGTTCTGTGATGTCTCTTGCCGATTTGCCACTATTGTTTTGGGGTTATGCGTTAGAGACAGTTGCATTCACTTTAAATAGGGCACCATCGAAATCTGTTGAGACGACACCATACGAATTGTGGTTTGGCAAGAAGCCAAAGTTGTCGTTGCTTAAAGTTTGGGGATGTGATGCTTATGTCAAAAAGCTTCAACTTGAAAAGCTGGAACCCAAAGCAGAGAAATGTGTCTTCATAGGATACCCAAAAGAGACAGTTGGGTATACCTTGAGAAAGAGTTTGTCGCTAAGAATGAAACATTTCTTGAGAAAGAGTTTATCTCAAAAGAATTGAGTGGGAGGAAAGTAGAACTTGATGAGGTTATTGAACCTTCACTTCAACCAGAGAGTAGTGCAGCGCAGAAAGATGTTTCTATGGAGCCAATGACGGTTGAAGAGGAAGTTAATGATGATGATCATGAAACTTCGAATCAAGTTGCTCTTGAACCTTGTAGGTCGACAAGGGCGCGTACTGCTCCTGAGTGGTACGGCAACCCAGTCTTGGAGGTCATGTTGTTAGACAACAATGAACCTGCGTGCTATGGAGGAGCGATTATGGGCCCGGATTCCGAGAAATGGTTAGAGTCCATGAAATCCAAGATGGGATCCATGTATGAAAACAAAGTATGGACTTTGGAAGTATTACCTGAAGGGCGAAAAGCCATTCAGAATAAATAGATCTTTAAGAAGAAGACGGACGCAGACGGTAATATCACCGTCTATAAAGATCGACTTGTGCCAAAGGGTTTTTCACAAGTTCAAGGAGTTGACTACGATGAGACCTTCTCACCCATAGCGATGCTTAATTCTGTCAGAATCATGTTAGCAATAGCTGCATATTTTGACTATGAAATTTGGCAGATGGATGTCAAAACAGTGTTCTTTAATGGTTTCCTTGAGGAAGAGTTGTATATGATGCAACCGGAAGGTTTTTTTGATCCAGAGAATGCTGACAAAGTTTGCAAACTCCAGCGATCCATTTATGGAGTAATGCAAGCATCTCGGAGTTGGAATAAGATGCTTTCATATTAGGCATTAAGATCTATAGAGATAGATCAAGATGCTTGATAGCACTTTCACAAAGCACATACCTTGATAAAGTTTTGAAGAAGTTCAAAATGGATCAGTCCAAGAAGGGGTTCTTGCTTGTCTTACAAGGTGTGAAGTTGAGTAAGACTCAATGTTCAGTGACTGCAGAAGATAGAGAGAAGATGAGTGTCATCCCCTATGCTTCAGCCATAGGCTCTATCATGTATGCAATACTATGCACAAGACCCGACGTCAGCCTTGCCATAAGTATGGCCGGAAGGTTTCAAAGTGATCCTGGATTGGAGCACTGGGCGACGGTCAAGAATATCCTTAAGTACCTGAAAAGGACTAAGGAAATATTTCTTGTTTATGGTGGTGATCAAGAGCTCGTCATAAAGGGTTACGTCGATGCAAGCTTTGACACTGATCCGGATGACTCTAAGTTGCAAACCGGATACATGTTTATTCTCAATGGGGGAGCGGTAAGCTAGTGCAGTTCCAAGCAAATCGTGGTAGTCGATTCTACATGTGAAGCGGAGTACATCGCAGCCTCGGAGGCAGCGAAGGAAGGTGTGTGGATGAAGCAGTTCATGACAGATCTTGGAGTAGTGCCTAGTGAACTGAATCTGATGGCTCTGTTCCGTGACAACACTGGTGCCATTGCTATGGCCAAGGAACCAAGGTTTCACAAGAGGACCAGACACATAAAGCGACGCTTCAATTCCATCCACGGTTATGTTGAGGAGAAGGACATAAATATTTTCAAAGTGCACATGGATCTGAATGTTGCACACCCGTTGACTAAACCTCTTCCAAGAGCTAAACATGATCAACACCAAAACGACATGGGTGTTTGATTCATTACAATGTAAATCACATAGTGATGTGAACTAGATTATTGACTCTAGTGCAAGTGGGAGAATGTTGGAAATATGCCCTAGAGGCAAAAAATAAAGTGTTTATTATTATATTTCCTTGTTCATGATAATCGTTTATTGTCCATGCTATAATTGTGTTGATTGGAAACTAAATACATGTGTGGGCATATAGATAAACATTGTGTCCCTAGTATGCCTCTAGCAGGCTAGCTCGTTGATCAAACATGGTTAAGGTTTCCTGGCCATGGACATGAGATTTCATTTGATATCAAGATCACATCATTAGGAGAATGATGTGATAGACAAGACCCAAACTATGACGTAGCATATGATTGTGTCAGTTTATTGCTAATGTTTTCTGCATGTAAGTATCTGTTCCTATGACCATGAGATCATGCAACTCACTGACACCGGAGGAGTGCCTTGTGTGTATAAACATCGCAACGTAACTAGGTGACTATAAAGGTCCTCTATAGGTATCTCCGAAGGTTTCTATTGAGTTGGCATGGATCAATACTGGGATTTGTTACTCCATGTGACGAAGAGGTATCTCAGGGCCCACTCGGTAATACAACATCACAACAAGCCTTGCAAGCAATGTGACTAAGTGTTAGTCATGAAATCTTGTATTACGGAACGAGTAAAGAGACTTGCTAGTAACGAGATTGAACTAGGTATAGATATACCGACGATCGAATCTCGTGCAAGTAACATACCGAAGAACAAAGGGAACGACATACGGGATTGTCTGAATCCTTGACATAGAGATTCGACCGATAAACATCTTCATAGAACATGTAGGAACCAACATGGGCATCTAGGTCCCGTTGTTGGTTATTGACAGTAGATGTGTCTCGGTCGTGTCTACATAGTTCACGAACCCGCAGGGTCTGCACCCTTAAGGTTCGGTGATGTTTCAGTATAGATGAGTTATGTGTGTTGGTGACCGAAGGTTGTTAGGAGTCCTGGATGAGATTCTGGATGTGACGAGGAGCTCCGGAATGGTCCGGAGGTAAATATCCATATATAGGATGTTCCGTGTTGGTTACCGGGAAAAGTTTGGGCGTCACCGGTAACGTACCGGGGGTGCCAGGAGGGTCCCGGGGATCCACCGAAAGGGGCCACTAGACCCAAAGGGCTACATGGTCTGTGAGAAAGGGTACACCCTCCCACAAAGGCCCATGCGGCTGGAGGGGTGGTGGGAGGGCCAACCCTAGGGTTGGCGCCACCTTACTTGGGTGGCAAGCCACCCTAGGGCGCCTCCAACCTTGGCCGCCGCCCTAAAGGGAAACCCTAGGGGTTGGGCACACCACCTATCCCCCTATATATATGTGAGAGGGAGGAGGGCAGCCGCACTCTAAGCCACGGTGCAGCCCTTCCTCTCTCTCCGATAGCCTCTCCTCTAGTAGATTGATTCGGCACCGGTTAGCAAAGCTCTGCCGGATCAGATCCACCACCGCCGCCGCCATGCCGTCGTGCTGCCGGCGAACCCATCTATCTATCCTCTCCCTCTTGCTGGATCAAGAAGGTGGAGATCTTCATCGAGCTGCACGTGTGCTGAATGCGGAGGTGCCGTCCGTTCAGCACTTGATCGGGAGTTCGTGGGACGGCTTGTGATTTGGATCGCGGAGACGTATGACTACATCAACCATGTTCTTTAACCTTCCACTTAGTGATCTACAAGGGTATGTGGATCCAATCTCTCCTCTCATAGATGCTCATCTCCTAGATTGATCTTGGTGAACCATAGGATTTTTTTTGTTTCCCATGAAACGTTCCACAACAATCCCCCGTTAGGTACTTAAGGATATTCTTGATCACTGTCCAGTGTTCTATTCCTGGATCACTTTGAAACCTTACGGCCATCTTATGGCAAGGCTGACATCAGGTCTTGTGCATAGCATTGCATACACGATAGAGCCTATGGCTGAAGCATAGGGGATGACACTCATCTTCTCTCTATGTTCTGCAGTCACTGGGCATTGAGTCTTACTCAACTTCAAATCTTGCAATACAGGCAAGAACCCCTTCTTGAACTGGTCCATTTTGAACTTCTTCAAAACTTTGTCAAGGTATGTGCTTTGTGAAAGTCCTATTAAGCTCCTTGATCTATCTCTATAGATCTTGATGCCTGATATGAAAGCAGCTTCTCCTAGATCCTTCGTTGAAAAACTCTTGTTCAAATATTCCTTCACGCTTTCCAACATTTCTATATTGTTTCAGATCAGCAATATACCATCCACATATAATTATAGAAATGCTATAGAGCTCCCACTCACTTTCTTGTAAATACAAGCTTCTCCATAAACTTGTATAAACCCGAACGCTTTAATCACCTCATCAAAGCGTAGATTCCAACTCTGAGATGCTTGCACCAGTCCATAAATGGATCGTTGGATTTTGCAAACTTTGTTAGCATTCTCTGGATTAACAAAACCTTCTGGTTGCGTCATATACAACTCTTCCTTAAGGAAACCGTTAAGGAACGTTGTTTTGACATCCATCTGCCAAATTTCATAATCTAAAAATGCAGATATTGCTACCATGATTATGGCGGACTTAAGCATCGCTACGGGTGATAAGGTATCATCGTAGTCAACTCCTTGAACTTGTGAAAAGCCCTTTTCCACAAGTCAAGCTTTTTAGATGGTGACATTATCGTGTGCATCCGTCTTCTTCTTAAAGATCCATTTCTTCTGAATGGCCTTTTGCCCTTCAGGTAAGACTTCCAAAGTCCACACTTTGTTTTCATACATGGATCCCATCTCGGATTTCATGGCCTCTAACCATTTGTTGGAATCCAGGCCCATCATCGCTTCTCCATACCTCGTAGGTGCCTCGTTGTCCAACGGCATGACCTCTAAGACAAGGTTGTCGTACCACTCAGGAGCAGTACACGTCCTTGTCGACCTATGAGGTTTGATAGTAACTTGATCCGAAGCTTCATGATCATCGTCATTAACTTCCTCTTCAACTGATGTAGGCTCCAAAGAAACATCTTTCTGCGCTGCGCTACTCTCTGATTGAAACAAAGATTCAACAACCTCATCAAGTTATATCTTCCTCCCACTCAATTCTTTCGAGAGAAACTCTTTCTCAAGAAATGACCCATTCTTCGCGACAAACACTTATACCCAACTGTCTCTTTTGGGTCATCCTATGAAGACGCATTTCTCCACTTAGGGTTCCAACTTTTCAGGCTGAAACTTTTTGACATAAGCATCACATCCCTAAACTTTAAGAAATGACAACTCTGGTTTCTTGCCAAACCACAGTTCATATGGCGTCGTCTCAACAGATTTTGATGGTGCCCTGTTTAAAGTGAAAGCAGTTGTCTCTAATGCATAACCCCAAAACGATAGTGGCAAATCAGCAAGAGACATCATGGAACGCACCATATCCAATAAGGTTCGATTACAACATTCGGACACACCATTGCGCTATGGTGTTCCAGGCGGTGTCAATTGTGAAACAATTCCACATTGTCTTAAGTGACTGCCAAACTCATAACTCATATATTCTCCTCCTTAGTCAGACCGTAGGGATTTAATCTTCTAGTTATGATGATTCTCAACTTCACTCTAAAATTGCTTGAACTTCTCAAATGTTTGAGACTTGTGTTTCATTAAGTAAATATACCCATATCTACTTATTTCATCAGTGAAGGTGAGAAAGTATTGGTATCCACCGCGCGCCTCAATGCTCATTGAACCACACACATCAGTATGTATGATTTCCAACAAGTCACTTGCCCATTCCATTGTTCCAGAGAATGGGGTTTTAGTCATATTGCCCATGAGTCATGTTTCACATATGTCAAGTGATTAGAAATCAAGTGACCTCAAAAGTCCATTAGCATGGAGCTTCTTCATGCGTTTTACACCAATATGACCTAAGCGGCAGTGCCACAAGAAAGTGGTACTACCATTGTCAACTCTACATTTTTTGGCATCAATGTTATGAATATGTGTATCGTCACTATCGAGATTCAATAAGAATAAACCCCTCACATTGGGTGCATTACCATAAAAGATATTACTCATATAAATAGAACAACCATTATTCTCTGATTTAAATGAGTATCCGTCTCGCAATAAACAAGATCTAGATATAATGTTCATGCTTAACGCGTGCACTAAATAAAAATTATTCAGGTTCATCACTAATCCCGATGGTAATCAAAGAGCGAGCGTGCCGAGGGTGATCACATCAACCTTGGAACCATTTCCCACATGCATCGTCACTTCGTCCTTTGTCAGCCTCTGTCTATTCCATAGCTCCTGCTTTGAGTTGCAAATCTAAGAAACCGAACCGGTATCAAATACCCAGGCACTACAACGAGAGTTGGTAAGGTACACATCAATAACATGTATATCATATATACCTTGTTTGGTGTTGGTCGCCTTCTTGTCCGCCAGATACTTGGGGTAGTTCCGCTTCAAGTGACAAGTTCCCTTGCAACGAAAGCACTCAGTTTCTGGCTTGGGGTCTAGCCTTGGGTTTCTTCATGGGAGGGGCAACTGTTTTTTCACTCTTCTTGGAGTTACCCTTCTTGCCCTTGCCATTCTTCTTGAAATTAGTGGTTTTATTAATCATAAACACTTGATGCTCCTTCTGGATTTTAGACTCAGCGATTTTCAACATCGCAAACAGCTCAACGAATGACTTGTTCATCCCTTGCATGTTATAGTTCATCACGAAGCTCTTGTAGCTAGGTGGTAATAATTGAAGAACTCTGTCAATGATCGTCTCTGGCAGAAGGGGCATCCGTAACTCAGCCAGACGGTTCGAAAACCCAGACATTCTGAGTATATGTTCATTGACAAACCCGTTCTCCTCCATATTGCAAGCAGAGAACTTATCAGACGTCTCATACCTCTCGATCCGGCATTCTTCCCAAAGATAAAATGCAACTCCTGGAACATGTGATATGCTTCATGACATTCAAAACATCTTTGAAGTTCTGGTTCTAAGCCATACAACATTGCACATTGAACTATTGACTAATCTCCAGGACATGCCTGACATGCATTCACAACGTCTTCAGATGACACTAGAGCGGGTGCTTCACCGAATGGTGCATCAAGGACATCAACCTTTTGGGAAGCCATGAGGATAACCCTCAGATTACGGGCCCAGTCTACAAAGTTACTTCCATCATCTTTCAAGTTGGCTTTCTCTAGGAACGCATTAAAATTCAGGGGAACCACTACGCGGGCCATTGATCTACAACATAGATTTGCAAAGGTTACTAAGATTATTGTTCAATATAATGAGCTTAGTTAATCGTATTACTTTAAAAAATCCCACTCAAATTGACATCTCTCCGTTCATCCGAGTGATACATGATCCAAATTCACCAACCCAAGTCCGATCATCACGTGAGATGAGGTGGTTTCAATGGTGAACATCTCCATGTTGATCATATCTACGATATGACTCATGTTCGACCTTTCGATCTCTTGTGTTCCGATGCCATGTATGTACATGCTAGGCTCGTCAAGTTTAACTCGAGTGTTCCGCACGTGCAACACTGGCTTGCACCCTTTGTATGTGAACGTAGAGTCTATCACACCCAATCATCATGTGGTGCTTTGAAACGATGAACTTTCGCAACGGTGCACACTCGGGGAGAACACAATTTTATCTTGAAATTTTAGTGAGGGATCACCTTGTAATGCTACCGTCGTCCTAAGAAAACTAAGATGCATAAAAGGATTAACATCACATGCAAATCATAAGTGACATGATATGGCCATGAACTTGTACTTTTGATCTCCATCTCCAAAGCACCGGCATGATCTCCATCGTCACCGGCATAACACCATAATCTCCATCATTGTGTCTCCATTGGGGTTGTCGCGCTCACCATGCTTCTACTATTAAAGCATTAGATAGCGCTTAATGATTGACACACAGATCATACAATAATTAAAGAAAACCCTATGGCTCCTGCCGGTTGCCATACTCATCGACATGCAAGTCGTGATATTCTATACAAAACATGATCATCTCATACACCACATATATCTCATAATGTAATTGTACATATCATATCACAACATACCCTGCAAAAACAAGTTAGAAGTCCTCTAATTGTTGTTGCATGTTTTACGTGGCTGGTACGGGTATCTAGCAAGAATGATTCTTACCTACGCAAAACCACAACGGTGATACACAAATTGCTATTCAACCTTCTCAAGGACCGCCTTTATTGAATCCGATCCAACTAAAGTGGGAGAGAGAGACACCCGCCAGCCATCTTTATGCCACAAAGTCACATGTCAATCGATGGAACCAGTCTCTCGTACGTGGACGAGTAAGGTTGGTCTGGGCCGCTTCACCCCACAAAACCGCCGAATCAAGAAAACAGCATGGGAGGAAGCAATTTCAGCATCAACACCCATAAACTCCTTTGTGTTCTGCTCGTGATCTCATCTACGCATAGACCTAGCTCATGATGAAACTGTTGGGTTATGGTGATGAGCATCTACGAGAGGGAGAGTGGATCTACATACCCTTGTAGATCGCTAAGCGGGGAGAGTTAAGAAATGTGGTTGATCTAGTCGAACATCTTCGCGATCCAAATCGCTAGTTGTCCCGCGATCCGATCACGATCCGTCCCGATCTAGCGCCAAATGGATGACACCTCCGCGTTCAGCACAAGTACAGCTCGATAACGATCTCCGCCTTCTTGATCCAGCAAGGGGGAGCAAAGAGGTAGGTGAGAACTCCGATAGCGCGACGGCGCGGCAACGGTGGTGGTGGAGCTGTTCTGACAGGGCTTCGCCTAAGCACCGCCGAAAACTAGAGGAGGAGACGATCTAGTGGGGAGAGATAGGGTTGCATTGTGGCTTGGGGTGCGGCTGCCCTCTATCCCCTCCAATATATATAGGAGGGAGGGGGAGGGGCTGGCGCCCTAGGGTTCTGTTGGAAATATGCCCTAGAGGCAATAAATAAAGTGTTTATTATGATATTTCCTTGTTCATGATAATGGTTTATTATCCATGCTATAATTGTATTGATTGGAAACACATTGCATGTGTGGGTATATGGACAACACTTTGTCCCTAGTGTGCCTCTAGTAAACTAGCTCATTGATCAAAGATGGTAAAGGTTTCCTAGCCATTGACATGATATGTCATTTTATAACGGGATCACATCATTAGGAGAATGATGCGATGGACAAGACCCAAACTATAAATGTAGCATATGATCGTGTCAGTTTATTGCTACAGTATTCTGCATGTCAAGTGTATGTTCCTATGACCATGAGATCATGCAACTCATGGACACCGGAGGAGTGCCTTGTGTGTATCAAATGTCGCAACGTAACTGGGTGACTATAAAGGTTCTCTACAGGTATCTCTGAGGGTGTTTGCTGGATTGGCATGGATCAACACTGGGATTTTTTACTCCATGTGATGGAGAGGTATCTCAAGGCCTACTTAGTAATACAACATCACAATAAGCCTTGTAAGCAATGTGACTAAGTGTTATCCACGGTATCTTGTGTTATGAAATGAGTAAAGAGACTTGCCGGCAATGATATTGAACTAGGTATGGAGATACCGACGATCGAATCTCGAGCAAGTAACATACCGAAGAACAAAGGGAACATCGTATGGGATTAACTGAATCCTTGACATAGAGGTTAGACTGATAAAGATCTCCGTATAATATGTAGGAATCAATATGGGCATCTAGGTCCCGCTATTGGTTATTGACCATAGAGGTGTCTCTGTCATGTCTACATAGTTCTCGAACCCGCAGGGTCTCCACACTTAAGGTTTGACGACGTTTAGGTAGTATAGAGTTATGTATGGTGGTGACCTAAGGTTGTTCGGAGTCCGGGATGAGATCCCGGACATCACTAGGAGCTCCAGAATGGTCCGGAGGTAAAGATTGATATATAGGAAGTCCTGTTTTGGTCACCGGAAAGGTTTCGGGCCCATCTGTAGTGTACCGGGAGTGCCGGGAGGGTACCGGGGGACCATCGAGAGGGGTATTTCGACCCAAGAGACTACATGGGCTGTGGGAGAAGGAATACCATCCCTTAGTGGGCTGTCCGAAGGCCCACAGAAAGCCCATGCGGCTGCGGAAGGAAACCTAAGGGTGGAAGGAAGGCAAAAGTGGGAAAGGAGGAGTCCTAGTCCTAATAGGATTGGAGGAGGACTCCTCCTCCCCACCTTCGGCCGAAGAAAAGGGCTGGCTCCTTGAGGGCCAAGCCTCCTCTTCCCCTCCTCCTATATATATACTAGAGGTTTGACGGTTTTTTGGACACAGAAAAACTGCCACGTGCTACCTCTCCTCTAGATCGCAGTTTCTCCTCTAGATTGGTTTTCAGCGGTGCTTAGGCGAAGCCCTGCTGGAATAACTCCACCACCATCGCTGCAATGCCATCGCGCTGCCGGAGAACTCGTCTACCTCTCTGCTCCCTCTTGCTGGATCAAGAAGGTGGAGATCGTCATCAAGCCGTACGTGTGCTGAACATGGAGGTGCCGTCCGTTCGGCGCTAGATCGGGACGTATCGTGATTGGATCGCGGGTTGCTCGGTGATTTGGATCGTGAAGACGTTCGACTACATCAACCGCGTTTCTTAACGATTCCCGCTTAGCGATCTACAAGGGTATGTAGATCCACTCTCCCCTCTCGTAGATTCTCATCTCCTAGATTGATCTTGGTGAAGCGTAGGAAATTTTTTGTTTCCTATGCAACGTTCCCCAACAGTGGCATCATGACCTAGGTCTATGTGTAGATGAGATCTCGAGTAGAACACAAAGGAGTTTGTGGGCGTTGATGCTTAAATTGCTTCCTCCCTTGGTCGTGTTTTGGTTCAGCGGTATTGTGGGATGAAGCGGCCCGGACCAACCTTACTCGTACGCTTACGAGAGACCGGTTCCATCAACTGACGTGTAACTTTGTTGCATAAAGATGGTTGTCGGGTGTCTATTTCTCCTACTTAGGTGGATCGGATGCGACAAAGGTGGTCCTTGAGAAGGTTGAAAAGAAACTTATGTATCACCGTTGTGGTTTTGCGTAGGTGAGAATTGTTCTTGCTAGATACCCATAGCAGCCACGTAAAACTTGCAACAATAATTAGAGGATGTCTAACTTGTTTTTGCAGGGTATGTTGTGATGTGATATGGCCAATTACATGATGAGATATATGTGACGTATGAGATGATCATGTATTGTATAGAATATCACGACTTGCATGTCGATGAGTACGGCAACCGGCAGGAGCCATAGGGTTGTCTTTAATTATTGTATGACCTGCGTGTCAATCATTAAGCGCTATGTAATGCTTTACTTTATCGCTAAGCGGTAGCAATAGTAGTAGAAGCATGGTGGGCACGACAACCCCGATGGCGACACGTTGATGGAGATCAAGATGATGGATATCATGGTGTCATGCCGTTGACGATAGAGATCATGTCGGTGCTTTAAGGATGGAGATCGAAAGCACAAGTTCATGGCCATATCATGTCACTTATGATTTTCATGTGATGTTAATCCTTTTATGCACCTTGTTTTGCTTAGGACGACGGTAGCATTATAAGGTGATCCCTCACTTAAATTTCAAGATAAATTGTGTTCTCCCCGAGTGTGCACCGTTGCGAAAGTTCGTCATGTCAAGACACCACGTGATGATCGGGTGTGATAGACTCTACGTTCACATACAACGGGTGCAAGCCAGTGTTGCACATGCGGAACACTCGGGTTAAACTTGATGAGCCTAGCATGTATAGACATGGCCTCAGAACACAAGAGTCCGAAAGGTCGAACATGAGTCATATGGTAGATATGATCAACATGATGATGTTCACCATTGAAACCACCTCAACTCACGTGATGATCGGACTTGAGTTGGTGAATTTGGATCATGCATCACTCGAATGACCGGAGGGATGTCAATTTGAGTGGGAGTTCTTAAGTAATATGATTAATTGAACGCATTATCATGAACATAGTCAGTAGTGTCTTTGCAAATTATGTTGTAGATTACTAGCTCGCATTGTAGCTCCCTTGAGTTATTATATGTTCCTAGAGAAATACAGTTGAAAGATGATGTTAGAAATATTGCGGACTAGGTCCATGATCTGAGGATTGTCCTCAGTGCTGCACAGAAGGCTTATGTCCTTAATGCACCGCTCGGTGCGCCACCCCCTCTAGTGTCGTCTATAGATGTTGTGAACATCTGATAGGCACGTTCGATGACTACTTGATAGTTTAGTGCGCCATGCATTACGGCTTAGAATTGAGGCTCCAAAACATTTTGAATGTCATGGAACATACGAGATGTTCTGTGAGCTGAAATTGGGATCTCAGGCTCGTTCCCGTGTTGTAAGATATGAGATCTCCAACAAGATTCTTTGCGTGCAAGATGAACGAGAATAGCTCAATCGTTGAGCATGTGCTCAGATTGCCTGGGTACTACAATCGCTTGAATCGAGTGGGAGTTGATCTTCTAGATAAGATAGTGATTGATATAGTTCTCCAAGTCACTATCACTAAGCTACTAGAGCTTCGTGATGAACTATAAAATGCCAGGGATGGAAATAATGATCCCTGAGCTATTGGTGATGTTTGATACCGCAAAGGTAGAAATCAAGAAGGAGCATCAAGTGTTGATGGTTAGTGAAACCACTAGTTTCGAGAAGGGCCAGGGCTAGGAGGGAACTTCATGGATGGCAAGTTAGTTGCTGCTCCAGTGAAGAAACCCAAAGTTGAACCCAAACCCAAGACTAAGTGCTTCTATTATGAGGGGAACAGTCACTGAAGCGGAACAACCTTAGATACTTGGTAGATAAGAAGGCTCGCAACGTCGATAGAAGTATTGAAAGCACATTTGCTCCCTTGGTGGTTTTGGTAATTAATAACAATATATAAGTCATTGAACTAATGTTTCCACGAAGTATATTTCAAGAAATGTTCAATGATAGGATTGGCAAAAGGAGATTGTGGAGATACCCCAAGATGCAAGGAAATAGGTTTGCCAAGCTTCAAGCAAGAGGACTCTACATTTTATATTTGTGAGAAATCACTTTGAGTCCATAGGAAAGCCAATACTATTAAAAGGGGGTAAGGTTTTGTTGGTGAACAATATGCTCAAACGTGCACAAGTGATAGTCAGCAAAAACACCCACAAACTCTCCCATCAAAGTCTGTTCTATACCTAACACGCAAAATCGGTGCAACCAACTTTCCCATACCGGTGCCACCGATTCCAGAACCTAGACAGACTCAGCCAAACCCAAGCCACTTCGGTGAAACCGATTCCATACCGGTGCCACCGAGTTTAGGTTGCCAACTTTTTGTTACGCAAATTCACATTATCGGTACCACCGAGAATGTTGGATCGGTGTCACCGAGATTGGAAATCTGACCGTTGGTCACCTTATCGGTGCAACCGAGTTTCCTATATTGGTCTCACCGAGATTCAAAAGTTGCCACCTTTTGGTCACTTCGGTAACACCGAGATTAACACGTCGGTGTCACCGAGTTGGTAATTTTGTGTGTAACGGTTGGATTTTGGGGATGCCTATATATACCCCTTCACCACCACCTACTCGAAAGAGAAGCACTCAGAACTATTCCACACTTGCCCCATCCAGTTTTCTGAGAGAGAACCACCTACCCTTGTGTTGAGGTCAGGATCTTCCACTCCAATCATATGGATCTTGATCTCTAGCCTCCCCAAGTAGCTTTCCACCCATCCCATCTCTTCCACCATGCCAAATCTATGAGAGACTGATTGGGTGTTGAGGAGTCTATCATCTTGAAGCACAAGAGCAAGGAGTTCATCGTCATTACCGAGCCTATTACCTTTTGCAGGGTGGTGCCTCCTAGATTGGTTAGGTGTCGCTTGGGATCCTCCTACTTCGTGTTGTGGAGTGAACCAAGAAGTTTGTAAGGGCAAGGAGATCACCTACTTCGTGAAGATCAACCCATAGTGAGGCTAGTCCTTCGTGGACGGAAGCCGTTATGGAATAGTCAAGGTTGCTACTTCGTGGACCCTTTTGGGTGGAGCCCTCCGTGGACTCTCGCGACCATTACCCTCCGTGGGTTGAAGACTCCATAAACGTGGATGTACGATAGCGCCACCTATCGGAACCATGGGAACAATCATCGTGTCTACAACTGCGTTTGATCTTCCTCCCCTATCCCTTCTATACATGCTTGTTGTTACTTTCCGCTGCTATATACTCTTAGACTTGCATGTGTAGGGTGTACTTGAATTTCCATGAAATGCTAAAAACTGTCACCCTAAAACTTGGTATAGGCAAAACTTTTATTTGGTCAAGTAGTCTAATCACCCCCCCCCCCTCTAGACATACTTTCAGTCCTACAAGTATATTTGATATATGTGTTATTGATGTGTACCTTGCTAGTACTCCTAGTAGCACCTGGGTATTGGATAACGGTTCGATTGGTAAATGTTAGTAACTCGAAATAAAAGCTACAGAATAAACGGAGACTAGCTAAGGGTGAGGTGATGATGTGTGTTGGAAATGTCTCCAAGGTTGATGTGATCAACATCGCACGCTCTCTCTACCTTCGGGATTAGTGACGAACCTAAATAAATGTTATTTGGTGTTTGCGTTAAGCGTGAACATGATTAGATCGTGTTTATTGCAACACGGTTATTCATTTAAGTTAGAGAATAATGGTTGTTCTATTTACATGAATAATACCTTCAATGGTCATGCACCCAATGAGAATGGTTTGTTGAAACTTGAACGTAGTAATACACATGTTCATAACATTGATGCCAAAAGATACGAAGTTAATAATGATAAGTACCACATGCTTGTGGCACTGCCACTAAATGTCATATTGGTATAAATCGCATGAAGAAACTCCATGCTGATGGATCTTTGGACTCATTCAATTTTGAATTGGTTGAGACATGCAGACCATGCCTCTTGGGCAAGATGACTAAAACCCCGGTTTCCGGCTTGATGGAACGGGCAAGTGACTTATTGGAAATGATACATGTTGATGTATACGGTCCAATGAGTGTTGTAGCGTGCGGTGGATATCGTTGTTTTCTTACTTTCACTGATGATTTGAGTAGATATAGTGTATATTTACTTAATGAAACACAAGTCTGAATTGTTTGAAAAGTTCAAGAAAAATCAGAGTGAAGTTTGAGATCATCGTGATGAGAAGATAAAATGTCTATTATATGATCGTGGAGGTGAATATCTGAGTTACGAGTTTGGTGTACAACTTAAGACAAAGTGGAAGTTGTTTCACAACTCACGCCGCCTGGAACAACACAGATTAATGGTGTGTCCGAACGTCGTAATCGAACATTATTAGATATGGTGCGTTCTATGATGTCTCTTGCCAATTTGCCACTATCATTTTGGGGTTATGCATTAGAGACAGCTGTATTCACTTTAAATAGGGCACCTTCGAAATCCGTTGAGACGACGCCATATGAACTGTGGTTTGGCAAGAAGCCAAAGTTGTCGTTTCTTAAAGTTTGGGTATGTGATGCTTATGTCAAAAAGCTTCAGCCTGAAAAGCTGGAACCGAAAGCGGAGAAATGTGTCTTCATAGGATACCAAAAAGAGACAGTTGGGTATGCCTTCTATCTCAGATCCGAAGGCAAAGTGTTTGTCGCTAAGAACTGAACATTTCTTGAGAAAGAGTTTCTTTCGAAAGAATTGAGTGGGAGGAAAATAGTGCTTGATGAGCTTATTGAACCTTTACCTTAACCAAAGAGTAGCGCGGCGCAAAAAGATGTTTCGGCGGAGCCTACGACAGTTGAAGAGGAAGTTAATGATGATGATCATGAAGCTTCGGATCAAGTTACTATTGAACCTCGTAGGTCGACAAGGGCGCGTACTGCTCCTGAGTGGTACGGCAACCTTGTCTTGGAGGTCATATTGTTGGACAATAATGAACCTACAAGCTATGGAGGAGTGATGATAGGCCCGGATTCCGAGAAATGGTTAGAGGCCATGAAATCCGAGATGGGATCCATGTATGAAAACAAAGTATGGACTTTGGAAGTATTGCCTGAAGGGCGAAAGGCCATTCAGAACAAATGGATCTTTAAGAAGAAGACGAACGCAGACGGTAATATCACCGTCAATAAAGCTTGACTTGTGGCAAAGGGTTTTTCACAAGTTCAAGGAGTTGACTATGATGAGACATTCTCAACCGTAGCTATGCTTAAGTCCATCAGAATCATGTTAGCAATAGCTGCATATTTTGACTATGAAAATTGGCAGATGGATGTCAAAACAGCGTTCCTCAACGGTTTTCTTGAGGAAGAGTTGTATATGATGCAACCAGAAGGTTTTGTCGTTCCAAAGAATGCTGAAAAAGTTTGCAAACTCCAGCGATCCATTTATGGACTCGTGCAAGCATCTCAGAGTTGGAATAAGCGCTTTGATGAGGTGATCAAAGCGTTTGGGTTTATACAAGTTTATGGAGAAGCTCGTATTTACAAGAAAGTGAGTGGGAGCTCTATAGCGTTTCTAATATTATATGTGGATGACATATTGCTGATTGGAAACAATATAGAAATGCTGGAAATCTTGAAGGAATATTTGAACAAGAGTTTTTCAATGAAGGACCTAGGAGAAGCTGCTTTCATATTAGGCATTAAGATCTATAGAGATAGATTGAGACGCTTGATAGCACTTTCACAAAGCACATACCTTGATAAAGTTTTGAAGAAGTTCAAAATGGATCAGTCCAAGAAGGGGTTCTTGCCTGTGTTACAAGGTGTGAAGTTGAGTAAGACTCAATGCCTAGTGACTACAGAAGATAGAGAGAAGATGAGTGTCATCCCCTATGCTTCAGCCATAGGCTCTATCATGTATGCAATGTTGTGCACAAGACCCGATGTTAGCCTTGCCATAAGTATGGCCGGAAGGTTTCAAAGCGATCCTAGAATGGAGCACTGGACGGCGGTCAAGAATATCCTTAAGTACCTGAAAAGGACTAAGGAAATGTTTCTCATTTATGGAGGTGATCAAGAGCTCGCCGTAAAGGGTTATGTCGATGCAAGCTTTGACACTGATCCGGATGACTCTAAGTCGCAAACCGGATACATATTTATTCTCAATGGGGGAGCGGTAAGTTGGTGCAGTTCCAAGCAAAGCGTGGTAGCCGATTCTACATGCGAAGCGGACTACATCGCAGCCTCGGAGGCAGCAAAGGAAGGTGTCTGGATGAAGCAGTTCATGATAGATCTTGGAGTAGTGCCCGGTGCACTGAATCCAATGACTCTATTCTATGACAACACTAGTGCCATTGCTCTGGCCAAGGAACCAAGGTTTCACAAGAGGACCAGACACATAAAGCGACGCTTCAATTTCCATCTGCGATTACATCGAGGAGAAGGACATAAATATTTGCAAAGTCCACACAGATCTGAATGTTGCAGACCCATTGACTAAACCTCTTCTAAAGGCTTAACATGATCAACAACAGAACTACATGGGTGTTCGATTCATTACAATGTAAATCACATAGTGATGTGAACTAGATTATTGACTCTAGTGCAAGTGGGAGTTTGTTGGAAATATGCCCTAGAGGCAATAAATAAAGTGTTTATTATTATATTTCCTTATTCATGATAAATGTTTATTATCCATGCTATAATTGTATTGATTGGAAACACATTGCATGTGTGGATATATAGACAACACTTTGTCCCTAGTGTGCCTCTAGTAAACTAGCTCGTTGATCAAAGATGGTCAAGCTTTCCTAGCCATTGACATGATATGTCATTTGATAACGGGATCACATCATTAGGAGAACGATGGGATGGACAAGACCCAAACTATAAACGTAGCATATGGTCATGTTAGTTTATTGCTACAGTTTTCTACATGTCAAGTGTATGTTCCTATGACCATGAGATCATGCAACTCACAAACACCGGAGGAGTGCCTTGTGTGTATCAAATGCCACAATGTAATTGGGTGACTATAAAGGTGCTCTACAGGTATCTTCGAGGGTGTCTGCTGGGTTGGCATGGATCAACACTAGGATTTCCTACTCCATGTGACGGAGAGGCATCTCAGGGCCCACTCGGTAATACAACATCACAATAAGCCTTGCAAGCAATGTGACTAAGTGTTATCCACGGGATCTTGTGTTATGGAATGAGTAAAGAGGCTTGACGGCAACGATATTGAACTAGGTATGGAGATACCGACGATCGAATCTCGAGCAAGTAACATACCGAAGAACAAAGGGAACATCATACGGGATTAACTGAATACTTGACATAGAGCTTCGACCAATAAAGGTCTTCGTAGAATATGTAGGAATCAATATGGGAATCCAGGTCCTGCTATTGGTTATTAACCGTAGAGGTGTCTCGGTCATGTCTACATAGTTCTCGAACCCGCAGGGTCTGCACACTTAAGGTTCGATGATGTTCCGGTAGTATAGAGTTATGTATGGTGGTGACCGAAGGTTGTTAGGAGTCCTGGATGAGATCTCGGAAGTCACGAGGAGCTCCGGAATGGTCTGTAGGTAAAGATTGAGATATAGGAAGTCCTGTTTTGGTCACCGGAAAAGTTTCGGGCTCATCGGTAGTGTATCGGGACTGTCAGGAGGGTACCGGGGGACCATCGGGAGGGGTATTTTGACCCAAGAGACTACATGGGTTGTGGGAGAAGGAATACCAGCCCTTAGTGGGCTGTCCGAAGGCCCACAGGAAGCCCATTCGGCTGGGGAAGGAAACCTAAGGGTGAAAGGAAGGCAAAAGTGGGAAAGGAGGAGTCCTAGTCCTAATAGGATTGGAGGAGGACTCCTCCTCCACACCTTCGGCCGAAGAAAGGTCTGGACCCTCGAGGGCCAAGCCTCCTCCTCCCCTCCTCCTATATATACTAGAGGTTTGAGGGTTTTTTGGACACAGAAAAACAGCCACGTGCTACCTCTCCTCTAGATTGCAGTTTCTCCTCTAGATCGGTTTTTAGCGGTGCTTAGGCGAAGCCCTGCTGGAATAACTCCACCACCATCACCGCCATGTCGTCGCGCTTCTTAAGAACTCATCTACCTCTCCGCTCCCTCTTGCTGGATCAAGAAGGCAGAGATCGTCAACAAGCCGTACGTGTGCTGAACGCGGAGGTGCCGTCCGTTCAGCGCTAGACGAGGACGAATCGTGATTGGATCGTGAGACACTCGACGATTTGGATCACGAACACGTTCGACTACATCAAACGTGTTTCTTAACGCTTCCCGCTTAGTGATCTACAAGGGTATGTAGATCCACTCTCCCCTCTCGTAGATACTCATCTCCTAGATTGATCTTGGTGAAACATGGGAATTTTTTTGTTTCCCATGCAACGTTCCCCAACAGGTTCCTCCCCTAGGGTCTGCCGAACCAGGTTGCGAAGGAGTCCACCTCCAACTAGGAGGTGGGCATGGGAGGAGTCCTCCTTCGATTAGGACTCCTCCCCTCTCCTCTTTCTCCTATGCATAGGCCCTCTTGGGTTGGCCGCCCAGCCCACCAGGGGTTGGTGCGCCACCACTAAGGCCCATGTGGCCCCTTGGGGTGTGTGTCCCCTTGGGGTGTGTGGGCCCCACTTAGTGGATGATACGTCTCCATCGTATCTATAATTTTTGATTGTTTCATGCCAATATTCTACAACTTTCATATACTTTTGGCAACTTTTTATACTATTTTTGGGACTAACATATTGATCCAGTGCCCAGTGCCAGTTCCTGTTTGTTGCATATTTTTTGTTTCGCAGAATATCCATACAAAATGAATTCCAAACGTGATAAAAACTTATGGAGATTGTTTTGGAATATATGTGATTTTTGGGAAAAAGAATCAACGCGAGACGATGCCCGAGGAAGTGGCAAGCCTGTTAGGCGCGCCCACCCCCTGGTCGCGCCTGGCAGGCTTGTGGCCACCCCTTAGGTCAGTTGGAGTTGTTCTTTGGCTGCAAGAAAGCTAATTTTTGGAAAAAGATCCCCTAAAAATGTCAGCCCGATCAGAGTTACGGATCTCCGGATATTTAAGAAACAGTGAAAGGCCAGAATCTGGGAGCGCAAAAACAGAAGGAAACTGAGAGAGAGATCCAGTCTCGGAGGAGCTCTCGCCCCTCCACCGCCATGGAGGCCATGGAATAGAGGGGAACCCTTCTCTCATCTAGGGGGAAGGTCAAGGAATAATAAGAAGGAGGGGTGGCTCTCTCCCCCTCTCTCCTGGTGGCACCGGACCGCCACCGAGGCCATCATCATGACAACGATCTACTCCAACAACTCCGTCATCTTCATCAACACCTCCATCACCTTCCTCCATCTATCTATAGCGGTCCACTCTCGTGCAACCCGTTTTACCCTCTACTTGAAAATGGTGCTTTATGCTCCATATTATTATCCAATGATGTGTTGCTATCCTATGATGTTTGAGTAGATCCGTTTTGTCCTATGGCTTGATTAATGATCATGATTGGTTTGAGTTGCATGTTTTATTATTGGTGTTCTCCTATGGTGCTCTCCATGTCGCGCAAGCGTGAGGAATCCTTGTTGTAGGGTGTAGCAATGTGTTCATGATTTGCCTATGGTGGGTTGCTTGAGTGACAGAAGCATAAACCCGAGTAGGTGGGTTGTTGCATATGGTAGTAAAGAGGACTTGATACCTTATAATGCTATGGTTGGGTTTTACCTCAGTGATGTTTAGTAGTTGTGGATGCTTGTTAGAGTTCCAATCATAAGTGCATATGATCCAAGTAGAGAAAGTATGTTAGCTTATGCCTCTCCCTCATATAAAATTGAGATAATGATGACCGGCATAGTTATCGATTGCCTAGGGACAATTCCGTAGCTCCTACCACCACTTTTCCACACTCGTTAAACAAACTTAATTGTTTCTTTATCTTAGCAGCCCCTAGTTTTTATTTACATTCTCTTTATTATCTTGCAAACCTATCCCGTCACACCTACAAAGTACTTCTAGTTTCATACTTGTTCTAGGTAAAGAAAACGTTAAGCATGCATAGAGTTGTATCGTTGGTCGATAGAACTTGAGGGAATATTTGTTCTACCTTTAGATCCTCATTGGGTTCGACACTCTTACTTATCGAGAAAGGCTAGAATTGATCCCCTACACTTGTGGGCTATCAAGACCTTTTCTGGCGCCGTTGCCGGGGAGCAATAGCGTGAGGTGAATATTCTCATGTGTGCTTGTTTTCTTTATTACTAAGTAATTTTTATTTTCTGTTCTAAGTTGTTTTTTATCTTTAGATATGGGTAGGAAACGCAAAATACCAAAAAAAATTAGATGTACTTGATGCTCCAAAAGTTGAGGAACCACTAGTGTGTTCCGTACCATCGAAGAATATTGCTTGGGTCATCTTTGATCCACTTGTGCTCGTGCTGAAAACCCAACTAGCGTAGTTGAGGGAAAATCATTAGATTAGCATGCTCATTATGTGCAACACCGCATATCTCAAAGAGGGAAACTCTTGTGGCATCAAATTAATACTTTGTGTAGCTATGTGAAATTTATGACTTTACTTGTTGCTCTAAAGAAGCTAAGAAACACATTCCCTACCAATGTGTGTTTAATGATAATGAAATATTATCCTCTTATGCCAAGGAGGCCTATTTCTATAATGATGTTGAACAAATTGAAGAATTTGTTACTTTTAAGGGTGCCTATGAAATTGCTTCTTTCATTGAAAAGTATGATGCTACTCTTTACGAATCTAATTTTTTTGCCATACTTAAATATTGCTATGAAAACTATGCTTCTAATGCATATGTTAAAGAGTTTATTAAAAGAATGACCGCTGCCTTGGAAGAGATTAATATTTTGCAGGAATCTATGGAAGAGGAAGTTGCTGAAATTGTAAGCTCATTAGATGAAAACGATGAGGAGGAGAGCAAAGAACAAAAGGAGGAACAACGGATTAGCTACCCGTGCCCACCTTCTAATGAGAGTAACTCTTCGACTCATACATTGCTTAATTTCCCTTCGTGCTTACAGAAGGATGAATGCTATGATAATTGCTATGATCCCTTGGATTCGTTTGAAATATCCCTTTTGATGAACTTGATGCTTGCTATTATTGTGGCCATGATGCCAATATGAATTATGCTTATGAAGATGAACTTGCTATAGTTCCTTATGTTAAACGTCAAATTGTTGCTATTGCACCCACACATGATAGTCCTATTATCTTTTTGAATTCTCTGAACTACACTATATCGGAGAAGTTTGCACTTATTAAGGATTATATAGATGGGTTGTCTTCTACTATTGCACATAATAATTTTGATAAATATAATATGCATGTGCTTTCTGATACTACTTGCAATTATTATGGGAGACTAACTACATCTCCGCCTTTCTATGTTTCCAATATGATAAAATTGCAAGAAACTATTTATACTATGCATTGGCCTTTACTGTCTATGCATGAATTGTTCTTTTATGACATGCCGATGCATAGGAATGGAGTTAGAATTTGTTATTTCATGATTTATATCACTTTGTGATCACTACTAAATTACAAATCGTTGTTAATTAAAATTGGCTTTGATATACCTTGGGATCAGGGTGGATCCATTACTTGAGCACTATATGCCTAGCTTAATGGCTTTAAAGAAACTGTTGCCAAGGAGACAACCTAGAAGTTTTAGAGAGTCATTTTGTTCTGTTGTTTGTTTTATATAGTTCAAAAACAAAATAAATAAATTGGGGAACTTAAAACTTTTTCAAAAAGAAAAGTGAAAGTGAGAAAGACGAGCAATGTTGAAGTGGGGGCTAGCCTTGAACTTTGTTCAAGCCCATGGAAACTTTGTGAATCTTGATTACATAAACTTTTCAACAAAAATAATTATCCACTTGTATAAATCCATTGTATTATAAAAATAATGTGCCAAGATTTGCCTTTAGGATGATTAAATTGCTTGTTTGGTGTGTGCAGTGCAAAAATAGAAACTTTGGCTGTAGTGCGTGAATTTTCATTTTTTACTGGAATGTCCAAAAATTCTGAAATTTTTACACAGTACTTCTATGCAAAATTTTTATTTTTTCCTAATATTTAAGAACTTTTAGAGTTACATAAGTATGGTGAATGTTCAGATTGCTACAGACTATCGTGTTTAAGACAGATTCTATTTTTGATGCATTGTTTTGCTAAGTTTCAATGAAACTATCAATTTTATCGGTGGTATAAGCCATAAAGAAGTTACAATACATTAGATAAAATGAAAAAACAAAATATGAATGGGTTTTCAACATTACTTAAAGTGGTAATTTGCTTTATTATACTAACGGATCTCACGAGGGTTTGTTAAGTTTTGTGTGATTGAAGTTTTCAAGTTTTGGGTGAGATTGCGATGGATGAAGGAATAAGGAGTGGAAAGCGACTAAGCTTGGGGATGCCTGAGGCACCCCAAGGTAATATGCAAGGACTCCCAAGAAACTAAGCTTGGGGTTGCCCTGGAAGGCATCCCCTCTTTCTTCCAACAACCATCTGTAATTTTACTTGGAGCTATATTTTTATTCGTCACATGATATGCGTAAATCTTGGAGCGTCGTGTGATTTTTATTTTTATTTTAATAATGCACCATGCTGGTATGAGAAAGTCCTTGTTTGATTTAAATAAGGCTATTTGCACCTCACTTATATCTTTTGAGTATGGCTTTATAGAATGCTTCATGTGCTTCACTTATATCATTTGAAGTTTGAATTGCCTGTTTCTCTACACATAGAAAACCGCCATTTGTAGAATGCTCTTTTGCTTCACTTATATTTGTTTGAGTGTGGGCATATCTTTTGTAGAAATAATTAAACTCTCATGCTTCACTTATATCTATTTAGAGAGTTAACAGGAGTTGGTCATTCACATGGTTAGTCATAAAATCCTACATAAAACTTGTAGATCACTGAATATGATGTGTTTGATTCCTTGAAATAGTTTTGCGATATAAAGATGGTGATATTAGAGTCATGCTAGTGAGTAATTTTGGATTGTCAGAAATACTTGTGTAAAGGTTTGTGATTCCCATAGCATGCACGTATGATGAATCGTTATGTAAGGAAGTCAGAGCATGATTTGTTTATTGATTTTCAACCTTTGTGTGAGGGTCGGGAGCGTGCGATGGTTAACTCCTACCAACCTATCCCCTAGGAGCATGCATATAATACTTTGCTTCAATGACTAATAGACTTTTGAAATAAGTATGTGAGTTCTTTATGACTAATGTGAGTCCATGGATTATACACACTCTCACCCTTCCACCTTTGCTAGCCTTTCTAGTACCACGCAACTTTTGCCGGTGCATTAAACCCACCATATATCATCTCTCAAAACAACCACCATACCTACCTATTATGGAATTTCCATAGCCATTCCGAGATATATTGCCATGCAACTTCCACCGTTCCGTTTATTATGACACGCACCATCATTTTTCATATTGCTTTGCATGATAGTAAGATAGCTAGTGTGATGTTTTCATGGCATGTCCATTTTTTATGTCATTTGATATGCTAGATCATTGCACATCCCGGTACACCGCCGAAGGAATTCATATAGAGTCTTATTTTTTTCTAGATATCGAGTTGTAATTCTTGAGTTGTAAGTAAATAAAAGTGTGATGACCATCATTATTAGAGCATTGTCCCATGTGAGGAAAAGATGATGGAAGCTATGATTCCCTCACAATTTGGGATGAGACCTCGGACTTTATGAAAAATCAAAGAGGCCAGTGAAGCCCAAATAAAAAAAGAGGCCTTAGATGCCCACCAAAAATAAAAAAATAAAAAAGAGAGAGAGAAGAGAGAAGGGACAATGCTACTATCCTTTTTCCACACTTGTGCTTCAAAGTAGCACCATGATCTTCATGATAGAGAGTCTCCTATTTTGTCACTTTCATATACTAGTGGGAATTTTTAATTATATGACTTGGCTTTTATATTCCAATGATGGGCTTCCTCAAATTGCCCTAGGTCTTCATCAGCAAGCAAGTTGGATGCACACCCACTTAGTTTCTTTTTGAGCTTTCATACACTTATAGCTCTAGTGCATCCGTTGCATGGCAATCCCTACTCACCCACATTAATATCTATCAATGGTCATCTCCATAGCCCGTTGATACGCCTAGTTGATGTGAGACTATATTCTCCTTTTTCTTCACAACCACCACCATATTCTATTCCACCTATAGTGCTATATCCATGGCTCACACTCATGTGTTGCATGAGAGTTGAAAATTTTTGAGAACATAAAAGGTGTGAAACAATAGCTTGACTTGTCATTAGGGTTGTGCATGATATAAATACTTTGTGTGGGGAAGATGGAGCATAGCCAGACTATATGATATTGTAGGGATAACTTTCTTTTGCCATTATATTTTGAAGAGATACAATTGCTTTATTAGTATGCTTGAAGTATTGTTGTCTTAATGTCAAATGATAGACTATTGCTTTGAATCACTCGTGTCTTAATATTCATGCCATGATTAGATTATATGAACAGGATTATGCTAGGTAGCATTCCACATCAAAAATTATCTTTTTTATCATTTACCTACTCGAGGACGAGCAAGAATTAAGCTTGGGGATGCTGATACGTATCTGTCATATCTATAATTTTTGATTGTTTCATGCCAATATTCTACAAATTCATATACTTTTGGTAACTTTTTATACTATTTTTGGGACTAACATATTGATCCAGTGCCAGTTTCAGTTCCTGATTGTTGCATATTTTTTGTATCACAGAATATCCATACGAAATGAAGTCCAAACGCGATAAAAACTTACGGAGATTTTTTTGGAATATATGTGATTTTTGGGAAAAAGAATCAACTCGAGACGATGCCCGAGGAAGTGGCAAGCTTGCTAGGCATGGCCCACCCCCTGGTCGCGCCGGGCAGGCTTGTGGCCACCCCTTAGGTCAGTTGGAGTTGTCCTTTGGCTGCAAGAAAGCTAATTTTTGGAAAAAGATCCCCTCAAAATGTCAGCCCGATCGGAGTTATGGGTCTCCGGATATTTAAGAAACGGTGAAAGGCCAGAATGTGGGAGCGCAGAAATAGAAGGAAACTGAGAGAGAGATCCAATCTCGGAAGGGCTCTCGCCCCTCCACCGCCATGGAGGACATGGACTAGAGGGGAAACCCTTTTATCATCTAGGGGGAAGGTCAAGGAATAAGAAGAAGGAGGGGCGGCTCTCTCCCCCCTCTCTCCCGATGGCACCAGACCACCACCGAGGCCATCATCGTGACAACGATCTACTCCAACAACTCCGTCATCTTCATCAACACCTCCATCACCTTCCTCCATCTATCTAAAGCGGTCCACTCTCGTGCAACCCGTTGTACCCTCTACTTGAACATGGTGCTTTATGCTTCATATTATTATCCAATGATGTGTTGCTATCCTATGATGTTTGAGTAGATCCATTTTGTCCTATGGGTTGATTAATGATCATGATTGGTTTGAGTTGCATGTTTTATTATTGGTGTCGTCCTATGATGCTCTCCATGTCACGCAAGCGTGAGGGATCCTCGTTGTAGGGTGTAGCAATGTTTTCATGATTTTCCTATGGTGGGTTGCTTGAGTGACAGAAGCATAAACCCGAGTAGGTGGGTTGTTGCATATGGTAGTAAAGAGGACTTGATACCTTATAATGCTATGGTTGGGTTTTACCTCAATGATGTTTAGTAGTTGTGGATACTTGCTAGAGTTCCAATCATAAGTGCATATGATCCAAGTAGAGAAATAATGTTAGCTTATGCCTCTCCCTCATATAAAATTGCAATAATGATGACCGGTCTAGTTATCGATTGCCTAGGGACAATTCCGCAGGTCCTACCACCACTTTTCCACACTCGTTAAACTAACTTAGTTGTTTCTTTATCTTAGAAGTCCCTAGTTTTTATTTACATGCTCTTTATTATCTTGCAAACCTATCCCGTCACACCTACAAAGTACTTTAGTTTCATACTTGTTCTAGGTAAAGCGAATGTTAAGTGCGTAGAGTTGTATCGGTGGTCGATAGAACTTGAGGGAATATTTGTTCTAACTTTAGCTCCTCGTTGGGTTCGACACTCTTACTTATCGAGAAAGGCTACAATTGATAGCCTACATGTGTGGGTTATCAATGGACCCCCAGAACCCATTGATCACTCCTGGTACACTTCCGGAAATGCCCTAAACTTTTGCGAAGTTCAAATACCACTTTCTTATATATCAATATTTAACTCCGGACCATTCCCGAACAACCTTCAGTCACCACCATACATAACTCAATACTACTGAAATGTCACCGAACGTTAAGTGTGCAGACCCTCCGGGTTCGAGAACTATGTAGACATGACCGAGACACCTCTACGGTCAATAACCAATAGCAGGACCTGGATTCCCATACTAGTTCCTACATATTATACGAAGATCTTTATTGGTTAAACCTCTATGTCAAGGATTCAGTTAATCTCGTATGCTGTTCCCTTTGTTCTTCGGTATGTTACTTGCCTGAGATTCGATCGTCACTATCTCTATACCTAGTTCAATCTCGTTACTGGCAAGTCTCTTTACTCGTTCCATAATACAAGATCATGTGGTAACTCTTTAGTCACTTTGCTTGCAAGGCTTATTGTGATGTTGGATTATCAAGTGAGCCTGAGATACCTCTCTATCACATGGAGTAACAAATCCCAGTCTTGATCCATGCCCACTCAACAGACACCCTCGGAGATAAATGTAGAGCATATTTATAGTCACCCAGTTACATTGCGACATTTGATACACACAAGGAATTCATCCGGTGTCAGTGAGTTGCATGATCTCATGGTCATAGGAATAGATACTTGACATACAGAAAACTATAGCAATAAACTGACATGATCATATGCTACGTTCATAGTTTGGGTCTTGTCCATCACCTCATTCTCCCAATGTTGTGATCCTGTTATCAAATGTCATCTCATGTCTATGGCTAGGAAACCTTGACCATCTTTGATCAACGAGCTAGTCTATTAGAGGCATACTAGGGACACAGTGTTGTCTATGTATCCACACATGTATTTCTGTTTCCAATTAATACAATTATAGCATGGATAATAAACGATTATCATGAACAAGGAAATATAATAATAACCAATTTATTATTGCCTCTAGGGCATATTTCCAACATCCTAGTGGACCGTCTCTTGGAGCCCCACAATATCTACATCTTCCTCGCGCATGTACTCGATCAGCTAGCGGTGCCGGCCCAAGTGGCCGAACCCGCAGATGTTCCAACATAACAACTTCATGGGGAAAACACCGGGGCGGTGACTCCTTTACGCAGAGTCAGGCGAGTCCTACCACCAGTCGAGGATCGAGACAATGAGTTAGGGTGGCCTCGCCTAGCCCTAGTCGTCTCGGGCGGAACGATGGAGACACCACCCGCCGGCCCAGGGTCAGCTGCCCCGGGAACGACAACTTGTTGTTTAGCCGGGTGTAGTCTGGTGGGAGGGTGACCGCGCAGAGACCTCCCAGCAGGGAGAGAAACTTGCGACGTCACCCCACGCGAACTAGGGCCTGGGGCATCACCAACACCGGGATCTCTATGCCCGGGGTCAGCAGATGCCCCAGCCTCCTAGGGCCCTTGCCCGGCCTGCCCTCGAGCCTCAACAAGGGCCCCATTGTTGATGTCAAAACCGACGGATCTCAGGAAGGGGGTCCCAAGCTGTGAGACTAGAATCGATGGTAACAGGAGGCGAAGGAGATGATGTTTACCCAGGTTCGGGCCCTCCTATGGAGGTAATGCCCTATGTCCTGCTTGATTGTATTGATGATATGTAGGTTACAGAGTCGATCTACCTCGAGATCAAATAGCTAAACCCTAGATGAGTTGTCCCCTCTTTACAACCTAAAACCCTTCGGCTTATATAGACGCCAAGGGTACCTAGGGTTTACACATAGTCGGTTGCACATCGAAGGAAAAACATGCATATCTACTATCGACAACTTGGAGGACACGCCACGGCTCCTCGAAGGTTCCACCCTTGTGATGAGGCCTTTGATCATCCAATGCTCATCCAGCAGCCCATATAGTCTGGCCCATGAGAAACAGGTCGGCTATCTGAGGACCCCTTAATCCAGGACTCCCTCAGTAGCCCCCGGACTAGCCTTCAACGCGAGGTATATCCGGATAATCCTCGTATGTCATAATCTTTGGCTTGCAAGGAGAGTCCCCCTACTCCTTCTTGTTCGGCAACCGACCAATCATCGGTGAAATCCCAAGCATCACGAGCTTGCCAGGTCCATTATAATAACCGTCAGCGTTTCTCGATTTTTGCGCGCCGTGGGGAGGCAAGTGGTTCTGTGATTTTTTACAATACTACACCTCCGCAAGGAGGCACCACTCATTTAAACAAACAAAATCGTGGTATAGGCCACATCCGCTTCCTCCTCCCCATCAGAAAAACTCTCAACGAAAGATCACCACGAAAAACATGGCGAGCGCCCCCAGCTCTTCCTCGTGCCCTTACGGCTCCCGTCCCGGGGATTGGACCAGCTGCTCCGTATCGCTCCTACGACTGCGTAATCTGGAGACCCAGGGGTACCTCCCTTCCTCGGATCTGGCAGTGCCCCGCATAGGTTTATCTTCATTCAATGACAAAGTTTTCACGGAGAATTTCCCCAATACACAAAGGGGAGAACGCGTATGCTTTGTGCCCTTTCTTCTGTAGGGTCTACGGTTTCCTATTCACCCATTCTTGAGAGGGTTACTGGAATTTCATGGGATCTAGCACCACCATCTCACCCCAGGGTCTATCCTGCACATCTCAGGCTTCGTCGCCCTTTGCGAGATGTTCCTGGGCTGCGAGGCACATTTTGAGTTGTGGAGAAAGTACTTCTGCCTCGTCCCTCGAACTCGGGACGAGACAATCTTGGAGGTCGGCGGAGCCAAAGTATGCTGCATAGCGGGGACGAGGTATCTGGTGGGAACACCGAAGGAGTTTGAAGAATGGTTTTCGGAATGGTTTTATATCTTGGATCTCCCCCTGTTCGATCCGGCTCGAAGGGGTTTGCCCGAATACCCTGACACCCCCTTAAAGAAAAGGTATAACTGGTGGCCGAAGAGTTCGTCCCAAGAGGATAGCATTGAAGTGCAACACTTGGCAGCCCAGGTGAGGGTACTAGCCCACCATAAGTTGACCATGATCGACTTCATGGCCACCGCCATCACCCGGTGCATGAAGCCCCTTGAGCAGAGGATACACCCCTTGTGGCATTACAAGGGGACAAACGACACCACATGCTCCCGAAGACTGGGTCCTGCCGATCAGATAGCATTGGCCGCCGCACTTTCCGACCTATACAAAGGGGAGCAAGAAGACTTTATTCAGCGGTCGACCAAGGAGGGATACTCAAGACACAATCCCATCCAATGGGTAAGCCCTTCAACTTCGTGACCACAATTATGGTTACCATTTTGTCCGTTTTTTGACCGAAGCTTTCAACTTTATGTGAACAGGACTGAAGAAGCTTTATCGAGATAGTTAACTACCCGGCCCCTCAGCCCCAAGACTATTCTCACAACAATGATACGGGCTTTCATGAGGACCCGGATCTGTCAATTGAGCTTGAAGACGGGGGTTTCTACCAGGAGAGTCTTGACCGCTCCAAGGTGGCTATCATAGCTGATTACCCTGGATCGTTCCCTTCTTATGTGACAAACAAGAAGAAGAAAAGCTCATCCCGCAAAAGGCAAGCATCCTCCAACACCCCAAATGCACAAGCTCCTCCTCCCAAGCGTCGTTGATCCGTGCGTCATATATCGGCGACGACAGCAGTGCCAGGATCAAAAAGCAATAGAGATCCGACAAATGAGCCGATGTGAGGACGAGTCCATCCACTCGTTCAACCAAAGGTATTTTGTTCGGCTGTTTATTTATTATCACAACTGATAGATCCTCATAGCATATTTCATATCAAAATTCACAGGCGAAAAACTCAGCCTTCCTCTACCGAGAAGGTTGTCAGGGTGTCCGGGGAAGCTCAAAATTCTAGAGCTTCGGCTCATGATGAACCTGCTATGGACGTTCCCATGGTCAATCCAACCCTTGTCGATCTTGGTGACGCTATGTCCGTTACCAAGTCTGAAGTAGGAAGCACCATGAATCATCGGTGGCGACGAGAGGCCCTGCGTCACCGAGTATTCTCCGAACAGGAGTTCGGTGCTCTACACATAGCGGATGCGCACATCGATGTTGCCCGAGCTGGGTTCGGGGAGGCCATGAAATTGATATCGTCTAACCTGCAGGTAAATAGTCGGTTTTGTAGAGTCCGAACACTTGTGTAAACCCAGTAGCCCCCGATCCTTAAATTGGTCGGAATGACTGAATTAAGGGTCCTTGTTTTGTTGCTAATGCAGGCCTCGAAGCAGCAGAGCGAGCAACTGGACAAGGAACTAGAAGCCAGCCGAACGTAGGTTGAATTTGTGAAGGCCGAATTGGAGCAAGTGAAGAGCTTTACTCGGGAGGCACATGGTGAGTATATCTGTGCTGCTGATCTTAGTATATTCCCGTGCTGACGCAAGGGTACTTTTTAGCAGCTGAATCAATAGGGCAAATGCAAAAAGACTTGGATACAGCCCGAGAATCTCAGCGATACGCCGAGTCCCAGCACGAAGCCGGTTGTCGTGTTTTGCAACGACATATTGAAGAGAAGAACCGTCTTCAAGTGGAGAACAATCAACAGGCCGAGGAAATTGAGAGATTAAAAACTCAATTGGCCAAGGCCCAAGAGGAGAACCAAAACTACAGTGGGGCATGTTTGGTAAGTGTGATTCTAACATAGAGAAGCACTTCTTATAGATGAAGCATAATAAGCATGCCTCTGACTCATGTGTAGATCTCCGGTCTGGGCGACCCGAAGAAGAGATCGGATCCTACCGGGGGAACCTTCTGAAGGAGCTTTTCGCCCTTCATGAGCGTGCTCGGAAGGCCATGAAAATCATGGTAAAGGTGCTATAGCCTGCTAAGCAACCTTCGGAGGGAATGACCAAACTAGTCGATCGATTCAAGGGAGCCCGAAGTAGGTTGGAGCTGTGGAAGACATCGGCTTGCCGGGAGGGAGCATAGGAGGCGTGGGCGATGATCAAGACCCGCTATACCAGACTTAACCCCGAGCGTATGGCTCGGGTTGGGCCAATAGGGCCAGATGGACAAGAAGTGTTGCTCCACCTGGTGTACGACCAAGTTATGCCTGCCGCCCATCTCTCGCAAGAAGACTGCTCCCTAGATACTATAATCGACAATCTCGATCAGCAGCCAAATGTATGATCATATGTAACTATGTATGAATAATCGAGTAGTTGATCCATCTGTGTTGTAAACTTTGTCTTAACAGGCCTGTTAGGAAATATGCAACTTGTATTTCCAGGAGGCCAAGGGCCAGTATATCTACATGTACAGGTGCAGAATATAAGCAGAAAACCCCCTATACAATAGGACAAATACAAAGAGGTCACATGACAATATATATAACCCTAACACCCCCCCTCAAACTCATGGTGGATGAACCACACTGAGTTTGGAGAGATAGAAGCCATGCTGGGCTCTAGTCTGGGCCTTCATCAGAAAATCCGCCAACTGTAACTCGGAAGGCACATACTGAAGAGCAATAACCTGATCCTGCACACCAGCGCGCACATAGAAAGCATCAAAACCAATATGCTTGGTGAGCTCATGCTTTACAGGATCGCGCGCAATGCTAATAGCACCTGTACTGTCAGATAACAGCAGAGTCGGTGTAGTAACGGAAACACCGAAATCCTGAAGTAACCACCGTAACCAAGTCACCTCTGCTGTCAAAAGAGCCATCGCTCGTAACTCAGCCTCTGCACTCGAACGGGAAACCGCAATCTGTTTCTTCGTCTTCCAGGCAATGAGAGAACCACCAAGAAAAACACAGTAAGTAGAAAGTGAACGGCGATCGGAAGGATCACTAGCCCACGTAGCATCCGAATAGGCCTGAAGCTGTAAAGAACTGGAGCGAGGAAAGAATAGACGGTGCGAGATTGTGCCCCGAAGATAACGGAGAACATGAAGGAGATGACTATAGTGAACCGATGTGGGAGCGGAGACAAATTGACTCAAAATATGAACTGGATAAGAGATATCCGGACGAGTGACAGCTAGATAGACAAGACTGCCAACAAGATGACGATAACACGTCGGGTCAGCCAGGGGATCACCATCAATAGCACGGAGGTGAACATTGAGCTCCATAGGAGTCTCAACAATGCGTTGGTCAGTAAGAGCAGCACGAGCAAGAAGATCCTGGATATACTTTTCCTGGGATATAAAAAAGCCATCGGTGGTAGAAGAGACTTCAATCCCAAGAAAGTAACGAAGAGGTCCAAGATCAGACATAAGAAACTGATCACTAAGACGAGCCTTGACAAAGGCAATAAACCCGGGGTCATCTCCGGTGATGATCATGTCATCAACATAGAGAAGAAGAAGAGTCCGACCACGAGGAGAGAGGTGAATAAACAATGCTGGATCATGAGCACTTGTGGAAAAACCAGCGGCAGTCACCACAGAGGCAAATCGCTCAAACCAGGCACGGGGGGCTTGCTTAAGGCCATAGAGAGAGCGACGAAGACGACATACCATGCCATCTGGAACAGAATACCCAGGTGGTGGCTGCATGTACACCTCCTCATGCAGGTCACCATTAAGAAAGGCATTCTTAACATCCAGTTGAGATATAGACCAGTGGCGGGCAGAGGCCACAGCAAGAAGGGTACGAACCGTGGTCATATGAGCAACAGGAGCAAAAGTCTCGTCATAATCACGACCATGTTCCTGATGAAAACCACGAGCCACAAGACGAGCTTTGTGACGCTCAAGAGAACCATCAGAGCGAGTCTTAACCTTGTATACCCACTTACAAGTGATGGGACGGACTCCGGGAGGAAGGGAAACAAGATCCCATGTATCGGTGCGTTCAAGAGCAGCAATCTCCTCTGCCATCGCAAACTGCCATTCAGGATGAACAATAGCCTGACGATAAGAAGTCGGCTCAAGAACAGCAGCACCAGCAATGGGAAATCCAAATCGATCAATAGGCGGACGAGGACGAGAACGCAAGCCATAAGTAGGCTGAGACGAGGAGGACGACACATCCTCAGAGGCATCCACAGGACGTGAACGACGAGTGTAACACGGAGGAAAAGGTGGAACAAGGGCAGGAGGAACCACCAAGGGAGAATTAGAGGATGGCGACGAGGAAGTCACCGGAGATGAAGGTGTAGAATCCGGTGACATGCTAGATGAGAAGACTGGGGAAGATGGCGGTGGCAAATCGACAAGAGGTGGAGAAGCAGAGGGAGCGGAACGAGAAGGCAAAGGTTCGACGGGGGTGAGAGATGAGTCAGGAAAAGTGAGGAAAGAGATATCCTCCACTGAAAAGGTGGAGGAAGAGGAGCGTGGGTAGAAGGAACGAGACTCATCAAAAGTCACATCTCAAGAGATACGCATCCTACGGCCAATAGGATCCCAACAGCGATAACCTTTATGCTCATCATTATAACCTAAGAAGACACACTCAACCGACTGAGCGGTCAGTTTGGTGCGTTCGCGAGGGGCAAGAAGAACGTAGCAAACACAACCAAACAAGCGTAGCATCGAATAATCAGGAGAACGATCAAAAAGACACTCAAAAGGAACACCACCCTGTAGAGCAGTGGAGGGCTGGAGATTGATGAGATAGGTGGAGGTGAAGACGGCCTCAGCCCAAAAATGAGGCGGGAGAGAGGCAGCAATCATCAAAGCACGAGCCGTCTCAAGAAGATGACGATGCTTCCGCTCAGCTACACCATTCTGGGCATGAGCACCAGGACAAGAGAATTGAGAGAGAGTCCCTTGCTCAGCAAGAACACCCCGCAACATCTTAGAGATATACTCGCCAGCAGAGTCAGCACGAAACACATGAATGGGAGAAGAGAACTGAGTATGAACCATGGCAGCAAAACGCTTATAAATAGACAACACCTCACTACGAGAAGTCATGAAATAAAGCCATGTGTAACAAGAGAAATCATCTATAAAAATAATATAGTATTTATGACCACCTTTCGAATCGAAGGAAGCCAGGCCCCATACATCAGAATGGACTAAATCGAAAGGACGTGTAGACACTGACTCACTATGTGAATATGGTAACTGAATCTGCTTGCCAAGACGACAACCCTGACACTCTAGAGCAACATCTCCTGAGACAGTCCCCAGAAGACCTCGACGAACTAATGACGACAGACGAGAACCACACATATGACCAAGGCGGTGATGCCACTGCTGGAAGGAGCTGGTAGCGGAGGCAACTGAAACAGAGGAACTGGCGATAGCGGTGGCAGCGGAAGGAACATGAATCCAATCCAACTCCCAAAGACCCTGAGAATCACAGTGGCGAGGGCCAGCTCCAACCAGAGTGTGCGTGCGCCGGTCCTGGACAGAACAAGAGTCAATGTCAAGGATGACACGACAACCAGAATCAGTAAGCTGACCAACAGAAAAGAGATTCATGGTAAGTCGAGGAACATGAGCTACATCTGGAACAGAATAAGAAGGAGTGATAAGATTGCCTCTACTAATGACAGAAAGAGGAGTACCATCAGCAGTAAGGACCTGAACAGGAGAGTCAAGCGATCGAAGAGAGGACAGAGAGGAAGAATGAGAAGACATATGAAAAGAAGCTCCAGAATCCAGAACCCATGGGGATGTACCTGACTGTGTAGAGTGTGGTTGCACAGTGCGGGAAGCATCAGCCACAGAACCAGCAGTACCCGTCGAGGAAGAACCTGAAGCCGCGAGCAGACGCTTAAGTCTCAGAATATCCTGCTCAGTCAAAGCGATGGCTGAAGCTGCCGAGGGAGATGACAAAGTCTCTGAAGATGATGATCGGGCCTTGCGCAGATGTTTCCTCTTGGTGTAGCACTGAGACTCAACATGACCATCATGGTTACAGTAGCCGCAATGTGGGTGGGGGCAACCTGAGCCTCCAGAGGGAGTGGGCAAAAGCGGCGGAGCACTCGAGCGGGAAGGGGTCAGTGCAGCAAGTGGCGCAGAAGAAGTCCGAGTAGCAAGCACAGAAGGAACCTCCAGTAAACCAGCACCACGTAAGCGAGTCTTCTCAGCACGGATCTCAGAAAGCGCCTCCATGAGAGAAATACGGCCACGAGCAAACAACTAAGCACGCCGGGGCTCAAACTCCTTACGAAGCCGAGACAGGAACTCGTAGACACGATGAAACTCCAAATTAGCCTGGACAGCCTCACAACAGGAGCAAGTACGACAACCAGCACTGCGGAGAGAATCAAGCTGGCGCTAGATAGCAGAACTCTGTGCATAAAAGTCATCAACTGTAGAGTCACCCTGCTGAAGAGCATGCTCCTGACGGACCACATAGAGGTATAAGGCATCACCAGAGGGCTCATAGCGCTGACGAAGACGGGTCCACATCTCAAAGACAGTAGGAAGACCCAGAAACTCATAAGCAAACTGAGGCAGAACACTGGCAGTAAGAACAGCTGCAGTGCGAGCATCATCATCAAGCCACTGGGTGTAAATAGACAGAGCACCATGATACACCTGAAGAGCCTCCTCATAAGTCACAACCTGCTCCTCATAAGTACGGATGGCGGCCTCATCAGCAATCTTGGTTGCATCCTTCGCAGCCTGATTAGCATCCGCAGGAAGAGTCGGAGGGATCGGCGGAGTGGGAGCCACAGGAGGAACCGGACGGGGCGGACAACAGACCTCGCCAAAAAGAACACCCCAGAGACGGATGCCACGCATGTGAATACGCATGAAGCCAGTGAACTCGGTGTAGTTAGAACCATCGAAGATCACCGGACAGCGAGGGACAGCAACATAGCCCGTCGACGAAGACTTTTTTTGCAGTTAACAGCAATCCAAGTCAGAGAAATCCAACACGAACACGCAGCAGGGCCAGGAGCAGGCGGCGTGGATCCTGCCTGGGATCAGCCGATGGGAGAAGGAACCAGCACCCTCCTACTGGCGGCGTGGATCCTGCCTGGATCGGGAGGCTGACCACGGGGGAATCACGGCGACTGGGAGAATCAGCGGCGTGTGGCAGGATGGCGGCGGCGTGTGGTGGGATGGCGGCGGCGTGTGACCCCTCCTGCTGGTTCCCTGCGGCCGCGTGCGACGGCGTGTGGCGGGATGGCTCCCTGCAGGTCGGGCGCGTGCGACGGCGGGATGCGACGGGCCCCTCCTACTGGTTTCCTGCGAGCGCGTGCCGGCGGCGTGTGGCGGGATTGACGGGAAGAAGAGCCTCCTGCTGCGGGCGCGTGTGGGATGGACTCTCCCTGGAAACCACGGAGACAGGAGCAGCAACAGGAGCGGAAGACGGGACACGGGCAGGAGCTGCGGCGGGATCGGGAGAAGAAAAGCGGCGGCGTGGGGAGGAGGATTGGATCGGGAGAACGAGTTGCGCGTGCGAGAATAAACCCTAGGGCTCTAATACCATGTTAGGAAATATGCAACTTGTATTTCCAGGAGGCCAAGGGCCAGTATATATACATGTACAGGTGCAGAATATAAGCAGAAAACCCCCTATACAATAGGACAAATACAAAGAGGTCACATGACAATATATATAACTCTAACAAGGCCATCGGCTTCTACCTCTTGCGCTTAAAGCTCAGGGTGTTCCTCGTAATTTATCACCCTAGAAGAGCGGATTATGTTCAGGGAACCAGGCAATCCGTCCATTTGGTGCGAACAGACAGAAAGCACACAGGGAGATATGTTATATTACTGCTTAGAGTAAGCAACATCTTCCGAAGAAAATAGTACCTCTATCGATACCTTTCTCTAGGGTTCTACGAAGATCATAGGTAGAAGGTCGTATACTGCTAGTATGCGGCTAAGGGCTTTTGAGAGAAAAGAAGCCCAAGTAGTGGTGATAACAACCATAGTCGTATTAATTGCTTCCATCACAGCTGACCAATTGTCTACTTAAGATAGCTAGCTTTTGGCGTCACCCGTCTGAGGTACGTATCTGGATGACCCGGTTGTAACGATCATAGAGGTGCTCCCTTTACCCTCTAGCGGAACAATCAGGAATGTAGAGGGTAAGCACGGGAGCGAGGCAACCCAGCTTGGCAAAGTCTTAGTTTGATTTGATGCATATGATGGCTTAAACGCGATAAAGGAAACGTGTGTACACAAGAAGTGTGGATAAATGCTTATAATATAAAAGCATTGGCTTCAGAAAGAAGCCCCCAGGTGTTGTGTTCGGATTTAACACTTAAAGGTGAAAGCCAGGAGTCTTAGTACAAGATTGGTTGAACCGAACATAGATTTGTTAAGAAAAGAAAAATGCAAATTTACCGAACAACAAGGTGGGATGAGAAGGAAAAGGTAAAGAAAAAGTAAAGAAAAGGGAGGTAAAAGGTAAAGGATGTGACGACACTGGTTTATCCGTAGAAGCGCCGAAGACGAGCTGCGTTCCATGGGTTTGGTACAAGGCGGTTGTTCAACGGGTTCCGAAGACGGTAAGCCCCTCCCGCGAGTACCTCGTCGGTTATGAAGGGGCCCTCCCATTTGGGGTTAAGTTTATGCTTCTACTTCTCCGGGAGTCGTAAGACAAGTTCACCCACGTTGTATGCTTTTGCCCTGACCTCCCTACTCTAGTAACGTCGGGCCTGTTGTTGGTAAAAAGTAGAGCGAGCCTGAGCTATGTTGCGCTCTCCTTCTAAGGCGTCTAGGTCGTCTTGCCAATCTAACTCGGCTTCCTTTTCCTCATACATGCGCACCCTTGGTGCGTCGTGAATGATATCATAGGGGAGGACTGCTTCTGCCCCATAGACCATGAAGAACAGTGTGTATCCTGTTGATCTGTTCAGGGTGGTGTGCAGGCCCCATAAAACAGAGTCAAGCTCCTCCACCCAATGATAGTTGGGCTCATGAAGAGATCGGACCAAACGTGTCTTAATGACGCTCATGATGAGGTTGTTTGCTCATTTGACTTGTCCATTGGTCTGCGAATGATACACTGATGCGTAATCGAGCTTGATGCCCATTTTTGCGCACCAGCCCTTGACCTCTTGGGCCGTGAAGTTGGATCCATTGTCCGTTATTATACTGTGTAGGACACCGTAACGGTGTACCACGCTGGATATAAAGTCGATTACTGGTCCGGACTTGGCCGATTTAACGGGCTTTGCCTCCATCCATTTGGTGAACTTGTCAACCATGACCAGTAAGTATTTATTCTTCTTGGTCCCCCTTTAAGTGGTCCGACCATATCCAGCCCCCAGACCGCGAAAGGCCAGGTGATCGGAATAGTCCGAAGAGCTGTTGGGGGCATGTGACTTTGATTTGCGAAAAGTTGACACCCCACGTAGTGTTTGACAAGTGATTGGGTGTTCGACCGAGCAGTGGGCCTAAAGAAACCCGCTCGTAAGGCCTTGCTAACCAAGGCTCTTGCTGCGGTGTGATTACCGCCCATCACGGCGTGGACTTCAGATAAGAGTTGCCATCCTTCTTCCTCAGATATGCACCGATGTAATATTACGGTGGTGCTTTTCTTGTATAACTCACCCTCATGTGCCTTGTAGGCTTTGGATCGCCGAATTATGCGCCATGCCTCTGTTTGATCGTCGGGGAGTTCTTTGCAAGAAGGTAGGCAAGAAAGGCTCAGTCCATGGCATGATTACTTCCATGACCTCATGAGTCGAGGGCGTTTCATCCATTACGAAGCCGCCGATGATTTGGTCGTCTGGTTCGTTTATAGGGGAACAACCTCTTCTGTCGTATTTAGACCGGTGCCCTTATGATCGTCCTGCCAAACCACGGATGGCTTAAAGAGTCGTTCCAGGAAAGTGTTTATTGGGACAGGGTCGCGCTTAGCCCCCATGCGGGCCAGTACATCGGCAGCTTGGTTGTTGTCGTGAGCGATGTGGTGAAATTCCAACCCCCCGAACCATGTGGATATCTTTAGGATGACATTTCTGTATGCCGCCATCTTTAGGTTTTTGGCGTCAAATTTGCCATTGATTTGGGAGATGGCCAAGTTGGAGTCTCCTCGTACCTCTAGCCGCCATATGCCTATTGATACAGCCATCCGAAGACTATGCAAGAGTGCTTCGTATTTGGCTGCATTGTTGGAGTCGGCATACATGATCTGCAACATGTATCGAACGTTGTTGCCTGTGGGGGATGTGAGGATTACTCCATCCCCTAGTCCGGCCAACGTTTTGGATCCATCGAAGTACATTGTCTAATGGGAGTATGTACTATATTCCCTGGGGAGCTTGGCCTCTGTCCACTCAGCCAGAAAATCTGCCAGTACCTAAGATTTTATGGCACGTTGTGGTTTGTAGGTTATTTCAAAGGGAAGGAGCTCAATAGCCCACTTTGTTACGCGGCTGGTGGCGTCTCTATTATTGATTATGTCGTTCAGGGGTACTTCGGATGCCACCGTTACCAAACATGCTTGGAAGTAGTGTCTGAGTTTCTGTGATGCCGTAATTACTGTGTAGGCTATCTTCTGGTAGTGTGGGTATCTGGACTTGCATTGCATTAGTACTTCTGACACAAAATAGACCGGCTTTTGTGTCCCTCCTCCTCTCGTTACCCGACGAGCACTGCGCTAACGACTTGGTTGGTAGTCGATATGTATAATAACATGGGTTCAACAGCGCCTGGTGCTGTGAGTATGGGATTGCTTGCCAGCAGTGTTTTAATTTCCTATAACGCAGCCACTGCTTCGCTGGTCCACTCGAAATTGTTAGTCCGTTTCAGCAGCTTATAGAGTGGTAGAGCCTTTTCTCCGAGGCGAGAGATAAAGCGGCTTAGCGCCGCTATGCAACCACCCAACCTCTGGACATGCTTTAGCTCCGTGGGAATTGCAAGTTCTGATAGAGCATGGATCTTAGCTGAATTCGCTTCTATTCCTCTATGGGAGACGATGAATCCGAGTATTTTACCAGTAGGAACTCCAAATATGCATTTTTTTTGGATTGAGTCATATGTCGTACTCGCGTAGGCTGGCAAAGGTTTGTCGTAGGCCGTCGACCAACTCGCTGACGTGCTTGGTCTTGATTACCACGTCCTTCACGTATGCCTCGACTGTCTTACTGACTTGTTTATGAGACAAGTTTGGATCATGCGCTGGTATGTAGCCCCGGCATTTTTTAGCCTAAAGGGCATCATGTTGAAGCAGAATGGCCCGTAAGGGGTGATGAATGCGGTTGCAACTGGATCGGATTCCTTCACTTTAATCTGATGGTATCTGGAATAAGCGTCGATGAAACACAACAAGTCGTGTCCGACTGTGGCGTCGATGATCTGGTCTATGCGCGGTAAGGGGAAAGGGTCCTTAGGGCAGGCCTTGTTGAGGTCTTTGAAATCGACGCATAGCCGCCAGGATTTGTCTTTCTTTGGTACCATCACCAGATTCGCCAACCATTCGGAGTGCTTAATATCACGAATGAATCCGGCCTCTAGTAGTTTAGCTAATTCTTCACCCATAGCTTGTCGTTTGGGTTTGGAAAAGCGGCGCAGAGCCTACTTAACGAGCTTGAAGCCTGCAATGACGTTCAAACTATGTTTTGCCAGCCGCCGTGGGATTCTGGGCATATCGGAAGGATGCCAGGTGAAGATGTTCCAGTTTTCCCGTAAAAATGTCCGCAGTGCTTCGTCCACTATGGGATCGAGCTGAGCCCCGATGGACGCTATCTTGTTGGGGTCCGTAGGCTGCACTTGAAATTTAACGATATCCTCTACGGGTTTAAAGGATTTGGGCTCGGGCCTTTTGCTAAGGATCACGTCGTCCTTGTCAACTATTGGCCAAAGTGTGGTAGGTCTTCTACAGCGAAACTCGGCTAGTGCCTCGAGGGTGAGCGCTGCTGTTTTTTTCGGCCAGAAGGGCTATATTCGGATCACTTGCGATTGTGATTACTTCGTTTGGTCCTGACATTTTAAGTTTCATATACCCATAATGGGGTATAGCCTGGAATTTTGTGAAGGCGTCATGTCCCAATAGGGCATGGTAGCCGCTAGGGAAGGGTACGATATGGAAGAGGAGTTCTTCAGATCGGTATTTTTCGGGCGTGTCGAACAATACGTCCAAGACTATACGTCCTAAACATCGTGCCTCTTTCCCCGAAAAGTCGTGTTGCTATGCTCGATGCGAGATTGGTCGGACTGCATTTTTTCCAGGGTGTCTTCATAGATCAGGTTTAAACCACTGCCGTCTTCCATTAGCACCTTGTGTAACCTGTAGCCATTGATGACTAGGAAGAATGGATGGTCGGTCAGTATCTCCGAAGTTAATAGGTATGTCTGCCCATGCACTTGTTGCTGTGTAACATCCCAAAATTTCATTTTGGAATGTTATGAAATATAGCTATGCATATATCATCATCATTGCTTTAATACATGTATTAGTTGAAATGCCTTTTCTGAAATTCTGAAAGCCCTTTCTACTTTCAATGTGTTGCTTTCACCTATTTGAAAATCTTGGTAAAATGTTCAAATATGAGGGGAGGAACATGACACTCCACACCAGGGACTATTTGGTGATTTATTTGAACAAAAACAACCAGGAGTTATTTTGAAAAATATTTGCAAAAAGGATTTAAAAACAATTAGGCAATTTCTGAAAATATTATTTTTTTAAAGTATTCAAATGACAGAATAAAAATGTTCAATAAATGACATTTATTATTCTGTTAATTTCGATATATAATACTCCTATATTTAGAAATTTTTTGAATGCATTTAAAGAGGTTGTACTGCTCTGACTATTAAAAACAGTAACGGTTTTGTATTTAAACGGGCCGGCCCACGGGCATTTATTCGCGAATTTACTTCGAGCCGGTCGACCGACGCGCAGAAACCGCTTCCTCTCTCACTGACACCGGGTCCCACCCTGACCGCCCGTAACGTCGCGCGGTCATCCCTCTCCTCGCACGCGCACCGCCGCCGCCGGGAATCCCTCCCCGGATCTCCCTCCTCTCTCCTCCCCGCACCCCCCGAGCACCCTATAAGTAGCGCCTCTCCCCCCCGCTCCATTTCCCCCCCCCCCCGACCCCTCTCTCCCGTCGCCAGACCGCCGCAGCCGAGCTCGCCGGAGCCCTGCCACCACCGGAGCTCTCCACTGCTCCTGCCCGTCGCCTCGGTCGTCCTCGCACCTCTCCGACACCACTAATCGGCGTCGGAGGACCTCCGCCGTCGTCTGGACCCTTCCGCCGTCTCCTTCGACCACCGGAACGCCTTCCCCGACCTCCTCCGAGCACCGGCCGCCGCCACCCTCGCCGGAAATCTTCTTCCCCCTCCAGTAAGTCGTCGGACCTCTCCCCATCCGTTCGATCTGGATCTGACGATCCAGATTAGATCGCTTTAATTCGCGAACCGGTATCCTCTTCGGTCCGGTCGACCGCCCGAAACGCCCGCCCGCACGCGCTAGCCAGCCAATAGGAACCTAACACGTCACCCTGGCCGTCCGGTAGATTTTTTTCTTTTTCTATTTAGTTTTAGTTAAACAGAATGTTTTAGAAAATTGTTTTAGCTATATCTTTTACTCTGTTTAATGTTTTGAGTTGATTCTTTTTGCAATAGCTCACATTTTTCATGTAGTTTCACCCTGTACTTTTAAATTTTAAATTTGAACTATAAAATTTGAATTTAATCAAATTTTCTCAAATCATTCAAATCTGAGTAACTAGAGTTTGAAAATAGATTTTGATATGAATATTTTTGCTACTACTTGGTATTAGTTAGGGCTATCTTATTGCTTAGTTTAAGGATTTTTTTTAGGTTGATTTTGATTAGTGTTCTAGCTATAAACAGATTCTGCCTATTAGCTAATATAGTTTTATTTACTTAGTTTTAGTTAGTTTAAATTAGATTTAGTTTTAATTTATTTAGTAGGTTCTGTTGCTTGAACATTTAGTGTTTTACTTACTGTTAATAAAAATATAAAATTGTTTAGTTTATTTCTTTGTTAATATAGGAATCACAACTTCTTTTCAAATAGGTTTAATTTGATTAAAACAACTAGTTTAGTAATAGATTTCTTTTAACAGAGTTTTATATAATTTAATTTTGTTTTCTAAGACAAGTTTATTTGTAAATTCTTTCCTATTAAGAACATGTTTTGTTAATAAATAATAAGTTTTGTTTTGCTCTTTTGTTAGTAAAACTATAGTTGTTTCAATGGTGTTTATCAAAACTTTTAAAAACTTTACTAAAGTATTTCCCAACAAACTTTAATGAATTCAATTCTGTTATTAATAAAATATCTTATTGTTTTCTTGCTGTCAACTATTTATCTGTTATTACAAATAGGTTTCATTATGTTAGTAGTGTTTTATCAATCATCTTCTAGAAAACAAAACTTTGTGTTTTCTTGCTTGTGATTTGTGCATTGTTTTGTCTTGATTGTTTACTAGTTCATGGTTGATGGTTGTGAGTTACAATATTTTGTTGTATGCTTATTGAGTGCTCTTGTTTGCTTCGTTAGATTATCCAGAGTGCGAAGCTTGTTACTTAGAGTCACTCACGTACGAAGATCATCAATCAGGCAAGTCACTTTGATCATCTTTACCCATGTTTTTATTGCATTAGTTCTTACATCACCCCAATTGCATGCAAAGTAGGTTAGTTGGAAACTTGGTTACTGTTGTAGTATCATGTGGTAGGTACCACTTCTCAACTCTTGACACATTGGCCCCGGGAAACATTGTTTTACTTTTTGCTATGCTATTAGTAGACGGGGTTGGTTGTGTGATTCATGAGAGTTGAGAGAGTTAATTACAAGACCTACATAATGATCAAGACTTCAAGATTTTGAGTTTTCAACTTACCTCTGGGTGGATGATGGTTGAACGGCACCCTGGAGAAACCAGTGGATTTGCCTAGGTGTTGCTGGAGATGGCCAGTATTCACGCGGAAAGGTCCACCCAGGCACAAAGAGATGGATGGATGCTTCAAGACCCAAGGCTTACCTGCACAGCCACAAGTCATTATGGGCTCTGGCTAGGTTGGATATCGTGGTGACCCTGGACAGGCGGTGCTACGAGATGTAGAAGAACGGTAGGAAAGGATGGGCACCAACAGAGTCACAGGGAAACCCTTTGGAAGACCATGTTTTGGTCATCCGTTTCTCAAACACCCTGAAGTGCGAGAAATCAAACGGAGGCGACCAAATCTTGTGGGGAACGTGTGCAAAACTCTGCAGAGTACTCAAACCTAATCGATTAGCCGTGTCCACGGTCATGGACGACTTGAGCCAAAGGAACTGAAACATTCGGAACCCTCAACACAATTAATATGATGATGTGGGTATTATAACTTGGGTATGAGAATTGGTTGGTGGAACCATCTCATTAATCAACCAACTTAGTAATAATTTTTTTCTTACCCCTTCTCTTGATGTAGGAAAAACTTGGCTTTACGCAAAAACTTACCACCCCACCTGCCATATATGCATATAGAATAGATGATTTTCTTTTCACCCCTCTCTTGTGAATTTGCCGGTATATTCAATATGCTGACCTATATGGCTGCAACGTATCATGTTGCAGAGTACTTTTCCGACCAGGAGTGAGGGTACGCTCTACGCTCGGTGAGATGCCCTTGGAGTCACATGGACTCATCTACCTTCGACGCTTCCGCAAGACTTAGTTATTCTCATGAGTTGGCCTTCGGCCACTTTATTGTAATGATTATTGTAATAAAGGACTCGATATGAGATTCCGATTAATATAATGCTGTGTGATTTCCCTTTGATATATACATTGATGTACCGTGTGTGTACCAGCATGATCTTGGGATGGTACGGAAACACCGGAGATTCGACCTTTCAGGTCGGGTCGCTACATGCTGCCACATGGTAGACATGTTCGAGTTCTTTAAGAGCTCTTTTCCTCATGTTCCTTGAGGGGAACGTTTTGTAGATCGTCAGGACTTTGGCGTTGTATTCGGGTGACGATGTGGAGTGCCTATTCAGCGGTAGCGCCTCGAGAATGGCCTCGCCGCTTTTTGCGACCTGCCTGATGACCCAGCAAGCTCTAAGGCTGTGAGTCGGGTTTGTGTTCAGCAGTACGGAATGTATAGGGCATGGTTTGTCCAACATCCCGTCAAGGACAGTACTGACCCCTGTAAGGGGCATGTTCCTCTTTTCGGCGGGTTCGAATCTGGCTGGCCGCTTTGGAGGAATCCTCCTTTTCTGATCTCCTCTAGGGTGTTCGATGAAGGTTGGTTCCAAAAATAACCGTTCGGCTTGCCAAGCACTTTCCATGGCACAATATTTCGGTACCAAATCTGACAGCTCAGCAAAGTCATGAATGAGTCGGCGAGCCAGGGCGTTAAGAATCCCTTCATCTTGGCAATTGCGATTGAAGGTTGCCATTATCTCTTGGTCACTAAGACATTTTTCTCTGCTTCTAGCGAGTAGGAGTCTAGCCCAAAAATGATGAACTGACTCTCCTAGTAATTGTATCCCGTAATTCTGAAGACTTGAGATTTGGTGTGATACTTGGATGATCGGCTTGGGTGGTGGGTGGGAAGTTTTTTGACTCAACGCCACGTTGTGAGTTCGGAATCACGGACTCCGAACTATGTGCCAGATCAGGGACCGACAGTAGCCCATCTCCAGAGCGAACTTCGATGTCTGGGTTGCAGGCGAGGTCTCAATGAACGGAGACCGGGGTATTATCCGTTTTTAATTCCGATCACTAGGGGGGCGAGCCCCGAGCCGGACAGTCGACGGTGATGACTAGGTGGGTGACTGTGGGGACATGAATCTCCCTGTCATCGGGTCTAAGTCCGAGCCGATCATAGACCGGAATCTGGTCATCAGACATACGCATGGTCTCAATCCGATCGAATAGCTCGTTTAAAAATGAGGCAATGGTAGGATATGTGTCGCTGAAGTGAGTGGAGTCGATATGCGGCGTCACAGTTCTGGAGCTGCATGAGAGCAGATCCGGGTCATGTTTAGCCGTGGTGGATCCGGTCACAACGGTCAGATTGGGCATTCTAGACAGCCCGAGGGTGGCGACTTCGTCAGAAGAGGGGCCGACATCTTCGACGTCGAGGCGTCGAGACCTACGGGCTTCTTCATAAGAGTCGAGGGTTCTATCAAGACGAGTTCTCCCCATCAATTAGCGACGAACTCTAGGGTTCCGAACTTGATTCTTTGATCGGGGGAAAAGCTTCCGACCTAGCCAAGATGGCCGATCGGGTCGGCGTGCGACAAGATGCCTCTGCTTGTGATAATCTGATCAGGGATGAGAGTCCTCTGGTCACAAATCTCGTTGCTCGTGACAAGGCGAGCCATCGATTCCTTTGACGATCACAGCGGAACTCTCAATGAAAGCACCAATGTCGGTGTCAAAATCGGAGGATCTCGGGTAGGGGTCCCGAGCTATGAGACAAGAATCGATGGTAACAGGAGGCAAACAAGATGATGTTTACCCAAGTTCGGGCCCTCCTATGGAGGTAATACCCTATGTCATGTTTGATTGTATTGATAATATGTAGGTTACAAAGTCGATCTACCTCGAGATCAAATAGCTAAACCCTAGATGAGTTGTCCCCTCTTTACAACCTAAAACCCTCCGGCTTATATAGACACTGAGGGTACCTAGGGTTTACACACAGTTGGTTGCACATCGAAGGAAAAAACATGCCTACCTACTGTCGACAACTTGGAGGACACGCCATGGTTCCTCGAAGCTTCCACCCTGGCGATGGGGCCCTTAATCATCCAGTGCTCATCCAGCGACCCATATAGTCTGGCCCATGAGAGACAGGTCGGCTATCCGAGGACCCCTTAATCTCGGACTCCCTCACCCATCAAACTGCTCCTTCGCACAGATAGCTGCAATCTGCTCCAGACGTGGCCCACGTTCACCATGAAATATGATGTCGGAATTCGAGGCAACGTCGGCCAAATGACCTAGAGGAATCGAACCTAATACTGAAAATCCAGAGCTAGACAAATGGCCAGAAGGAGGGGGAGGACATACCAAACTCGAGGTTGCGAGCCGTCGCACACTTGGCGGCCTTCTCCGAGATCGAAGGGGCACGTCCTCCCGAGGCCTCCTTGGCGCCAACCTGGCACTCTGGCGGGCCGCGATGGGGGGAGACGAAGATGACCCAGACAAGAGCACCCCATGGGCGAGGCAACAGAGGTGACAGAGCGTGTCATCGACCCTCCCAGGGAAGGGGTCGATATGGCAGGGGGCGTCACCGCCACGGGAGTCTCTAGAGGAGAGAGGGAGCGGGAGTAGCACACCACCCCCAGTGAACGCGGAGAAGACGGGGGGTGACCATCAATCCCCGTGCTCAGAGCATCCTCCTCATGGGGGAGGCGGGGAGCCCATACGGAGCGCGGATCTAGACCCTAGCGGCAGAGGCATCACCAGGGACAGGGCGAGGGAAGCAGAGGCCCCGGCAGCCAGACCCAACGACCTCACGCCCATGATCGGGCTAGGTCCGGGAGAGCGAGGGTGAGACTCCTGGGTCCCCCCATCCTCTGAAGAGCCCCCCCTGAAGAATCATAGCCCTCCTGGTCCTCTCTCGGGTCCCGGTGCAGGGGCTAGGAGGCCTAGGCGGCGCCCCCTTAAACACCACGTCTGGGTCCTCGGTGTCCAGACCGAAGGTCAGCTACAGTCCCGTACTGTCGAAGTAGAAGGGCAGGACGAGGCCATCAATCTGAGTTGGGTCATGTAGAGCACCTAAATCCGGGCCGGACCTTCACCCTCAAGCAAACCCACATCCACAACCACCATCTAGCCAATCGGCTCGGAGACCATTTTGAGAATGAAGTCTAGCTTGGCCTCGAACGGAAGCCTGACGATAGAGACCCACACACAAGAAAGGGAGAACTCTGGCTCAGCCACCTCCGAAGCCTCCTTCAGCGAGACCCAAAACTTGTGCAGGCGAAGTTGAATCTTGTCGAAGCGGGTGCACAAACGAAGCATTTCCCCCGACGGGAAGGGCATAGAGAAACCCCCAAGGACACCTCCCTCACCACCCAGGAGAAGGACTCATCTCGAACCTTGCCGATGAAATCAAGCAGCTCCTCAACAATGATCGAGGCAGTGATCGAGCCCTGAGGGGCGGCTCTTGATCAGGGACCACTGTAATGGTAGCCAGGTGAGAGGTGGCGAAGGGAGTCGATAGGGGCCAATGGATGTACTAGAATCCCCCATTGATGAAATGCCCCACATGCTCCAGAGTGAGAGGGCACCGCGGGGGTGTGATGCACTCTAAGCAAAAGTGACCCGTAATGCCATAGTTGACACATAGCTGAGACTCCCGAGCACGAGCCCGAGCCACCAAGGGGTCATCCATGGCCGGTACGAACCATGCACCCTTCCCTGGGCATGGCCTCTGGAGCCACCGAAACAGCAGCAGCACCCGAAGACTCACCCGTCCAACGCTTCTTGGATTTCTTCTTCTTTTTCTTCGGGGGGACAAAGGCGACCGGGGCATCGAGGATGCACCTCGGGGGGAGTAGCATCGCGGCTGGCCATCATGACGCCAATCTTGGTCCGAGCAGCGGGAGAAGGGGTCCGACCAGCCCTCCCGCTCACCCGGGACAGATCGCGGCCGGTCCAACCAACCCACCCCGTGGTGGTCAGAACCTCGCACCAGCTCAGGCCCCGTGCGAGCCTCCACCCCCATCACCATCGGACCAGATGCCATCTCGGACTAGGGCGGCCTTGGAGACCAGCTCCCGCCGAAGGGACTACTCCCGGTCTAGCTCGTCTTGGTGGCGGCGCTCATCCTCCAAGCGGTGCCGGTCACTGGCCGACCCAGGGAGCGGGATCCTGGGGTCACGAGTGGGGTCCGGGGAAGGAGGCGGGTCATGGGTGGCCAGAGGATCCGGCGAAGGGAGGTGGGAAGCCGGACCATCGGACGGCTAGGGCGGCCTGTCACGCAGCAGGGAGCGGAGTAGGGGGCTAGGGTCCCCGCGACGAGGGGGAGAACGGGGACATGAGGAGGAAGAGGCAAGGGGGCGCTTGGGGGCAGGGAGCACCATCGCTGGACTCGCGAGCCATGATCTCCTCGATGAAGGAACGAGCGAGAGGAGGCGGTGGGAGGGAGCGGACGATGCGAAAAGAGGCGCCGTTGTCGGTGTCAAAACCGGCATATCTCGTAGTAGGGTCCTAAGCTAGGCGTCTTTGAGCGATGGTAACATGGACACAGGATTTTACCCAGGTACGGGCTCTCTCAAGGAGATAATACCCTACGTCCTGCTTTTGATTGTATTGATATGGGGATAGTACATAGTACAGGTATCTACTACGAGATTGTAGTAATGAATATGGGATTGAGATTGTCTATTGACTAGCCTGGCCTCGGTTTATATAATGCACCGTATGCCTAGGGTTTAGAGGAGTCCTTGTCTTGTGTGCCAAGTCTTGTGGAATCTCCCTTGTATGCATCATGGGCTCTTCGAACTGGTCCATTAGTGAATCGCCCCGGGGGTCCTCGGCCCAACCCACTGGTCGAGAGACGACGTGGTGAATAGCCCCTAGTCCAGGACACCATCAGTAGATCCCTGAACCGGTCTTCAAGTTGGGGATGCTCCTCGGTTCTTCCGAACTGTTCTTCATCTTCAGTCGTCGGTCTCGAAAACTGGTTCAACATATCTTCCCATCTCCGATCTTGAGGATCGCCGAGGTGTATCGGAAGAGTTCACACGTCGGGCATCCGAGTAGCCCCTTTAAGTTATCGGCCTTTATCAATGCCTTGTAATTTTTTACACCAGACCTGGGGTTTGAAGTGTTTCCCGTGCGGCGGCGTCTTCTTGCGTCCGAGCTCCAACGCCGGACTGCATCCGAGGTGTCTTTTGCAGCCGAGCTCCGACGCTGATCGGCATCTGAGCGACAATGAAGGGTTGCGTCCGAGCTCCAATGCCGGATTGCATCCAAGGTGTCATAAATTACCCCGGTCTCTAAAAATTTGAAGGACCTTATCCGAGCTTAACTGCCGAAATAGTCTTTTATGGAGCCAGCCATTCGCATCCAAGCTTTATGCTGGACTGCTTCCGAGGTGTTTTGCGTAGCCGAGCTCCAACACTGTTCAGCATCTGAGGTGTCATATATTACTTCGGTCTTTGAAAAGGTTGAACGAGTTCAGCCGAGCTTAATGCCGGCAATGCCCTCTATTAAGCCAACCACATGCATCCGAGCATTACACTCGACTTCTCCAGAAATAGTGCACCACCTCAGTAGCGGGCTGATTTTTTGTGGAAATTATTTCCGATCGCTGCAATTTATTCTCTGCCAAGAATTATAGCCAGTAGCCCTCAAGGCGTGTGTCGGTCTATAATCCGAGATGCACCTGAAGGAGAAAAATAATAAAGAAAATAAAACCATTGATCCTAGTAGCCCCTAAGACTTAGGTCGATTTGCAAAATCGTCATGAGGATCAAGTTCTTGCTCGGCGACATACGTTAGGGATGGAAACGTGGTACGCAACGGTTTTCGGGACTCGAGTTTGGTGTGGCCGACCAACCCGAGGATCAAATCTCCTCAGAAGCCGTATTGCGCTTTGACTTTGCTGCATTGAATAGGCAATGAAGTAGCCCCCGAGCCTTAATTTGCGCACAAGTGGTCGAATTAAGTTTCGATATGTGTTTGACACAAACTTTTTTACATTTGACACGATTTATGTGTAATCATTCTATGGATCCAAGTACTTCACATCATTAATGATCGAATCCGCATTATACAAGACTTTGTTGACCGACCATTCAACCTCCTAGGCCAGTAGCCGAGGAGTGTTTGTCATACTTAATAAATCCTTTAGAATGGCAAAGATTAACGACAAACAAGGCAATCCAGTCATACAGTTTTATAAACAAAGGTACGCGGAGAGATATGTTATATTACTATTAACGTAAGAAACATCTTCTGGGAAAATAGTTCCTCTATATGTTTCTTTTCCCAGGATGTCATGTTGACCATGATCGTGAAACCTCAACTCCGATCAATGTGGGAGGAAAATATTGAGGATTTAGTTCGAGGAATGTTTCGGAAATCTATGGTCTTTAATGAATCGAAACTTTCACTTCCGTCATTGCTGACCAATTATATTCTTAAGATGGCTAGCTTTCGGCTTCACCCAGTCCGAGGTACTAACTCGGATGACCCGGAAGTAACAATCACAGAGGTGCTCCCTTTACCTCCTAGCCAAACAATCGGGAACGTAGGGGTAAGCAAAGGAGCCAGGCAACCCAGCTTGGCTAAAATCTTAAGTCAAATTGATGCATATTTATGGCTTTGTAACGATGATTACAGAAGGCAGCACTCGCATATTGAATATAAATTCTTTAATGCTATATGCTATTTTGACTCCTTTGTGATTGTTTATCATTTGAGAGTGGTCCATCGTCGGCTTCTACCCCTTTGTAAATGCTACATAGGGTGTATCCATAGTAACAAGACAACCCTTTGCCGATGTCTCGGTGCCCGGAGGCCGTTGAGTTAGCGGAAACGAGGCAGTCAGATATCTAGGCTTTATAACTTTCACTTAGTCATAGGAGCTTAAAGTTTGGGAGGCCAGTTACTAGCCCCCGGTTAGTGCTCGACGTCAGTAAATGTCAAGCCGTTAACACCTCGGCCAAATTTATGAAAGGCCCATGGGGTAACCTGTATCGGTCTATAGTCTGACAGAGTCATCGGATCGTTTGCCAGTTTGCGCTCATTGTGACAGTCAGTTTTCGACTTTCTCCACTAAGGTACTTAACCAGTTAAAATAGAAGTACAATCACAGTGGTTCTCCCTTTGCACACCTTGGTCGAACAATGCGGAACGTAAGGGGCAATCACGGGAGCAGGGCAACCCAACTATTGACCGAAGACACAATTCGAAACTGATGCATATAGAGCAATATCCGAGACGCCAAGGTGGAGGTCGGTAGGGAAGATGCCAAACAACGGGTCAAAAAAGATTTCCCGAGCTGAATTATTACGTAGGGCACCTCGGTCAAGATGATGTCCATCCTCCTAAAAAGAAACATACAAATAGCTTAAAAGTGACATAAGCTCGAAAATCAAAAAAACCTACGTAAAAACTTTGACGTTCGAACTAAATCAAGTGTTTTGGTGCCAATCCAAAAATGGGACTTAAAATTAACATGTGCTTCGGTTGTGCTTTAACATGATACATCCAATCTCACAGGCTTCAAGCGGGCCAGCCTTTGGCTTCAACCTCCATATCCCGAGGGCAGAGTGTTACTCTGAGGCCTGTTTAGCAAACTAAACTCAAGCGGCTTTAGAGAGAAACTAGGCTACCCGACTATCGACCAAACACTCGTGTCGAAAAAAGGAGTAGTAGAAAAAGACTTTTCAACGACCAAGAAGAAAACAACATTTATTATAAAATGTCTCATATAAATTTAAGAGCCCCCAAGTGACTTGGGTAAAATAATTTTATGTATAATGATTGTATGTACCGAAGTACTTATCTCATATATGTGTTCGCCCGAACTTTAAACGCGTCTTAACCGACCGTTGGCTTCTCCCTCTTCGGCCAAGGGGCGAAAAGTGTTATCTACTACGCCATACGAGGATATCGGAGGTGTTTCGAATAACTAGGAAATCAGACCATTAGGCTATAACAGACAAAGCACGCCTAGGGAACTTATGCTATATTACTATTTAACATAAGAAGCATCTTCAAAGAAAATAGTTTCGCCAACGGTTCATTTCTTTGAGTTCTCATGATTACCATGAGGGGTGTGCAATAGATTTATGTATGCTTGTTTTCCGCCGTGGCCGACCATCGTTGAAAACAGTAAGAGCGCTAGCTTTTAGCTTCACCCCTCTGGGGTACGAGTTCGGATGACCCGATCGTAACAATCGTAGAGGTGCTCCCTTTACTCCCTAGCCGAACAATCAGGAACGTAGGGGTAAGCATAGGAGCAAGGCAACCCAGCTTTGCGGAACACTTAAGTCAACATGATGCATATATTGGAGTAAACACGAACAAGGAAGGGTGCCATACGTTAATAATCATATGCAAGAGGAATGGCTTCATAAAGGAAGCCCCCAAGTAAACGGGGTATTTGGACTCGTTTGTAAAAACAAAGTTTTGACAAGGAAAGTTTTTCGCAAACAACTTTTTGTCAAAAAAGTATAATGCTTGGTCGAACTGAATAAAATTTGAAAATTGAAAAAAGTGAGCATGAAAGCGACTTAGTTGGTTAATGAGCTTGTAACGTGTGTCGAGCTTGTAGTGGGTCAAGGTCCCAACCCCCAAGCCGGTCACGAGGTAGCCGAAGAAGAGCTCGGCTTGATGAAGTGACAACACAACACATCCGAAGGCCGAGGAGAAACCCCATGGTGAGTCGAGCAGTAGTTCGGCAGTTTGACGGCGAAGCCCCTAGTCCGTCGGCCATGTTGACGACACAATTTGGTTGATGAAGGCGCGACAACGATGTAGGCATGCCAAGATGACCGCATGACACAGCCGAAGCCGATTACCTGTGCACACAATATAGTGCAAGCCAAGAGTAATAACAAATAAATGTAATAATATATATATTTTTAAAAAATCTTCTACTTAGTTAATTTAAGTGAAGCAAATAAGTAAAGGAATATGACCTGGGCGCCGAGGTGCCTGAATGAAGAGTCCGGTATGACGAAGTGGCGATGTTGCACGGTCGATGTGGCGAGATGAAGTCCTCGGTCCAGTTAACATGGCGAAGCTATGATCGGCGGACGCCGAAGTCTCATACACGTCGGCTGGTGACGCCGAAGTCTCATGCCAACTGATGTGTCAAAGGAAGTTGGCATGGTGGACGTCAGTTTGAAAAAGTAATGGCACGGCAATGCCGATGTAGGTCGGAATTTGTGATGAGGTCGATGCTGGCTTGATGAAGCAATGGACCGCCCGACCCGTACAACCCGCAGATGACGAGGTTCGCTTGATGGTTATTCGGCCCTCAAGATGTCGAAGTCTTGGTTGGATGACCAAGATGATGAGAAAATTTCCTTCAAAAAGGATGTCCTACAACCCGTTCATGAAAAAGATGAATTCGGATCGGATTCTTTTTCGCGCAGAAAATAGATCCAAAATTCTTTGTACTAATCGAATGTTTCCCGGAGTTTGGACGGTCGGATCGAGCTGAAATTATGAGGGATGATCGGTATAGGAGTTCCGCAGCCGATGAACGGTGGGATTTTCCAACGGATGTCCGAGCTAGACGCTGGACTCCTCGTCCTAAACTTGTCCAGATTTTCGTCCAGATTCGATAGGGCTCCGATATATTGTAGATGGCCGGAGATTCCTCCACCGGAACGCGACGAAATTTTACAGGGTTGTTCTAGACTCAATTCCGCACAATTCCACCGAAGTAATGGTCAAAGCGACACTCGAGGAGGCGGGGACGATGAACATGAATTCGCTGTCCAGAAAAAACTACAGGGTTGCGCGAGGGCAATGTTGACGTTGAGCCCCCGAGCACTATGAGGGATTCTTCCATGGTCTTGGTTGAGATTGGAATTGATGTTGATGAAGACACCCGTCCGATCTAGATGATTCGACGTGGCGCGCAGCCCTCGGCCTAGCCGAGGTGACCAGTCAAGCCGGCGACGAAGATGCCGGCATTGACGATGTAGCTCAGTTCCGATGCGTAGATCGCGATGGAGCCGATCTAAATTCCCATCGCACCGCAGCGACTATCGAGCAGGCTCTCAATGAAAGCACCAATGTCGGTGTCAAAATCGGCATATCTCGTAGTATAGTCCTAAGCTAGGCGTCTTGAAGCGATGGTAACATGGACACGGGATTTTACTCAGGTTCAGGCTCTCTCAACGAAATAATATCCTACGTCCTGCTTTTGATTGTATTGATATGAGGCTAATACATAGTACAAGTATCTACTACGAGATTATAATAATGAATATGAGATTGAGATTGTCTATTGACTAGTCTAGCCTCGGTTTATATAATGCATCGTATGCCTAGGATTTAGAGGAGTACTTGTCTTGCGCGCCAAGTCTTATGAAATCTTCTTTGTATGCATCATGAACTCTTCAAACTGATCCATTAGTGAATCGTCCTGAAGTCCTTGGTCCGAACCACTAGTAGGGAGATAGATGACTTAATGAATACCTCCCTAATTTAGAACACCATCACCCGTGTCGCTGGATATCAGCCCTAGTCACGGGGAACCCTTGGGCCAGCGACGAAGCCTTATGGGCCAGCCAGAGCCGACGATCGGTGTCCGCCGGAGTCAGGAGCCACTCCCGGTTGGCCCTGGCAACCGGCCCAAATGGAGGCAGCCTGCCTCGAGGCCCCCCACCGGATGGGCCGTGCCAACTCCGCGCCGGAGGCCCACGCGGCCACCAAGCAGCGCCGCCCGATCTGGCCCAGACCAGGCAAGAGGGACGCCTTCCTCCCGAGCGGGGGAGGCAGGCGACGGCGGCGGCACAACCAACTCCCGGTCAGCCGCACCGGGCACCCACCGCACGGGCGCCACGCAAGGGCGGATCCCCGAAGCAGGCCCGGACCGACTAGCCGCGGCCGCCTCGTGTCACCCAAGTCGGAGAACGCGGCCCCGGAGCCCCGCGACCATGGTCACCCGGGCCGGCGGCGAAGGAAGCTTCCGGCGAGCTCTAGCCGGTAAGGCCGCCTCCAGGAAGAGACCAAACGACGGTGGCGCCAGGGACACCGGCATCTCCACCTGGCCGGGCTCCTCCGGGTCGTCCTCCACAACTCCCAAGCAAAACGGCGCGTGAGAGGGACCCCACATCAGGCAGGGAGCTGGCGGCGAGGGGACGCCGGCGAGAAAGGGCCCCGTCGGACACGCAAGGACGGCCGGCGGCGCGGACCCCGGCACCGCGGCCAGCGCGCAAGCGCCAGGATCCGGCGAGGCGGCGAACGCTTTCCTCCAGCTCCCTCGCTCACATAGGATTTATTCTGCCTTGCTTTGTCTTGCTAATGTCATTCTCCTACTCATGTTGCCAATAGAAAGTACCTTGCACATGTAATCCTCACGGTCTTTGTTTCAAAAACCTGCCACCCTCATTTCTACGAACTGTAAACGACCGCCCTCTAGCCGGCGGCCGCCTGCTGATCTCTCACCGGCTCTTCCCGTCAACAGTCCGGCTAGCTGTTTGGTCATTTACTCATTTTCCTTTTCTCGCCTGCACTTGCTGACTGCTGCGGAGTCCTTGAGCAGCACCACGAACCCTCTCCTGGTCCACGACGTACGACTCAGTTGGTCAAGATAGAATAGCGTGGCATACTCAAGAGAAGAGAGTCAAGGACAGTCAATACAGGTTTGCGGTTCCACATAAATAAATACTTTACTCCGCATTTCCCTTAGGGCATCTCCATTCTCTACCCATTCTCCTGTCCTATAATTCCTTAAAATGTTCTCTTAATCATTTTATCTCCTACAAAATGAGGAGTTATAAAAAAAAAGTGTAGCTAGCCCTTCTCCCGAAATTTGACCCATCAAACCGAAAATGTGCACAAGTCATTTCAAACTGAAATAGAAACTAAATCTTTACCTAATTAATAATAAAGCACGGAGTGTTTCTGTCCACCCGTCACAAAGATTAGCCGTAAAGTTGATAGAAATTACCCACTATGTCATTCATGAGTGAAAAAAAATTAATTTGTTTTTCTCCTTCATAAGTCGTCATCGTCTATGGTTCATTAAAACAAACTTCCCTCGTGTAATACACGCACATGGGCGTCGCAGTGGTTTGAACCTCACGCTTCCACACGGGAGACCTGAACTCGGACCTGGCTACTCTCCCCTTTTCCTTTTCACCTCATTTTTTCTATTTTTCTGGACAGATTGAAATGCCTTTCAAAATTTCATAACTTTTAAACCGTAACTCCAAAATTAACATTTTATATATGAAAATTCTTCAAAAAAATGTAAATTTCAAATATGCTATTGTCTTGCATGTTAATCATTTCTAAAATTTTGTTTACAATGCAATCTTAATTAATATCTTCTTCATATGGGGTATTTTAGAAATTTCTATTATTTCTGTTGTCTCATAAATTGAAAACACTTTGAGTATTTTTTTTTGCGGGAACACTTTGAGTACACTTTAAAAAATCATCCTACATTTTTTTGCGCAACACAACTTATCACATTGTTTGTCGTGGATATGCTGATGTTGTTGGGTGCGTGTATAAGGGGTGATTTTCTTCTTCCGTTGCAACGCACGAGTTTTTTTTTTGTAGATAGGACTATATGGTTTTTTGCTCCATCCGACATTGCATTTATCTTCCTCGATTATTCTTCCTTAACACATAAAAATGTGTTAGAAAGATATGCATACATCATGTGCTATTTTTTTGTATGTGCAATTCAGTATATCTGGATCCAATAACGCTTCGTGAAATACCTTACTAATCAAGGTGAAAAATCAATATTTGTTTTATGTTTGGCTACTTGTTATGTCTCAAGACATATAACAATATTCGTTGTAAAAGAGTTATTCACCTAAGGCAAAACTACGTGAAGGTAAGGGAACATGAGATATAAAGGCAAAAGTTGTTAGAAGGTGCTACCAACGCAGAAATGTCCTTATTGATGAATGTGATGTGATGGCATAAAATGTCACCTTTTCATTGTCCATGATAATTTAGTGTTTGTTCTATTACAAGAATTTGGCAGAAGTCCTCTGCCAATGATATGACGAGTAGGAAGCCGTGTGTGACATTATGCTTGCTTGGTGCCTCGAGGACCTTCTGGACACCGAGGTTGAGGTTGCCCTGCCCTGCCGTCGTGCGGGGCCAACACAATAATGATGGGTGGTCAACTTCATGGTAGAAGGGATGAATCACTGATAGGATCATGGTCAATGTCACCTATAGTGTCACGGAAGTGCACGACATGGTGGGGACGCAATAAGAAAGTAAAAACACACATAATATTTTCATGTTTTCTCATTTTCCTGTTTTCATTACCATAACAATATGTTAGCAATGTATCCCAGGTTGCAACGCACGGGCAATTTTTCTAGTTACTTATGTATACATAACACCTAAATAAGTGTTTTCTGGACGATGTGGTTCTCTGATGATGCGATGTGTGATCACGGCTGGGTGCATTAGAGCATGTTCTTCGCACCTAGTGACTTGTAATTGACTCTCTATATTCTTTTAACGAAAACGGCATACAATTGAGGAGCTCTAGGGGTGGAGTGCAGACAAAACCGAGGTTGTTGTGGCCAACCTGAGTTCGAGCCCCTCATTCGGCTATAAAGCGAAGACGAGGTGGATTATAATTCCTCTCATGTCTTGTCTTAGTTTTTTTAAACAACAAGCAATGTTGTGTAACTTGTGTAGCTTATTCTTGAAAAAAAGTAGTACCAAAAGAAACTAGCTACAAGTTATTTATACATAATTAGAGCTAAAAACGAGCTAAGACTAAACTAATCCTCATTGAAGGAGAGGTAGATAACCAACGCCTTGCCGAAGCTCGATGCCTCCACGTAGTGGTTGCCCCTTGGCATCCACGCTATCGGCTCACCGTTGTCAATGCCGACTATCTCGGCGAACATCCCATCGTGGTCGTGCACCATGATGACCAACGTATGACTGTTGTGCTCGATCTCACACTTGTCCTCCACCGAGGCCTTGATGGTGTGGTGCTTCGTCATCGCTTGTGGGTCGGCGAGGATGACGACAATGGTGGTGGCGTCCATGTGCTCGACAATAGTTGTGCCTCAGCGGCGTAGTGCCCCCCTCCTCAGGCATGGCGCACTTGTATTCACGCCTAACCTCCTCCTACGAGAAGAGGCGTACCGTGCCGATGCCCTTCACCTTCTCAATGGCGGCATTGGGGATCTCCTCCCCCCTCTCCATCCCACGACGAGGAGCTCGAATCAACGATGATGACCTTTACCGAAAAAGGCTTTCGCCCCGCTTTATATATAAAGCAAACCGCCAGAGCACAATATCCAACACAAGTTCAACCCACACACACAAAGATACGACAAAACGGTTAAAGAAGGTTCTGCTGAGGGCACAGCTCAACAAGCCCTGAAAAATACACACACGTATGATGACGATTGTGGCGACCTCCACCGCCATTTGTACCCGCACATGAAAAAGAGCATCACAAGGACCGTGAGCTGTGTGAGCCTTGCTGGCCGGGGCTCGAGGTGGCCTGAGGCGGCGCTGGGTGGGCAGTGTGTCTAGCGTTGACTGCTAGAGGTGCTCTAACATCCTATGATCCATCGAGTAGATTGGTTGAGGCACTGCGTGCTTGATGCAGCACTTCTCCTTGCCCATCGCTTGCTCTGCACCGCGCTTCTTGCGCTCTCATGTGACTCTCGGTGCTTTGCACTGGCTTGCCTCGGTATTTTCCACCATATGTGTCCTCCTCCCTGCTGTAAGATTGATCTGGTATAAGCGTTCCTACTCTCCCAAGGGAGAGCCGCGTCGATATATATTGATTCTGGCAATGTGCCATGTAATACAAGGAATAGGTTGGTCGCTAGGACTCAACCACGTACATGAGGAAACCTGAACAGCTACGGCAAGACAAGGAGAGGAGATAGAGTTTAGATGAGATTACATAGAGTTTAAACTATTTCTAACACCCTCCCTTAATCTCAACTAACCTACATTCAGATTCCTTTTGAATTCTTCAAATGGCTTGATTGGTAAGGCTTTAGTAAAACCATCTGCCACTTGATCTTTGGATGGGATAAACCGGATATCCAATTTCTTCTTTGCAACTCTTTCTCGTACAAAATGAAAGTTAATCTCAATGTGTTTGGTTCTACCATGAAACACTGGATTAGCAAAAAGATAGGTTGCTCCCAGGTTGTCACGCCATAGACAAGATATACGAAGTTGCTTGATTCCTAACTCATGAAGCAAAGATTCCACCCAAATAATTTCAGCAGTTGCATTTGCTAGTGATTTATATTCAGCATTTGTACTTGATCTTGACACATTGGCTTGTTTTCTGGCACTCCAAGAAATAAGGTTTGAACCAAAGAATACTGCAAATCCTCCAGTTGACTTTCTATCATCAATACATCCTGCCCAGTCAGCATCAGAGAAGGCACTGACAAGTGCAGAACTAGACGCCTAAACTGAAGTCCCAAACTCACAGTGTGTTTAATGTATCGTACAATCCTTTTGACAGATGTCCAATGAGTGGAGGTAGGAGCATGTAAATATGGACAAACCTTGTTTACAGCAAATGATATGTCTGGCAGTGTCAAAGTCAAGTATTGCAAGGCTCCAACAACACTTCTATATTTTGTGCTCTCCTCTTCATTAAGAGGTTCTCCTTGATATGCTGAAAGTTGTTCTGGAGAAAACAATGGTGTAGGTGAAGGTTTGCAATCCTTCATTCCCATACAAGTTAGAAGTTCAGTGGCATATTTTTCTTGCTTCAACACTATGCCATCTTGAGTCTTCTTAACTTCAATACCTAAGAAGAAATGTAAATCACCAAGATCCTTCAAATCAAACTCTAAACTCAAATCACTCAAGAGAGCATTAGTGGCACTTTGAGAAGAGCTTGCAACTATGATGTCATCCACATATATGAGCACAAAAATCATTGTGTTTGCCTTATTATAAATAAAGAGAGATGTGTCTTCCTTGGATGGAACAAACCCAAGATGCTTCAACTGTGAACTTAGCCTTGAGAACCATGCTCTAGGTGACTGTTTCAGACCATAAAGAGCTTTGTCAAGCTTGCAAACATAATGAGGTGTTTGTTTGTTTTCATATCCTGGTGGTTGCCTCATATAGACCTCCTCTTCCAGAACACCATGCAGAAACGTGTTCTGAACATCTAGTTGTCGAAGACTCCATCCCCTAGAAATAGCAATGTCTAGCACAAGTCTTATAGTAGCAGCTTTTACAACCAGGCTAAAGGTGTCCTCATAATCAATACCATATCGTTGCTTAAATCCTTTTGCAACTAGACGTGCTTTATACCTATCAATAGAGCCATATGCTTTTCTTTTAATTCTATAGACCCACTTGTAGTCAATAATATTTTTACCTCTCTGACTTGGTACCAAGCACCATGTTTTATTCTGTATGAGTGCATCATACTCTTCATCCATGGCCTTTCTCCATTTAGGATCTCCAAGTGCATCACTCAACCTTGTTGGTTCACCTGAAACACATATCATGCCATATGGTATAGTGCCATCTCTTCTTTTTTAGGATTTCTAATACCTTTTTGTAGCCGGGTCATGACCCTCGAAGTAGTGGCAGGTTGTTCTTGCTATTGTATAGAAAACTGCATAGACTAGCTGGTGGCAGAAGATCCAGGCGACCCATCCATCTGTGCAGACTGGGGCGATGCACAGGATCCAGTAGACCCTGGTGTGGCTTGGCCCGAACTAGAGATGCCCGGGTCAACAGAATCACCCGGAGCAAAGGATTCCGAGCCTGGTGTCCCCTGCATGCGTACGGTGAACGAAGGAGATCCCGCGTCCTCATCTGTCCCCTGCATGCGTGCTGACATGGTAGATGCGGAGTGAGCCGGGGACGCCTGGTTCCCTGTCGGCTAGCAGGCACGCGATCCCGCGTGGACTTCCGCCTGTGATCCAAGACAGATCGGCGCGCAGGCGTGGCAGGCGCCGCCGCATCATCCTCGGGTTCCGCGCCCGCTGCTTCTTCTGCATACACATCTAATATAGCCCCGTTTTTGTACCGGATTTTGATCATTTTGACCGTTTTGAACTCCGTTTTCTTCATGTACCTGCACAGGCATAACACCAAGAGTAGAACTAGAAGGAACATTAGCACATTGGTCAGTACAATTGTTATTACCCCCTTGATCAAACTATTGGGGAACATTGCATGGGAAACAAAAAAATTCCTACGCACACACAAGATCTATCCATGGTGATGAGCATCTACGAGAGGGAGAGCGGATCTACATACCCTTGTAGATCGCTAAGCCGAAAGCGTTAAGAAACACGGTTGATGTAGTTGAACGTCTTCACGATCCAAATCGCCGAGCATCCCGCGATCTCATCACGGTCCGTGCCGCGATCCAATCACGATCCATCCCGCGAACTCATCACGATCCGTACCGCGATCTTGATCACAGTCCTTCCGATCTAGCGCCGAACGGATGGCACCTCCGCGTTCAGCACACGTACAGCTCGACGACGATCTCCGCCTTCTTGATCCAGCAAGAGGGAGCGGAGAGGTAGAAGAGTTCTCCGGCAGTGCGACGGCACTGCGGCGATGGTGGTGGAGCTATTCCGGCAGGGCTTCGCCTAAGCACTGTAGAAAACCGATCTAGAGGGGAAACTATGCACTAGAGGAGAGGGTAGCACGTGGCAGTTAGGGTTAGCTTTTTCCTCTAAATCCTCTAGTATATATAGGAGGAAGGGAGGGGATGAGGCAGCATCAAACCCTCAAGGTTTGGTCTAAATTGGAGGTGGAGGAGTCCTACTCCAATCCTATTAGGAGTAGGATTCCTCCTTTCCACTTGGAAACTCTTTCCACCTCTCCACCTTTGGATTTGTTCCTTCTCAAACCACTCCAGCCGCATGGGCCCTTAGAGGAGGCTTCGGCCTTCCAAACAGGGGCTGGTTTACCTCCTCCCACAGCCCACGTAGCCTCATGGGTCAAAATACCTCTACCGATGGTCCCCCGGTACACTCCCAGCACTCCCGGTACACTACCGATGAGCCCGAAACTTTTTCGGCGACCAAAACAGGACTTCCTAAATATCAATCTTTACCTCTAGACCATTCTGGAGCTCTTCGTAATGTTTGGGATCTCATCCGGGACTCCGAACAACCTTCGGTCACCACCATACATAACTCTATACTACCGAAACGTCACCGAACCTTAAGTGTGCAGACCCTGCGGGTTCGAGAACTATGTAGACATGACCGAGACACCTCTACGGTCAATAACCAATAGTGGGATCTGGATGCCCATATTGGTTCCTACATATTATATGAAGATCTTTATCGGTCGAACCTCTATGTCAAGGATTCAGTTAATCTCGTATGATGTTCCCTTTGTTCTTCGGTATGTTATTTGCCCGAGATTCGATCGTCGGTATATCCATACCTAGTTCAACCTCGTTACCGGCAAGTCTCTTTACTCGTTCCGTAATATAAGATCCCGTGACTAACACTTAATCACATTGCTTTCAAGGCTTATTGTGATGTTGTATTACCGAGTGGGCCCTGAGATACCTCTCCGTCACACGGAGTAACAAATCCTAGTCTTGATCCATGCCAACCCAACAGACACCCTCGGAGATACCTGTAGAGCACCTTTATAGTCACCCTGTTACATTGTGACGTTTGATACACACAAGGTACTCCTCCGGTGTCAGTGAGTTGCATGATCTCATGGTCATAGGAACAAATACTTGACATGCAGAAAATAATAGCAATAAACTGACACGATCATATGCTACGTTTGTAGTTTGGGTCTTGTCTATCGCATCATTCTCCTAATGACGTGATCCCATTATCAAATGACATCTCATGTCCCTGACTAGGAAACCATAGCCATCTTTGATCAACGAGCTAGTCTATTAGAGGCATACTAGGGACATAGTGTTGTCTATGTATCCACACATGTATCTGAGTTTCCGATCAACACAATTATAGCATGGATAATAAACGATTATCATGAACAAGGAAATATGATAATAACCAATTTATTATTGCCTCTAGGGCATATTTCCAATAGTCTCCCACTTGAACTAGAGTCAATAATCTAGTTCACATCACCATGTGATTCGCATTGTTATGAATCTAACACCCAATGAGTTCTGGGGATCGATCATGCTTTGCATGTGAGAGAGGTTTTATAGTCAATGGGTCTGCGACATTTAGATCCGTGTGTACTTTGCAAATCTCTACGTCAAACTGTAAACACTGCTACCACACTCCACTTGGAGCTATTCCAAATGGCTGCTCTACTATACGTATCCGGATTGCTACTAAGAGTCATCCAGATTGGTGTCAAAGCTTGCATCGACGTAACTCTTTACGACGAACTCTTTCTTACCTCCATAATCGAGAAACATTTCCTTAGTCTTTTAGTTACTAAGGATGATCTTGACCACTGCCCAGTGATCCACTCCTGGATCACTCTTGTACCCCTTGACGGACTCATGGCAAGGCACACACAGGTGCGGTACACAACATGGCATACTATACAGAGCCTATGGCTAAGGCATAGGGGACAACATTCGTCCTTTCTCTTTCTTCTGTCGTGGTCGAGCTTTGAGTCTCACTCAACTTCACACCTTACAAAGCAGGCGAGAACACTTCTCTCTGACTAATCCATTTTGAACTCTTTCAAAATCTTGTCAAGGTATGTACTCATTCAAAGTCTCATCAAGCATCTTGATCTATCTCTATAGATCTTGATGCTCAACAATTAGGTAGCTTTATCCAGGTCTTCCTATGAAAAACTCGTCTCCAACAACCCTTTATGCTTTCCAGAAATTCTACATCATTTTCGATCAACAATATGTCAACAACATATGCTTATCAGAAACTCTATAGTGCTCCCACTCACTTTATTGTAAATACAAGTTTCTCATAAACTTTGTATAGACTCAAAAACTTTGATCACCTCATCAAAGTGTATATTCCAACTCCGAGATGCTTGCTTTAGTCCATAAAAGGATCACTAAAGCTTGCTCACCTTTTAGCATCCTTAGGACTGACAAAACCTTCTGGTTGTATCTCATACAACCTTTCCTTAAGGAAGGAAATGATGTTTTGGCATCCATCTGCCAGATTTCATAATTGAAAAATGCAGGAACTGCTAACATAATTCCAACAGACTTTAGCATCTCTACGAGTGAGAAAGTCTCATCGCAGTCAACTCCTTGAACTTGGCGGAAACTTCTTTGCGACAAGTCGAGCTTTATAAATGGTGACATTCACCATCAGCGTATGTGTTCATCTTCAAGGTCCATTTGTACTCAACAACCTGCCGTCCAACGAGCAAGTATACCAAAGTCTATACTTGGTTTTCATACATGGATCCTTTCTCAGATTTCATGGCCTCTAACCATTTGTTGGAATCCGGGCCCATCATCGCTTCTCCACAGCTCGTAGGTTCATCATTGTCCAACAACATGACCTCCAAGACAGGGTTGTTGTACCGCTCAAGAGCAGTACACATCCTTGTCGACCTACAAGGTTCGATAGTAACTTGATCTGAAGCTTCATGATCATCATCATTTACTTCCTCTTCAACTGACGTAGGTTCCACAGAAACATCTTTCTGCGCTGCGCTACTCTCTGGTTGAAACAAAGGTTCAACAACCTCATCAAGTTCTATCTTCCTCCCACTCAATTCTTTCGAGAGAAACTTTTTCTCGGGAAAGGACCCGTTTTAGCAACAAACACTTTATGCTTGGATCTGAGATAGAAGGTTCACCCAACTGTTCTTAGGGTAATCTATGAAGATGCATTTGTCCGCTTTGGGTTCGAGCTCATTAGGTGAAAACATTTTTCCACACAAGCGTCGCAGCCCCAAACATTAAGAAATGACAGCTTAGGTTTCTATCAAAGCATAATTCACACGGTGTCATCTCAACGGATTTAGATGGTGCCCTATTTAAAGTGAATGTAGTTGTCTTTAATGCATAACCCCAAAATTATAGTAGCAAAACGATAAGAAACATCATAGCACACACCATATCCAATAGAGCACAACTATGACGTTCAGACACACCATCACGCTATGGTGTTCCAGGTGGCGTGTGTTGTGAAACAACTTTCACATTGTATAAAGTTGTATGCCAAACTCGTAACTCAGATATTCACCTCCACGATCATATCACAGACATTTCTTCTTGTCACGATGATCTTAAACTTCACTCTGAATTTGCTTGAACCTTTCAAACGATTCAGACTTGTGTTTCATTAAGTAAATATACACTATATCTACTCAAATCATCAGTGAAGGTAAGAAAATAACGATATCCACCGCATGATATAAGACTCATTGGTTTGCATACATCAACATGTATCATTTCCAATAAATCACTTGCCCGCTCCATCAAACCAGAAAACGGGGTCCTTAGTCATCTTGACCAAGAGGCATGGTTCGCATGTCTCAACCGATTCGAAATCGAATGAGTCCAAAGATCCATCAGCATGGAGTTTCTTCATGCGTTTTATACCAGTATGACATTTAGCGGTAGTGCCACAAGTATGTGGTACTATTATTATTAACTTTGTATATTTTGGCATCAATGTTATATACATGTGTATTACTACGATCAAGATTCAACAAACCATTCTCATCGGGTGCATGACCATCGAAGGTATTATTCATGTAAACAGAATAACAATTATTCTCTAACTTAAATGAATAACCGTGTTGCAATAAACATGATCTAATCACGTTCATGCTCAACGCAAAACACCAAATAACATTTATTTAGGTTCGTTACTAATCCCGAAGGTAGAGAGAGCGTGTGATGTTGATCACATCAACCTTGGAAACATTTCCAACACACATCGTCACCTCACCCTTAGCTAGTTCTCCGTTTATTTCGCAGCTTTTATTTCGAGTTACTAACATTTAGCAACCGAACCGGTATCCAATACCCAGGTGCTACTACGAGTACTAGCAAGGTACACATTAATAACACGTATACCAAATATACTTCTGTCGACGTTGCCAGCCTTCTTATCTACCAAGTATCTAGGGTTGTTCCGCTTCAGCGACCGCTCTCCTCATAATCGAAGCACTCAGTCTCGGGTTTGGGTTCAACTTTGGGTTGCTTCACCGGAGCAGCAACTGACTTGCCATCCATGAAGTTTCCCTTCTTGCCCTTGCCCTTCTTGAAACTAGTGGTTCTACTAACCATCAACACTTGACGCTCCTTCTTGATTTCTACCTTCGCGGTGTCAAACATCGCGAACAGCTCAGGGATCCTTATTTCTATCCCTGGCATTTTATAGTTCATCACCAAGTTCTAGTAGCTTAGTGACAATGACTTGGAAAACTATATCAATCACTTTCTTATCTGGAAGATCAACTCCCACTCGATTCAAGTGATTGTAGCACCCAGACAATCTGAGTACATGCTCAATGATTGAGCTATTCTCCTTTATCTTGTAGACAAAGAATCTTGTTGGAGATCTCATATCTCACAACACGGACACGAGCCTGAGATCCCAATTTTAGCTCTTAGAACATCTCATATGTTCCATGACGTTCAAAACGTTTTGGAGCCTCAATTCTAAGCCGTAATGCATGACACACAAAACTATCAAGTAGTCATCCAAACGTACCTGTCAGATGTTCACAACACCTACAGACGATGCTAGAGGGGGTGGTGCACCAAGCGGTGCATTAAGGACATAAGCCTTCTGTGCAGCAATGAGGACAATACTGAGATCACGGACCCAGTCCGCAATATTGCTACCATCATATTTCAACTCTATTTCTCTAGGAACATATAAAATATAAGGGAGCTACAGTGTGAGCTAGTAATCTACAACAGAATTTGCAAAGACATGACTGACTATGTTCATGATAATGAGTTTAATTAATCATATTACTTAAGAACTTCCACTCAAATTGACATCCCTCCGGTCATTCGAGTGATACATGATCCAAATTCACCAACTCAAGTCCGATCATGACGTGAGTTGAGGTGGTTTCAATGGTGAACATCATCATGTTGATCACATCTTCTATATGACTCATGTTTGACCTTTCGGTCTCTTGTGTTCCGAGGCCATGTCTGTACATGCTAGGCTCGTCAAGTTTAACCCGAGTGTTCTGCATGTGCAACACCGGCTTGCCCCCGTTGTATGTGAACGTAGAGCCTATCACACCTGATCATCACGTGGTGTCTTGACATGACGAACTTTCGCAACGGTGCACACTCGGGGAGAACACAATTTATCTTGAAATTAAGTGAGGGATCACCTTATAATGCTACCTTCGTCCTAAGAAAAACAAGGTGCATAAAAGGATTAAAATCACATGCAAATCATAAGTAAAATGATATGGCCATGAACTTGTGCTTTTGATCTCCATCTTGAAAGCACCGACATGATCTCCATCGTCACCGGCGTGACACCATGATCTCCAGCAACGTGTCGCCATCGGGGTTGTCATGCCCACCATGCTTCTACTACTATTTCTACCGTTTAGCGATAAAGTAAAGCATTACATAGCGCTTAATAATTGACACGTGGGTCATACAATAATTAAAGACAACCCTATGGCTCCTACCGGTTGCCGTACTCATCGACATGCAAGTCGTGATATTCTATACAATACATGATCATCTCATACACCACATATATCTCATCATGTAATTGGCCATATCACATCACAACATACCCTACAAAAACAAGTTAGACGTTCTCTAATTGTTGTTGCATGTTTTACGTGGCTGCTACGGGTATCTAGCAAGAACAATTCTCACCTATGCAAACACCATAATGGTGATACATAAGTTGCTTTTCAACCTTCTCAAGGACCGCCTTTGTCGAATCCGATCCAACTAAAGTAGGAGAAACAGACACCCGCCAACCATCTTTGTGCAACGAGGTTACATGTCAGTCGATGGAACCGGTCTCTCATAAGCGTACGAGTAAGGTTGGTCTAGGCCGCTTCATCCCACAATACCGTTGAACCAAAACACGACCAAGGGAGGAAGCAATCTAAGCATCAACGCCCACAAACTCTTTGTGTTCTACTCGAGATCTTATCTACACATAGACCTAGCTCATGATGCCACTGTTGGGGAACGTTGCATGGGAAACAAAAAGTTTCCTACGCACACACAAGATCTATCCATGGTGATGAGCATCTACGAGAGGGAGAGTGGATCTACATACCCTTGTAGATCGCTAAGCGGGAAGCGTTAAGAAACGCGGTTGGTGTAGTCGAACGTCTTCGCGATCCAAATCGCCGAGCATCCCGCGATCTCATCACGATCCGTCCCGCGATCCAATCAATATCCGTCCCGCGAACTCATCATGATCTGTCCCGCGATCTCATCACAATCCGTCTCGCGATCTTAATCACGGTCCTTCCGATCTAACGCCGAACGGACGACACCTCCGCGTTCAGCACACGTACATCTCGATGACGATCTCCGCCTTCTTGATCTATCAAGAGGGAGCAGAGAGTTAGAAGAGTTCTCCGGCAGCACGACGGCACTGTGGTGATGGTGGTGGAGCTATTCCGGCAGGGCTTCGCCTAAGCACTGCAGAAAACCGATCTAGAGGGGAAACTATGCACTAGAGGAGAGGGTAGCACGTGGCAGTTAAGGTTAGCTTTTTCCTCTAAATCCTCTAGTATATATAGGAGGGGGGGGAGGGGAGGGGGCAGCCTCAAACCCTCAAGGTTTGGTCTAAATTGGAGGTGGAGGAGTCCTACTCCAATCCTATTAGGAGTAGGATTCCTCCTTTCCACTTGGAAACTCTTTCCACCTCTCCACCTTTGGATTTTTTCCTTCTCAAACCACTCCAGCCGCATGGGCCCTTAGAGGAGGCTTCGTCCATCCCAACAGGGCTGGTTTACCTCCTCCCACATCTCATGTAGCCTCATGGGTCGAAATACCTCTACCGATGGTCCCCCGATACACTACCGGCACTCCCGGTACACTACCGATGAGCCCGGAACTTTTCCGGCGACCAAAACAGGACTTCCTATATATATATATATATCAATATTTACCTCCGGACCATTCTGGATCTCCTCGTGACGTCCGGGATCTCATCCGAGACTCCAAACAACCTTCGGTCACCACCATACATAACTCTATACTACTGAAACGTCACCGAACCTTAAGTGTGCAGACCCTGCGGGTTCGAGAACTATGTAGACATGACCGAGACACCTCTATGGTCAATAACCAATAGCGGGATCTGGATGCCCATATTGGTTCCTACATATTATACGAAGATCTTTATCGATCGAACCTCTATGTCAAGGATTCAGTTAATCCCGTATGATGTTCCCTTTGTTCTTCGGTATGTTACTTGCCCGAGATTCGATCGTCGGTATCTCCATACCTAGTTCAACCTCGTTACCGACAAGTCTCTTTACTCGTTCCATGATACAAGATCCCATGACTAACACTTGGTCACATTGCTTGCAAGGCTTATTGTGATGTTGTATTACCGAATGGGCCCTAAGATACCTCTCCGTCACACTGAGTAACAAATCCCAGTCTTGATCCATGCCAACCCAACAAACACCCTCGGAGATACCTGTAGAGCACCTTTATAGTCACCCTGTTATGTTGTGACGTTTGATACACACAAGGTACTCCTCCGGTGTCAGTGAGTTGCATGATCTCATGGTCATAGGAACAAATACTTGACATGCAGAAAACAGTAGCAATAAACTGACATGATCATATGCTATGTTTGTAGTTTGGGTCTTGTCCATCACATCATTCTCCTAATGATGTGATCCCGTTATCAAATGACATCTCATGTCCATGACTAGGAAACCATAACCATCTTTGATCAATGAGCTAGTCTATTAGAGGCATACTAGGGACATAGTGTTATCTATGTATCCACACATGTATCTGAGTTTCCGATCAACACAATTATAGCATGGATAATAAACGATTATCATGAACAAGGAAATATGATAATAATCAATTTATTATTGCCTCTAGGGCATATTTCCAACACAAACTCCGGAAGAAGAAGAATTTCTTTTCGAAGAAGGGCACCGACATTTGGATGAAATGACTCGAAAGGGAAAACAGATTCATCAAAAAGGACATCCCTAGATATGTAGACTCTGCCAGTAGAGACATCAAGACATTTTACCCCTTTGTGTATAGGACTATATCCCAAGAAAACACATTGTTTTGAACGAAATGCAAGTTTGCGTGTGTTGTATGGTCGGAGATTTGGCCAACATGCACAACCAAATATGCGGAGGGATGTATAATCTGGAGTAATACCAAAAAGGCGAGTGATAGGATTCTCAAATTTTATGACTTTACTGGGAGGAATATTGATAAGATACGTTGCAGCGAGAAAGGCTTCATCCTAGAATTTGAGAGGCATAGATGCATGAGCTAGCAATGCTAGTCCTACTTCAACAATGCGGCGATGTTTTTGTTCAGCAGAACCATTCTGTTGGTGAGCATGGGGACAAGATACATGATGGGAAATTCCAATTTTTTTGAAAGAAGGAATTAAGTTTCTCATACTCACCTCCCCAGTCCGTTTGCATGGCAAGGATTTTAGAGTTCAGTTGACGTTCAACAAGACTTTGAAAATTGCTAAAAACTTGAAAGACATCGGATCGCTTCTTTAGCAAATAAATCCAAGTAAACTTGCTATAGTCATCAATGAAACTGACATAATAAGAAAATCTACCAACCGAAGTGGGAGCTGGTCCCCAAACATCTGAAAAAATAATGCAATGGAGCAGTAGACACACTAGTAGAGATGGGATATGGTAATTGATGACTCTTTGCTTGTTGACACACATCACAAACTGACTCAATACTAGACACAAAAGGAAGTTTATTTTTGCTAAGGACATGCTAAACGATAACTGAAGATGGATGACCCAAGCATCGGTGCCACTTTTCTAAAGATGGTTTGGTGACACTCCAAGCTTGCTTATTTGACCATGATGAAGAAGATGATGATGTGATTGGATAGAGACCTCCCTCGCATCTCCCTCTAAATATGACTCTCCTCGTTGCCAAGTCCTTAATCACAAAAGAATAAGGATAAAATATGATGAGAACATTATTGTCAAGTGTAAAGCGATGAACGGAGACAAGATTTTTTGATGCATGAGGGATATGTAAGACATTGTTTAGATGAATTTTTTTCTCAGGGGTTTTAACAATTGAGTTACCAATGTGTGTAATATCCATACCAGCTCCACTTGCCGTGTGCACTTGGTCACCTCCATGATATTTCTCCCGCATTGTCAACTTGTCAAGCTCTCCTATGATATGCTCGGTAGCACCCGAATATGCATACCAGTTAGTGTCGATGCCATACGAGTTGGTGACGAGGTTGGCCTTTTTCTTTTCCTGATGATCTTCCTCGTACCAATGCCAGCAGTCCCTGGTGCCGCCGGCATGATGCTTGTAACATATCTGGCACTCGGGGTAATCACCCTCATGCTGTTGCTGGTGCTGCTGTGGTGGTGGCTGACATTGGCGCTGCTGATAGCCGTTGTTCCCACCGGTGCGAACAGGAGAGGGAGGAGCACGATCGGAGCGACCACTCCCTCTTTGCCCGCGGCCTCCTCTGCCTCGAGACTGGCCTCTCCCCCTGTACATGGCGTTGGCTGACGAACGGAAACCTGTCGGTCCGTCACGTAGCATCTCCATCCTCTAATCAAAGGCGGAAATCTACGAGAAAAGATCATCAATAGTAATGGAGTTCTTGATGGCGCCGACTGCTGCAACGATGGGATCGTAATCCCGATCGAGTCCGGCGAGGATATAGTCCACCATCTCTCCATCTGTCATCGGACGACCTGCTACTGCAAGTTCGTCTCCGAGGCTCTTCATCCTGGCGATGAAGGCATTGCTGGACATGTTGCCCTTCTTGGTGTTGGAGATGGCAATCCTCAGGTTTGTTATTCGCGATTGCGACTACGCAACAAAAATCGTGGTAAGGGTGGTCCGTATATCAAGGGTAGTTTCCTTATCGATGACTTGCACGAGAATCTCTGGGGTGAGCGATTTCAGCAGATAGCTTAGGACCTGCTGATCCTTGGCGATCCATGGACCATACAGTGGATTCGGCTCTATGGCCGTGGTCTTGTCCGGTTTGGCGATCTCCACAGTTTTCGGCGGCGCATCATCGTTGCCGTCGAGAAGACCGGTCACCTGCGCGCCTCGCAGTGCCGGCAAAACTTGCGCCTTCCATAGGAGGTAGTTCCCCCTCGCGAGCTTCTTTGTTGGTGGAGCACCGAGGTTGAGGCCGACGGCACTGGAGCTCATGGTGATGGCGATGGAAGGGCGCTAGGGTTTTGGTTTTGTGTTTGCTAGATGATAGGGAAGAGGCTAGCTCTGTATACCATGTAAGATTGATCTGGTATAAGCATTCCTACTCTCCCGGGGGAGAGTCGCGTTGATATATATTGATTCTGGCAATATGCCATGTAATACAAGGAATAGGTTGGTCGCTAGGACTCAACCATCGTACATGAGGAAATCTGAACAGCTACGGCAAGACAGGGAGAGGAGGTAGAGTTTAGATGAGATTACATAGAGTTTAAACCATTTCTAACACCTGCTTCATTGCCTCTCTTTCTCTCCTCAAACGAAGGTTACAAATTTGTTGTGATATGACTGGAGCTGATCCGACTCTAATGGAACCCTGATGTACCGACATTATTGTCGGTAAGAGTGAGAATTTTTTTGAGTAACCGTGCCATTCATTAAACAATAACCGAGTTACAAGAACATGCACACACATAAACTGGTAAAAGCGTTAGGGAAAAACATATTTCCTGGAAACATTGCGACTAAACCCAAATACAAAAAAGATTACAAGAAAGTTCATTGGGGTTTCTACACACATCCAAACTAGCGAGTGCCTCCAAGTTTCTGAGTCGTTGAGAAGCTCATCCGAACTAAAGCCCAGCCTCCATAGTTGCAAGATCCAGGGTCGCACCATCGCCAAAGAGGCTTTTAGAACCAAAGAACAGGACCGCTGCGAGCATCAATGCACATATCGTTGTGGCGCATCAGCTGGGGATTGAACCCATACTGATTTGAACCTGAATCCGCTGCATCGCGCCGGCGAGGTCGAGGAACAAAACTGGATCCGCTGCCTACAAGCCACCATCCCCGTTTCCAAAACACCAATTTGACCCGGCTGCCGTCGTCGCCGCAACATGCAACGACCGCCATCCACGAACAGAAAAACTAAACTCATCATCTCGAGAGAACGACAAGTACACATAGCCACCGAACCTTCGTTGACGCCATGGAGAGCATCACCGCGGTGAGAAAGAATCTGAGGCAAATTTATTCAACGCAGTGCTGTCCTCACCGCCCCGGCACTACAAAATGGAACAATGATCCTACCTAGAACAACACAGAAGACAAACAGGAGCCCCCCTCCATCCGTTGCCTGAGTAGCGAATGGAGGGGGACAGAAGACGCTGTGTTGCCGGAGTTCACCACAGAAAAACTGCCGCCTCAAAATCGCATGTGCAAGGCAGTTATCTCCTCGATTTCCTTTTCGCTTGTTTCCGCCAACACCACTCTTCACGAGTGAGACTTCATATGCTGTGATGACTCCTCTTAATGATTTTTGGGCGATAACTGAGGATTCATTGCACACGTACAAAAAAAGTGCATATAGTTCTATGTTTGAAATGTTGTCATGTTTTTAACATGTTTTTATACCACAATAAAAATACGTCACAATGATTTTAAAACATATAAAAAAATTTACGTGTGGTTTCTTATGTTGCAACGATTGAATTCCCTAATTTCATGCTTAAGTGAAATCCAACAACCGAGGGAGGTGGTTGATCTGCAGTTCGTGGACCGACAAACATTGAAAGGAAGAAAACATAAAGAGGGGGGGCGGGCCGGTAGTCGATGCATGGTTGGGCCAATCACAAATACAAACATTTCATTTCATTATCTTGTTCGGGAGACACATTGGAATTTTGTACTCATAGCACTACTTTTAGGCTTTTCCGAACATGGGAGTCACACCACCACAAAGCTTCTTAGTAGTGAGCCGGCCCATTTAAGGGCCTGTTCTAAAGTCCTCCAACTTCACAAAACTTCACAAATTCAACTTCTTTTCCTAGCTTCTTGATCCATAGAGTGATTTCCTTTCGTTCGGGAGTTAAATCAGCTTCTAGATCACCATCTTGGGCAACCGACGGTTGTTTGGCTGTCTATCACCACATTGAGCCGGCCGGAACAAGCCCAGGATGGCTATCGAGGAGAAACGTGGTACTTGTTCTTAGCGATAGTTGGCTCTGGAGGGATGAATCGTTTTCTTTCGGGTAGCTGGACGAAACGTTATGTTTGGCAGCGGCAATTTGGTGGTAATATGGGTGAACTCCAAATTCTTGTTTCTGTAAACTGGGCAACCTCACTTTAGATTTTTGCCCTAGGATTGATCACAACTTCTTGCAGCTAGCTTCTTGCACCTATTTCGTTCGGCTCAGCTTCGCATGAGGAGTTTATGAAGCGTGGAGTGGGATGATTTCAAAAGAGGCCCTAGGACATACTAGGCCTCGTTTTGTCACAAGCTTCTCGAAGCTTCCGGCCTAGTTTTTATTTTATGTATTTTTCGTTCTTTTGTTCTTTTCCTTTTCCTTTCTAATTTTATTTTTTCATGAACGCTTAATAAATCTTTTTTTTTCAAATTTCTGATTATTTTCCGCAAAAAGATCATGGACATTTTGTGGAACCGTTTTTTTCAAACAAGAATTTTTTTAAAATTTGTGAGAATTTTTAAAATCCATTTTTTTAAATCCATGAACTGTATTTAAAATTCCTGATTTTTTTTCAAATATGTGTACTTTTTCATATCACGAACATTTAAAAAAATCATGTTTTTTTAAATTCGCTAACATGATCTAAAATCGTGAACTTTTCTAATTTGGATCATTTTTCGAATTTGTGAACTTTTTTATTTCACAATTTTTAAATTATATAAAAAAACTTTGGTATTTTTTTTTTGAAATGGTTAGTCGTTTTCTTTAAACAAGTAGTAGTTTCTGTTTTTTCCAGAGTAACATTTTTTTAGGGTCAAGTAACTTTTTATTTGTGAACTGTAGGGGAAAGTAACTAGTTTTTTTAGGGGTAGGGGCAAGTAACTAGTACTCGTATATACCGGAGGCAAACGTGGCCTAAAACGTACAGGCTACAGACTCCAGCGAGCGTACAATGAGCAACGCATTTGGGCCAGCCCATGCGAGCGGCGGCTGAGCGCGGTCGCGCCAACTGGCGCATAACGCACTGCCTGGAGCACATTCTCACAGGGCCATTCCGTAGAAAGCCCACGACCGGCAATTTCCCGGATAAAAAAAATCTGTTCGGCTATGGTCCTCTCCGTCCACGAATCATCACCAGGCCAAGCCGGCAACACGCCACTTCTTCTGGGAGAGGAATTCCCTCGAACACCGCGTGCGCGCATCCCGCGCGACCTCTGTCCGATCGAATGGCGGCAACGAGCTGAGCTAGGAGGGACTACGTGGCTCCAATGGCATCTCTGCCCCCCTTATCCGCCGCCGCTGCCTCTCTCCTGCGGCACCACGTCTGCTTCAGCCACCCCACTCCTTCCCGGAGCTGCTTCGCCGAGAGCGAGAGCCATGGATGCTGCGGCGGAGTGCCTGATGCCGGGCGCTGCACGAGGCTGCGGCTGCGGCGGAGGAGCCCGGTTCGCGCCAAGGTCGGCGAGGTGGAGAAGGACAAGGGCGCCGATTTGGGGCTCCGCGCGGACCAGCCCAAGAGCCTGCGGCGGCGCTTGCGGCTCAGGCCGCGGCTGCGCGTGCTGCGGTGGCGTCTCCTGCGTCTGCTGTCGCCGCGGGAGCTCGCGGGCGACGCCGCGGCGGCGCTGCGGCGGGCCATCCGTCGCGTGCCGCCGCCTGCGGCCGCGTCGGTCGTCCTGGGGGCTCTCCTGCTCGCCGCGCGGCTCACGCTGCCCAAAAACCCGGCCCAGGAGGTGGCCTACGCGGACCTCCTGGCGGGGCTGCGCGCGGGCGCCGTGACCGCCGCCGCGTTCGAGGAGGACTCGCGCCGCATCTACTTCAGCAAGGCCGAGGACGCCGGCAGCGGCGACGACGAGCGCGAGACCGGTAGGGGCGCCGCCGTGCCGAAGTGGCCGTACTACGCGAGGAGGGTGCCGCACGACGAGGGGTTCCTGCTGGGGCTGATGCGGGACGGCGGGGTGGACTACCGGTCTGCTCCGCGGCCGGCGGGGAGGCTGCTGGTGGACATGCTGACCACGCTGCTCACGCTGTGGTTCTCGCTGCTGCCGATGATGTGGTTCTTACAGAGGCAGATGTCGTCTGGGGGCAACGCGGACAAGCGCCGCCGGCCCAGGAAGCAGCAGGTCGGATTTGACGATGTCCAGGGCGTGGATGAAGCCAAGGAGGAGCTTGTCGAGGTGAATATGGCCTCTCTACTTCTTACTCATGACGATTGTTTTCTGTGATATCGATGATATGCAGACGAGTAGACAATAGACATAGAGTCCATTGACATAGCAGGTCAGCAAAATGCCAATCAATCAAGTTTAAGAAAGGAATCAACGAAATTTACACCCATATAACATGGATCTTAGAGTAGGGTCTTGCTAATCTTGTGGATTCTCATTTTTAGAGATCCAGGTGGACCGAGAGTTCACAATTGCATATGTCGATTACAAATGGTATTATTCTTGCCAGATAAACTTTTCCCGACTTGTGGCATTCTATTAAATTGCAAATACCAATCGTATGAGGAGGAACTTCGGAAAATAAGAAATGACACAGTAAGATCTGATCAAAGTTCCATGCAGTGGCACTTAAGCCTGCTTGCCTTATTGACTTGTTACTGGACTACAACGTGGTTCCTGTAGGAAATCGTATGTTTGCTCCCTTTTATTTGAAAAAGCCTCGTTTCAAGAAAAATGCCATGAGCATGTCTGAAATATGAATACATCATCAAATGTTTAGCAAAATGAACTGTAGAGTGCGGTGCATATGTACACTTGACAACCATGAGAAAAAACTCATGTCTGACTATGGCATCCGACCCGTTCGTGCGCAAGAAAAAAAGCCAGAAGGAAAATGTTGCCATGGCACGTTACGTGTACCCAACGTCCGGGACATCTAGATGCAGATTTGGAACCTTGAGGGTACCCCCTGACCCTCTTAGTTCAACTAAATGAACTAAAGTTTCAGAATTTACATCACTTTTGAAAATTTAGTTCATTTGGTTGAACTAAGAGCCGGAGGGTGCCCTAAAGGTTACAAATTTGCATTCCTACCGGGACACACCTTTTCGATCACTCTTTAAATTTGCAAAGGGGTAAAGACCAGCAAAACTAACGCTAAATGGGGTTACCCGGATGAAGATCTGCTGACTGGAGTAATTGGTGTATAAATTGTCAAAGTAGAGGGGAAAAACTGGAATTCACTCTATTAATAATTTTTTTTCTTCGAGAAAACGCGAAGGATCACTGTGTTTCATTTATAACCTTGTATCTATGGATTCTGCGCTATTGACTAGCTTTTTGATGCTAGGAATTGTATTGTTTTTAGCCGATGTGTTGTTTTTAGTTCTTCATACAGGAGTTAGTTATGTACTTCTATTGACTTAAAATTAACACAACACTCATAAACTGTTGTACACTATGATAATTTCTTAATGTAGATAGTGAGCTGCTTGCGTGGTTCACTGAATTACAAGAAGCTAGGAGCGAGATTACCCAGGGGTGTTCTGCTTGCTGGCCCTCCTGGAACCGGGAAAACTTTGCTGGCGAAGGCAGTTGCAGGAGAGGCTGGAATTCCATTCTTCTCTGTTTCTGCAAGTGAATTTGTTGAAATGTTTGTTGGAAGAGGAGCAGCCCGTGTAAGGGATTTGTTCAAGGAAGCCAAAGAAGCTGCTCCGTCAATCATTTTTATTGACGAGCTTGATGCTGTTGGTGGAAGCAGAGGTAGAAGTTTTAATGATGAAAGGGACCAAACCCTAAATCAGGTGTGGTTTAGCTCTCTTACTACGTTCTGTTTTCTTTGTGAAATCTTATTAACTGATGAACATATTATTGCTTTGTCTAGCTGCTTACTGAAATGGATGGTTTTGACTCGGACGTGAAAGTTATTGTCATGGCTGCTACTAATAGACCTAAGGCTCTGGATTCTGCTCTTTGTCGGCCTGGTCGCTTCTCAAGAAAGGTTTTTGTTGGTGTGCCTGATTTGGTGGGCCGCAGAAAGATTTTGGCTGTTCATCTCAGAAAAGTTCCTTTAGAAGAGGATTCCGAAATAATTTGTGATCTGGTTGCTAATGTGACGCCAGGATTGGTTGGTGCAGATCTAGCAAACATTGTTAATGAGGCTGCTCTACTAGCTGCTCGAAGAGGTAAGTTAAAGTCATCTTATATCATCAGATACATAAGACTTAGAGCAAGTCAATTGGTTCCTTATGCTTAAAGTATCATATTTGTTGCAAGCGAATTTTAATATCGCTTTATTAAGAAACGCTTGTTCCAAAGTGTAAAACCTGCAATTTTATGGTCCATTTTCAGTGGAACAGGGCAAGATTTGTGGTTCCTTTGTTGCTAGTACATTCTTTTATCAGTTTGACTCCACCGATGTTCTAATTTATTACTGAGAAATTATAATGTTACCTGCATTTCTGTTTTGTCTATTTCCCATGTTTTGGAAAGAGAGTTGTCTTGTAAAATGGTTAAGTTGATGAAATGTATGGTAGTTAAGAAGCTATATTATTGCAAGATTCTGAGGATGATTGTGTTCTGTCAAGGTGGCGATATTGTGGCCCGGGAGGATATAATGGATGCCATTGAGAGGGAAAAATATGGGGTCAATGGTAGACAAAAGGGTCCTGATTCTGCAAGAGAAGGCCTTACCAAGTTATTTCCATGGTTACCTAAACCTGGAAATAAACCATCAAATCCAGATGATTTTCAAGGACTTATGGGTTATCATACGTTAAGCTAACTGGAGTTTTTCAAGGTATCCACAATTTGCCACTTTTGATGATTTTGTTCATCGGCCTTTTCCTTTTAAATTCTTATAAGTAGCTTGACAAACTGATGACCTTCTAATTGAAACGATATATATGCTAAAGGAGCCAAAATTCACAATGCCAATTCAAAGTTGTTTCATTTTGGTGTGCTGCTGCTGCCTCTACACAGAATACAATCGACTTGCCCTGGGTCTATTTTTATGGGGGAAAAGGGGTTATCATGATCAACCTCCGGAGAAGATTTTGAAAAAAATAATAGTTCTAACTTGTGGTGCATGATAATGATAATTAGCGAAGAGACATGGGCAGATTATAAAAAATGTTTACACAGAGAGATTCCGAACATATGTAGGTAGGTAGAATGGATCGAGCGATACGTATATTTTCTGTCTCGGACGGATCGAACTCAAATCTACTTTTTCCTTGCAAAGACTGTCTTAGTGTTTCACCAACCAACATATCGTGCGCTGCAGGTGGAGCATATACGGCTGTGCTTTAGCATCTTATCACATCCTGCAATCCGGACGGTTCGATCTCTATCTCGATCGGGTCACGGAAATCCGGGCCGACCGATCTCGATCTCCCCGATCGGGCACCTTTAGTGGTTGAGGACCTGAAGAACCCTAACCACCAGACTAGGGCTGGCTCTCTCCTGCATGCGCACTCACACGCAAGCCACCATGCCATGCCATGCAAGGCTTCTCCAGCCTATAAATAGAGGGGTGGCCTCTTCTCACATTCCTTGAGCACAAGCCAGACAGCCACTCTCCAATCACCACTGGTTAGCTAGTGAGCTAATCATCACATATATATAAAACTTAACTAACAAGAGAGCTAGCCAGTATATGGGAAGGAGATCGTCGTTCTTCTGCGCTATATTCAGCTTCTCGCGGAGGTCAAGGCGGTACGCCTACGTCGACGACGAGGATAGCGACTGGGAGCAGTCGCCTGCGCCAGGGCTGCGCAAGGTCAGGTCCAGCGACGAGGACTCCGGGTGGTGGGTCGGCGAGCGCGACGTCGACCGGAAGGCCGCCGACTTCATCGCCAGGTTCCACCAGAGGAGCCTCGTCGCCTGAATGCCCAGCTGCCGCCACCTATACATGTATGTACATGCCCAGCTAGGGCGTACGTCCAGGTTATTGCATACAGGAAATAAGATCGATCTGCCGGGAGCTAGCGCGTACGTGCCTAGCTAGCTTCCCGATGAGCTGGTATTTATCTAGACATATCAACTGTGTTGGTATGCTATGTTATAGTATCTTCAGTGTGCAGTGTGTGTAAGTATGTAGTAGTATGTTCGTAAGTGGTGTGTCGAGTAATTGCAGAACAAGAGATGGTAAGGAATTTAATGAAATCATGTATGTTCCTATAGCACAAGCTGCTCTTACTCGTATACATATATGGACAACTTGAAATGCAGAAGTCCAGTGGTTGCTCAGTTTCCTTTCACGTATGTGTAGATTGACACACGCATGCACGTGCGAGCGTGTTAAGAACATCGACACGTGTGTGCTAAATCACCCATGCATGCCTCCACGGACTAATACTGAAAGAGAAGAGCTAGCAATTCAGAACGCAAATTGCGTTTTAATACGTTTCACTATTCTAATTTTTTATAAGAAATGGCCTTTATTATTTCTGTTTGAGAGCAATAAAATTGTCAATCGCAGTCTGCAAAAGTGTGTATGTTGTAGATTTATCACTGAAAACATGTTAATTCACATACCACACGGCAATTGCCATCGCAGAAGTGGTAACGGTAATGCTATCCGAAAAACAAAGTAACCGTAATGCACTCTATGCAACGATAAATATGCCGTTGTCCCAAGATTTTGTGATCAACAGCTAGGAGAAATATGAATTCGCATCGATGTACACTGTAGATTTTTATATTTTTGAGAATACATGTGCACCGTAGATTATCATGTTTCAGACGCATGTCATGGTAAGCAAAAACATAAAATGGAATAGCAAGGGATTTGGCAGCAATACAACATCCCATTATCCAAAGAAGGGCTATGGAAGCTGTTATTTTGTTTATCTAGAGTGCTGAACTTCAGAGGACCTATTTATTGATGCTTACCTGGGAAATACAACTTTTAAATTAATCAGCAGGTTGTACATATCGACACTTTATCAACAATAAACTCATCCTTCCAATGATCCTTTCTTTACGCAGGCAAATATTACAATGGACTAATTAAAGTATGTGTAGATTATTCACTCATCTGGTTTGTCATGACACCCATCATGGTATTGAAATTTAAGAGATTCTCACTTTGAAATGCGGTTGGCATGTTTTCTGAGGAAATGTTTTTTTTGAGTGTGCATTAGGGGTTAGGTATCGTGTTGAGATCTGGAGGTAAAGAGGTTTCCAGATCCTGTCCAATGCTAAGTGCACGTTATAGGTTTGGTTGAGCCTACCAGTGAGGATGGTATGCACTATGATTCTTGCCTGTACCTAAAGCTTTTGAGGGTGCATGCAACACAAACTGATTAAAGAATTGTTTGATATGTCAAAGTTAATTCTTCTCATAGTAGTGCACATCTCTTATTTATCTTAAATGTCCACCTGTAATTCTGTTCACTATTGAGACATTGTAAGACATTGCAGATTGCACCATCCTAATATTTTGTCAACCGAGACATTGCAAGTTTGAACAAATTGAATTCTCCTGCAACTTTTATACTGATAGGCAACTAATAATGTTTCAGTCTCTTTCCTTAAAAGAAGTCATGATATTTCATCTGATCGAATCCTATTGAAATTAGTAAATTTCACAAAACTACAGGTTTATTGTACAGACCATCCGAAAACTAGAGGTTTGGAGTACAGTCTCATACTAGAGGCCTACGGACCAATTATATATCATGAAACTACAAATTTAGAGGCCATTTCACACCAATTTTTAGGATCAATAATATCACAGAATCCGGCCCACATGGCATAATTCAATAATTGCTATATCTATAGTTCCGTGATATGATTGATCACAAATATCTTTAGTATTGTGATATTATGTATATTGAATATCTGCTCTGTTGAAATTGCAATGTAATTATTGTTTCTTTTGTTTCTATTTTGCAGATCCACAGAGAAGATAAGCATCAACTGACTATGGTATCAAAATCGTCCATGAACTAGGGGACCTGCTGGGTACAATTGCAAGGCAGCAAATATACAATTGAACTCTATCTGTGGAAGAGACTGCACTGTGCACTCAGTGGGACGGCAGACTGGTGCATTATTCGGTGAATTTTGATGCGACTCGACCAGCAGAAAACTGTTACAGATGATAATAGATTAGCATGTGAATGTGCAATACACGGTCCATGAATTTTACTAGTGACTCGGATCAATCTTACCCCCCGTAATTTTGATACAGGCACTTAAACCTGGTTTTGTTCCATATCTCACAATGTCAATAGTATAGTCTGCATTAGTTTACAAGATAGGGTCACACCGATTCTGCTTTACACGAACTTGCCATTTGGCTCACTTTGTACCGTCTAAGAGTTCCGCTGCAGTCGGATCCACAACAATGTCTAGTAGGATCGCAAGTAGACAGAATTGCTCAGCAGATCAGTCAATCTTTACGCCGTGCCACATTTCTGGTCATGTCATTCACATCTTCTGTTGCTCTGTAAATTGACTGTTTTGGATAGATTTGTTAGCTCTCAAATATGATAATTTTAAATTTACTGTATCTCATGGTAGTCCCTTTTCTTCAGCATTTGCTTGCTAACCCTGACAGTTTACTTGAGCATCAGGGTTTCCATGAGTGAGGATTGGGCGAGAAGGGTGCTGCAGGAGCAAGTGGATTCCCTGGCAGTTGGTCGGAGAACGACGCTGTCTGCTGCTTGACCTAGGAAAGCAGCCTGCTGTCAGGGACACACATCCATCCCGTCGCAACGCCGACATGACCTTAATAATTGGAAAGCCAGGCAAGGTCTGCAGAATCAGGACATATACCCTTTGAGGCTTTGAGTGCCATAGGGGAAGTTTGTTCTGCTCGAGAAAAAGGCAGAGAGAGCTTTGGTATGTGGATGCAGACCTGTCATGGACAGGAATCAAGGGCGTGGTTTGCCTTTTGGCGTGCCTTCTTCTGGGCTCCTTGTGCTGTTGTGACCATGTTCTGCTCTGGTTCTGCCTCGACACGCTTGTCCGTGCGCGGGATCAAACCGCGGGCTAAAGAGGGAATGAAAATGGGATTTTCCAGCTCATCTGTAGCTTTCGCTGTTTTGTTCCTGGCATCTGCAGCTCTCAATGGATTTCATCTTATCTTTCGTTCAAGGGCGGTTTTTTCTCGCTGCTGTTTTGCGGAACTGCTGGAGGTCATGTTCATGGCTTCCTGCTGATCGGCGCACCATCAGAGGTTAATAAGAAGAGAATAGAGCCATCTGGTACCTAACAGTCTTCAACTATGTTTGCGGATATGCCTCATGTTAATATATTGAAGCATTTCTCTAGGCTGTTTCATGTTTGTGCAAGGAGCTGGGCTAGCGGGGCGCTTTTACGCCTTGTAACTCTGGAAGCTACCAGCCGCAGGAATGGCTAATTGAAGAGACGCGTACAAACTGAAGGTGATGGTGCGTGCCATGTCACTTTTGCACTCCCAAGTTGCAAAGTGCCATGGAATTAGGACATGACGTGATGCTGGCACCAGAGATAAGCACACTGCATTATGTCTGCTAGATAACTGAGGAAGGGCATACGGCGTATATTGACAGGCACAATACTGAATATCCAGACAACACAAGCATACATAGCTACGGTTTTGTATATATACCGACCGAACATGCGCAGTGACTACGGTTTTGGTTTCGTATCGCATCGATTACACTGATGAAAAGGGGGAAAAAGATGAGATCGATGAGAATAAGGGAAAGAGGAAGACAAGTAAGATGATGAAGAATATTGTCGAGACTTTAGCAGAGAAAAGTGAGATGAAAGCGTTGCACGCACTGACTTGTGACTTTGAGTTGCTAGAGGCCTAGATCTCTGGGCGGGCCGATGGAATAGTTCTAGCCTTCTAGTAGTTGAGTTGCTTTCCGGACCCAGCTACAAAAAAGGGGCTCATTCTTCCCCTGTAGACGCCGTTTCAAGTGCTGTCCTCTCCTCATCAAATCCTGGTTCGATCGGTAGTGCGTGTGTCAATAGGCTTAATTAGCGACGGAGGTATCTACCAAGTAAGCTCATGTGCTGATTAATGGATGTGTTTAGCCAAACCATTTAAGCATGCGCATCTTTAATACCAGTAGAGATGTTTTTTGAGACTACTTCCTCCGTTCCTAAATATATGTCTTTTTAAAGATTTCACTATGATCTATATACAAATGTATATAGACATATTTTAGAGTGTGAATTCATTCATTTTGCTTCGTATGTAGTCCATGGTGTGATCTCTAGAAATATTTATATTTAGAAACGAACGGAGTAATATAGATTTAACAACCAAATAGATCTTTAGCTAGAATCGATGGGAGGGGTGGAAGCAATGAAAGCAAAACCAATAAACTCCCCTTTAACGACAGAGATTTAACAACTATGGTTAATAAAGTGCTTCTCATAAAATAGGATTTCGCCTGCTTTACCAATAAAGGCATACCATTGAACCATACAAGATGTTGAGACAACCCTCTTATAAAGCAAATCAAAGAAACTAGTAGACAACGCTAGCTTGTCGTGCAAAAGCAAAAGAGAACCACATCTCCTAGATGAAACCACCGGACTTTGTCCCCCCACCCATTGAATTGCCGATGCAAAGGACCATCTCCCCGGTCGCTGCAGACCGAGGATCGTCAACCTTGCTGGCAAGCAACATAATGGACCGATATAGTTGATGACACAATCACGTGTTTATGAGAGGAGGCAAATGAGATTGCCAAACGCAGAGCTGGGGATGCTTTGTGTCACTATCCAAGCCCACCCGAAGGTGATGCCATGCCCCAACTAGAAGGGAAATACGATCTTCGACAACACCCCCAAGAGGGTAATGCCACTCCGCCATTGTCAGCTCCCACATAACAACATGAGTTTTCACTTGAAGCACTGGTAGGAGGATGGAGGAAAATCATAGTGCTGCCCTTAGAAGGGATATGACATCTGCAGGTGTCGTCGACACTAGCACCGAAGTGCTGAGCTTTTGCTCGATACCTCTCTCCCCCTTTGTCAGGGACCCTGACCGTTGAGCCCACCAAAAGGCCATCGTGACAGGTCTGGGCTTCTAGATCTAGGTCGGAGCTTAGCCACCATCGCGAGCAACAACCTTGCTAGGGCCACCCACCGCTGCCCATCTCACCATCCACACGACCAAGGGGAGCAGCCAACACCGCCGACACGAGGCTCACTGAAGAGCTATTCATCCTCCTGACCTTGCAATGCCGTCATGTCGGCTTCAAACTCCCCCGCGAAGCTACCGTAGAACATGCCAAGGTAACATCTTTACAACTGCGAGACCCAATGTCAATCAAGAAGCCTTGGGCACCACAATAACCTAGATTTGAACCACTTCTGGCTTCAAGAGGCCATAACATACACTAGTAGAAAATGGGCCATCAGTCTTGGTTTTGAAGTGCCTTTAGTCCCGATTCTTCAACCGGGACTAAAGGCCCTCACTAATTGTCCCGGTTGGGTTACAAACCGGGTCTAAAGGGGTTCCACATGGCCGCTGTCGGACGCCAACCGGGACTACAAGGAAGCCACACGTCAGCACCAGCCATCACTGTTTTTTTGAAAGGACTATGTTTCATTTTGTGTTTTCATTTTCTTTTATATTTATATTGTATTTTCACACTGTTACACATATTAATATACAACATCAATACAAATTATGAAAGAACAACACCCAACATCAGTACAAATAAGATGGATGCAATAGACCAAGTTGAATTAATTAGAGGAAAATACAGACCACCATATTTTCCTCTAATTAATTCAACTTGGTCTATTGCATCTATCTAATTTGTACCGGTATATGTCATATAACAACTCATCATCATCATCTTAATCAACTCATCATCATTCAACATCAAACAACTCATCATCATCTTAATCAACTCCTCATCATTATAGTTATCACAAGGTTGAAACCTACTAGCTATTGCTCTCTCCTAGGTAAAATAGCATAAAAAGGTGAACTCCTGCATCTCCCCATTGAAGAATACAGATCAACCTATCTTCAACTTGTGGCTTGCGCAAGTTATAATCTCCAAGTGGTTGCCTGAATGCTTTATTGCCTTGCTCCATCCTTGGATTTTCATGATTTTCTCACTTCGAGATATCTTGTTTTACCAGGATAACTCATCGGCATTTTACATAAACTAACCATATTCAAATCACCTTTGGTAAACATCAAATTAGGCATGGTCTCTGGCGGGAGTACCTATTGAAGACCATAAGTTATAATAACATAGTTAGCAAACTAGTTTTATACTGATAGAACAATGTATGAAAAGGATGGACTAATGACACAAGAGTAAAAAAATTCTTACAAAGTTGTCTCTAGTGATGTTGTAAGGGTTTAACTTGTGCACTAGTGGCACATATCCATGATAAAATGTTACCAATCATGTAACTTTCATTATGATGCTGAACATCATGAATAAATGAGATGAGATGATATTTCTCCAAATAAGTAAGCTTGGAGTCATAACTGTAGTACGTCCGATCTATTATCTGTCGGGTAGTTCTTGTAGCACGAAAATAAAGTTATAATTAAAAATAAAGAAATTTAGTTGGGACGAGTACCAAATAATTTTCAATAATCAATATAAATTACCTAATAAATCTGCTGAAAAACGCACCTGAAGGTAGCACCGGAATCAAGTCATCCTCCGCATGCACCCAAATATCTATATTATTATCACGAACATCGTCATTACCAAGATCGAAGGTAATGTTCATGTCCTCATCCAACCCATACGCCTTGCAAAATGCTTTACAATTAGAACAACCAAAATATATGTGATTTTTGTTATTTTTCACCTTAACAACAAAAGTGTAATGCTTCTTTCTTAGGTGAGCTATCTTAGACTTTATACTACCCTTCTCTTTGAAATGAAACTTGTCCAAGACAGCGAATCTTGCATGACAGAAAACACACTAGTTGAATTGTACACAAGAAAATTAAAAGTTAATTAAAGCAAAACACACACGCCATATTTCATTAACAAAAAATACATATCGTCTTTACATACCATAATAATACTAAATTCTTCTGTTAGCTTGACTGTGAACAATGTATCGTTGTCCAGGTGATGATAAATGTCGCATATACCCCTATCATCCCAGCACAAAGGGTACTGAGGGATCATATCGTCATCAGACGACGTCGACATTTCCTGTGCTCATGATTCTAAGATTACAAATCGACGACAATTTTTTTAAGCAAGATCATCATATAATATCACTAATACATATGATATCACCGGCGATCATCGGGGACTCTTCATATAATATTATCATATAATATCACTAATACATCTTGAATAATCCAGTTAATGAAGCATTGAATATTATCACTAATATAGCTCGAATATTATCGAATAATCTAGTTCACTCGCGGTTCCTGAGGTGTGGGTGGTGGACACCCAAAGAGAAGAAACCATCATAGGATCATAGCTCGGGTGAGATCCCTGAAGGAACTGCCAGGTATTGGATAACCCGACGTCCAATGCAACCATGTAGCTACGGACATGCTCGTCCTCCTCCCTAACACGGCGACGTACCACCTCCTTGGTTGCCGTCTGCCTCTGTACCGATAGTGTCCCACACGACCGCCACCAAAGAAGCTTCGGGTTGATGACGAGACCCGGATTCCTCACCAAGCTGTGTGCCCGGAAGGTAGCATCCCCAGTGCCAGCCCGACGCAGCTCAGTCCCGGACATGGCGCCTCTCAAACTGGTTGTCGGTGCCGAGTGGATGACGACGGATGCGGGATGGGCATCATCGATGAGAACAAATTATGGGTATAGCAAATATCATTTTATTTAACAATAATAACAACAATACCATATTTAATAACAAATCCACACGCACACACTCGCACACAACATATACGACTAGCTAGCACGGGAACTGTCCTAGGAATATGAGGGAGATGCATAATGAATTAATGATGGCATTCCCTCTGTTTATCTTGTTGGACACCAAATTGACATGCTTCCAAAGCCTAAGGATGTGTATGTGTGTGTGTGGCACGCTGATACGTCTCCAACGTATCTATAATTTTTAATGATGGCATGCTATTATATTATCTGTTTTGGATGTTTTATATGCATTAATATGATATTTTATATTATTTTTGGGACTAACCTATTAATCTAGAGCCTAGTGCCAACTTTTTCTTCTTGTTTTTGAGTTTTGCAGATATGGAATATTAAACGGAGTCCAAACAGAATAAAACCTTCGGAAGGAATTTTTTTGGAAGGAAACAAATCAACCAGGCTTGGAGTGCACAGCAGGGCACGTGCCAGGGAGTCACAAGCCTGGTAGGCGCGCACACCTTGGCCTCGCCTAGCAGGCTTGCCGTCTCCCGGCAGGTCTCCTAACCCTATTTCTTGGCCTATAAATACTCAAATATTTCCCCAACATCAGAACGAGCCACGCAAATACTTTTCCACCGCCAGAAGCCTTCGTTCCCGAGAGATCCAATCTTGGAGCCTTTTCCGGTAATCTGTCGGAGGGGGTTTCGATCACGAAGGGCATCTACATCAACTCCATTGCCCCTCCGATGATGCGTGAGTAGTCCATCACAAACCTACGGGTCCATAACTAGTAGCTAGATGGCCGCTTCTCTCTCTTTGATCTTCAATACCATGTTCTTCATGATCTTCATGGGGATCTATCCGATGTAATCCTCTTTTGTGGTGTGTTTGTCAAGATCCGATGAATTGTGAGTTTATGTTCAGATTATCCATGAATCTTATTTGAATCTCCTCTGAATTCTTATATGCATGATTTCATATCCTTGCAAGTCTCTTCAAGTTATTGGTTTGGTTTGGCCAACTAGATTGGTAATTCTTGCAATGGGAGAAGTGCTTGGTTTTGGGTTCAATCTTGCGGTGTCCTCACCCAGTGACATAGTAGGGGTAGCGAGGCACGTATTGTATTGTTGCCATCAAGGGTAAAAAGATGGGGTTTTCATCATATTTCTTGATTTTATCCCTCTACATCATGTCATCTTTCTTAATGCGTTACTCTGTTCTTCATGAACTTAATACTCTAGATGCAGGCAGGAGTCGGTCGATGTGTGGAGTAATAGTAGTAGATGTAGAATTGTTTCTGTCTACTTGACACGGATGTGATGCTTATACGCATGATCATTTTCTTGGATAAGTACATGATTATTCACTTTTCTATCAATTGCTTGACAATAATTTGTTTACCCACCATGATCTTTTCCTTCAAGAGAGAAGCCTCTAGTGAAACCTATGGCCCCCGGGTCTACTTTTCATAATATACTTTCATATCTATAAACCAAAAACACCAAAAATACTTTGCTGCAATTTATTTATATTTTACTTTATGTTCTCATTTACATCTATCTCTTTCAGATCTAATCCTTGCAAATAATCGTGAAGGGATTGACAACCCCTTTATAGCGTTGGGTGCAAGAGTTTGATTGTTTGTGTAGGTGCATCCATTGGTGACTTGCTTGTTTGTGACGCCCCCAATTTCGTCCGTATGCTAAACATACACACAAAGCGTATGGCCAAGATTAGGGACTCACTGATCAATATCACAACACAACTCTAGATACAAATTAAAGTCATACAACTTCATATTACAAGCCAGGGGCCTCGAGGGCTCGAATATAAAGCTCGACAAGCACGAGTCAGCGGAAGCAAATAATATTTGAGTACAGACATAAGTTAAACAAGTTTTGCCTTAAAAAGGCTAACACAAACATAATGACGGATTGAAAGAGGCAAGGCCTCCTGCCTGGGAAACTCCTATCCTACTGCTGGTCAAGGGCCGCCTCCACGTAGTAGTAGGCTCCTGCGGTGGTGTAGTAGTCGTCTCCAGCGTACTCCATCTCCTGGGCTCCATTGTCTGAATGCAAAATCGCAACAAGGGGTGAAAGAGAAAGCAAAGCAGCGGTGAGTACTCATCCAAAGTACTCGCAAGACTGACATCAGAACTATGCTAAGTATGCATCATTATCAAGGAGTGGGGTTATATCTGGACTGACTACAGAAAGCAAGAATAGGGGAAGGCCTAGTCCTATCGAAGACTAGCATCTTCAACATCTTGCAGCATGAGAAGAGAGTAGACTGGTATCTCATATATAGTCATATTATTGTAGCAATTTTATTAAGTAACCACGCCCAGAGATTCTTCCTTGACTCCCTGCGAGGAAGCAATCCCGGAGCCACATTCATTTAAAGTAAATCACAATTATAGTTGTATAAGGTCAAGGTACAACTCCAAGTCGTCCTGTTACCATGGACACGGCTATTCGAATAGATAATTTCTTCCCTGCAGGGTTGCACAACATATTCCCCAACACGCCTGAGTCACCTCCGGTCGGACACACTTTTCTAGGTCATGCCCGGCCTCAGGATATCAGCATGTCATCGCCCCACCTAGGCTCAACGAAGAGGCCAGCCCGCCGGTCTAACTCCTAAGCGCGCAGGTTCGTGGGCCCACTTGCCGTTGCACTCCTGCACGATGCGTACGTGGCCGAAAGCAGACTTAGTACACTCAGTCCGGGAGCTATACCTTCCAGCCCAATCCGGCGCGCGCCGCTCCATTGCTGATGTCCGAAGAGCTTCGGCTGATACAACGATGCTGAGTACCCATAACTTATCCCATGTGAAGGTTAGTGCCTATTAGGCCAAAACGACCAACTCAGATCAAATACCCAACCCATTAGTATTTTATTAGTGCGGGGCAAGCTCGAACCATATTGTAGGTCGTCGCCCCGCCAATAACACTCGGGTGCTTTACCGGCGCACCCCACCAATATCTATCGCGGGTACCCTTGGGACCGACCCGTCTTTAACATGTTTCTGTAACCAGGTCATAGTAACTGTGTGTATAAAACATCAAGGCGAGAACTGAGGAATCACCCTCAATGGTCCCCGCTCGATGTAACCGCTAAGGTGGACGTTAGAGGAATCACCCTCGAGGGTCACACACTTGAGGGCTTGCACGACAAAGACATCATCGGGAATGGTGAAGGAGGAATCACCCTCGATAACCACGACCGACTAGATGCGCTACAGGGCTAGCATCATGAGTACTTCACGAGGTGTCACCCTCGATACTCGATAGTAGCACTGCAGAGTCATACAATTAAGGGGAGTGCGGTGATGTGAGGGGCCTGGCTTGTCGGTCGGTTGACCGAGTCTTCGAGTCGTTGAATCGTCGGGTCGTCGATAAGGAAGCAGGGGCAACAGGGACTAAGGGGTCACTTGGGATTCACTATCCAACCTATACTAAGCGGTTGGTATGATTGCAGGAATAGTAGGAGTTCATCAGAAATAGGCTATGCATCAGAATAGGAGCTAACTAAAACAGTAGCAAAATCTAATGCAAGAATGAGAGGGAAGGAAATTAGGTGATATCTGAATGCTCAAGGGGGGTTTGCTTGCCTTGCTACTTTGCTGCAAAAGGCTGGTTGTTAGGGGCGTAGTCATACTCGGCAGCAGCGTCAGTCTTGGGGTCTACCAGAGAGAAAAGGGGGGGAAACAATAAATATAAAGCACAAATGTGATCACAATGCATGACATGGCAATATGCAGGGCTAGGCATGCACTAACGCAGTACTACACGTCGCAGACAGGTCGGAAGAATATCTAACGATATTTTCCGGGTCTCGGGCTACTACCGGACAGATGAAACGAATGGAAAAGTTCCAAGCTTGCTATGCTAGGAGCACGCGGCAGACGAACGAACCGCGCATTCAGATTCGTAGAATTTTTCTAAACAACTTTCATGTTCAAAACTTTTTAATCCGGATTATAGTTTATTTTATATTAATTTTTAAATATTAAACAATATTCTAAAATTAAACAGATTATTTTAATTCAAAATTAGAATTATGACATCAACATGATGTCATGCTGACATCAACAGTCAACAGGGCTAGTTGACTGGCCAAACTAACCAGTGGGTCCCACAGGTCATACTCCCAGTTTTATTTAGATTTAACAATTAATTAAACCAATTAACTAATGGGGTGGGACCCAGCTGTCATTTACTGTTTAAATTAATTAATTAACATGATTAATTAAACAGGTTAATTAATTAACCTAATTAATCTTAATCACCTAATTAACTTAGTTAATTACCTAATTAATTAATTTACTAGTTAATTAGTTAATTTACTCCTAATTATTTATTATTTATTAATATATATTATTTATTTATTTATTATTATTATTTTGTTAAACAGGGGCATGGGCCCCTGTTGTCATTCTCACGGGGAGTGGGGTTAGTGGGGTAGTTAGTGGGGATTACCCCACTAACCAGATCGGGACCGGGGGTGGCCAGGGCTCACCGGTGGCTTGCCGGCGGCTAGGGGCGCCGACCGATGGGAGGGGGCGAGGCCCCGGTGGCCACGGCGACAGGGAGGGGCCCGGGGCCCGGCGGCGGCGTGAGGGCAGCAGTGGAGCGGGCGGTGCCGACGGTGGGTAAACGCGGGGTCAGGGACAAGCGGGCATGGCGGGGGCAGGCCGGAGCACGGCGGCCGACGCGTGGATGCGGGACAGGGGAAACGTGGGGCCGCAGCAACGGTGGCGATAGAGAGCGTTGGTGGGGCAGGGCCGCAGCGGCGGCGATGCGCGGGGCCGCGGGGGGCTCGCGGGCGGCGCCGACGGTGGGTAAACGCGGGCATGGCGCGGGAAGGGAGAGGGGGGAGGCCTTGGCCAGGGAGGCCTCACCGGCGTTGAAGGAGGGCAGGGGCGTCGAGGGTCGAGGGGGCCATCAGGGAGGAGCTTGAGGAGGGTTCGGGGCGGCGATGGGGCGGTCCGGCAGCGGCAATGGTCGAGCGGTCCGGTGGCGATGGTGGTCTGATGGGGAGGCGCCGGTGGGAGGAGGGGCGTCGGCGTCGGCGCCGTCTGGCGAGAGCGGGGTCGGGGGAGGCGCCCGATCCAGCGAGGGGAGGGGGGAGGGAATCGGGGGAGTGGGTGGGAGTTAGGGTTTCCAGGGGGATATGGGGGTTTAGTAGGCCAGTGGGTGGGCCGGCCTGGTGGGATGGCCGGTTGGGGAGGCCAGGCTGGGCCATGCCCAATGGGGAAGGGGTTTTCCTTTTCTTTTTGAATGATTTTATTACTATTTATTATTTTTAACAGTGTCTGCTTTAAATACTTAGAGGCTCTAAAGTACTTCGTCAAAACCCAATTCCATCTTTATAATTCCCTAGGGAATATTTGCAACCCATCCAACATTTTTAATTCTGATTTTGCACAACTTTTAAAACCACCTTTCAGACGGATTAAATTTGCAGCGAGTTTTGAACCAATGCGAGTTTAACAACAGTAAACGCGATGACGTGGCATCATTAGCATGGGATTACTATAGCTTAATTATCTGCATTACTGTAGCACAAAACCACGGCGTCACATTGTTCCTCCTACTAGATTGATACCTTGGTTCTCAACAACCGAGGGAAATACTTATGTACTTCGCTGCATCACCCTTTCCTCTTCATGAGAAAACCAATGCAAGCTCAAGAGGTAGCAAGAAGGATTTCTGGCGTCGTTGCGGAGGAAGATACACATCAAGCCTACCAAGTACCCATCACAAACTCATCTCTTGAATTCACATTATTTTCTGTTTTCCTCTTGTTTTCCTCTCCTCCAATTCTAAAACGGTTTCAGAACAAACCAAAAAGATTTTCCTTTTTATTCGCCCTTCTTCCGTTCGCCTTTTCGTTGCTATGTTTGCTTGTGTTACCATGTGCCTTCTATTTTCTTGCATCTTCGCTTGCTAAAAATCTACTGATATGGATCCTCATCCACCTGCTAATCTTTTCAACAGGCCAAATTATGATGAATCAATTGCTAGTGAGTTGAGTGCACTTGATTATCTCTATGAAGTTTTGCTTGAAAATCATGAAAGTTTTGATGAAGTGTTGAAAGAAGAAAATTATAAGGTGATTCGTGATATCTCCTTGAATTAAAAGCATGATTGCCATGTTGTTAGTATGAATTCTCTGAATGTCCATGATGCTAATGATATGCAAAACCACAAGCTTGGGGATGCTATGCTTGATGAAGATGAAATTTTTTGTTCCCCAAGTTTTGGTGATGACACGTATGCTATAATTGATCATGAAAAGAATCCTTTATGTGATAGTTATATTTTGAGATTCCTTCATGATTCTACTGAAAATCATTATGAGGGATAAACATATGCTTGTAGGAATTGCAATAATATCAAGTTTCCTCTCTATGTGTTCAAAGTTTTGAAGTTATGCTTGTTTTTCCTTCCTATGCTAGTTGATTCTTACTCCCATAAAATTTTTGATAAAAAAATCCCTATGCATAGGAAGTGGGTTAGAATTAAATGTGCTTGTAATGATATTCATGATGCTATCTTGAAAATTCCAATTACTACTTTTTATGTGAGCATCATTGAAATCATCATGCCTAGCTAGGGGCGTTAAACAATAGCGCTTGTTTGCAGGCAACCCAATTTTATTTTTATGTTATATTTTTTGCTTATATTTTTGTGTGTTTCACACATTATTACTTCTGTATTAATTGTGTTTTGGTGTTTTAATTAGTGTTTGAGCCAAGTAAAACCTTTGGAGTGATCTATGGTAGTTATTGATTTGATCTTGCTGAAAATCAGAAACTTTTGCGCTCAGTCCAGGAATTTTCTAAAAATTTCAGAGTGTAGAATAGATCTGATTTTTTTACAAAAGATTTATATATAAATTTCTTGGGTTTCCCTAATTGTTCAGAATTTTTTGAGTTACATAAGTATACGAAGTTTTCAGATTGCTACAGACTGTTCTGTTTTTGGCAGATTCTGTTTTCTTTGAGTTGTTTGCCTATTTTGATGAATCTATGGGTTGTATCATGTGGTATGAACACTGGAGAAGTTAGAATACAGTATTTATAACACCAATATAAATAAATAATTAGTTCACAACAGTACCTAAAGTGGTTATTTATTTTCTTATACTAACGGATCTCACGAGTTTTCTGTTAAGTTTTGTGTTGTGCAGTTTTCAAGTTTTGGGTAAAGATTTGATGGACTATGGAATAAGGAGTGGCAAGAGCCTAAGCTTGGGGATGCCCAAGGCACCCAAAGTCATATTCAAGGATGCCAAAGAGCCTAAGCTTGGGTATGCCCCAGAAGGCATCCCCTCTTTCGTCTTCAATCCATCGGTAAATTTACTTGAGGCTATATTTTTATTCATCACATGATATGTGTTTTGCTTGGAGCATATTGTATGATATGAGTCTTTGCTTTTTAGTTTTCCACAATCATCCTTTATGCACACATATTTTGAGATATATACGCTGAATCGTGAATTTATTAGAATACTCTATGTGCTTCACTTATATCTTTTGAGTTAGGCAATTTTGCTCTGTGTGCTTCACTTATATTTTTAGAGCACGGTGGTGTTTGCATTTTATAGAAATAATTGAATTCTAGTACCTCACTTATATTATTTTGAGAGTCTCTAAATATCATGGTAATTGGTCTAGGTTATGAATTTAGTCCTAATATGATAGGCATCCAAGAGGGATATAATAAAAACTTCCATATTAAGTGCATTGAGTGTTTATGAGAAGTTTGATTCCTTGCATAAAGTTTTGAGATATAAATATGGTAATGCTACGAGTCATGTTAGGAATTAATGGTGATTTGGTAAAAATACTTGTGTAAAGGTTTGTGGTTCTCGTAGCATGCACGTATGGTGAACCGTTATGTAAGGAAGTCGGAGCATGATTTGTTTATAGATTGTCGACCTTTGTGTGAGGGTCGGGAGAGCGCGATGGTTAACTCCTACCAACCTCTCCCCTAGGAGCATGCATTTAATACTTTGTCTCAATGAATAATAGGCTTTTTCAATAAGTAGGTGATTTCTTTATGACTAATGTTGAGTCCATGGATTATACGCACTCTCACCGTTCCACCTTTGCTAGCCTCTCTAGTACCGTGCAACTTTCGGCGGTGCAACAAACACCTTCCTCAAAACAGCCACCATATACCTTCCTCAAAACATCCACCATATATATTTCTTCAAAACAACCACCATACCTACCTATTATGGCATTTCCATAGCCATTCCGAGATATATTGCCATGCAACTTCCACTATTTCCTTTTATGACTTGCACCATCACTTCCATATTGCATATAGAGTCATATTTTGTCATAGGTATCGAGTTGTAATTTTCTTTTGAGTTGTAAGTAAATAAAAGTGTGATGATTATCATCATTAGAGCATGTCCCATGTGAGGAAAGTATGATGGAAGCTATGATTCCCTCACAAGTGGGGATGAGATTCCGGACTTTATGAAAAATAATAAAAGAGGCGAACGAAGCCCGAATAAAAAAATAAAAAAATAAAAGAGGCCTTAGATGCCCACCAAAAAATGAGAGAAAAGAGAGAAGGGGCATTGCAACTATCTTTTTCCACACTTGTGCTTCAAAGTAGCACCATGATCTTCATGATAGAGAGTCTCCTATTTTGTCACTTTCATATACTAGTGAGAATTTTTCTTTATGTAACTTGTCTTGTATATTCCAATGATGGGATTTCTCAAATTTCCCTAGGTCTCCATGAGCAAGCAAGTTGGATGCACCCCCACTTAGTTTCCTTTTGAGCTTTCATACACTTATAGCTCTAGTGCATCTGGTGCATGGCAATCCCTACTCACTCACATTGATATCTATTAGTGGGCATCTCCATAGCCCGTTGATATGCCTAGTTGATGTGAGACTATCTTCTCCTTTTCCTTGACAACCTCCACCATATTCTATTCCACCTATAGTGCTATATCCATGGCTCACGCTCATGTATTGCGTGAGAGTTGAAAACAATTGCTTGACTTGTCATCGAGGTTGTGCATGATATAAACACTTTGTGTGGGGAGGATGGAGCATAGCCAGACTATATGATATTGTAGGGATAACTTTCTTTTGCCATTATATTTTGAAGAGATACAATTTCTTTGCTAGTATGCTTGAAACATTATTGTTTTTATATCAATATTAAGCTTTTGTTTGAGTCTTACGGATCTGAATATTCATGCCACAATAGAGAATACTACATGGATAAATATGTTAGGTAGCACTCCACATCAAAAATTCTGTTTTTACCATTTACCTACTCGAGGATGAGCAAGAATTAAGCTTGGGGATGTTGATACGTCTCCAACGTATCTATAATTTTTGATGATGTCATGCTATTATATTATCTGTTTTGGATGTTTTATATGCATTAATATGCTATTTTATATTATTTTTGGGACTAACCTATTAATCTAGAGCCTAGTGCCACTTTCTGTTTTTTCCTTGTGTTTGAGTTTTGCACATATGGAATATTAAATGGAGTCCAAACGGAATAAAACCTTCGGAAGGAATTTTTTTGGAAGGAAACAAATCAACCAGGATTGGAGTGCATGCCAGGGCACCTGCCAGAGAATCACAAGCCTGGTAGGCGCGGCCCCCCTGGCCGCGCCTAGCAGGCTTGCATTCTCCCGGCAGGTCTCCTAACCCTATTTCTTGGCCTATAAATACCCAAATATTCCCCCAACATCAGAACGGGCCACGCAAATACTTTTCCTCCGCCAGAAGCCTCCGTTCCCGAGAGATCCAATCTTGGAGCCTTTTTCGGTAATCTGCCAGAGGGAGTTTTGATCACGGAGGGCATCTACATCAACTCCATTGCCCCTCCGATGCTGTGTGAGTACTCCACCATAGACCTATGGGTCCATAGCTTGTAGCTAGATGGCTTCTTCTCCCTCTTTGATCTTCAATACCATGTTCTTCATGGGGATCTATCCGATGTAATCCTCTTTTGTTGTGTGTTTGTCAAGATCCGATGAATTGTGAGTTTATGTTCAGATTATCCATGAATCTTATTTGAATCTCCTATGAATTCTTATATGCATGATTTCATATCCTTGCAAGTCTCTTTGAGTTACTTTTTTGGTCTGGCCAACTAGACTAGTAATTCTTGCAATGGAAGAAGTGCTTGGTTTTGGGTTCAATCTTGCGGTGTCCTCACCGAGTGACATAGTAGGGGTAGCGAGGCACGTATTGTATTGTTTCCATCAAGGGTAAAAAGATGGGGTTTTCATCATATTGCTTGAGTTTATCCCTCTACATCATGTCATCTTTCTTAATGCGTTACTCTGTTCTTCATGAACTTAATACTCTAGATGCAGGCAGGAGTCGGTCGATGTGTGGAGTAATAGTAGTAGATGCAGAATCATTTCGGTCTACTTGACATGGACGTGATGCTTATATGCATGATCATTGCCTTGGATAACTACATGATTATTCGATTTTCTATCAATTGCTTGACAGTAATTTGTTTACCCACCATGATATTTTCCTTCAAGAGAGAAGCCTCTAGTGAAACCTATGGCCCCCGGGTCTACTTTCCATAATATACTTTCAGATCTATAAACCAAAAATACCAAAAATACTTTGCTACAATTTATTTATCTTTTACTCTCCGTTCTCGTTTACATCTATCTCTTTCAGATCTAATCCTTGCAAATAACCGTGAAGGGATTGACAACCCCTTTATAGCGTTGGGTGCAAGAGTTTGATTGTTTGTGTAGGTGCATCCATTGGTGACTTGCTTGTTCCTCCTACTAAATTGATACATTGGTTCTCAACAATTGAGGGAAATGCTTATCTACTTTGCTGCATTACCCTTTTCTCTTCAAGGGAAAACCAACGGAAGCTCAAGAGATAGCACGCGCGCCCAAGAGCACATATAGCACTTAAAATCATGTAAGGTAGCAATTAAACAAGCATCTTCCTCACAGATCAACAAATCAACTTAAAATGCCATCTTAATTTTTGTGGGAAAAGAGAGAGATTTACATATGGTATATGCATGTTTAACTACAAAAATTACTAATTCCTAGAGCTGTAATGAGGAAGAATATTGGGGAGAAATGTGGACAATTAACCATGATGGAGAGAAATCATCTAACCAAACTAAAAATTTAGTTAGGGTTTCACTCGATCTATTTGCCTAGGAACATTAGTTCGAACATGCTTTAGAATCTACTATTAATTTTTGCCAAGATCGACCCAAAGGTCATAGAAACTTGCTCAATCACAGGTATCGTCACAAATCAAGTTGGTCATATCAAGAAAAATGACTTGTCAATATTTGTTATCGTGCATTGTCTAGCTCATGCCCGATTTATAGGTACTTCGATGACGGACACGAGCGTCGACGATGACCGTGCGGGGGGGGGGGGATAGGAGGAGGGGAACGGCGGTGTGGCTGGCGGCTCACCTAGGAGGAGGAGGAGGGGAGCAGGCTCGGGAACGCGACGGTGTCGGGGGCGGCGACGAGGAGCGAGCGGGCTTGGGGAAGAGGCGGCGTCGGGGGCGGCGACGAGGAGTGGGCTCAGGAAGGCGACGGCGAGGTCCAGCAGCCTGGCAGTGTCGAGGTTGTCGTCGGCACCGTCGGGGGAGAGGAGGGATTGGGGAAACTATAGATGGATTTGGAAAATTTGGTAAGTGCCGCTTATATAACCCCACCTTTAGTCCCGGTTGGTGGATCCAACCAGGACCAAAGGCCCCCCTTTAGTCCCGGTTGGAGCCACCAACCGGGACTAAAGCCCTGGGCTTCCCGCCCTTTCGCCTGGTGAAATTCACCTTTAGTTTCGGTTGGAGCCACCAACCGGGACTAAAGCCCTGTTCCTGGCACGCTGGAAGTTTAGTCCCACCTCGTCAAGCGAGGCGCGCTCGCAGTGGTTTATAAGCCCTGTCGTGGCCTTCATCTTGAGCTCCTCTCTATTGCGGGCATTACATGCCTAACACTCTCTCTGCCCTGTTGGGCCTACTTGTCCCGTGGGCCTGCATCCTGGGCCATGTATATTTGGGTTACTAGTCGTATGCACATCGTGGTGGCCTAGTAGGCGGGCATATTTTTATGTTATTTTTTTGCATATTAAAAGTTCTTAACAAAAAATACTTTATGGAATTTTTTGCTATTAAATTTTTTAACAAAAAAATACTTTACAAAAATTCTTTTTGCTATTAAAGTTTTTAACAAAAAATACTTTGATGATTTTAGTTGCATAAATTTTATATAATTTTAAGTTAATATTATTTTGATCATAACTAGAGGTTTATAAAAGCTTTTTAATTGATTCTTTTTGCTATTGAATAATATTATAGTTTTGTTTTAGTTGATCATAACAAAAAAATTACAAGTGATTATTTTTAGTTGATAATCTCTTTCGAAGTATTAAGGTTTCGGACGAAAACTCATCTATTACAAAGGGATTTCATTTTTAAACATATTTTAACTCCAGACTTTTTCTACATTCAATATGCACCATTCAAAGCCACGTCAACAATTTTCAGCCCTTTTCTGACTTCATTTGCTATTTTTCATGCATTTCATGATATATTTGAGCTAAATGACCCTGAATTTGAAAAGCACTGCAAATGAACTCTGAAAAGGTTGAAATTTGGCATGGTATCATAATTTCACCCACATAGCATGTGCCAAAAAGTTTAGAGGGTTACGGAAAAAAGTGGATGCACTTCTTGTACAAACTGGACAGTCTCTTTCAAAGTATCAGGGTTTCGGACGAAAACTCATCTATTACAAAGGGGTTTCATTTTTTAACATATTTTAACTCCAGACTTTTTCTGCATTTAATATGCACCATTCAAAGCTAGATCATCAATTTCAACCCTTTTCTGACTTCATTTGTTATTTTTCATGCATTTCATGATTTATTTTGAGCTAAATGACCCTGAATTTGAAAAGCACTGTAAATGAACTCTGAAAAGGTTGAAACTTGGCATGGTATCATAATTTCACCCACATAGCATGTGCTAAAGAGTTTAGAGGGTTACGGCAAAAACTGGATGCACTTGGTGTACAAACTGGACAATCTCTTTCGAAGTATCAGTGTTTCAGACAAAAACTCATCTATTAGAAAGGGATTTCATTTTTTTGACATGTAACTAAATTTACTTGAACAATCGTACCATCTGATATGTTGTCTTCACTAGAGAGAAAGTCTTCACTTTTTCTTCGCGTGTTTCCCTTGCTTATTGTGCCATAACCATGGGTAATCTTCATCATTTAACATGATGCTTGGGCCAGGCTTCACTTTGAAGGGAGGAATTTCATGAAACTTTTCATAATCTTCAGACATGTATGGCTTGTCCTTCAAACCATATGTTCCTTGCGTCATCTGCAAAGTCCCGCCACTTTCTCTTGATTTTTCTCCATCGTGACCCGTCAGCGGGTACTCTTAACTTCACGTCTTTCTTACGGTCTTCTGCGTGCCATCGCAACAACTTGGAATGATTTTTGTTTCTAAACAGATGTTTCAACTGTGGTATTATAGGAGCATACCACATCACCTTGGCAGGAACCCTCTTCCTGGGGCGCTCGCCCTCAACATCACCAGGGTCATCTCGTCTGATCTTATATCGCAATGCACCGCATATCGGGCATGCGTTCAAATTCTCGTACTCATCGCGGTAGAGGATGGTCATTGGGGCATGCATGTATCTTATGCACCTATAATCCTAGAGGGTAGAGAACCTTCTTTGCTTCGTACGTACTATCAGGCAATTCGTTATCCTTTGGAAGCTTATTCTTCATTATTTTCAGTAACTTTTCAAATCCCTTGTCAGATAAACCATTATTTGCCTTCCATTGCAGCAATTCCAGTGTGGTACCGAGCTTTGTGTTGCCATCCTCTCAATTTGGATACAACCCTTTTTTGTGATCCTCTAACATGCGATCGAACTTCAACTTCTCTCTTTTACTTTCACATTGTATTTGTGCATCAACAATGACCCGACGAAGATCATCATTGGGAACATCTGGTGCCTCTTGATCTTCAGCGTCCCCCGTTGCAGTATCACCATATTCATGGTACATAGGACGATAGTTGTCATCATCCTCTTATTCATTGTCTTCCATCATAACCCCTCATTCTCCATGCTTGGTCCAAACATTATAGTGTGGCATGAAACCCTTCTCAAGCAGGTGCAAGTGAAGGGTTTTCGGGGAAGAGTAATCCTTCGTATTCCCACAGACAGTACATGGACAATACATAAAACCATTCTGCTTGTTTGCCTCAGCCACTTCGAGAAAATTATGCAGGCCCTCAATGTAGTCGAAGGTGCATCGGTCATCGTACGTTCATTGCCAGTTCATCTGCATGCATTATATAATTAAGTATATAAAAACCATTAGAGAACATCATGAATAGAGAAGTGACCAAATTAATAAACTCCTCCACTACACACACTCCTCCACTAGAACCCACAAACGAATCTACTTCTAGAGCATTTGAAATGAGCTAAACTAGCACTGAGAGATGAAAGGATGAATTTGCTAACCTTGTAGAACACTTGTGTAGTTGGTGCACCACCAAACCTAGTCAAATCATAGGGAAAATGTAGCTTGGAGGTCGAGCTTGGAGAGGAGAAAGCTTAAGTGTGGCTCGGACATTTCATCAAACACCTCATGTGCATAGGAGGTGAGAACAGAGTAGGACACACCTCCCACATCCTTCCATGGCCAAAAAATAGAAGAGACGGGGGCGGGGGGGGGGGTATATATATAGGCAACAACTTTAGTCCCGGTTTGTGTCTAAACCTGGGACTAATGGCCTACCCTTTAGTCCTGGTTCTAGACACCAACCGGGACTAAAAGGCAACAACCCCTTTAGTCCCGGTTGGTGGCTGGAACCGAGACTAAAGGTCCCAGCAAACCGGGACTGATGCCTGCCGAGGCCCGACTGGCATCCTAGCCTCTCGAATCGGGACTGATGCTGCCAGGCACGCAAATCCAGTGCCCCGCCAGAGGCAAGGCACACTGTGCCTCGAGGACCTGTATCCATCGTCCATCCCCATCCAACAACGAGAAAACAAGCCATCATTCAAGCCCAAATAACCATTTCCTTCCTCACAGGGACGTCCTCCTCACATGAACGATGCGAGCACTCGCCGCAGCTCCTGTCGCGGCACTACAGGAAAGGGAGCGAGCTCCCGTCATAGCCCTGCATGAAAGGGAGAGGAGCCACTCTGGCTGCTCCTCCAGGGTGAGCTCCGGCGTGCTCCACAAGAGGAAACGATGGTGCCGCCCGCCTTTCATCTGCCCATCTCAGGCTGCTCCGTTCACCTCCCATCCGACTGCTGCCTCCGCCCCCTCCAACAACCTCCTATGCCCCTCCCCCTCCGTCATCCTCCCACGCTCCCTTTGGCGTCCTGCTCCGACGGCCACCGGCACCGTGAAGCTCGCAGCTGTGAGGCAGGAGGCGGTGGTAGGAGAGCGGCTCCGGGTACCCAGTCCGTCCGCGCAAATTTCCCTTGCTCTGCCTATCCCGCGCAATTTCCCATGTCCAGCCCGTGAAGCTGTCTCTCTGTCAGTCCCGTGTGTGTATCGTTTGGCTATGAAACAGAGTTGGCTTTCTGTTGGACGGGGATGGACAATGGATCCAGGTCCTCGAGGCACATCATGCCTTGCCTCTGATGAGGCACTGGATCTGTGTCCTGCTGCCAGTAGTCCCGGTTCGTAACACGATCGGGACTAATATTTTGATCTGGCCAGGACCAAAATCCTGTTTTCTACTAGTGATAGGCGGATAGGGTGACCAACTATCATCCTATTTCGAGAGATCCACCGCATCACCGTAACGCCCTCTGAGCTGGGGCACCCCATGCGAGCAACCAAGACTACATCCATGGAGGTAACTCTAGGGTAGCATCGCAAGTAAACCTGGGCATCCATCGGGCCGGGCCGGGCTTTATAAAGCCCGAACCAAAAATCTCAGGCCTGAGCCCGGCCTGGCCCTGCCAAAAAACACAATATACAGGCCCGAGCCCAGCCCGAACGGACTAAAAAGGTGATTTCCGGGCCTAGCCGGGCCTTCATGTAAAGTGACGTTTTTAGCAAGCCCGAGCCCGATCCGAACTGTTGCCCGGGATTGAAAACCCGGCCTGAACCCGGCCCAAACCTAAAGCCCGGCCCGGGTTTTTTGGGACGGGCTCGGTCCGGTTCGTCGGGCCGGGCTGCCCATGCCCAGGTGTAATCGCAAGCAAAGATGCTGGACCACACCGTTGGCTACCTACCGGTCTACCCCAGCCCATTGCCAAACATATGTGCATATGTTGGAAATATTCCTTAGAGGCAATAATAAAATGGTTATTATTGTATTTCCTTGTTCATGATAATTGTCTATTGTTCATGCTATAATTGTGTTAACCGGAAACCGTAATACATGTGTGAATACATAGACCACAACATGTCCCTAGTGAGCCTCTAGTTGACTAGCTCGTTGATCAATAGATGGTCACGGTTTCATGACCATGGACATTGGGTGTCGTTGATAACGGGATCACATCATTAGGAGAATGATGTGATGGACAAGACCCAATCCTAAGCATAGCACTAGATCGTGTAGTTCGTTTGCTAAAGCTTTTCAATGCCAAGTATCGTTTCCTTAGACCATGAGATTGTGCAACTCTCGGATACTGTAGGAATGCTTTGGGTGTGCCAAACATCACAACGTAACTGGGTGGCTATAAAGGTGCACTACGGGTATCTCCGAAAGTGTCTGTTGGGTTGGCACGAATCGAGACTGGGATTTGTCACTCCGTGTGACGGAGAGGTATCTTTGGGCCCACTCGGTAAGACATCATCATAATGAGCTCAATGTGACTAAGGAGTTAGTCACGGGATGATGTATTACGAAACGAGTAAAGAGACTTGCCGGTAACGAGATTGAACAAGGTATAGAGATACCGACGATCGAATCTCGGGCAAGTATCATACCGATAGACAAAGGGAATTGTATACGGGATTGATTGAATCCCCGACATCGTGGTTCATCCGATGAGATCATCGTGGAGCATGTGGGAGCCAACATGGGTATCCAGATCCCGTGGTTGGTTATTGGCCGGAGACGTGTCTCGGTCATGTCCACGTGTCTCCCGAACCCGTAGGGTCTACACACTTAAGGTTCGATGACGCTAGGGTTATAGGGAAATGGTATACATGATTAACGAAAGTTGTTTGGAGTCCCGGATGAGATCCCGGATGTCACGAGGAGCTCCGGAATGGTCCGGAGGTAAAGATTGATATATAGGAAGTCCAATTTTGGTCACCGGAAAGTTTTCGGGCTCATCGGTATTGTACCGTGAGTGCCGGGAGGGTGCCGGAGGACCCCCGGGAGGGGTGTGACGACCATAGGACTTTGTGGGCCCTTAGAGGAGGTGTGCCAGCCCTTATTGGTCTGGCCAAGACCTTCTAGAAAGGCCCATGCGGCTGGAGGAGTAGAGATAAGGGCAAAGGAGTTTGCAAAGGAGGAGATCCACCTCCCACCCTTGTGGGAGGTGGACTCTCCCTTTGATTCGGCCGAAGCTCCCCTCCTTGGAGGAGAGTCCAAGCCAGCCCTCCCTCTCCCTCGTCCTATATATACTTGAGGTTTTGGCCTTTTGAGAATAGTTCTGAACTCTCTCTCTCTCTCTCTCACGGCAAAGCCCTATCTCTCTTCTTCCTCCTCCGCAGCGCTTAGGCGAAACCCTGCCGGAATACCTTGCTACTCCACCACCACCATGCCGTCGTGCTACTGTTGGAGCCCTTCCCCAACCTCTCCTTCCTCCTTGCTGGATCAAGGCGTAGGAGACGTCACCGGGCTGCACGTGTGTTGAACGCGGAGGCGCCGTTGTTCGATGCTTCGATCGGAATCCACCGCGATCTGAATCGCTGCGAGTACGACTCCATCAACTGCGTTCTTGTAACGCTTCCGCTTAGCGATATTCAAAGGTATGAAGATGCAATCTCTCCCCACTAGTTTCTGGTTTCTCCATAGATAGATCTTGGTGACACGTAGGAAAATTTTGATTTACTACTACGTCTCCCAACAGTGGCATCGTGAGCTAGGTCTATGCGTAGAATCTATGCACGAGTAGAACACAAGTTGTTGTGGGCGTTGATTTTGTTAATTTTCTTACCACTACTAGTCTTATCTTGATTCGGCGGTATTGTGGGATGAAGCGGCCCGGACCGACTTTACACGTACACTTACGTGAGACTGGTTCCACCGCCTGACATGCACTTGTTGCATAAGGTGGCTAGCGGGTGTCTGTCTCTCCCACCTTAGTCGGATTGGATTCGATGAAAAGGGTCCTTATGAAGGGTAAATAGCAATTGGCATATCACATTGTGGTTTTGGCGTAGGTAAGAAACGTTCTTGCTAGTAACCTATAGCAGCCACGTAAAAACTTGCAACTACAAATTAGAGGACGTCTAACTTGTTTTTGCAGCATATGCCTTGTGATGTGATATGGCCAAAGGATGTGATGTGATGCATTGTGATGTATGAGATTGATCATGTTCTTGTAATAGGTTTCACGACTTGCATGTCGATGAGTATGACAACCGACAAGAGCCATAGGAGTTGTCTTATTTTATTGTATGACTTGCGTGTCAAGCATAAACGCCATGTAATTACTTTACTTTATTGCTAAACGTTAGCCATAGTAGTAGAAGTAATAGTTGGCGAGACAACTTCATGAAGACACGATGATGGAGATCATGGTGTCGTGCCGGTGACAGTGATGATCATGGTGCCCCGAAGATGGAGATCAAAGGAGCAAGATGATATTGGCCATATCATGTCACTATATTGATTGCATGTGATGTTTATCATGTTTACAACTTATTTGCATAGAACGACGGTAGTAAACAAGATGATCTCTCACTAAAATTTCAAGAAAAGTGTTCACCCTAACTGTGCACCGTTGCTAAGGATCGTTGTTCCAAAGCACCACATGATGATCGGGTGTGATAGGTTCTAATGTTCGCATACAACGGGTGTAAGCCAAATTTACACACGCGGAACACTTAGGTTGACTTGACGAGCCTAGCATGTATAGACATGGCCTCGGAACAAGGAAGACCGAAAGGTCGAACATGAGTCGTATAGAAGATACGATCAACATGGAGATGTTCACCATGGATGACTAGTCCGTCTCACGTGATGATCGGACACGGGCTAGTTGACATGGATCATGTGTCACTTGGATGACTAGAGAGATGTCTATCTAAGTGGGAGTTCATTAAATAATTTGATTATGTGAACTTAATTATCATGAAATTAGTCTAAAATTATCTTTACAATCTATATTGTAGATCCAATGGCCAACGCGAATGTCACCCTCAATTTCAACACGTTCCTAGAGAAAACCAAGCTAAAATATGATGGAAGCAACTATGCGGACTGGGTCCGTGGCTTGAGGATCATCCTCATAGCTTCCAAGAAATTGTATGTACTTGATGCACCACTAGGTGACCCACCCCTTCTCCCAGCAGAGCAAGACGTTGCGAACGCTTGGCATTCTCGCTGCGATGATTACTCCCTTGTTCAGTGTGGCATGCTTTATAGTTTAGAACCGGGGCTCCAAAAGCGTTTTGAGCAACATGGAGCATATGAGATGTTCCAAGAGCTGAAACTGGTTTTCCAAGCTCATGCCCGGGTCGAGAGATATGACGTCTCCGACAAGTTCTTCAGTTGTAAGATGGAGGAGAATAGTTCTGTCAGTGAGCACATCCTCAAGATGTCTGGGCTACACAACCGCTTGACTCAGCTCGGAGTTAATCTCCCGGATGACTCGGTCATTGACAGAATCCTCCAGTCGCTTCCACCTAGCTACAAGAGCTTTGTGATGAACTACAACATGCAAGGGATGGAGAAGTCCATTCCTGAGTTGTACTCGATGCTGAAATCAGCGGAGGTCGAGATCAAAAAGGAGCATCAAGTGTTGATGGTGAATAAGACCACTAGTTTCAAGAAAGGCAAGGGTAAGAAGAACTTCAAGAAGGACGGCAAAGCTGTTGCCGCACCCGATAAGCAAGTTGCTGGGAAGAAGAAGAACAAGCATGGACCCAAGCCTGAGACTGAGTGCTTTTATTGCAAGGGTACCGGTCACTCGAAGCGGAACTGCCCCAAGTACTTAGCGGATAAGAAGGACAACAACATTGAAGGTATATGTGATATACTTGTTATTGATGTGTACCTAACCAGCGCTCGCAGTAGCTCCTGGGTATTTGATACCGGTGCAGTTGCTCACATTTGTAACTCCAAGCAGGAGCTACGGCATAAGCGGAGGCTGGCAAAGGACGAGGTGACGATGCGCGTCGGGAATGGTTCCAAGGTCGATGTGATCGCCGTCGGCACGCTACCTCTACCTCTACCTTCGGGATTAGTGTTAAACCTTAATAATTGTTATTTAGTACCAGCTTTGAGCATGAACATTGTATCTGGATCTCGCTTGATGCGAGATGGCTACTCATTTAAATCTGAGAATAATGGTTGTTCTATTTATATGAGAGAAATGTTTTATGGTCATGCCCCGCTGGTCAATGGTTTATTTTTGATGAATCTCGACCATGATGTTACACATGTCCATAGTGTGAGTACCAAAAAGTGTAAGGTTGATAACGATAGTCCCACTTACATGTGGCACTGCCGCCTTGGTCATATTGGTGTCAAACGCATGAAGAAGCTCCACACTGACGGACTTTTGGAGTCTCTTGATTTTGAATCATTTGACACGTGCGAACCATGCCTCATGGGCAAGATGACCAAGACTCCGTTCTCCGGAACAATGGAGCGAGCAACTGACTTGTTGGAAATAATACATACCGATGTATGTGGTCCAATGAGTGTCGAGGCTCGTGGTGGCTACCGTTGTGTTCTCACCCTCACTGATGACTTGAGTAGATATGGGTATGTCTACTTAATGAAACATAAGTCTGAAACTTTTGAAAGGTTCAAGGAATTTCAGAGTGAGGTAGAGAATCAACGTGATAGGAAAATAAAGTGCCTACGATCTGATCGTGGTGGAGAATATTTAAGTCACGAGTTTGGCACGCACCTAAGGAAATGTGGAATTGTTTCACAACTCATGCCGCCTGGCACACCTCAGCGAAATGGTGTGTCTGAACGTCGTAATCGCACTCTATTAGATATGGTACGATCTATGATGTCTCTTACCGACTTACCGCTATCATTTCGGGGATATGCATTAGAGACTGCCGCATTCACTTTAAATAGGGCACCGTCAAAATCCGTTGAGACGACACCGTATGAATTATGGTTTGGAAAGAAACCTAAGTTGTCGTTTCTAAAAGTTTGGGGATGCGATGCTTATGTGAAGAAACTTCAACTTGAGAAGCTCGAACCCAAAGCGGAAAAGTGCGTCTTCATAGGATATCCCAAAGAGACTATTGGGTATACCTTCTACCTACGATCCGAGGGCAAAGTATTTGTTGCCAAGAATGGATCCTTTCTTGAGAAAGAGTTTCTCTCGAAAGAAGTAAGTGGAAGGAAAATAGAACTTGATGAGGTAATTGTACCTCCACTCGAACCAGAGAGTAGCACAGCACAGGAAGTTGTTTCTATGGAGCCTACACCGGCTGGAGAGGAAGTTAATGATGATGATCATGAAACTTCAGATCAAGTTACTATTGAACGTTGAAGGCCCACTAGGACACGTTCCGCACCAGAGTGGTATGGCAACCCTGTCCTAGAGATCATGTTGTTAGACAACGGCGAACCTTCGAACTATAAAGAAGCGATCGCAGGCCCGGATTCCAACAAATGGCTTGAAGCCATGAAATCCGAGATAGGATCCGTGTATGAGAACAAAGTATGGACTTTGGTGGACTTTCCTGATGATAAGCAAGCCATTGAAAATAAATGGATCTTTAAGAAGAAGACTGACGTGGATGGTAACATGACCATCTATAAGGCTCGACTTGTTGCTAAGGGTTATTGACAAGTTCAAGGAGTTGACTACGATGAGACTTTCTCACCCGTAGCGATGCTGAAGTCTGTCCTAATCATGTTAGCAATTTCCGCATTTTATGATTATGAGATCTGGCAAATGGACGTCAAAACAGCATTCCTTAATGGCTTCCTCAAGGAAGAACTGTATATGATGCACCCGGAAGGTTTTGTCGATCCTAAATATGCTAACAAAGTATGCAAGCTCCAGCGCTCCATCTATGGGCTGGTGCAAGCATCTTGGAGTTGTAACATTCGCTTCAATGAAGTGATTAAAGCATTTGAATTTGTACAGGTTTATGGAGAACCCTGTATTTACAAGAAAGTGAGTGGGAGCTCTGTAGCATTTCTCGTATTATATGTGGATGACATACTGATAATGGGAAATGATATAGAACTCTTGGAAAGTATAAAGGCCTACTTGAATAAGTGTTTTTCAATGAAGGACCTTGGAGAAGCTGCTTACATATTAGGTATTAAGATCTATAGAGATAGATCGAGGCACCTCATAGGTCTTTCACAAAGCACATACCTTGAAAAGATATTGAAGAAGTTCAATATGGATCAGTCCAAGAAGGGGTTCTTGCCTGTGTTACAAGGTGTGAGATTGAGTATGACTCAATGCCCGACCACGGCAAAGGATAGAGAAGAGATGAGTGTCATCCCCTATGCTTCAGCCATAGGCTCTATTATGCATGACATGCTATGTACCAGACTTGATGTGAACCTTGCCATAAGTTTGGTAGGGAGGTACCAAAGTGATCCCGGAGCGGAACACTGGACAGCGGTCAAGAATATCCTGAAGTACCTGAAAAGGACAAAGGACATGTTTCTCGTATATGGAGGTGCCGAAGAGCTCGTCGTAAAGGGTTACGTCGATGCTAGCTTCGACACAGATCTGACGACTCCAAGTCGCAAACCGGATACGTGTATGTTTTGAACGGAGGGGCAGTCAGTTGGTGCAGCAGCAAACAAAGCGTCGTGGCGGCATCTACATGTGAAGCGGAGTACATAGCTGCTTCGGAAGCAGCAAAGGAAGGAGTCTGGATGAAGGAGTTCATCACCGACCTAGGAGTAATTCCAAGTGTGTCGGGCCCGATGACTCTATTCTGTGACAACACTGGAGCTATTGCCCTTGCGAAGGAGCCCAGGTTTCACAAGAAGACAAGACACATCAAGCGCCGCTTCAACTCCATCCGTGATTACATTCAGGAGGGAGATATAGATAATTGCAAAGTGCATACGGATCTGAATGTCGCAGATCCGTTGACTAAACCTCTCTCATGAGCAAAACATGATCAACACCACAATGCTATGGGTGTTCGATTCATCACAATGTAACTAGATTATTGACTCTAGTGCAAGTGGGAGACTGTTGGAAATATGCCCTAGAGGCAATAATAAAATGGGCATTATTGTATTTCCTTGTTCATGATAATTGTCCATTGTTCATGCTATAATTGTGTTAACCGGAAACCGTAATACATGTGTGAATACATAGACCACAACATGTCCCTAGTGAGCCTCTAGTTGACTAGCTCGTTGATCAATAGATGGTCACGGTTTCATGACCATGGACATTGGATGTCGTTGATAACGGGATCACATCATTAGGAGAATGATGTGATGGACAAGACCCAATCCTAAGCATAGCACTAGATCATGTAGTTCGTTTGCTAAAGCTTTTCAATGTCAAGTATCGTTTCCTTAGACCATGAGATTGTGCAACTCCCGGATACCGTAGGAATGCTTTGGGTGTGCCAAACGTCACAACGTAACTAGGTGGCTATAAAGGTGCACTACGGGTATCTCCGAAAGTGTCTGTTGGGTTGGCATGAATCGAGACTGTGATTTGTCACTCCGTGTGACGGAGAGGTATCTCTGGGCCCACTCGGTAAGACATCATCATAATGAGCTCAATGTGACTAAGGAGTTAGTCACGGGATGATGTATTATGGAACGAGTAAAGAGACTTGCCGGTAACAAGATTGAACAAGGTATAGAGATACCGACGATCGAATCTCGGGCAAGTATCATACCGATAGACAAAGGGAATTGTATACGGGATTGATTGAATCCCCGACATCGTGGTTCATCCGATGAGATCATCGTGGAGCATGTGGGAGCCAACATGGGTATCCAGATCCCGCGGTTGGTTATTGGCCGGAGAAGTGTCTCGGTCATGTCCACGTGTCTCCCGAACCCGTAGGGTCTACACACTTAAGGTTCGATGATGCTAGGGTTATAGGGAAATGGTATACGTGATTACCGAAAGTTGTTCGGAGTCCCGTATGAGATCCCGGACGTCACAAGGAGCTCTGGAATGGTCTGGAGGTAAAGATTGATATATAGGAAGTCCAGTATTGGTCACCGGAAAGTTTTCGGGCTCATCGGTATTGTACCATGAGTGCCGGGAGGGTGCCGAAGGACCCCCGGGAGGGGTGTGACGACCATAGGACTTTGTGGGCCCTTAGAGTAGGTGTGCCAGCCCTTATTGGGCTTGCCAAGACCTTCTAGAAAGGCCCATGCGGCTGGAGGAGTAGAGATAAGGGCAAAGGAGTTTGAAAAGGAGGAGATCCACCTCCCTTGTGGGAGGTGGACTCTCCCTTTGATTCGGCCGAAGCTCTCCTCCTTGGAGGAGAGACCAAGCCAGCCCTCCCTCTCCCTCCTCCTATATATACTTGAGGTTTTGGCCTTTTGAGAACAGTTCTGAACTCTCTCTCTCACGACAAAGCCCTATCTCTCTTCTTCCTCCTCCGCAGCGCTTAGGCGAAGCCCTGCCGGAATACCTTGCTACTCCACCACCACCACGCCGTCGTGCTTCTGTTGGAGCCCTTCCCCAACCTCTCCTTCCTCCTTGCTGGATCAAGGCGTAGGAGACGTCACCGGGCTGCACGTGTGTTGAATTCGGAGGCGCCGTTGTTCGGCGCTTAGATCGGAATCCATCGCGATCTGAATCGCTGCGAGTACGACTCCATCAACCGCGTTCTTGTAACGCTTCCGCCTAGCGATCTTTAAAGGTATGAAGATGCAATCTCTCCCCACTCGTTGTTGGTTTCTCCATAGATAGATCTTGGTGACACGTAGGAAAATTTTGATTTACTACTACGCCTCCCAACAGTATAACCCACCACCACGACGAGAAACGCCAAGAGGGCGCCTCTCTACAACTGTCATCGTGCGCCTAACGGTTTTTCCTGGTAGCCACTCGGGAATGATGAAGGAGGAGGGGAGCTTTGAACCATTGATGTTCGAAATGGAAGCGTAGTGTATGTGCTTCCCCAAGTTGTACGTTGAAAAATTAACTAATGTGGGTAAATCATGAATTATGAGTACAAAAAATGACTGGTATTTGTAGACATAGAATACATGGATGCTTCAAAAAAGCACGCACGCATGTGTGCTAAATTAAATTAATTCTCTCTTCTGTTCTTTTAGAAAACTCGGAATAGTTTGGGCACTAGATTTGTTCAGGCGATAGAAAGAATAACAGAAAGCATCTCAATTTTTTATTACTGAAATTTTTATGTACTTAGTTTATAAATGAGGTGTGAAGAATTAAGTGAAATAAGAAAATACTGACTATACATATGGTGAAAACATGCAAAAGATGGTTATGTAAAAAATATAATCATAAACCACCGAGTAGGGCGTTTTGGAGCTCGGCCTTCATGGAGCCCTTTATTTTTGAAAAAAAAACAAAATCCAAACTTCCTGGTTTCAAAAAAATCTGAAAAAAATATGCAACCACACAACGTTGAATTTTGTATGTGTGCAAAAAATCAGGATGAAATAAATTGAGATGTGATCTCTGCAAAAAGAACAAATTCATGTACTTTTGGGATGAATAGTATCATGTGTTAAAAATTTATAAATTTATCTTTTTTGCACAGACTTCGTTTCAACGTATTTGGTCCTAAAAAATTACATACATGTGTGTTATGCCTCCATGTATATCCATATTTTTCAGATTCTTTTGTGGTGTAAAAATATGAATTTTCATGAATTTTGGGGTTTTCAAAAACTGGCCTCCATGGAGGCCGATCTTCAAAAGGCATTTTTCGTAAACCACCCCGATACCAAAAAAAGTCTTAGAGAGGCAAACACCACAATCCACGAGCATAAATCGCATCTACAAAGGCATGATCATTGATAGCAGCTGGCTCTTTGTCTTACCATGTAGGATAATCACTAATGTGGGAGAGAGCGAAGAGGGGAAGGGCAGAGAATAGAAGTCTCTTGAACAAGAGAATCTTAAGAGTGACTAGTAGAAAAAGTCCCATTTGTCCCGGTTCTGGAACCGGGACTAAAGTGTCGGGACTAAAGCCCAAAACCTTTAGTCCCGGTTCTCTTACAAACCGGGACCGAAGGGGCTCCACGTGGCCTCTGTGGGGAGACCAGACAGGAGGACCTTTAGTCCCGGTTGGTAACACCAACCGGGACCAACAGGCATCCACGCGTCAGCATCTGGCAGTTGCTTGTTTTTTTGAAAGGGAGGGGGGTTTAGGGGGTTTTAGAGAGTTAATTTAGGGGTTTTAATATTGTTATAGCTAGCTAATTGATAAAGAGAAGTGTCTCTTTCTCCGTGCTTGGTTGACGCTAGCTACTATAGAGAGAACTCAACACGCTATCTAGTAAGCAAATGAAGAAACCATTAAGTACAGAAGATCGTCATGAACATATAGAGATAGAAGTGATCGACCTCTGTTTCTCCGAGAGATTGGTCGTATGACAAGTTTTTGTATATATATCCGACGCTACTAGCTATATATATAAAATATAAGATCTCTTACAATCCCAAACATCTAATGTCCAATTGCATATGGTATTCTCCGGCTTTATTGATGACGTGGTCAAGAAAGAATCCCGCCAATTCTTCTTGAATTGCTCGTATGCGATCATGTGATAGGAGTTCATCCGGCATCTTCCACATCTAATTTGAAGAAGGGGGTCAATACATATATACGGTAATAAAATAAAAGTGTGAATATTATTGCTTACGCACTTGAAATTGTTTTTCAGAGTAGCCCCGCTTAGGGGTCGTCGCGTTGTAGATGAACTCGCAAACGTAGTATCCACATAAATTAGTCCCGTCTTCCTGCCACAAGCACTTTACGAGAAATAGAGTTCAATCCAACTGATAATCAAGCATGATAAATGGTATTGATGACACTAGAATCAATGGGAGATGCGCGGAACTAGCTAGTAGTACTTACTTTTGGGTGTGTAAATCGCAGCTCCCTTGGCAGTGCCGGAACAATTGTTGTGAACTCTTTCCAAACCCTGCCAGACAAAAATAATAATTACTTGATATCAGGAAATGAACAAATTAAAGTTGCCGATATGATGCGATAATGATCGATTGAACTTACTTCTGGAGAATTTTAGTCATGTCCGCATAATTCTGGGGATCTTTTCGTTTAGAGTCTAAGACGATTACTAGTCCCTGCTCAACCTGAATCTCTAGCAGAATAAAGTGGAAACTACGCACGCATGCATAACTCATCAATTACATTACTATAAACCTCGAGTAATAAGGGAAACCGAATATGCACAAGACAGTAACACTCACTTGAAGTTGTAAGGAAAGCGTATTGTCCCTTTGTTTTGATTTTTAAGCAACGATTCTAGCAAGTTCCCTCGGTTTGTGTGGGATAATGTTTTAAATTATGCTCATGTATGACATCTGGGTTAATGAACCCAATGTCATACATTTGTGCTTTTCTACATTCGACGATCTTCAATCTGCATAATATAGTAGTAAGGATAATTATATATACATGCAATGAAAGAGCTGAGCTATATACATAGAGAGACTTAATTACAGAAGTAGTACTTACAAACAGTAGCAAGTCACGATTGTTTTGTCGATGGCCTTATGATTGTATAACTTCCATATCTCCTCAAATTCAATATTCAACATTTCAGTTCCAACGAGGTTGTGCTGAGCTTTGACTGACAGTACCAAAGAATCCTTCTCAAACTTGCGGCAGCTTTGCATGTACCATTTATGGAATATTCGCATCATCATTGTTAGAGGAGGAGGATCGGGTTTGACGAGAGGATGCCCGTACCGGTATTTGAATTCGTCCACCTCCAACTGCTCAAATAGTACATCATCGCTCAGGTAATCACCAGGTTTGGTACCGGGGACCATCCCTGGATGATTAGCGACGATATCGCTAGAAACCTTAAGCGGGGGGCACGATTGGTTCGCCTGTTCCCAAGATGGGGAATTTTTTTCCCACTTCTTCGTTTTGCTAACTTTGCATCACTGGAAGTACTTCCCAACCGCCGCGCACCTTGATATGTCTTTTTAAGAGTGCGAACATAGTTGGAATCCAGCGGAGGTAGTGGTGGTCGCTTCAGGGCATCGATAGTGTGCATCGCTTTCACCGGATCTATCTTCTCCTTCGGAGTTGGAGTTTTCTTTTCAAAATGGTCCCTCACTTCGGCCTGACTTATCTTCTTGTTTTCAGACTCGGTCCTCTCATACGGTAAATTTTCCAGAGGCTTGAGAGATGGACCGTATCTGTATCCCTGCTGCCTATGCTTGTACTGCTAGCCGCCGAAGCGGCGGCGGCTCCATTCCGTTGTTGCTTACTAGGCGTCGGAGGAGCCGCGGTGGCGGCATCTGTCTTCCGCCGTCGCCGACGAGGCCGAGGAGGAGGCGTACTGCTCCGACGTGCCAGAGTAGGCGAAGGAGGAGGCGAAGTGCCCCCACGTGCCGGAGGAGCCGGAGAAGGAGGCGGTGTTCCCTGATCACTCGCCAGAGGAGGAGGAGGAGGAGGAGCCGGAGTGCCCTGGTTCGCCTGAGGAGAAGGAGGAGGCGGAGGCGTCCAATTTGGAAGCTTGATGTACTCCTTCTGCCATAGACATGTACTCCTCAGGGGATGAACCAGCTTATTCTCTCCTTCACCTATATAGTGGTCAAGCTCGAGCTCCTCAAATTCCAGCATTACTACATCCACCATCACAACAGCATAGCCATGTGGAATCGGATGGCAGTGAAAAGTTCCGTTGGGTTGAGGAGGTGCAAAAGAGCCGACAGCCGCCTTGAAAGTGAGGTTCCGGCATTTCGTCATAAGCTCGCAATGTTGAGCCTCCGTGATAGTATCCACGGGGTAGCTAGGAGACGTGAAGTCGGGCTGAACGGGCTCCATGGAAGCGACCCTGCTTCTCCGCTGAGATGGCGGGGTAGTAGCTTCTGGGGTAGCTTCGTGCCACTGAGATGGTTGGCCGGCAGCTCGCTGGCTCTCAGCTTCCTCTAGCTTTTGTAGTCTTGCATTGAGCTTCTGAATTTTTCTCAGCTCTGCTTGTGTCGGGAAACCCAACCTTCCACGAAATGGAGTCTGGTGTGCCTCGTGTTCGTCCAGGGTGCTCAGCATTCCCTAGGGCCTCAGTCAGCTCGTCCTTCTCTTTGTCGGGAATGAACGTCCCTTCCTGCATTGCGGTGATATAGTTCTGAAGGTTGTTCACGGGTATTGCAAGTTGCTCGTCTGTCCAACAGCACTTCCCTGTTTCAGGGTCCAAAGTTCCCCCAACCCCGAAGAACCAAGTCCTTGAACGGTCTGGCCAGTTATATGTCTATGGTTGGACCCTTTAGCAAGCAAGTCATTCTCAGCTTTGTCCCACAACGGCCGGGCTTTAAGGTAGCCACCCGACCCCGTGTGATGATGAAACTGCTTCTTTGCAGCATTGTTCTTGTTTGTCTCTGACATTTTCTTACTCTTCTCCGATGTCTTGTAGGCCGCAAATGCGGGCCGATAATCTCCTATCTTCTCATATTGGCCGACGAATGCTGGAGTCTTCCCTTTGTCGACAAACTTTGATTTCAACTCATTCTTCCACCTCCTGGATAGATCTGCCATCTTCTTAAGAGCACACGCCTTGACCCGTGGCTCTATAACTGGCTTATTCGGATCCTCCTCTGGCGGTAGGGTGAAATTTGCCTTCAGCGCGGTCCAAAGATCTTCTTTCTGTCTATCGGTGACATAATCACCATTAGGGGCGCCGTCCTTAGGCTTATTCCATTACTTGATGCTAATCAGGATGTTGTCCCTAACAATAGCTCCGCACTGAGCAGAAAATGCGTTCTTGGTACGCTTGGGTTCAATCAGATGGCCATCGTCCGCGAGTGTTGTGATCCTGAACTTTTCATCCTTGCGCAACCTCTTCTTCGGGCCTCGTCTCGTTACCGAAGTTTGGCTCGATCTGGAGGGCTATAATAGAAGAAAGAAGAGTTAATTAATATATGTACATACCAAAACAATTAATGCATCAATTAGCTAGAGTCATCATAGGCTTAATTAATATATATACCTCGCCAGACTTTGCAACAGCTCCCTCCTCCGATCGGCCACCGGAGCCATCATCATAGTCTCCTTCTTCCTCCGGCATTCGGTCATCGGATCCATCATGATCATGTCCTTCCTCCTCCATTGTTCGATCACCGGAGCCGTCATAATCCACTCCTTCCAGACCATCGGTGAAGTTGAGATACGACAAGATATCATGTCCGCCGTGGATTATGTCCCCCAACAACTGTTCTTGTTCTTTGTCTCTTGGGTCCATAGTTTCTGCAAATATTACAACATGGCAATTAATATAAAAACATGAATGTCCGACGTCTGGACCGCCTCTCTCATGAATGTTCGACAATGCTTCTAGGGTTTGGGGTGGCCTCGACAACACTTCTAGGGTTTGCGGACTCCTCCCCCCTCATTTTCCTGAGAGAGTTAGGGGATACTCCTCCCCCCTCATTTCCCCCTATTTACGCTCTTTCTTAATATGAACAAAAAAATCATGAACGTTTAGTGAAGTTGCCCCTCCCCGATTTAGGCAAAGTAAAACCCCTTTGTGAAGGAACTTCTTTTTAGCCAACTTATTTTCTGCCAACAAAATACATATATCATATATACAAAAACATGGGATACCTTAATTAGTTCAATTTTTTGCCTTGACAAATCATTGAACCTTTTGACAGAAACCTCCCATAAACTCTTTCATAATTTTCTTTAGCATACATCCATGGAAAAATAACAGGAAGCTACGATATTCTTTTTATATCATATGATAATTTTCTATATATATACATCCATCCATCCATCTATATACACACACATATATATGGACCAAAAATGCTATAAAAAATTATATGAACAAAAAAAAGCATACATCATCTATCATCGACATCATCAGCTATCATCAACATCATCATCTAACTATCATATATCATCTATATACCATCAAAATTAATCAGCAAAATCAACAGGGACAGGGAGGAGGGAGGAAAGGGGGCTGGCCGGACCGAACGGGGAGGAGGGGCGGCGGCGTCGGGGCAGGGCTGTGGCGCGGGGCGGCGTCGGGGCAGGGCGCGCTTCGGGGAGCGGCACCGGCATCGGGGCACGGGGCGACGCGTCAGGGCAGAGGCGGGCATCGGGGCAGCGCAATGCGTCGGGGCAGAGGCGTGCGTCGGGGTAGGGAGCACGTTATGGAGCAGCGTCGGCGTCAGGACAGGGCACGCGTCGGGGCAGAGGGCGTCGAGGGCGAGCTCGGGCAGCCTGGCGGCGTCGATGTGCTCGGCGTCGTCGGGGGCAAGTGTTAGATAAAATCTGAAAAAATCGAAATTGTCGCTTATATACACAGAGCATTGGTCCCGGTTGGTGGCACCAACCGGGACTAAAGGGATGCATTGGTCCTGGTTGGTGCCACCAACTGGGACTAAAGGGGGTCATTGGTCCTCGTTGGTGCCATCAACCGGGACCAAAAGGTGGTGCTGCCCGGGAACAAATGTTTAGTCCCACCTCGCTAGCCGAGAGGGCTCGAGAGTGGTTTATAAGCGCTACTGCGCCAACCCTCTCAAGCTCCTCTCAAATGTAGGCTTGTGGGCCTAATTACACTCTCCTCTGCCTGTGGGCCTACCGGTACTTCTGCGGGCCTGAATCCTGGCCCAACTAGTTGTTGGGTTTCTAGTCGTATTCAGGCCGTGGTAGCCCACTAGGCGGCATTTTTTTTAAAAACTGTTTTTTGTTTTGCTTTTTGCTTTATTTATTGTTTTAATTTTTTTCAGTATTTTTCTTCTGTTATTTTAGTTCATTCTTTTTAACAAATAAATACTTTGATAATTTTAGTTGCATAATTTCCATTATTTTGTTTTGTTTCTTGCTTTATTTATTTCCAGTGTGTTTTATCATTATATTATTTTTGCTATTAATGTTTTGAACAAAAAATACTTTGATAATTTTAGTTGCATAATTTTTATATAATTATTGTTTCAAAAATACTAGAGGTTTACAAAAGCTTTTTAGTTGTTTCTTTTTTGAACTCCACTCCTACGACGTTTTGAAAGAAATTAAAAAGCACTTCAAACGAACTCTAAAAAGGTTGAAAGTTGGCATGGTATCATCATTTCACCCACATAGAATGTGCTAAAAAGTTGAGTGGGTTACGACAAAAATTGGATGCACTTCATGTACAAAATGGACAATCTATTTCGAGGTATCACGATTTCGAACGAAAACTCATCTGTTACAAAGGGATTTCATTTTTTTGAACTCATTTGAACTCCAGAATTTTTGTGTGTTCAAAATGCACCATTCAAAGCCATATCATCAATTTCAACCCTTTCTGACTTCATTTGGTATTTTTCATGCACTTACTGATTTTTTGAGCTAAATGACCCTGAAATTGAAAAGCACTTCAAATGAACTCTGGAAAGGTTGAAAGTTGGCATAGTATCATCATTTCACCCACATATCATGTTCTAAAAAGTTGAGTGGGTTACGACAAAAACTAGATGCACTTCATGTACGAAATGGACAATCTATTTTGAAGTATCACGGTTTCGGACAAAAACTCATCTCTTACAAAGGGATTTCATTTTCTTGAACTCATTTGAACTCCAGAATTTTTCTGTGTTCAAAATGCACCATTCAAAGCCACATCATCAATTTTCAACCCTTTCTGACTTCATTTGGTATTTTTCATGCACTTACTGTTTTTTTTTGAGCTAAATGACCCTGAAATTGAAAAGCACTTCAAATGAACTCTGAAAAGGTTGAAAGTTGGCATGGTATCATCATTTCACCCACATAGCATGTCATAAAAAGTTGAGAGGGTTACGGCAAAAACTGGATGCACTTCGTGTACAAAACGGAGAATCTCTTTCGAAGTATTAGGGTTTTGGACGAAAACTCATGTGTTACAAAAGACATTTCATTTCTTCACATGTCACTGCAATGGTATAGTTGTGGAGAGAAAGTCTTCACTTCTTCTTCGCGTGTGTCCTTTGCTTATTGCGCCGTAACCATGGATAATTTTCATCGTTTAACAGGGTGCTTGGGTCAGCCTTAACTTTGAAGGGGGGACTTTCATGAAACTTTTCATAATCTTCAGACATGTCTGTCTTGCCTTCCAATCCCATGATGTCTCTTTTTCCTTAAAGAACTATGTGGCATTTTGGCTCATCGTATGATGTATTCGCTTCCTTATCTTTTCTTTTCTCGGTATGGTAGACATGTCCTTCACATAGAAAATCTGTGCCACATCATTGGCCAGGACAAATGGTTCGTCTATGTACCCAAGATTGTTTAGATCCACTGTTGTCATTCCGTACTATGGTCTTCCTGTACCCCGACTCTTGACAGATTGACCCATTTGCACTGAAACAAAGGGACCTTGAAATCATGTCCATAGTCAAGTTCCCATATGTCCACTATGTAACCATAATATGTGTCCTTTCCCCTCTTGGTTGCTGCATCAAAGCAGACACCGCTGTTTAGGTTGGTGCTCTTTTCATCTTGGACGATCATGTAAAATGTATTCCCATTTATCTCGTACCCTTTGTAAGTCAATACAGTCGAAGATGGTCCCCTGGCCAACGAGTACAGCTCATCAGAAACAGTGTTGTCACCCATGAGACGTGTTTGCAGCCAACTGCCGAAAGTCCTGATATGTTCATATGTAATCCAGTCATCACACTGCTCCGGGTGTTTGGAGCGCAGAATATTCTTGTGTTCATCGACATACGGGGTCACCAAGGTGGAATTCTGTAGAACTGTGTAGTATGCTTGAGACCAAAAATGCCCGTCCCTACATATTATTGAGTCCGCTCCTAGCGTGCCTTTTCCAGTCAGTCTCCCCTCATACCGCGATTGAGGGAGACCAATCTTCTTAAGGTCAGGAATGAAGTCAACACAAAACCCAATGAAATCCTCTGTTTGATGGCCCATGGAGATGCTTGCTTCTGGCCTAGCGCGATTATGAACATATTTCTTTAAGACTCCCATGAACCTCTCAAAGGGGAACATATTGTGTAAAAATATAGGGCCCAGAACGGCAATCTCGTCGACTAGATGAACTAGGATGTGCGTCATGATATTGAAGAAGGACGGTGGGAACACCAGCTCGAAACTAACAAGACGTTGCACCAAATCACTTCTTAACCTTGGCAGGATTTCTGGATCGATCACCTTCTAAGAGATTGCATTGAGGAATGCACATAGCTTCACAATGGCTAATCGAATGTTTTCCGGTAGAATCCCCCTCAATGCAACCGACAGCAGTTGCGTCATAATCACGTGGCAGTCATGAGACTTTAGGTTCTGAAACTTTTCTCTGCCATATTTATTATTCCCTTTATATTCGACGAGAAACTATTGGGGAATGTCACATGGGAAAGAAAAAAATTCCTACGCACATGCAAACCTATCCATGGTGATGAGCATCTACGAGAGGGAGAGTGGATCTACGTACCCTTGTAGATCACTAAGCGGGAAGCGTTAAGAAACGCGTTTGGTGTAGTCGAACGTCTTCGCGATCCAAATCACTGAGCGTCCCGCGATCTAATCACGAACAGTCCCGCGATCTCGTCACGATCCGTCCCGTGATCCAATCACGAACGTCCCGTGGACTTGATCACGATCCTTCCGATCTAGTACCGAACGGACGGCACCTCCGCGTTCAGCACACGTGTAGCTTGATGACGATCTCCACCGTCTTGATCCAGAAAAAGGAGGTGGAGAGGAGGAAGAGTTCACCGACAGCGTGACGGCGCTCCGGCGATGGTGGTGGAGTGATTACGGCAGGGCTTCGCCTAAGCGCTGCCGAAAACCGATCTAGAGGAGCACCGGTGGAACGGGTAGCACGAGGCCGTAAATTCCATGCAAAACCCTTCTATTCCAACAGTATATATAGGAGGAGAGGAGGAGTAGAGCTGGCGTAGGGCTGAGCCCCTCTTGGAGTCTGCCGAAGCCAAGGGGGAGGAGTCCTACTCCTCCTCCAATCCTAGTAGGAGTAGGACTCTCCCTTTTTGCCTTTTTTCCACTCTTTTTCCTTTGGGACTCTTCACCCAGCCACATGGGCCTGTTGTGGCTATTCCACCAGCCCACTAAGGGCTGGTTAATACTCTCCCACAGCCCATGAAGCCTCTTGGGTCGAAATACCCCTCCCGGAGGTCTCTCGGTACACTACCGGCACTCCCGGTACACTACCGATGAGCCCGAAACTTTTCTAGCGACCAAACTGGGACTTCCTATATATGAATCTTTACCTCCAGACCATTCCGGAGCTCCTCATGACGTCCGGGATCTCATTCGGGACACCGAACAAACTTTGGTCACAACCATACATAACTCTACACTACCGAAATGTCACCAAACCTTAAGTGTGCAGACCCTGCGGGTTCGAGAACTATGTAGACATGACCGAGACACCTCTATGGTCAATAACCAATGGCGGGACCTGGATGTCCACATTGGTTCCTACATATTCTACGAAGATCTTTATCGGTCGAACCTCTTTGTCAAGGATTCAGTTAATCTCGTATGATGTTCCCTTTGTTCTTCGGTATGTTACTTGCCCGAGATTCGATCGTCGGTATCTCCATACCTAGTTCAATATCGTTACCGGCAAGTCTCTTTACTCGTTCCTTAATACAAGATCCCGCAACTAACAATTAGTCACATTGCTTGCAAGGCTCATTATGATGTTGTATTACCGAGTGGGCCCTGAGATACCTCTCCGTCACACGGAGTAACAAATCCCAGTCTCGATCCATGCCAACTCAACAGACACCCTCGGAGACACCTGTAGAGCACCTTTATAGTCACCCAGTTACGTTGCGACGTTTGATACACACAAGGTACTCCTCCAACATTTGTGAGTTGCATGATCTCATGGTCATAGGAACATGTACTTGACATGTAGAAAACAGTAGCAATGAACTAACACGATCATAAGCTACATTTGTAGTTTGGGTCTTGTCCATCACATCATTCTCCTAATGATGTGATCCCGTTATCAAACGACATCTCATGTCCATGGCTAGGAAACCTTAACCATCTTTCAATCAACGAGCTAGTTCACTAGAGGCATACTAGGGACATTGTGTTTGTCTATGTATCCACACATGTATCCATGTTTCCAATTAATACAATTACAGCATGGATAATAAAAGATTATCATGAACAAGGAAATGCAATAATAAACACTTTATTTATTGCCTCTAGGGCATATTTCCAACACTCTCCCACTTGCACTAGAGTCAATAATCTAGTTCACATCACTATGTGATTTACATTGTAATGAATCGAACACCCATGCAGTTCTGGTGTTGATCATGTTTAGCCCTTGGAAGAGGTTTAGTCAATGGGTCTGCAACATTCAGATCCATGTGCACTTTGCAAATATTTATGTCTTTCTCCAAGATGTAATCGCGGATAGAGTTGAAGCGTCGCTTTATGTGTCTGGTCCTCTTGTGAAACCTTGGTTCCTTGGCCAGAGCAATGGCACCAGTGTTGTCACAGAACAAGTTCATTGGATTTAGTGCACTGGGCACTACTCCAAGATCTGTCATGAACTGCTTCATCCAGACACCTTCCTTCGCCGCCTCCGAGGCTGCGATGTATTCCGCTTCGCACGTAGAGTCAGCTACCACGCTTTGCTTGGAACTGCACCAGCTTACCGCTCCCCCGTTAAGAATAAATACGTATCCGGTTTGCGACTTAGAGTCGTCCGGATCGGTGTCAAAGCTTGCATCGACGTAACCCTTTACGACAAGCTCTTCATCACCTCCATAAACGAGAAACATTTCCTTAGTCCTTTTCAGGTACTTAAGGATATTCTTGACCGCTTGCTAGTGCTCCATTCCAGGATCACTTTGAAACCTTCCGGCCATACTTATGGCAAGGCTGACATCGGGTCTTGTGCACAGCATTGCATACATGATAGAGCCTATGGCTGAAGCATAGGGGATGACACTCATCTTTTCTCCATCTTCTGCAGTTACTGGGCATTGAGTCTTACTCAACTTCACACCTTGTAATACAGGCAAGAACCCCTTCTTGGACTGTTCCATTTTGAACTTCTTCAAAACTTTATCAAGGTATGTGCTCCGTGAAAGTGCTATTAAGCGTCTCAATCTATCTCTATAGATCTTAATGCCTAATATGAAAGCAGCTTCTCCTAGGTCCTTCATTGGAAAACTCTTGTTCAAATATTCTTTCATGCTTTCCAGCATTTCTATATTGTTTCCAATCAGCAATATGTCATCCACATATAATACTAGAAACGCTATAGAGCTCCCACTCACTTTCTTGTAAATACAAGCTTCTCAATAACTTGTATAAACTCAAACGCTTTGATCACCTCATCAAAGCCTTATTCCAACTCCGAGATTCTTGCGCCAGTCCATAAATGGATCGCTGGAGTTTGCAAACTTTGTCAGCATTCTCTGGATCGACAAAACCTTCGGGTTGCATCATATACAACTCTTCCTCAAGGAAACCGTTGAGTAACGTTGTTTTTACATCCATCTGACAAATTTCATAGTCGAAATAGGCGGCTATTGCTAACATGATTCTGACAGACTTAAGCATCGCTACGGGTGAGAAAGTCTCATCGTAGTCAACTCCTTGAACTTGTGAAAAACCCTTTGCCACAAGTCGAGCTTTATAGACGGTGACATTACCGTCCGCGTCTGTCTTCTTCTTAAAGATCCATTTGTTCTGAATGGCCTTTCGCCCTTCAGGTAATACTTCCAAAGTCCATACTTTGTTTTCATAGATGGATCCCATCTTGGATTTCATGGCCTCTAACCATTTCTCGGAATTCGGGCCCATCACTGCCCCTCCATAGCTCGTAGGTTCATTGTTGTCCAACAACATGACCTCCAAGACAGGGTTTCCGTACCACTCAGGGGTAGTACGCGGCCTTGTCGACCTACGAGGTTCAATAGCTACTTGATTCGAAGCTTCATGATCATCATCATTAACTTCCTCTTCTACCATCGTAGGTTCCACAGAAACATCTTTCTACGCTGCGCTACTTTCTGGTTGAAGTAAAGGTTCAGTAACCTCATCAAGATCTATTTTCCTCCCACTCAATTCTTTCGAGAGAAACTCTTTCTCAAGAAATGTTCCGTTTTTAGCAACAAACACTTTGCCTTCGGATCTGAGATAGAAGGTATACCCGACTGTCTCTTTTGGGTATCCTATGAAGACGCATTTCTCCGCTTTGGGTTCTAGCTTTTCAGGCTGAAGCTTTTTGACATAAGCATCACATCCCCAAATTTTAAGAAATGACAACTTTGGCTTCTTACCAAACCACAGTTCATATGGCATCATCTCAACGGATTCTGATGGTGCCCTATTTAAAGTGAATGTAGCTGTCTCTAATGCATAACCCCAAAACGATAGTGGCAAATCAGCAAGAGACATCATAGAACGCACCATATCTAATAAGGTTCGATTATGACGTTCGGACACACCATTACGCTGGGGTGTTCCGGGTGGTGTCAACTGTGAAACAATTCCACATTGTCTTAAGTGACTGCCAAACTCATAACTCACATATTCACCTCCTCGATCAGACGTAGGAACTTAATCTTCTTGTTACGATGATTCTCAACTTCACTCTGAAATTGCTTGAACTTTTCAAACGTTTCAGACTTGTGTTTCATTAAGTAAATATACCCATATCTACTTAAGTCATCAGTGAAGGTGAGAAAATAACGATATCCACCACGCGCTGTAACATTCATTGGACCGCACACATCAGTGTGTATGATTTCCAATAAGTCACTCGCCCGTTCCATTGTTCCAGAGAACGGCGTTTTAGTCATCTTGCCCATGAGGCATGGTTCACTTGTGTCAAGTGATTCAAAATCAAGTGACTCCAAAAGTCCATCAGCATGGAGCTTCCTCATGCGTTTTACACCAATATGACCTAAACGGCAGTGCCACAAGAAAGTGGTACTATCATTATCAATTCTACATCTTTTGGCATCAATGTTATGAACATGTGTGTCATTACTATCAAGATTCAATATGAATAAACCCCTAACATTGGATGCATGACCATAAAAGATATTACTCATATAAATAGAACAACCTTTATTCTCTGATTTAAATGAGTAACCGTCTCGCAATAAACAAGATCCAGATATAATGTTCATGCTTAACGCATGCACTAAATAACAATTATTCAGGTTCATCACTAATCCCGATGGTAATCGAAGAGAGAGCGTGCCGACGGCGATCACATCAACCTTGGAACCATTTCCCACGCGCATCGTCACTTCGTCCTTTGCCAGCCTTCGTTTATTCCGTAGTTCCTTCTTTGAGTTGCAAATGTGAGCAAACGAACCGGTATCAAATACCCAGGCACTACTACGAGAGCCAGTAAGGTACACATCAATAACATGTATATCATATATACCTTGTTTGTCGTTGGCCGCCTTCTTGTCAGCCAGGTACTTGGGGCAGTTCCGCTTCTAGTGACCAATTCCTTTGCAATGAAAGCACTCAGTTTCTGGTTTGGGTCCATGCTTGGGCTTCTTTGCAGGAGTAGCAACTGCATTGCCATCCTTCTTGGTTTTACCCTTCTTGCCCTTGCCTTTGACATTGCCATTTTTCTTGAAACTAGTGGTTTTATTGACCATCAACACTTGATGTTCTTTCTGGATTTCAGACTCAGCGACTTTTAGCATCGCAAACAGCTCAGCGACTGACTTGTTCATCCCGTGCATGTTATAGTTCATCACAAAGCTCTTGTAACTAGGTGGCAGTGATTGAAGAACTCTGTCAGTGATCGCCTCTGGCGGAAGGGCAATTCCCAACTCCGCTAGACGAGTTGAATACCCAGACATTCTGAGTATATGTTCACTGGTAGACCCGTTCTCCTCCATCTTGCAAGCATAGAACTTATCGAAGGTTTCATACCTCTCGATCCGGGCGTTCTTCTGAAAGATAAACTTCAACTCCTGGAACATCTCATATGCTCCATGACATTTAAAATGTCTTTGAAGTCCCGGTTCTAAGCCATACAATATTGCACACTGAACTATTGAGTAATCTCCAGTACGTGCCTCCCAAGCGTTCTTAACGTCTTCAGAGGTCATGTCTTCTGGTTGGTCACCAAGCGGTGCATCAAGGACATATGAGTTCTGGGAAGCCGTGAGGATAATCCTCAGATTACGGGCCCAGTCAACAAAGTTACTTCCATCATCTTTCAGTTTAGCTTTCTCTAGGAACGCATTAAAATTTAGGGGTGCTACTGCGCGAGCCATTGATCTACATAAATATGCAAAGTTCATTTAGACTATTGTTCAAGATAATGAGTTTAGTTAATCAAATTACTAAAGATCCCACTCAAATTGACATCCCTCAGGTCATCTGAGTGTCACATGATCCAAATCCACCAACTCAAGTCCGATCATCACGTGAGTTGAGGTGGCTTCAATGGTGAACATCATTATGTTGATCATATCTACTATATGACTCATGTTCGACCTTTCGGTCTCTTGTGTTCTGAGGCCATGTCTGTACATGCTAGGCTCGTCAAGTTTAACCCGAGTGTTCTGCGCGTGCAAAACTGGCTTGCACCCGTTGTACGTGAACGTAGAGTCTATCACACCCGATCATCACGTGGTGTCTCAACACGACAAACTTTCGCAACGGTGCACACTCGGGGAGAACACAATTTTATCTTGAAATTTAAGTGAGGGATCACCTTATAATGCTACCACCGTACTAAGCATAACAAGGTGCATAAAAGGATTAACATCACATGCAATTCATAAGTGACATGATATGGCCATGAACTTGTGCTTTAGATCTCCATCTTGAAAGCACCGGCATGATCTCCATCGTCACCGGCACAACACCATGATCTCCATCATCTTGATCTCCATCAATGTGTCGCAGGTTGTCACGCCCTGCATGCTTCTACTACTATTGCTACCATTTAGCGATAAAGTAAAGCATTACATAGCGCTTAATGATTGACACGCAGGTCATACAATAATTAAAGACAACCCTATGGCTCCTGCCGGTTGCCGTACTCATCGACATGCAAGTCGTGAAATTCTATACATCACATGATCATCTCATACATCACATATATCACATCATGTAATTGGCCATATCACATCACAACATACCCTGCAAAAACAAGTTAGGCGTCCTCTAATTGTTGTTGCATGTTTTACGTGGCTGCTACGGGTTTCTAGCAAGAACGATTCTCACCTACGCATAAACCACAACGGTGATGCATAATTTGCTTTTCAACCTTCTCAAGGACCGCCTTTGTCGAATCCGATCCAACTAAAGTGAGAGAAACTGCCACCTGCAAGCCATCTAGGCAACAAGTTGCGTCGAGGGAACCGGTCTCTTGTAAGCGTACGAGTAATGTTGGTTCGGGCTGCTTCATCTCACAATACCGCTGAACCAAAATCCGACCAAGGAAGGAAGCAATCTAAGCATCAACGCCCACAAACCTTTTGTGTTCTACTCGAGATCTCATCGAACCATCAACCTAGCTCTGATACCACTATTGGGGAACGTCGCATGGGAAACAAAAAATTTCCTACGCACACGCAAACCTATCCATGGTGATGAGCATCTACGAGAGGGAGAGTGGATCTACGTACCCTTGTAGATCGCTAAGCGGGAAGCGTTAAGAAACGCGGTTGGTGTAGTCGAACGTCTTCGCGATCCAAATTGCCGAGCATCCCGCGATCTAATCACGAACAGTCCCGCGATCTCGTCACGATCCGTCTCGCGACCCAATCACGAACGTCCCGTGGCCTTGATCACGATCCTTCCGATCTAGTACCGAACGGACGGCACCTCCGCGTTCAGCACACGTGCAGCTTGATGACGATCTCCACCGTCTTGATCCAGCAAGAGGAGGTGGAGAGGAGGAAGAGTTCACCGGCAGCATGACGGCGCTCCGGCGATGGTGGTGGAGTGATTCCGGCAGGGCTTTGCCTAAGCGCTGCGGAAAACCGATCTAGAGGAGCACCGATGGAACGGGTAGCACGAGGCCGTAAATTCTGTGCAAAACCCTTCTATTCCACCAATATATATAGGAGGAGAGGAGGAGTAGAGCTGGCACAGGGCTGAGCCCCTCTTGGAGTCTGCCGAAGCCAAGGGGGAGGAGTCCTACTCCTCCTCCAATCCTAGTAGGAGTAGGACTCTCCCTTTTTGCCTTTTTTCCACTCTTTTTCCTTTGGGACTCTTCACCCAGCCACATGGGCCTGTTGTGGCTATTCCACCAGCCCACTAAGGGCTGGTTAATACTATCCCACAGCCCATGAAGCCTCTTGGGTCGAAATACCCCTCCCGGAGGTCTCCCGGTACACTACCGGCACTCCCGGTACACTACCGATGAGCCCGAAACTTTTCTAGCGACCAAACTAGGACTTCCTATATATGAATCTTTACCTCCAGACCATTCCGGAGCTCCTCATGACGTCCGAGATCTCATTCGGGACACCGAACAAACTTTGGTCACAACCATACATAACTCTACACTACCGAAATGTCACCAAACCTTAAGTGTGCAGACCCTGCGGGTTCGAGAACTATGTAGACATGAACGAGACACCTCTATGGTCAATAACCAATGGCGGGCCCTGGATGTCCACATTGGTTCCTACATATTCTACGAAGATCTTTATCGGTCGAACCTCTATGTCAAGGATTCAGTTAATCTCGTATGATGTTCCCTTTGTTCTTCGGTATGTTACTTGCCCGAGATTTGATCGTCGGTATCTCCATACCTAGTTCAATATCGTTACCGGCAAGTCTCTTTACTCGTTCCTTAATACAAGATCCCGCAACTAACAATTAGTCACATTGCTTGCAAGGCTCATTGTGATGTTGTATTACCGAGTGGGCCCTGAGATACCTCTCCGTCACACGGAGTAACAAATCTCAGTCTCGATCCATGCCAACTCAACAGACACCCTCGGAGACACCTGTAGAGCACCTTTATAGTCACCCAGTTACGTTGCGACGTTTGATACACACAAGGTACTCCTCCAACATTTGTGAGTTGCATGATCTCATGGTCATAGGAACATGTACTTGACATGCAGAAAACAGTAGCAATGAACTAACACGATCATAAGCTACGTTTGTAGTTTGGGTCTTGTCCATCACATCATTCTCCTAATGATGTGATCCTGTTATCAAACGACATCTCATGTCCATGGCTAGGAAACCTTAACCATCTTTCAATCAACGAGCTAGTTCACTAGAGCCATACTAGGGACATTGTGTTTGTCTATGTATCCACACATGTATCCATGTTTCCAATTAATACAATTATAGCATGGATAATAAACGATTATCATGAACAAGGAAATGCAATAATAAACACTTTATTTATTGCCTCTAGGGCATATTTCCAACAGTCTCCCACTTGCACTAGAGTCAATAATCTAGTTCACATCACTATGTGGTAATGAATCGAACACCCATGCAGTTCTGGTGTTGATCATGTTTAGCCCTTGGAAGAGGTTTAGTCAACGGGTCTGCAACATTCAGATCCGTGTGCACTTTGCAAATATTTATGTCTTTCTCCAAGATGTAATCGCGGATGGAGTTGAAGTGTCGCTTTATGTGTCTGGTCCTCTTGTGAAACCGTGGTTCCTTGGTCAGAGCAATGGTACCAGTGTTGTCACAGAACAGGTTCATTGGATTCAGTGCACTGGGCACTACTCTAAGATCTGTCATGAACTGCTTCATCCAGACACCTTCCTTCGCCACCTCCGAGGCTGCGATGTATTCCGCTTCGCACGTAGAGTCAGCTACCACACTTTGCTTGGAACTGCACCAGCTTACCGCTCCCCCGTTAAGAATAAATATGTATCCGGTTTGCGACTTAGAGTCGTCCGGATCAGTGTCAAAGCTTGCATCGACATAACCCTTTACGACGAGCTCTTCATCACCTCCATAAACGAGAAACATTTCCTTAGTCCTTTTCAGGTACTTAAGGATATTCTTGACCGCTTGCCAGTGCTCCATTCCAGGATCACTTTGAAACCTTCCGGCCATACTTATGGCAAGGCTGACATCGGGTCTTGTGCACAGCATTGCATACATGATAGAGCCTATGGCTGAAGCATAGGGTATGACACTCATCTTGTAAATCATTGACCATATCAAGTATGTGATCACCAGTACGGAGGGCGGGCTTCTTCCGGTGATCTGCCTCTCCTTTGAAATGCTTTCCTTTCTTTCGACATTGATGGTTGGTCGGAAGAAATCGACGATGCCCCAGGTACACATTCTTCCTGCATTTGTCCAAATATATATTGTCGGTGTCATCTAAACAGTGTGTGCATGCGTGGTATCCCTTGTTTGTCTGTCCTGAAAGGTTGCTGAGAGCAGGCCAATCGTTGATGGTTACAAACAGCAACACATGTAGGTCAAAATCCTCCTGTTCGTTCTCATCCCACACATGTACACCTCTTCCATTCCATAGCTGTAAAAGTTCATCAACTAATGGCCTTAGGTACACATCAATGTCATTGCCGGGTTGCTTAGGGCCTTGGATGAGCACTGGCATCATAATGAACTTCTGCTTCATGCACAACCAAGGAGGAAGGTTATACATACATAGAGTCACAGGCCATGTGCTATGCTGGCTGCTCTGCTCCCCAAAAGGATTAACGCCATCTGCTTAAACCAAACTATATGTTCCTTGGGTCACGTGTAAAGTCACTCCACTTTCTCTCGATCTTTCTCCACTGCGACCCGTCAGCGGGCGCTCTCAACTTCCCGTCTTTCTTACGGTCTTTTTTGTGCCATTGCATCAACTCGGCATGCTTTTTGTTTCTGAACAGACGTTTCAACCATGGTATTATATGAGCATACCACATCACCTTGGCAGGAACCCTCTTCCCGGTGCGCTGGCCCTCAACATCACCAGGGTCATCTCTTCTGATCTTATACCGCAATGCACCGCATACCGGGCATGCGTTCCGTTCCTCATACTCATCGCGGTAGAGGATGCAGTCATTAGGGCATGCATGTATCTTCTGCACCTCCAATTCTAGAGGGCATAGAACCTTCTTTGTTGCGTATGTATTGTCGAGCAATTCGTTATCCTTTGGAAGCTTCTTCTTCATTATTTTCAGTAGCGAACTAAATCCCTAGTCAGATACATCATTGTCTACCTTCTATTGCAACAATTCCAGTGTGGTACCAAGCTTTTTGTTGTCATCTTCGCAATTTGGGTACAACCCTTTTTTGTGATCCTCTAACATGCGATCGAACTTCAACTTCTCCCTTTCACTTTCGCATTCTCTCTGTGCATCAACAATGACCCAGCGAAGATCATCATCGGGCACATCGTCTGGTTCCTCTTGATCTTCAGCTTCCCCCATTGCAGCATCACCCTATTCAGGGGGAGGGTAGTTGTCGTCATCCTCTTCTTCTTTGTTGTCTTCCATCATAACCCCTCTTTCTCCGTGCTTGATCCAAACATTATAGTGTGGCATAAAACCCTTCTGAAGCAGGTGGAAGTGAAGGGTTTTAGAGTTGGAGAAAGACTTCGTATTCTCACAGACAGTACATGGACAAGGCATAAAATCATTCTGCTTGTTTGCCTCGGCCGCTTCGAGAAAATTATGCAGGCTCTTAATATACTCGGAGGTGCGTCGGTCACCGTACATCCATTGCCGATTCATCTGCGTGCGTTATATAATAAAGTGTATTAAAAACCATTACAACATATCATGAATATAGAAGTGACCAAATTATTAGAAATCCATCATCACATTAAAGTCAAAGTACAATAATGACCAAAATAAATACGTACAGTTCATACATAACTGTCATTATTGAACAACATATAGGTCTCTAGAGCATCTAATTAAAACATACATCGAAACTATGTAAAAAAATTAAATGCAACAACAAATACAATCATAACCACTACTAAGGTACCAATTGATCCAACGACATAATGATACCAAGCCTCAGTATGAATGGCATATTTTTCTAATCTTTCTAAGCTTCAAGCGCATTGCATCCATCTTGGTCTTGTGATCGTCGACGATATCGGCAACATGCAACTCCAATCCCATCTTGTCATCTTCAGTTCTTTTCAATTTTTCTTTCAAATGATCGATTTCTTTTTCGGCTTTAGTTAACTTGTCAAGCAGAATTGAATAGTCGGTTGGAATTTCTGGTTCAACTACTTCCTATAGATAAAAACATCTACATCAAGTTGGTGTCATAATTAATTGTCATAGACATTAAATGTGTGAAATAGTTATATAAGAAATAATATACCACATCTGAATCATAGACTGGACGAGGGCCGACGTGGGCGGATATCATAACCATGGCACTATATAATAACAAACAATAATAAAAGTAAGAAAATCATACGAGTAAGTATATTTTCTTTTAGCAAGAAGATAAGATCAAGAGGCTCACCACGCGCGGGCAATCGACGGCGGTTTCAGGACGGGGACGGGACAGGACGGACCGCCAAACCTAGACAAATCTTGACGAAACTGGAGTTTGGACAAGGAGCTTCGAGAGGAGAAAGCTTAAGTTTGGCTTGGGCATTTCATCAAACACCTCATGTGCATAGGAGGTGAGCTAGAGCACCACAAAAGTCTTCCCTCGCCGGCAAAAAAACAGAGCAGTGTGTGGAGTGCTCTGCTCGCCGGCGAGGGGGTATATATAGGCATCTCATTGGTCCCGGTTCGTGGCTGGAACCGGAACTAAAGGACCACCTTTGGTACCGGTTCCAGACACGAACCGGAACCAATGGGTGTGGGCCAGGAGCGAGGCACATTCGACCCGGTTCGTGTCTGGAACCGGGACCAAAAGGGTCGGACGAACCGGGACCAATGCCCCCACGTGGCCCGCCCGGCCCCCTGGCCTCACGAATCGAGACCGTTGCCACATTGGTCCCGGTTCGTGACTGAACCGGAACTAATGGGCTGGCCCGGCCCGAACCAATGCCTTGTTTTCTACTAGTGGTGGGTTTCAGTACATGTAGAGTCATCTTAAGGCACATAATTTTATTGTAAATTTTAGTGTGAAGAAATCTTAATAGAAGTGGCTCTCTTATAAGATAATCGTAATGTGAAAAAACGAAAAGAAAAACCATTACAATTACCATCGTGCTAAATCTCCTTTTGTATGCACATACCATTTGCTCCATACATCTCTTATTTACGTGTGGATTCACACAATGCCCTGTGTAGAAAATGCACACCACCGTCTGAAAAATGATGACCTATAGTGTACATGGACGTGGCTTCGTATTTCTCCGGTTGATCACAGAATCTTGGGACAGCGGCACACCTATCGTTGCAAAGAGTGCATTTGGACATTTACTAGTGTCTGGAAAAGATGACAATTTGTGTGGTTAACGTGCATGCTTGCAGAGTTGCAGTGACAAAACTACAAATTGCACACCTTAATTTGCAGACTGCAACCAACGACTGTGCGGCTCTCTTGCGTGGGTGTATGCAGTTCATGTATCGAGATTAACACGTACATGCAAGGCCCTGTTCTGCTGTCTAAGCAACCAACTGAACATCTCATCTGCATTTCAAGTTTTCAACTTGTCAATGTATATGTATATGATCGAGCAGCTTGTGCTATAGAAACACACATGATTTCATTTAACCCCTTGCCATCTCTTGGGCCGCATTATTCGACAGAACACTTACAGAACGTAGATAGTACTCACGCACACGTACTGCACACCGAAGATACATAACATATGATCATACCCACCAACACACACTTGATATGTCTACATAAATACTAGCTCATCGGGAAGCTAGCTCCCGGCAGATCGATCTTATTCCCTATATACGTAGTAATAGCCTGGACGTACGCCCTAGCTAGGCACGTACGTACATATATAGGCAGCGGCGGCGGCGGCTGGGGGTTCAGGCGACGAGGCTCCTCTGGTGGAAGCTGGCGATGAAGTCGGCGGCCTTCTTGTCGACGTCGCGCTCGCCGACCCACCACCCGGAGTCGTCGTCGCTGGACCTGACCTTGCGCAGCCCCGGCGCCGCCGGCTGCTCCCAGTCGCTGTCCTCGTCGTCGACGTAGGCGTACCGCCTCGACCTCCGTGAGAAGCTGAATATGGCGCAGAAGAACGACGACCTCCTGCCCATATACCGGCGCTACCTCTCTTGTTAGTTAAGCTTAGTGTATGTGATGATTAGCTAGGTAGATAGATAGCTAACCAGTGGTGGTTGGAGAGTGGCTGTCTGGCTTGTGCTCAAGGAAGGTGAGAGGAGGCCACCCCTCTATTTATAGGCCGGGGAAGCCTTGCATGGCATGGTGTGGCTGGCGCGCGCAGGAGAGAGCTAGCCATAGTCTGGTGGTTAGGGTTCTTCCGGTCCTCGGCCACTAAAGGCGCCCGATCGGGGAGATTGAGAACGGACGGCCCAGATTTCCGCGACCTGGCCGAGATCGAGATTGAACGGCCTGGATTGCGTGATGTGAAAAGATGCTAAAGCACGGTCGTACATGCTTCGTCTGTAGCGCACGATATGGTGGTTGGTGAAACACTGAGACAGTCCTTGCTAGAAAAGTAGATTTGAGTTCGATCCCTCTGAGACAGAAAATATACGTATCGCTCGATCCATTCTACCTACCTACGTACGTCCGGAATCTCTCTGTGTAAACATGCATTCTTCTATAATCTGCCCATGTCTCTTCGTTAATTTCTATCATTGTCATGCAGCACAAGTTAGAACTACTCCCTGATCATATCTGTTGAAATAGAATCTAAAACCGTTCGCATCTGTTCGGACCAAATTGCTCGAACATTGTAAATAATTGAATGGTGTATCATATTTGTTTCGTGGACTAGTTCGACGTGTGTTTTCTTGCAAACCGAAAGCAAGAGTCCGGGGGGTTTTGCGTGAGTCTAGACACCTTAGACTCCGACACCCCCGACGCACCTAAAATTGAGGTAGAGCCCGCCCATTTGGAGCGCCGTACTGTTTTCGTGGCAAACTCCCCCTTTTCCAGCCCTCTTCTCTACCATTCCGCCGCTCTTTACTTCAATTCCCGCCATTTTTTACTGCCCCTCCGCATAGACCCATACGAAAAAGATACCGGAGACGATGTCGGTGCAGGATCCGCGAAGGCGGCCGTCCGAAAGATGAACTCGGTGACACGGCAATCCTGCTACCTCAAACAGAAGGCAACGCCGTTCAAAAAGAAGGACTACAGGCATGGCGACGAACATGCAGGGAGAGGGCATGGTGCAGGGGGTGGGCGGGCCTGGGATGCGGGGTTCATAGTCGATGCAAGGATAGTCGTGTAAGCCACCTGTCTTAGGATGTTGAAACGCTTGAAGGAGCAGCTAAAGACAGCAGAGAAGGAGGTGGACGAGAAGGAAGCGTATGGCCAGGAGGAGCCAATGGTAGAGTGAGCGTGGAGGCTCGGAAAGCAGGGCAAAAAATCGAAATTTTTGCATGGATTGTCCGATCGAGATACTTTTGTGATCGGGCATGTAAAACCTATGAACATCGCCCTCCTTTTAGTTGTGATCGGGCGCTATGCATTTGAATTTCAAATTGACTGGACCTAGACAGATGTTTAGGGGGTGTGGTAGGATGGCCGACTCCCCATCCATGTTCACGGACTAGTCCAGACCAGTTCATAGACGAATATCATGTCTGTTTTGAGGGTCCGCGTTGAAGATGTCCTAACATCTTATATTGTGAGATGGAGGGCTATCAGTTACAGTAATATATTATATTATGGGAGTATTTTTCTTCTCCTTCTGAAAACCTTTTCCGAAAGTTTGATTATGATAACACCCCTTCCCTGTAGAAATAGACCCGGGAAAGTCATTGTATTTTGTGTGCAGCAAGGCACGGTTTCTCAAAAGTAAGGTTCCTTTATCTTTGAAAAGGAACCTATGGTCTTTGCATTGACTAATGCACATAATCATATAGTATTATTTTGTTACTAAAACAATGCCCCGACTATGAGCCAAGGTCATCATTTAAGCTTATCTTCAAGTGAAAACACGCTCAAATATCAATATGTTTACATTTTTGTGGTACTTTATTCCTTGATTGAACAACACACATACTTTTAGTGTGTTCCATAGAGTTAGAGAACACACCTTCACTTGGTTGTTGGTGCAGTTGTTCGGTTGATCTTGAATATTGTATTTGAAGCTCCATTCCACACGTCATCCTGCTTGGAGTTGAAGCAAATAACTCTCTTATAGAAGTTATACTCGGATGCACTTTCAATGTTCACCCTGAAACTCTCAAGTACAATTGCTTCTCATGGAAGATCGGTGCAAAAGCTCAAAACCTGTTTTGCAAGTTAATAACAATAGGGATTGTAAATTTTCCTTACGGCACAGGCATGACAACAAATCCTGTTTGCTCCAAGGTTATGCAAAATTATTTCTTTAGTTTAGCCTATCGTTAGGCTGGTCCTGTGCCATGACCCATTTGGAACAAAAGAATCCAAAAGCGGGGAAATTGTAGTGCCATGTAGCTTGAATTTCTACAAGAACCAAAAACAGAGTAAACCTTCACAATAACTGTTTATAGAGCTTGAAAACCACACAAGAAAAACATAGAACATCTAGACATAAAGAGAGAGAAACATGAAAGACGACATGATTGTGGCCCGCCCATTGTACAAGAATCCAGATATGGTATTCCGTTGTTTCCAAGTGGCAGGCGGTAATTTTTCGTAAAAGGATTCAGTGAAAGTTTTCCTAAAGGGGGGCTTCTAGGCCTTTGTTTGAGGTCTACTACAAAGCTGTGGTCCTCTAATTTTGCTGTCCCCGAGCAATCATGTATGTGCAATCATGCATGATATCCGATCCAATAATAATACTGCAGGCCTCCATTCGGAGCCATGCATGTTTAGCTTTTGCATGCTCCTACACAATTGGGTAAACAATCCATGGATGCTTTTCATTAGATATTGCCTTTCACACTATGGATGAGTTGATAGATTCACAAAATCGACAGCAAATAGCTACTGGACTAGCAAGTAATATTGTATTTTAGCTGAAGTAATAACGAAATATGAATCCAGAAGCTTCATAGTAAATGTGGTACTTTTTTGTTTTAGGCTTGTTTCTCTTGTCTGCCTCCAAAGAAGCTGGCAAGCAGACAAGCAGTGACCTGTGGGCAAGAGTTAGAAAAAGGAAAAGAAGAAAAGGCAAAGCTTCTGTTTTCTCGGGCGTCACAAACGAAGCGTACAAACCTGAGCACACAATACTACTAGTTTCTAATCATCCAGGGATTCATCATATCATATTCTTAAAAGAAAAAGCCTTTTTTTGCAGATGACAAAAGATTGATGTGGTCAATCACCAGCTTATACCATATGTATGTGCTCACCTTCGTTTTGTAGTAGGAGTGGCTCATCCTTAATCTCTAAGCATGATATGCTGCCATCTCCTGTTGAAAGCGCTATTGTTGCTACCACATGATAGGCGGATGTGCTGTTGCATCACAAAAGGCAAAGGGCGTAACAACTTTGGGGTGTACTGTCTTTGTCCATTGAACATCTCGACATCCATTTCATCGGAGGCTTGTAATGCAATCTTAATTTGCATCTTGCTAGTTGATCAGGGAGAATGCTAGTTCTTTCTTGGTGGTTCCAGTCCAGGCTTGGCCCTTGGCTCTCCTGATGGTCGATCTGTCCGAAAGAAATTGTCAGCATGACATGATACGTGAAACTCAATGAGAACTCTTGTGGTGTGCAGCGGTGGGGCACAAGGTTGTATAGGATTTGTGACACAACTGGCTCTGATTAAAGCGTTATGGAATTTACCTGGGTCGCATGAGTTATAGAAGTTACAGTGAAGAGGAAGCAAATATCTTCTTGATATCAATACATTCCTTTTATCGGAAAAAAAAAGAGAGAATGATATCAATACATTCCTTTTATCGGAAAAAAAAAGAGAGAATAGATATTGCGCTTGCATAGATCTGCTGGCCAAGAAAATTTAGATATTGTATTCACTGCTAGCATTTTTAAAGAGGAGTGGACCCAGATCAACAGATCAAGAGGTTCTTATTATCTGGGCTAGAAAGGTGTATGATGTAAACTGGTTACATTATAATATAAAATATATATATATAACTCCAAGAAAGCATCTATCAGGCACAAAGATCTAAACCACTTATATATGCTGCACAACTGTGCTAGTTTTACGTAGTAAATTTGAGACAAGAAAACCAAAGCAAGGATCTTGTTCTTCTATTTTCACGTAGAAATAATGAGATTCGCGCAAAAGGATAAGGAAACAACAGGACATTCATATACAGGGAAGACAGTATGTTGATCCGCTCTCTACAAACTATTGAGTTCTTTACTGTAATTGATTGAGTTAGGTAACAAGTTGATTATATTGATTTTTTGTCTATGCCTAGCCCATGAAAGTGATGTTTCAGGCTTCTTAATTAATTAGAAACATTTCACAGGATCCATTTTCAAGCCAAATACTTGTAAAGCGCAGTTTGTTTGAGCATCTAACTTCATATGCATAACAAGAGGAACTGCTGAGTAATAAATCTCTCATAAGATGCATTCAGAGGTACATACTGTTAAAGCAACATGCTATCAGATCTGTAAAGGTCTAGACCCTGTTGAAGTTAAAATAGCATGGTATCAAATCTAAAGGGCATAAATACAGCTCAAGCAGCATGGTGCTTCACTTGGGTCTAGTTTATGCAAATTTCATGACCTCACGTGACATGTCTTATCCTTGGAAAGCACAATTAAGGTAACCTGCACGTAACTTACAAAACAGTGGCTTCTTTGTTTTCCGGACATAAGCAGAATATCCATGCAAACTAAGTGCCGATTGTGCTAAGGTGCGGACTCTTACAGCTTGGAGCTTTTGGAGTGGTTCTGTTTTTTTTACAGTACCTTTTGGAGTGTTTCTGTATTACTACTACTATAATTGGCAAACTTGACTTGATAATCTTAGCGTCTACACGCCCAACGAATTAATCAACACAAGAACAGACTGAACAGTAGTAAAGCAAACTGATCACAAAGGACAGAAGTTACTTGGAAAGAACAGGGAGACCGTAGTAGTTTACCAAGCACTATACCGCAACGCCATATGTCTTGCTCCAGTTGTTGCTCTTTTGATGGACGCAACCCTTATTGTTTTTCAGTTTGGCTCATATGAAGCCGTCAAGGTAGAATATTGTTTTAGCTAATATAGTATCTAATTCCGCTTTGCATAGAGTCGACACATTTGTCTGCTTCTCAGGTTGGGACCGAGGATGGGGACTCTGCTATGCTATGCCCGAACCAATACTGGACCTCCGGCATCGCGACAACCCATTAGCAAAGAAGCAATCCAAATATTCAAGATATATTTTCCGCAGCCGCAGATACTAACTAACTTGGTATGACAGAGCAAGCAACGTCACAGGAATATGACAAATGGATTAGATTATGTTAAAGCAATTGAACCAATGTACCTGACATGAGACTCGGTTGATGCCTGTATTCTGGTCCAGACCCGGCCCGATTCCTTGGTCCAATATTTTTAAGTGCTTTGGCTTCTTCCGTCCTGGCCCTTGGCCGGCAATGGCTATTCATCATTGCTAATAACGACTGGTTAGAGAGTGGTCACGGTATTAATTTGCTTCGGTTGGAACATTCACAGTGACAGAAAAGTGATCTCGTGTTCTTCCCAGACGTTCCACAACTAGATGCATACAGGTATGTCTATCTTACCTGCCTTTTCCCCTTCCTTTCTACCCGTGCCTTGAAATTCATTGCCTTCTGAGGGTATGCAGGATATGAAGTACTGCTTGGGTGCCTCGTCGTGGCGGTGATCATCGGGTTTGCTGTCATTTACTGCCACATCAGGAGAAGAACACACAAGATCAAATCATCGAAAAGGGATATTGGTAATTTCACAACTCAGTAAGCGAATTGCAGATGCTGGTAGTTTTTACTTGGTAATAACGCAATGCAATTGTCCATCTTTATATTCCAGAGGTTGGTACAGCGTCTGTTGAGTATGAGGAGCTTACCTGCAAGCAGATGTCAGTCAAAGAGATATACGCTGCAACTGAAAACTTACACCTTTCAAACATCATCGGGCAGGGAATTGCAGGTACATGACAATACTAGCCAGTTCAGAATAAAATTGTTTATACATGAATCAGATAGAACCACAGAGAGCAGAACTGTGATATACCATATTACATAAGAAGTGAAGGTAATAACCACATTCAGTAGGTTATTGTTGTTCTAAGAGTTCGATGCACCTTCCTGGTGTGATTTGCAGGGAAAGTGTACAAAGGAATGCTTGCAAATGGCTGGCCTGTAGCCGTGAAACACATAATTAAGAATGAACATGCAGAAACCTTCATGAGGGAAGTTACAAGCCTCTCACATGTCAAGCATCCAAACCTTGTGTCATTAAGAGGTTACTGTGACGGGCAGGAAGAGTGCTTTCTTGTGTACGAGCTATGCGTCAATGGTAACCTATCAGAATGGCTATTTGGTAAGTAGTACATATTTGAGGAGACGACAGGATGTTTTATGTAATGTTCTCTATGACTAAAAGTAACAAACTTGATGACAGGGAAGGATAAGAGCCTGTCATGGACTCAGAGACTTCAGATCGCACTTGGCAGTGCTTGCGGCCTTTGGTTCCTTCACATATTCCCTGACGGCTGCATTGTTCACCGAGACATCAAGGTTGGTTACATTATCTGAAAGATTCAAGTACACCTGCAAATTCAAGCAATGCCAATTCATACATGTTATTGTAGCCAACAAATATACTTCTTGGGGTTGATATGGAGCCCAAACTCGCGGATTTTGGACTGTCAAGAGTCATCGACATAGGCGTATCACACGTGAGCTCTGAAGTTAGAGGAACTTTTGGCTACGTCGACCCAGAGTACCGCCACAACCACAGGGTGAATGCTGCAGGGGACGTATACAGCTTTGGTATGGTGCTCCTGCAGCTCCTGTCAGGAGAGCGAGCAATCAATATCATGAACACTGCTAAGCCAATGTCACTGGACAAAATGGTAATACCGTAATTTCTGGAAGAAATGATCAATTGTGTTTAAGCTGATATACATATACATACCTTTTGCTCTCAGGCTTCTATGCTCATCAGAGAGGGAAATGTGTTGGAATTTGCCGATCCTAGGCTCAAGGGCGAATACTCGGTAGACGCATTTGATCTCTGCCTGAAGCTTGCTCTGTCATGCACCGGCCACAAGCAGCAGCGACCATCCATGGAGCAAGTTGTGTCAAGGCTAGAGAAGGCTCTAGAGGTCTCCATGAGAGACGATGATAAGCGCAACAACATCAGTATGGTCGAGTCCTTTGCATAGTGTTTTAAGAGATGGAAGAGAGTCCCTCCTGTAGTCACTATGCAAGTCTTAATGTTCCCATGACCATTTTTAAGCACTGTGGTGTGCTGAGATGAAAACAATCTGATGCAGTGGTGAGTGATTTACACTACAAATTAAACTAAACTCATAAAATTATTTAACGCCTATGAGTAATTAAGGGAGGTTATGTCTACACGCTGAATTTGACACCTGACCTCACATTTTTAGTCCATGCAAATATGCTTTCCTTTTTTACAATAGCAACAACAACAATGATGATGATGATGATGATGATAGTAGTAGTAGTACCAACATATATTTAGTAACAACAACAGCAACAACAACAACATCGTACTGAACTTTCCTGACCTCTTTATTTCCTGAATAAAACATATTCTAACCTAAAGGTTTACAAGGTTATACATATATGCCTGGCAATTAGCCAATTGGAAATCAAAATATTTACAACATGAAGCAGAGAAGACTGCTGCCAAAATGGTATTCTGCAGAAACGAGTAGCAAAACACACCACCGTATCAGACATTATCAAAGTGGCAGTCCATCCAATGCTTCATTGTAATCTTTTTGGTTCATTGACAAGACACACAAGCCATGCGGGAGAAAAAGGTAAATTGCAAGAAATATTATCACCCCAAGATCAGCCTCTTCACCTATGGCGGGTTGAGGGGGATTTCGCAGGTATATCTGGCTGGCACACCACATACAGTACAGGGTGGCTATCACCAAGATGAGAAAGAAAGATTGATTTGATTTTTCAGTCACTGACTTTCCATGCTTCACTCTGCCAAAATATAGATTTTGAACATTTAGAGAAGCACAGGAGGGATTTGTTTTCGACAAAGCACAAAAGGGATTTATAGACCAACAAAGTAATCAGGGTTATGCATGGTGCACCATTACTTTGTACTCCCTCTGTTCACAAATATAAGATGTTTTGTATATTTCAATGTGGACTACATACGGACTGAATTGAATAATCAAACACGCTAAAATATGTGTACATACATTCGGTTCACAAAAAAAGTTAGAACATGTTATATTTGTGAACGGAGGGAGTAGTTCATAGAGAGATTCATGGTTTTGAAGAATCCAATGTTTGTGAGGACTTTACAATCCAAAGCATCAGGTAGAATCAATGTTTTTGTACACTAGAAAATATTTATTAGTTATTATATTATCTTTTTTTGGGTACACAATAATGAACATAATGCTGAGCTATCACCTGTTAATGTACACAAATCCCCCGATGAGGAAAACGCAAAGAAGGCCAACAACAAACACTGCATCTGGATTGATAGGAGCGCGTCCTTTCCACCAACCAGTGCTCAGAATCCAAGTATACATTGCAGAATGGCCATTTTCCTGTAAAAATATACTAGTGTGAGACACATCTAATCTGAATGGGCATGCAACAGTTGACACATGGCGAAAACAATCAAATTGTCTCCATCCAGTTACAACAACATTGCTCACCTCAAACAAGTGATCCAAGAAGAAGTGGGAGAGCGAGCCGGCGGCGATTAGCAAGAAGCACTGCCTTCTGCTTAATGCTACCTGCACCAACACCGGACATTAAACAAATCAGACAAACGGGAGATGATTGGAGGCACCTGAGCTCTCGCTCTGGAAACCGCCCATTTCTATAATAGTAGTGCTACTTCTTTCTGATCCTTCTCTAAAATGTAGGTCGAGATTTCTACTATTATTATTCCCTTCATTTCACAATGTAGTGCGTCCGTATTTTCTGGGATCTAAATTTGACCATACATTTAACCAACAAAAAGAAGGAAAACAAGAAATGATATGTATGAAACTGTGGTGTACTGACGGGGCAACAGGTAACAGACGCCTTGCTAAATTAAGTAACAACGGTAGATTGGATTAGAGTAACAATCCCGAGGTTTGTTCTCGCCGACGACATAGATTCGCAGCATAGATTTGATTGACTAAGGAAGGAAGGGGAGAAGGGGTGAACGGTTCGTTGGTTGTGGTTGTACCGACCCCGGCGGGCGCGTCGAGGAGGCCCGCGCGGAGCAGCCGGTGGGAGAGGCACGCGTAGAGGCAGGCGAGCGGGAGGCCGAGGAGGAGTGGGTAGTAGAATGGGTGGTGGACGGCGGCCATGGCGAGGTCCCCCGCGTTGGCGGCGGCGGGGAGGAAGGACGCGAGCCACTCGGCGAAGGCGCCGAGGTCCGGACCGAGGAAGGCGTTGGCGGCGTAGACGGCGCAGTGGTGCGGGCCGAAGCGGCGGCCCCCGCCGGCGAGCCGCGAGAGCGCCGCCCCGCCGGACAGCGCGTACAGCAGGTGCGCCCCGGGCCCCGGCATCGCCTCGCGTCGGTGCGTCCAGGCCACCGTGGTGCAGCCGCCGGTGACGAAGGTCGCGATTAGTCAGGTGGGAGACGGCGGCTTGGACCGCGCGCGGTTGGGGTGTGCTGTTGGCCTCGCTCCGGCGTGCCGCTCGGGTCACTTTGTTTGCCGCGGTCAACCGCCCAAGCAACGGCGAACGGTCGGGCGCTTTTGGTTTTGGAGTTTGATTTGAGTCCAAGTTTCGATCGGCCGTTTCCACGTGACCGATGGCTCGCGGCTAAAACGGGAGCACCACAAGTGTTTTCTTCTCTTTTTTTTTCCTCTTTTTTCTTCAGAGAAACGAGCACCAGCGCTGGTGAAACGAAGCTCTGCGGAAGCACGCAACAGCTCGTAAATGGCCCATGGCATGTAAGCAGTGGCGTGAGCACGGGTCAAGTGATTGATGCCCGGACACCATGGACGGGCTGACGTGTTCCAAAGGTCCACCCATGGCGTGAGCCGTGAGCACGGGTCCGATGTGGGGGCTACGCTCTCCCTTACGTAACGGCTTATAGTATTAGCTAGTCCTGCACTAGCACCAACTGACCGGCTGCTTCTAGAGTGAGAAAAAGAAGTGTTCAAACATCTGAAAGCCCATCGTTCTACTAGTGAGTATAATACTGCATCCTTCATTTCTAAATGCAAGTCATTTTGAAGACTTGAAAGCCATCGTTCTACTATAATAATACTACATCCTTCAGCTGGGAGACGGCGGCTTGGACCGTGCACGGTTGCCGGTTTGGACTGGCAGCTCCACGGCTGGGGCGTGCTGCTGGCTTCGCTCCGGCGTGCTGCGCCCGCTCGGGTCACTTTGTTCGCCGCGGTCGCCGCCCAAGTTTTTTTTTTTTTTTTTTGAGAACGGTCACCGGCCAAGTAACGGTGAACGGTCGGGTGCTTTCGGCGTTTGAGTCGGCTATATGAAACGTGATAGGCACACCAAGAGCCTGGGTCAAGTGATTGATGCATGTATACCAACCATGGACTGATGTGTTGCAAAGGTTTAGTTCAACGTGGCCGTGGGGGGCTACGCTGCGCTGCCCCTTACGTAACGGCTTAACTAATCCTGCACTAGCACCAAAACTGATCGGCTGCTTTTATCTAGTCTAGAAGAAAAAACTGCTGAAACATCTGAAAGCCATCGTTCTACAATAAAATAGTTCAACAGTTGGGCTACGCACGCCTGGAAAAGTAGGATCGCATGGGCGATCAAGGAGGAGTCGAGGGTCCCCTTGCGCGCCGCCAGCAGCGCCGCCGGTTCTCTCTCTCTCCGTCGGCGGGAGGAAGGGGAACCTCGGGTCTAGTTGCTAGGTGGGTGTGTGATAGGGTTAGGGCTAAGGGAGACGCTGTCGAGATCGTTGCGGTGGTATCGTGTCGGAATAAGTTTCTTCGGGCTGCGTTCACGGTCAGGCGAGGCCTTTGCCTTCGTCTAGGAGCCAGCGGGGTGGGGATCCCCAGATCTTGTCGAGGTCGCAGGCTATGGTGACTGAAGGTCCATCAGCACTGGCCGTTTGGGTCCTCAGATGGACGATGGATGTAAGGAGACAAAGACCCTTCTTCTTCATTGTCGGTATGATTTGCTACTGCTGTTCTTCTCCTTCCTCTGCGCTGATGCTGGTGGAAGATCCTGCTTTGCCCGGGCGGATGGCCCAACCGCGGTGCTGGACCGGTCGGATGACTCGAATTCTCTTCCTTCCGGAAGGGACATTTTTCGCGGTACTCAAAGCTGTTGTAGGTGTGTTGGATTGATGTCCATGCCCTCTCAGCGCTGGTGTCAAGAAAGGAAGAAGCAGTGTGGCGACAATTGTGTCGTGGTCGAAGATGATGACCTGCTTGCGCCTGGTGGCAGATCCACCTACTGAATGTGTTAGGGTTGTCTTAGGGTACTCTAGTGGTCATGGTCCCTTGTGTTTGCGTTTCAGTGAGCTTGTAAGGGTCAACTACTTTGTACTGTTTCGTGACTTTAATGAAAATTTTCTAAAAAAAATAGTTCAACCGTTATTATGTCCAAACACAGGTCGCCGGTTCTATTTACTTTCTTATTAAACGTCACCGAAGGTATAGGCACCCAACAGAACAGAATTGCACGCAAAGCTCAAGCTGTGTTGAGATAGTGATGACGGAGCATGATTAACCTCCCCCAACAGCCCGACCAAGCACGGTTCATTTCCAGTCACGCACATCCAACAAAGCTGTCCGTCCATACGAGCAAGGCAGGCACAGCTCTGCCGCTCAGCTCAGCTCACAACGGTCTGCTGCTGCACTGCAGTCATGCCCCAGAGTTCTACACTACATACAAACTCATAGCAGCGGCGCAATCATCAGACAAGCTTGCCTGTGACACAAAGTGCGATCACAACTTATTACAAACTTCTTGCCAACTCCCAGTTAACTACTGTACTTGGCCAGACGACGACTCAGGCCGCCACGCCGTCCACCTGCTGCCGGCGCCGCCTATTGGACTCCTTGATCGCCAGCAGCTCGTCGCAGATGATCCACGGGAAGCTCCAGAACTGCCTCTTTCCCGGCTGCTGGTGGTCCGGGTGATAGGCCACGCGGTACCACGCCGAGGCCCTCCTGGCCGCCTCCGCCTTCGGGCGGCTCGTGAACCAGCCCCGCGCCTCCTTCTGCAGGCCCTCCACCGAGTCGATGATGCGGTCCTTCATCTCGAAGTACCTCTTGTTGTCCCTCTTCAGGTACAGGAGCCTGTTGCGGATGTTGCCCGTCAGGATCTCGTCCTCGTGCTCCGCGCCGTAGTAGCTCATCAGGGTGCTCAGCTTCTCCGCGTACAGGTCGCAGCACTCCGCCGCGGATGCCAGGAACTCCTCAAAGCCAGGGACCTCCAGGTCGGGATCGAACGCGGGGCTCGGTTGAGCCGAGGACGAGGGGGCAGGGGCGCTCTGCATACGGCTCGCGGCTGCTCTGTAGAGCTTGCCGAGAGGTCCGTTGGAGATGTACGTTGGTTTGTCCCACCGTTCCATGAAGTCGGGGTACTCCTTTGGTCTCAGTGACCGGGGCATTTCAGCTGGAGCTCCTGACTTGGCAAAGTCGACCGCCATCGAATGCAAAGCAGCTAGCTGGAGGCACTCAGGGCTCCGGGCTTTCATTGGATGACGATCCGCCTGGACCAAGTGAGCAGTTGAGATTGCACCGAGCGAGTCATTTATCATGTAATTCACAAAGTACTTCTGAATTTCCTGCAGTTCATCAGATGTTTACGTAAGATTACAAGGTATAAACATGTCAGGTGAGAAAAATACAATTGCTTGTCCAGGAAACAACATTTTAAAGCCAAGACCACTTTAAAACCCAATCATGCACAACTGGTTTCATTAGAGGATGGCAAAAAATTGACCTTTTTCTACAGAATGTTATTAATTGTGCGTGGCTAGCATATATTTGGTTCAAAGCATTCAAAACTTTGTGTTGGCTGTTATTCCATCCTGGCTGAGTTCGATGCTCGTAGCCAGTTCTCTCTGGCTGTTGTGCACTTTACCACATTAGGCATGTACCCAGTTTCTGACAAAGAAATGTTAAGAAAGATGTGAGGTGCCTCAAGATAATAAATCTCTAAAGTTACTAAACTCCCAGAAAATATAACACCCTCAGTGATCTTTTTCTTTAGTCCCACTGGTCAGGTGGTGTTGACGCAATCTAAACCGCTTTGACTAGGTGCCCTGGATCGCTGCGTTTGGGGGGGGGGGGGCACCTCTTTTTCCCCTCTTCATGGACATGGACAGCGTGGGGAGGAGAAAAGGCAGCGGGCAGCTTTGTGGCTTCGCTGGATTGATTGCATGTGGTGCCTTCGAGGGGCAGTGCTGCTCCAACCGGCCACCGCATCGACAATCACAGGAACCACTTGGTAGTGTGGTCACCTCATTCGCGTCGACATCAGTTGTTCATCCCTGAAGGTGAAGTTCCTATCCAGCTATCCTTTATCTGATGGTTTGCTATAGCTCTTAATGGAGTTACATATATGTTCCAAAAAACCCATCGAGGTTGTTGGCGTATCTTCATGTGGCGGCCAATGGGCCTTTGGTCGTTCGATTTATTGGGGGTAATCAGTGGAAGATGGAGTCTAGCTCGGGCTCACATGGTGCAGCGAAATCAGCCTGAGGCAGGAAAGGAGTGGTCGGCCAGACTTAGTGTTGGAATTTTCAGGTCACTTGCCTTATTTCTCCACTCTTAACTAAATTAGTAAATGAGCTGTAAACTTAATTAAACTTGACATAAATACAGTATAGAATGCTTGTCTTCCATTTTGAGTACATTCACACCGTCAGGTTCTTGATGTGTTCAGTTACGCAATTTGAAAATAGGCTAATACTATCACAAAATTTTCAGTAGTGACCACTTAGAATGTTTGTCAGGCTACACAGAATTGGAAGATAGGATGCACTTTTCACCAAATTTGGAAAGTGCACGGCTCAGTCTGGCGTTATTGCTTATGATAACGTCCTGGTTTTGTCAAGTGGTCATGTTGTGGTTTAACAAAATAACTTTTCGTCAGACCTAACAGAGTTATAGGGCAGTCAAAACTAGACCACCGGGACAAGAAAGAGAGAAAATAAAAGATGTGAAGCCTTCTTATCTCTTAACAGTATGCAAATAGATGAACAATAAGGTACTTGCTTAGTATTGGAACTATCATGCTAGTTGTTTCAGGTTTGGAAAGAAAAGCACTGCAGTTAGGAATATAGGTTACACATCAAAAAATTGGCTGACATGCATTGCAACTTGCCAATGATTGGTAAACATCATCTCCTGTATTTATTGCTCTCAACGAGTCAAAGCCTTATATATAGTGTTGATGTCGTATTCATAATTCATTCCCTTTTTTTATTGCTTCGCAAACATAAATGTCAATTGCCAAGAATTACTTGATCAAATTGATGTAATATGGGTAGATGAGACATATTTCTGGTGGATATTACATGTCAGTCTTTTGTAGGTCGGAATAAATGTGCTCATATTTGTATTCTCTTCTGTCGGTTTACAGTCCTTGTGATGATTACATACTGATGTTTTCATATATTTTAATCTTTTTAATAAGGGGATGTGAGGAGCTTTATCTATATCTATATACCAATATAAAGACCCTAAGGGGCAGATCCAATTAATCTCAGCCATCAAATAAGGTCAATCCAACGACCCAGATTGCTCCAATATTGAGTGCTCAAGATGCAATAAATATCATACCAAATATCACCGTCAGCACTAATCACACAATTAACACGAAAATGATATCTTACACTTTGCTGCTGCCATTGTGTGACTGGAAGCTGACACATCAGTGAGAGGGCTTCTACGTCGAGGTGCTCCGCAAGGCGGCAGTTTGGTTGGGTGTTTATACTTTAAATTTGTATAATCAGCACCTTCCATTACAATGGTGAGTTGCCCATACACAAGCAGTCTACTGGGAGATGCATATTAATTTGTTTTCGCAGGTCGATACGAAAAATATACTCTTCATTTTGTGGATGTGCCTTCTCTGACATGGGGAAGATTTGTCTTAGAAAGTTTATATGACTGGAGATAATAAAATCTTTACTTTTTGGAACGACCCTTCTTTTATCTATACACTTCCATAGCGTGTCTGAAAGTATGCTTTGATGAATGCTCTCAGGGAATCAAGCTTGCTTGAAGATGTAAGTTTCTTTGATGGTCTTGTGACACTTCTGAATTTTTATAGTACCATATGCTCATATACTAAAGGTAACTTTGGATAACTTCCTACTAATACTGCAAGTGATGATCTGCCTTGACACTAGAATTTATTGGGAGGTTGCCAATGCCATTGGTTCCACTCATCTCACTGAAGCTCAATTGGTTCAGGTCGCAAACTTGTTTGCATGTTTAGGTTTCTTTACTGGCTATCTTATTCAAGATCATCTTTATTCTAATTGATCCTTCCAGGAGGTCAGCTTTGTGGTTCAGTATACTAGATCCTACACCGCAGTTTTTCCTTCCCATTTTGTCAACTTCAAAACCTAGCTAATATATCTTGTCAGGTTTCTGGGAGCCCATGAACCATAGGCAAGCAATAGAAAGAAGTTGCTCAAAATGAATGATGTTAGCCTGTGATTTGTTTGCATCAGAAGTTTTGTTTAAAGAAATCCTTCTTTGATGATTTATAACAGGAAACATGGCATAACAATGGAAAACGATGCGGCGAAGCACACGTTTTGTTCTAGCATTATTGAAATGCTACAGATTGTAAAAAACTGACATTTTGATTATATTTGCAATTGCAAGTATAAAAATTGATATTAGTCAAATAAAACTAAAAATTAGCAGCAACACCCTAGGAAGAAAAATTAAAATGAATAAGCAGTAAGGAATATACCTCAAGTGTAACAACATGATCCATTATGCGTGGCCTTGCTGCAGTGTAGTCCATAGGTGAATCAACCTTCTCTGGAATCAGTTTCTCATCCCAAGTGATAAAATAGAGGTCACCATCCAAATCGCCCCCAGAGCATTCATTTGGATGAGGCCTGATTAACATCAAAGATTAAAGTCTATATGAACGAGGTCTATTAAACATCAAAGATTAATTGAAGGAGAAAGCAAGCATTGGCAACATCCATCAATAGGTAGAGATGTAAGAATGTAACATGGATATCAATCTAACATGGAAACAAACACGCTGACAAACACTTCAATAGAGATTTGAGCTCCTCTGAAGGCATTGACAGAGCAATATAAACTATAACATACGGCATTACCTTTCTCCTCTTTGGGGGAAGACAACACAATCAACCAGGTTTTTAGCATACAATCCATGGTCATAGACAGCTTCAAGTACTCTGATGTCACCAGGATGGAGACAAGGATTTTTCGATACTGCAACTTTTCCAACAACAACTGCTGTTTTCTGTTTCCCATTATCTTCAGAAAAGTACGGTTGACAATTATCCTTCTGCTCTTTGCTGTTCTTTGTAATTCTGATGTACACTTGACCATATTCTAATTCACCTGTTTCGTCCAAACAACCAATAAGAACACGGCCTTTTGGAACATGGATCTTACATCTAGTTCTTATGTCAGTCAGCCTATTATCCTGATGGGCCTTAAGAATCATCAACAGGTAAGGCTCTAAACTTGGTTCATAACCTTGCAGTAAAATTTTCGATGCTGTCTTTGTTTCTGCACTACCAATTTTCCCCAGAACAGAGAGAGCAGCTTCTCTGTTGGTCAGCATTTCATCTAATTCACGCATATCATCTTGTTGCATCAACTCAAATATCTCATCGCTTATCCCCAAAGTTGAAAGGAGAGAGATAATTTCACGATTCATATAGCATGGTTGGGATTTGCTGGTACTTGTAATGTTGAACATTCTGCTCTTTGATTCGAATTTCTTCATACTAGGTCGCAGAGAAAGATTACGGAAGGAATCAGGGTCGACAGCAACAACTCCTTTGTAGCCACCATACCTTATTTGAAAAGCTGAAGGAGGGTTAGTATAGTCTAATCCAATTCGACAAGCCATTTCTTTAGCAAATCTCTCAGAGATCTTCCCGATACCATCAGAAAATATGTACTTAGTGCCATCAGTTGTGACTTCAATATCTGGAATCTCTTCTACATCCCGTGGTAGGATTTCAAGTGTTTGTCTGGAGGAGCTGAACAGCTGGCCCATTCTAGCTGCACACTTAGATACTGAACGGATTTCTTCAAAGTTGCCCATCCACCTTCTTATATCCTCAGCCTTCAGGGAATCATTAGAAGCAAACATCCAAACAGAACTTCCACGAAGTTGACTTGCTGAGAAGGCCAGGAATTCATACTTCTTTGGACCAATGGAAAATCCTTCTTTCAGGATGGATAGAATACGATAATATATGCCAGTTTTCAAGGGTTGAGAAAAGAACCCTCGCCCAGTTCTAGCTGAGATAGCATCTGGAAAAAGCTTACTCCAGTCTTCGTCGACAAAAGTAACTCTAGCAAAGTCAGATGCATACTGTTTGTGATGCTTAACCACATAATTTGAAACTTCTTCCTCAGGTCCCAAGCAGTATATTCTGGATGGAGTAATGTGAATTCTGTAACACATCATTAACTTTCCTTCACCTTCAGTCTTACTGGAAAGCAAAGCATCGTGGCTCCTCTTCCTGCTATGAGTCTCCTGCTGGATGAATTGCAAAGGTTCATAGCATGTAAACTCTAACTTGCTCATTTTCTCGAAAATCCTCCTTGAAATATGAACTGGTATTTCTTCAAGAGCTTTAAACAGATCAGCACTAACATGTTTGGCAACTATCTTCCCCATGTGAACAAGAGCATTGAGACGAAAAAGAACTTCATACGACACTGAACAACCACTTGGGCAGTCAACAAGGGGAACGACTTTGGACAACGGGCCACAAAATTTCATTGAAGAAATGACCAATTCCCCTAATTCTCCTGAGAAAGGCAAGCTGTTGAGAATAAATGACACCGGTGCACCTTCATCAAGTACGAGGGCAAGAGTTGAACACTTCCCAAAAGAGTGCTTAGGTGTAAAATCTACTGCTCTGACCCAGGTAAACTTCACATCCTCCTTGCATGCATGAAAGCGGTCATCTGAGAACCTTGAATAAACCGCAGGCCCAGAAATTGTTGTGCATATTCTTGGTGCATACATGAGCTGAAACAAATATTAAATTAACATTAGTCAAGATAATATATATTTTACCAACTTCAGAATTATAGAAAGAATTAAAAGAGTGTTGCGCCTGACCAACTTATAGTCAAGTATGACAATCAGTAAATTTAGAAAAGTAACGGTGATGTGTATTCATCAGATAAGCTTCATATCCATTTCACTCTAATTAGTAACCACCAACTGAGATATTTAAAGGCGTGGAAATAAAAGTAGCACCACTATCCATCTTACTTTATGGGCTCTAACACATAATTGCAAACCAGACCACCGTGATGGTTCACTCTAGTTTACTGACTCGAGAATTTGCCAATTTTTCAGCTCATGCAAGTTCAGGACATTATGTAGTGGGCCCATCGATGGTCAGGACGGACTACTGTGTGCTCTGCCAAACCCAACAAGAAGAAACTCTGGAACATTTGTTCTACATATACCTGCAGTTTCTCCTACAGGTGCTGGACTTCACTTGGGTTGACCTGGGTAACAGAAGGAGATAGGTTTGGCTGGATGGCAGCGGCTAAACAAACTTGGTCAAAACCCATGTTCATGGAAGTGTTCAACACAGCAGCATGGTCGATCTGGACGGAGAGGAATAACCTGATCTTCAGAGGAGTGACGCCTCCCCACAGGTCCTGGTTTTCAAGATTCAGAGAAGATTTCTTGTTGTTGCAACACAGGACAAAACCTGAGCTGCTAGGGTTCATTACTGAATTTGCCAGAGAAATTGCCTAGGGCTAGCCAAACTACTTTAATCCCCTGTAATCACTTATACCTCTGAACCCTAGTACTCTGTGATTGGGGCAAAAAGCCCCACTACACCCTTGTACACTATGTAAATACTTTTTTTGATTAATGCAACGTTCAAAAAGAAAAAGAAAAACACGGTGAGCAGCTCACCTGAAGCAAGATGGCGCCGGCCCCATCGAAGCTGCACTGGTAGCAGTTCCTGATGTCCTCGAAGAACACCTCGAGCTTGAACATCTGGGAATCGTGATTCAGGTACAGGTCCATGCGCCGCTTCCCCGGGATGACCTCCACGCGGACGCTGTCCCAAGATTCAGCCGCCTCGAACTCGCGCTCGGCGACGCGGTTGCCTACAACGAGGCGGGCGTCGGCCACGCGGAGAGAAACGTCGGGCGCGCGGGGGAGAAGGTCCGCGGGGGCAGGGGAGACGGAGAGGAGGGAGCCGAGGAAGCGGGGTAGGCGACCGGAGGCGGCGAGTTCGGCGGCGAGGGTTGCGGTGGCGGTGGAATCGAACTGGACGCTCCCATTGCCTCGGCTTAGCCAGCCGCGGCGGGCGGCGGCAATCTCGCAGGCGTAGGCTTCCCCGGCAGCGGCGACGGCGGTATTGAAGAACTGTAGGAGCTCCTTAGCGACCGCGGAGGGCGGGATATTGGAGACTCGCACCGTCGCCGTGGAGACGGGCACCGACGCCGCCGTCGCCATCGGAATTTTGGGGGGAAAATAAGGGTTTGGGCGTGTTCCGGCGGGGTTCCGTTACCCAGGGCTCTTGGGGGGTTTGACTGTGTACTCCGAGTGGGTTTATGTGTTGAGTGTCTCCCTTGGTCTCAGAATACTTATAGATCCTCGTTTAACCCTTTTTCAGTCTTCGTTGCACGATTTTGAAATGAAATTTTAATTACAATTTTTTAGTACACCTAGAGAAAATAGTAGAGGTTTTTTTTTTTTGCGAGAAGAGAATCCTTATACTTAACAACTAAAACGAGAAAACATTTGCCTGATAAAGGCGCGTTAGTGGCGGGATGAAAGGTGAAGGCACGTGAGGGAAAGTCGGGATGAGGGAGGAAACGAGGGTGACAAGGGCGCGCGGATAGCGCGAAGAAAGGTGAAAGCACGCTTAAAAGATCGGGTGAGCATGAAAACAGGAGTGACAAAGGCGTGTGTTCGGCAACGATGGCTGCAATGATAGTGGACGTGAACTAAATACTTCTATTGCATTGGCTTAGCCACCCGCTTTGGCTTGTAGGCTGCAATGATAGTGGACGTGAACTAAATACTTCTATTGCATTGGCTTAGCCATCCGCTTTGACTTGTAGGCGTACGTGACGACGATGAATCAAAAAACTTGAGAAGCTCATCAGCACTAAGGGTAGGATATTGGAGTCTCGAACGATGATCTCGGAGACGACACTATCATCACCATGAGAAAAAAGAGAGCGAAGGACGCTATGAGTTTATACTCCATCAAGGTTAAATATGAGCAGGAGTTTAGTCTTGGCCTCCTATGATTTTGTGATTGTTCAAAAAAAAATGAATAGAGGGGTTTTTAAGAAATTCAAAATGATGATTCCATTCAGATTTATATGGACAATCCTAGAGTATGTTTGCCCTTCTACAGTATTCAACCCATGTTTTTAACAATAATCATAACTAGCCTAAATTGTTACCTAGACATCAAAAAGAGAAAGCCTTCTGTTACAAAATGATTGCCCCTTGAAGCATGGCGGAAAAGTAAAAGGGGCCATACACCTCATAGTCTATTGTTACACACAATCGATTACCATAGAGAGTTCTCACCGTTTTACTTTCAAATGGTTAATATGCTATATAACGAGCAAGATGATGGTTTTCTTGGAAAGACAAATATTTCACGAAGCAAGATAATGATTAGATAGTTGAATGTTGATACAAAGACTTGAAGAAGTGAAAACTGTTGGCAAACAATTTATGGTGTGATGGTATTTTTTGTGCGGGGACAATCTTGTAGTTTTGTGCAACAAATAACTTTTACCATAAATAAATGGACTGCTTTACTAAGAAAAATGAACGGATTGGACTGACTTCACTGAGTAAACATGTACATGATTCCACCTACTATATGTGCTCCTACTTTGCCATCATGAATCCAGACCAACGGTGGCCACCTGCCGGCCCGCCATCATAATTTTCCACCGCAACCCGCTCTCCTCTTCAGTCGGTGGTTGCCTCGTCTAGACCTGGCAAGGAGGCACCACGTTGTGCACGAAGTTGAAAAACAAGCATCCTCCCTTTTGGGTTACTTTCCTCACGTCTCCCCCCTCCCCTTTGCCTCATGACGATCATCACCACCGACCTCCACCTTCCTTCAATCATCTTGTGGCGTTGAAGCCTCCTTGCCGACCCTCGTCATTGCACGATGGAGATGACCTACTTAACTTGGTGTTGTCGGGGTGTGTTCGCATACCACTTCACAAGGAGCGGACCATACCTTAGACATCATATGACCCCTGCATAGGTTGTACTCTGGGTGTGTGCGCCATGCCGGGACTATAGGACAGTCAAAACACTTCTCAAGCGGACCATGTCGGAGCCCTGCATCTATAGTGAGCTCGAGTCAAATAGAACTAGGTATAAGTTTTCCTAGGTCCAACCCGTCCAACTACTCCTTCCCATCCCATACGTCGACCTCCTCTTCCACAACTTCTGGGCGGCGTCGAGGGTTTATTCTCCTAGGATTTCCATCAGTTGGTAGGAGGGGAAAGTTGGCAGGGACGACACGTCCTTTGCTCATGTAGATACCTCTCCTCCTCGACCTCCTGCTACGTCCCCTACCATGAAGGACTAGGGTGGACACTTCAACCACATCCATCAGATGGGATAGTTTTGGGGCGGAGGGGATGGGTCACGGTGCATGGCGAGATCATGGTGGCGGCCATCACAACAATTTGTGGCAGGATGAGCCAGAAGACGGTAGATAGGTGTAATTCCTCCAACAACAAAAACTCTGGCGACGGGTAGGTTTGTCGGGAGGTGTCGGAGGAGGCATCCAAGGAAGCTCGGGGAGGCATACACAACATCATGCAATGGGGCTAGAACACCTAGCCTCATGGCGACACCGTTGAAACTAGTTGGTGTTGCCAACTAGGTCCACGTCAACATGATCGCTCTTTTGTGTGGAAAATTTATTTACCGACCGCGATGAGTGTCGAGGTCTACGTAACTTGCAACAAACCAAATCATGTCCCTGCATGTTGTCCTCGTGTTGTTTGTCGCCATTGCGGACCAGTTGGTCATCGTGTTCCTGTGTGAAACAATGTGTTACCCTGGGTTTGCATTGCACCTATGTGTGGGTTTGAAGGTAGGGGTTAGGTCTCTTATGTTATACTGTCATTTCCATGATTGAGGGGTCATGTTCCTCTAGATAGATCGAGCAAGCCTTTATTCAGGATTTGGGTGGAGGTGCCCTGGTAGACCCACTGATCATGATACCTATATATGTTATATGGTTCCCTAATGCCAGAAAAGTTGGGAATGCATGTTACACTAAAAGGATGGCCTTAGAAAACTGGCAAGCAGTTGTATATATATCTTAGAAATTGGTCTGGCCCGATGGCTCTATGGAAGGATGAGCATTACATGGGTTAATGCTGGAAATATTCCATTGGATAAAAGAAATGAGAAAAAAATACAACATGTGTAGGATCCCTAGTGGGTGCTACTCTAGAAGTTGACATGGCTACCTTACACATGCCTGAATACGTGAGACTTAAAATTGGATGTAGAGATGCTGAGAATATTTTGAATGCGGCCAAGGGAGTTCTAGGAGAACCTTTTTATGATTTTTTTTGTACTTTGTTGATAAGATCCTTGTGACCCACTCCCGTAATGGTAATGTATCTACTCATGCTCCTAATAAGGATGGTGCTCCTTCTCCTAAGAGATCATGAAATGGTGAAAATTGTTGATATGGACATTGGAGGATCTATTGTTGTTGGCAGTTTTTCTGGTCCTAGATTCTTTTTCTGGTAAAAAATAGTGCTCCTATGAGATATCGGAATGAGGAAAAGGAAGACAATGAGGAAATTAACTCTGATGAAGATAGTGAAAAGGCATATAATGAACTTTTCATTAACAAAATTGCTCGGGAAAAGCAAAATGAACAAGATATGCAAGTTGAGGGCTATGAGGCGCTAAATAAAAATAATTTGCTTATGAGGAGATGGTGGTTAATAGCATGTAGTTGATTCCTGCTCAAGTGGTTGTACCTCAAGATACTTTCTACGTAGATGCTACTCTTAGCCAACCTAGTTTTATTGAGATGGACCCTGATGATGTTTCATGCACGCAGAATTCCTCTGGTTATGTTGTGCAATCTCCCACTACTTATGTTTAATGGGTGGAAATCATTCATACTACGACTACACGCACTAACATGGAAAATATGGAAGGTAGAGATGTCTTCTACTCCTGTAGGAGTTGTTGGATTTCCCTGGAGAGGGAGGGTGATGTAGCACAACATCATAAGTATTTCCCTTAGTTAAGAACTAAGGTTTATCGAACCAGTAGGAGGCAACACACTGTCAACTTTAACAGTATGGAAACTATTTCGAATATTAATGATATTGCTTCATAAATATTTCTCATTACTCATGTCCTACTAAAACTCGGGAGATCATGATTACCTTAAGCTTGTGACCCTGTAGGTTCGGTAAAACATAGACATGAACAAAACCCCTTTTGTTCAATGACCGATAGAAGAACCGTGGACTTCCATATCGATCCCTATGAGTATACGAATGTCATTTGAGTGAACCTTTGGTTATCGTGTGCTATTCCCTTTGCATTGCGATACTTTACAAAACCCGATGTGAGATGTATCATTATACTCTTGAGTCATTCTATCATGCTCACTATATCGTTCTGCTTGTTACCAATTTTGTTCTTCTTTCTCGTTGACGTATTCCGGCATCCACGTGACATAGTCAATTGTGTCTGGCCAGGCGATGATGGATGTCGTCACACTAAGAGGGCCCTAAGAGTATTTCTCAATAGTTGGAGGATCAAATCCCACTCTTGAGATATCTAGTACCTTGTCAAACTTTCCGATGTACCCATAACTTGTCGTTAGGATCACCCTCTTGCAGATGACGTTTGAGAAACCCCAAAGACCATCATACGGTAAGAAGAAACTACGATACTCTCATGGTTCAAGGACCTTAAGCATATGTTAACTCTCCGTGTTATAACAGTTAACTTGTGACGATATAATCTGAAAGTATAACAAACAAATTTTGGGTCAATTCAATATGATCATTCTTCTAACATGATAGCCTCAAAGTTGTTTTAGGATCATCGTTACACTTAGTGATATCCTAATATCCGGAAAATATGATCACTAACAACACTTAAGCTAGTCTTAGAAGCGAGACTAGGAATCTGGTTTTATCGTTTATCATTCCACACGTGCATATGAGTTATCCACTGAATAGCACATTCCAGGACCATAGAAGTTATAGCATAGGATATAAACTCTTAGTTATGAGTATGGAGATATAGTAATACAATATTATTGACTCTAGGGCATATTTCCAACGTTAGGCCCATTTGCTGATTGAGATGTGTTTACAAGCTTATCACAAAAATCTTGATTATTCATCTTGAGCCTTTTGTTGATATTTTATTTAGCAAACACCAAAATGCTTTAATAAAATGTGTGGCATTATGGATGGCATCATGGCATTGCATGAAATATCACACCATACTTATGTGAAAGAACCTACTATTGTTCTTAAGCTAGATTTTGGAAAGGCCTATGATAAGGTCAATTGGAAATTTCTACTTGATTGTCATTCTATGCGTGGATTTATTGGAATAGACATTTTTTGCTTGATGGTGATGTATGTGTTATTATGAACATTGTAATTGGGCCCTAATTTTATAGATCCAAGGGGGTGTGCCATGGGGACAACTTATCTCCTTTTTTGACCTAGCAACTGCCAACCTCACTAAAATAGTTGCACAAGCACACACTAATGGGCTTTTGACAGATGATTTTGTTCCTAGTGGCATTGATATTTTATAATATGCCCCCAATACTGTTTTTGTTTTGAGATAATCCTGAATAGACTTTAAATCTATCTTTGTGAAATCATGTCGGGTTTAAAAAATAATTCTCAAAAGTGAGGTGTGTGCTATTAGGGGTGATGAATCTACCGTGGAAACTTATGCTCGGATGTTCAATTGCTAGACCATCTCATTTTCTTCCAAATATCTAGGCATGCATGTGAGTCATGTTGGCAAAAAATTATCTAACTGGAGCTTTGTTGATATTAAATTCCTTAAGAAAATTGATGCTTCGGTTAGGAATGCTATGTCTATGGGAGGTCATACTGTCCAGCTTAATTATGTTTTGTTCGACATCCCATCTTATATATGTGAGTGTTTCTTATGAATTGAACTGTGAATAAGAAATGGATAAACCTAGAAGAAAATTCCTTTGGCAACATTATGGAAAAAGAGATATCATTAGGTGAAACGAGGTAGAGTTTGTACACAAAATAGCAAAGGGGGCATGGGTGTTAAAGATATCAGAAAACACTATAAGGGCCTCTGCCCAGGTTTCCGCCTTGAGATGGTGGCGCTTCGTCCCAAAAGTTTGCTTATGATTTTTTCTAGGGTAAAACACACCATATAGGAGAAGAGGGGCATCGGAGAGCCAACAGGGGCCCACAAGCCATCAGGGCGCGCCCCAGCGGGGGCGTCCTGTTGGCTTGTGCCCTGCCGGCAGCTCCCCTGGTATATTTTTGTTCCAGAAATTCTTAAATATTCCAAAAATATTCTCCGTGAAGTTTCAGGTCATTTGGAGTCTAGTGATTTTTCTGCCTTTTTCTCGGTTTTCCGGCCCCGAATTCCAATTTTCAGATATTTCCCTCCTTGTGTGTACCTTGCATATACAGAGAGAAAAGTCATAAGAATTGTGTGAGAATGTGGAATAATGAACAAGAATGAAGTAAATAGTAATAAGAATTCATGATGCAAAATGGACGTGTTAGGAGGAAGGTAAAACTTGATGAGGTTGTTGAATCGTCACTTCAATTGGATAGTAGCACGAAGCAGAAAGATGTTTCTGCAGCGCCTACACCAAGTGAAGAGGAAGCTAATGATGATTATCATGAAGCTTCGGATCAAGTTACTACCAAGCCTCGTAGGTCTACAAGGACTCGTATCTCCCTTGAGTGGTACGGCAATCCTGTCTTGGAAGTCATGTTGTTAGACAACAATAAACTGATGACCCGCAAGTGTAGGGGATCAATCATAGTCCTTTTGATAAGTAAGAGTGTCGAACCCAACGAGGAGTAGAAGGATCTGATAAGCAATTTTCAGCAAGGTAATTTCTGCAAGCACTGAAATTGTACGTAGCAAATGTTTTGATAGCAAGGTAATTTGTAACAAGCAAGTAACGGTAACAATAGGTAAGGTGCAGCAAGGTAGCCTAGTCCTTTTGTGGCAAAGGACAGGCCAAAAGTATTTCTTATGATGAGCAAAGTGTTCTTGAGGGCACACGGGAATTTCATCTAGCCACTTTCGTCATGTTGGTTTGATTTGTCTTAGCTACTTTAATAATTTGATATGTGGGTGGACCGGTGCTAAGGTGTTGTTCTTACTTGAACTAACAACCTACTTATGATTAACCCCCTCGCAAGCATCCGCAACTATGAGAAAATTATTAAGACAAAGTCTAACCATAGCATTAAACATGTGGACCCTAATCAGCCCCTTACGAAGTAGCGCGTAAATGAGGGTTTAAGTTTCTGTCACTCTCGCAACCCATCATCTAATAAATACTCCACAATGCATTCCCTTGGGCCCAAGGATGGTGAAGTGTCATGTAGTCGACATTCACATGACATCACTAAGGAAAACACAACATAACATATCATCAAAGTATCGAACACATATCAAATTCACATGAGTACGTGCAACATGACTTCTCCCGTGACCTCAAGAACAAAAGTAACTACTCATAAATAATATGCATGCTCAAGATCAGAGGTGTATTGAATATCATAATGGATCTGAACATATAATATTCCACCAAATAAACCATATAGAAATCAACTACACATGATAATCAACACTACTAGTCACCCACATGTACCAATCTGAGGTTCCGGCACAAAGATTGAACACAAGAGATGAACTAGGGTTTGAGAGGAGATGGTGATGTTGAAGATGTTGATGAAGAATGGCCTCCCCAAGATGAGAGGGTTGTTGGTGATGATGATGGCTTCGATTTCCCCCTCTGGGAGGGAAGTTCCCCCGGCGGAATCGCTCTGTCAGAGGGCAAAAGTGTTCCTGCCCAAGTTCCACCTCGAAGCGGCAGCACTTCGTCCCGAAAATCCTCTCCTATTTTTTCTAGTTTTTTTGGGACTAAATAGCAGAAGATGGGCTCCAGGGGTGGGCATGGGTGATCACCCTCCACCAGGGTGCGTGCAGGGGGGCAGGCGCGCCCTGGTGGAGGGTAGCCACCTGGTGTCCCCCCTCCGGTAGTTCTTCGCTCCAAAAATCCTTATTTAATATATAAAAATTCCCGTGATTTTTTAGCTTCATTGGAGTTGTGCGGAATAGGTATCTCTGACGTGCTTTTTCGGGTGCTGAATTCTAGTTGTCGGCATTCTCCCTCTTGATGTAAACCTTGCAAATTATGAGAGGAAAGGCATTAGAATTACTACCGAAAGCATTATTATGCATAAAAACATTATAAATAACAGTAATAAAACATGATGCAAAATGGGCGTATCAACTCCCCCAAGCTTAGACCTCGCTTGTCCTCAAGCGAAAGCCGATATCAAAGAACATGCCCATATGGTTTGAGAGAGAGAGAGGTGTGGATAAAAACAAAATACGGACATAGAAGCATCATGCTTATTATTATAACAGCAACAAAACTAACATAAAACTTTCTCATAAAACTTTTATTTTATAGCAGCATCATATAACTTCTTATGAGCGAGTAACAAATCATCACAACATGGAAGTATAAAGCATAAACCTTATTGGAAACCAACAAACTATGTTCTCAGTCAACTTTGCAACTACAATTCATCATATTTTCAAGAAGGGTCTCATGTAGGAGCCTTTTGGCAAGTCCACATACTCAACCATCACTTAGTCTTCTATGATTGCTAACGGTCACAACATACCCATGGACAAAAAGTTTCAACCAGACACATAGAAAGATAGGGGCTTATAGTTTGCCTCCCTACATATTCACCTCAAGGGTGATGTCAACAATAATAACTCATGCTCACTCATATCCAACTGGTCATATGTGCCTATATCTTTCCTCACCACATGATTCTTGTGAAAGGAGGGGAAAATAAAAAGGAATTGAGAAGAATACTTTGACTCTTGCATAAAAGTAATACATAAAAGTAAAAGAGAGGCCCTTCGCAGAGGGAAGCAGAGGTTGTCATGCGCTTTTTCGTTTGTATTCCAAATCCCTGAGCACAAAAGAACGTCATGTTGCATTGCCTCTTGTGATAACAACCTTTATTATGCAGTCCATCGCTTTTATTACTTTGCCATCACAAGTTCGTGCAATGCCCAATTTTCTCTTACACTAATTGATCCAACACTTTGTAGAAGCAATTTTTATTGCCTTGATGCACCGATGACAACTTACTTGAAGGATCTTAATCAATCCATAGGTAGGTATGGTGGACTCTCAAACATGAGTTTGGGTTTTGGGTTTTTTGATGCACACGTAGTATCTCTACTTAGTGCGGAGTTTTTGGCTAGCAAAGATATTGGGTAAGCACCACATGTTAAAGGATCTATGACAATATAACTTCTATGTGAATATGAACTAGCATAAATCATTATGTTGTCTTCCTTGTCCAACGTCAACAATTTTGGCATATAATATTTAATGGGGGCTCACAATCACAAAAGATATCCATGATAGTATATTTGCATGTGAATCCTCTCTTTCCTAATTAATTCTTTCATGAGTTGCATCATTGACTAATGCTATATTTCCCAACCTCCAATATATTTTACCACTTATACCTTTTTTTATTGTGATGTCATTACTCACCATAAGATTAGCATATGATCTTTTTCACTTTTTTTTCTTTTATCATGATTGCAACAAGAAAGTAAAAGGGGCAAAGGCTCAAATTAAACTTTATTATATAACTCTCACTCGATTACATAGAAGGATAGATCACGAAACTAGCACTCAAAGATAGATCATACTAAACTTTTGTTCAACTAAAACATGAAAATGCTAAAGGTCAAAAATAGAAAGCAAAGGTAAAAAGTGATAGTGATACGATACCGGGGCACCTCCCCCAAGCTTGGCTCAAGACAAGCGGAGTGCCCATACTCGTGTACTCAGATCTCCTTTGGTGGCAGTGATGATGAAGGTGGTGGTGAGTGTCGGTGTCAAAACCGGAGGATCTCGGGTAGGGGGTCCCGAACTGTGAGACTAGACCCGATGGTAACAAGAGACGAAGGGGACACAGATTTACCCAGGTTCGGGCCCTCCTATGGAGGTAATACCCTATGTCCTGCTTGGTTGTATTGATGATATGGGGGGTTACAGTTGATCTACCTCGAGATCGAATAGCTAACCCTAGATGAGTTGTCCTCTCTCTACAATGTAAACCCTCCAGTTTATATAGACACCAGGGGTACCTAGGGTTTACACATGGTCGGTTACATGTCGAGGAGTTAAACACGCCTATCTACAGCTGACAGTCTTGGAGAACACACCACGGCCCCTCGAAGCCTCCACCCTGGCAATGGGGCCCTTGATCACCCAATGGTCACTTTGCGGCCCATACAGTCCAGCCCGTGGGAAACAGGTCGGTTGCCCGAGGACCCCTAAATCCAGGATTCCCTTAGTAGCCCCCGGACTAGTCTTCAATGCCGATGTATATCCATATGGTCTTCCTAATCTTTGGCTTGCCAAGCGAGTCCGTACTCCTTTTTATTCGGTAACCGACCAATTATCGGTGAAATCCCAAGCGTCATGGGCTCTCTAGGTCCATTATAAAACCACTAGGGTTCCTCTATTCTCGCCTATCATGGGGAGGCAAGTGGTTCAGCGATTTTTATGGTGCTGCCCTTCCGCCATGGAGTCTACACCCATTTAAGGAAATAGGATCACGGTTTAGACCACATCCTCCTCCTTTTCCCCAACGGAAAAACTCCTAGCAAAAGATCCACAAAAAACATGGCAAGCGTGTTGGGGAATGTTGCATGGGAAACAAAAGTTTTCCTACGCACACGCAAGATCTATCCATGGTGATGAGCATCTATGAGAGGGAGAGTGGATCTACATACCCTTGTAGATCGCGAAGCGGGAAGCGTTAAGAAACGCGGTTGGTGTAGTCGAACGTCTTCGTGATCCAAATCGCCGAGCGTCCCGCGATCTCATCACGATCCGTCCCACGATCCAATCATGATCCGTCCTACGAACTCATCATGATCCGTCCCGTGATCTCATCATGACCCGTCTTGCGATCTTGATCACGGTCCTTCTGATCTAGCGCCGAACGGACGACACCTCCGTGTTCAGCACATGTACAGCTTGATGACGATCTCCGCCTTCTTGATCCAGCAAGAGGGAGCGGAGAGGTAGAAGAGTTCTCCGGCAGCGTGACGGCGCTCCGATGATGGTGGTGGAGCTATTCCGGCAAGGCTTCGCCTAAGCACTGTAGAAATCCGATCTAGAGGACAAACTATGCACTAGAGGAACGGGTAGCACGTGGCTGAAAATCTAGTGCCAAAACCCTAAAAACCTCTAGTATATATAGGAGGAGAGGAGGATGAGGCTTGGCTCCCAAGGAGCCAGCCCTTGGGTCGGCCGAACCAGGAGGGAGGAGTCCTCCTCCTCCACTCCTAGTAGGATTAGGACTCCTTCCTAATTTAGCCCTTTTGCCTTTTTCCACCTTTTTCCTTTTGGGCTTTTTCTTCCCAGCCACATGGGCCCTTTGTGGGACTTCCTCCATCCCACTAAGGGCTGGTATTCATCCTCCCACAACCCATGTAGCCTCTTGGGTCGAAATACCCCTCCTGATGGTCTCCCGATACACTACCGGCACTCCCGATACACTACCGATGAGCCCGAAACTTTTCCGGCGACCAAAATAGGACTTCCTATATATCAATATTTACCTCCGAACCATTCCAGAGCTCCTCATGATGTCCAGATCTCATCCGGGACTCTGGACAACCTTTGGTAACCACCATACATAACTCTATACTATCAAAACGTCACCAAACCTTAAGTGTGCAGACCCTGCGGGTTTGAGAACTATGTAGACATGACCGAGAAACCTCTACGGTCAATAACCAATAGCGGGACCTGGATGCCCATATTGGTTCCTACATATTCTACAAAGATCTTTATCGCTCGAACCTCCATGTCAAGGATTCAGTTAATCCCGTATGATGTTCCCTTTGTTCTTTGGTATGTTACTTGCCCGAGATTCGATCGTCGGTATCTCCATACCTAGTTCAACATCGTTACCGGCAAGTCTCTTTACTCGTTCCGTAATACAAGATCCCGTGACTAACACTTAGTCATATTGATTGCAAGGCTTGTTGTGATGTTGTATTACCGAGTGGGCCGTGAGATACCTCTCCGTCACACGGAGTAACAAATCCCAGTCTTGATCCATGCCAACCCAACAGACACCCTCGGAGATACCTGTAGAGCACCTTTATAGTCACCCAGGTACGTTGCGATGTTTAATACACACAAGGCACTCCTCCGGTGTCAGTGAGTTGCATGATCTCATGGTCACAGGAACAGATACTTGACATGTAGAAAACAGTAGCAATAAACTAACATGATCATATGCTACATTTGTAGTTTGGGTCTTGTCCATCACACCATTCTCCTAATGATGTGATCCCATTATCAAATGACATCTCATGTCCATGGCTAGGAAACCTTAACCATCTTTGATCAACGAGCCAGTCTATTAGAGGCATACTAGGGACATGGTTTTGTCTATGTATCCACACATGCATCTAAGTTTTTGATCAATACAATTATAACATGGATAATAAACGATTATCGTGAACAAGGAAATATGATAATAACTAATTTATTATTACCTCTAGGGCATATTTCCAACAGTCTCCCACTTGCACTAGAGTCAATATCTAGTTCACATCATCATGTGATCCGCATTGTTATGAATCTAACACCCAATGAGTTCTGGGGCTCGATCATGCTTTGCATGTGAGAGAGGTCTTTTAGTTAACGGGTCTGCGACATTCAGATCCGTGTGTACTTTGCAAATCTCTATGTTAAACTGTAAACACTACTACTACACTCCACTTGGTACTATTCCAAATGGCTGCTCCACTATATGTATCCAGATTGCTACTCCGAGTCATTCGGATTGGTGTTAAAGCTTGCATCGACGTAACTCTTTACGATGAACTCTTTATCACCTCCATAATCGAGAAACATGTCCTTAGTCCTCTGGTTACTAAGGATAATTTTGACCGCTGTCCAGTGATCCACTCCTGGACCACTCTTGTACCCCTTGACAGACTCATGGCAAGGCACACACAGGTGCGGTACACAGCATGGCGTAATATAGAGCCTATGGATAAGGCATAGGGGATGACATTTGTCCTTTCTCTTTCTTCTGTCGTTGTCGAGCTTTGAGTCTCACTCAACTTCACACCTTACAAATCAGGCGAGAACTCTTTCTCTAACTGATCTATTTTGAACTCTTTCAAAATCTTGTCAAGGTATGTACTCATTGAAAGTCTCATCAAGCATCTTGATCTATCTCTATAGATCTTGATGCTCAACAATTAGGTAGCTTTATCCAGCTCTTCTTTGAAAAACACTCTTCAAACAACCGTTTATGCTTTCCAGAAATTCTACATCATTTCCGATCAACAATATGTCAACCACATATGCTTACCAGAAACTCTATAGTGCTCCCACCAACTTTATTGTAAATACAAGTTTCTCATAAACTTTGTATAGACTCAAAAACTTTGATCACCTCATCAAAGTGTATATTCCAACTCCGAGATGCTTGCTTCAGTTCATATAAGGATCATTGAAGCTTGCACACCTTTTAGCATCCTTAGGAGTGACAAAACCTTCTGGTTGTATCTCATACAACCTTTCCTTAAGGAAGGAAACGATGTTTTGGCATCCATCTGCCAGATTTCATAATTGAAAAATGTAGCAACTGCTAACATAATTCCAACAAACTTTAGCATCGCTACGAGTGAGAAAGTCTCATCGGAGTCAACTCCTTGAACTTACCGGAAACTTCTTTGCGACAAGTCGAGCTTTATAAATTGTGACATTCACCATCAGCGTCTGTCTTCATTTTAAAGATCCATTTGTACTCAACGACCTGCCGTCCAACGAGCAAGTCTACCAAAGTCTATACTTGGTTTCCATACATGGATCCTTTCTCGGATTTCATGGCCTCTAACCATTTGTCGGAATCTGGGCCCATCATCGCTTCTCCACAGCTTGTAGGTTCATCGTTGTCCAACAACATGACCTCCAAGACAGGGTTGTCATACCGCTCAGGAGTAGTACACATCCTTGTCGACCTACGAGGTTCAATAGTAACTTGATCCGAAGCTTCATGATCATCATCATTAAATTCCTCTTCAACTAACGTAGGCTTACATGGACATCTTCCCGCGCTGCGCTACTCTCTGGTTGAACAAAGGTTCAACAACTCGTCAAGTTCTATCTTCCTCCCACTCAATTCTTTCGAGAGAAACTCTTTCTCGAGAAAGGACCCGTTTTAGCAACAAACACTTTATGCTCGGATCTGAGATAGAAGGTTTACCCAACTATTCTTAGGGTATTCTATGAAGATGCATTTGTCCGCTTTGGGTTCGAGCTCATTAGGTGAAAACATTTTTCCACACAAGTGTTGCAGCCCCAAACATTAAGAAATGACAGCTTGGGTTTCTATCAAACCCTAAGTCACACGGTGTCATCTCAACGGATTTAGATGGTGCCCTATTAAAGTGAATGTAGTTGTCTCTAATGCATAACCCCAAAATTATAATAGCAAAACGATAAGAGACATCATAGCACGTACCATATCCAATAGAGGACGACTATGATATTCGGACACACCATCACACTATGGTGTTCCAGGTGGCGTGAGTTGTGAAAGAACTTTCACATTGTCTAAAGTTGTATGCCAAACTCGTAACTCAGATATTCACCTCCACGATCATATCGCAAACATATTCTTGTCACGATGATCTTTAAACTTCACTTTGAATTTGCTTGAACCTTTCAAACTATTCGGACTTGTGTTTCATTAAGTAAACATACACTATATCTACTCAAATCATCAATGAAGGTAAGAAAATAACGATATCCACCGCACGCTACAAGACTCATTGGATTGCATACATCAACATGTATCATTTCGAATAAATCACTTGCCCGCTCCATCAAACCAGAAAACGGGGTCCTTAGTTATCTTGACCAAGAGGCATGGTTCGCATGTCTCAACCGATTTGAAATCGAATGAGTCCAAAGATCCATCAGCATGGAGTTTCTTCATGCGTTTTATACCAATATGACATTTAGTGGCAGTGCCACAAGTATGTGGTACTATCATTATTAACTTTGTATCTTTTGGCATCAATGTTATGAACATGTGTATTACTACGATCAAGATGCAACAAACCATTCTCACTGGGTGCATGACCATTGAAGGTATTATTCATGTACACAGAATAACCATTATTCTCTAACTTAAATGAATAACCGTGTTGCCTAAAACATGATCTAATCACGTTCATGCTCAACGCAAGACACCAATAACATTTATTCAGGTTCATCACTAATCCCGAAGGTAGAGAGAGCGTACGATGTTGATCACATCAACCTTGGAAACATTTCCAACACACATCGTCACCTCACCCTTAGCTAGTTCTCCGTTCATTCCGTAGCTTTTATTTCGAGTTACTAACATTTAGCAACCGAACCGGTATCCAATACCTAGATGCTACTAGGAGTACTAGCAAGGTACACATCAATAACACGTATATCAAATATACTTCTGTTGACGTTGCCAGCCTTCTTATCTACCAAGTATCTATGGTTGTTCTGCTTCAGCGACCACTCTCCTCATAATCGAAGCACTTAGTCTCGGGTTTGGGTTCAACTTTTGATTGCTTCACTAGAGCAGCAACTGACTTGCCATCCATGAAGTTTCCCTCCTTGCCCTTGCCCTTCTCAAAAGTAGTGGTTTTTACTACCCATCAACACTTGACGCTCCTTCTTGATTTCTACCTTCGTGGTGTCAAACATCGCGAATAGCTCAGGGATCATTATTTCTATCCCTGGTATTTTATAGTTCATCACCAAGTTCTAGTAGCTTAGTGACAGTGACTTGGAGAACTATATCAATCACTATCTTATCTGGAAGATTAACTCCCACTCGATTCAAGCGATTGTAGCACCCAGACAATCTGAGCACATGCTCAACGATTGAGCTATTCTCCTTCATCTTGCAGACAAAGAATCTCGTTGGAGATCTCATATCTCGCAACACGGGCACAAGCCTGAGATCCTAATTTCAGCTCTTAGAACATCTCATATGTTCCGTGACGTTCAAAACGTTTCAGAGCCTCAATTCTAAGCCGTAATGCATGACGCACTAAACTATCAAGTAGTCATCAGAACGTGCCTGTCAGATGTTCACAACATTTAAAAACGATGCTAGAGGGGTTGGCGCACCGAGTGGTGCATTAAGGACATAAGCCTTCTATGCAGCAATGAGGATAATCCTCAGATCACGGAGCCAGTCCGCAATATTGCTACCATCATCTTTCAACTCTATTTCTCTAGGAACATATAAAAATTCAAGGGAGCTACAGCATGAGCTAGTAATCTACAACATAATTTTGCAAAGACACTACTGACTATGTTCATGATAATGAGTTCAATTAATCATATTACTTAAGAACTACCACTCAAATTGACATCCCTCCGGTCATTCGAGTGATACATAATCCAAATTCACCAACTCAAGTCCGATCATCACGTGAGTTGAGGTGGTTTCAATGGTGAACATCATCATGTTGATCATATCTACTATATGACTCATGTTCGACCTTTCGGTCTCTTGTGTTCCGAGGCCATGTCTGTACATGCTAGGCTCGTCAAGTTTAACCCGAGTGTTCTGCATGTGCAACACTGGCTTGCACCTGTTGTATGTGAACGTAGAGTCTATCACACCCGATCATCACGTGGTGTCTTGACATGACAAACTTTCGCAATGGTGCACACTCGGGGAGAACACAATTTATCTTCAAATTAATAGTGAGGGATCACCTTATAATTCTACCGTCGTCCTAAGCAAAACAAGGTGCATAGAAGGATTAACATCACATGCAAATCATAAGTGACATGATATGGCCATGAACTTGTGCTTTTGATCTCCATCTTGAAAGCACCGGCATGATCTCCATCGTCACGGGCATGACACCATGATCTCCATCATCTTGATCTCCATCAACGTGTCGCCATCGGGATTGTTGCGCCCAGCATGCTTCTACTACTATTGCTACCGTTTAGCGATAAAGTAAAGCATTACATAACGCTTAATGATTGACACACAGGTCATACAATAATTAAAGATAACCCCATGGCTCCCGCCGGTTGCCGTACTCATCAACATGCAAGTCATGATATTCTATACAAAACATGGTCATCTCATACATCACATATAACTCATCATGTAATTGGCCATATCACATCACAACATACCCTGCAAAAACAAGTTAGATGTCCTCTAATTGTTGTTGCATGTTTTACGTGGCTGCTATGGGTATCTAGCAAGAACGATTCTCACCTACGTATAAACCACAATGGTGATACATAAGTTGCTTTTCAACCTTCTCAAGGAATGCCTTTGTCGAATCTGATCCAACTAAAGTAGGAGAAACAGACACCCGCCAGCCATCTTTGTGCAATGAGGTTACACGCTAGTCGATGGAACCAGTATCTCGTAAGCGTACAAGTAAGGTTGGTCCGGGCTGCTTCATCCCACAATATTGCTAAACGAAAACACGACCAAGGTAGGAAGCAATCTAAGCATCAATGCCCACAAACTCTTTGTGTTCTACTCGAAATCTCATCTACACATAGACCTAGCTCATGATGCCACTGTTGGGGAACGTTGCATGGGAAACAAAACTTTTCCTACGCACAAGCAAGATCTATCCATGGTGATGAGCATCTACGAGAGGGAGAGTGGATCTACATACCCTTGTAGATCGCTAAGCGGGAAGCGTTAAGAAACACGGTTGGTGTAGTTGAACGTCTTCGCGATCCAAATTGCTGAGCGTCCCGCGATCTCATCACGATCTGTCCCGCGATCCAATCACGATCCATCCCGCGAACTCATCATGATCCGTCCCGTGATCTCATAATGATCCGTCTCGCGATCTTGATCATGGTCCTTCTTATATAGCGCCGAAGGGACGACACCTCCACGTTCAGCACACGTACAACTTGATGACGATCTCCGCCTTCTTGATCCAGCAAGAGGGAGCGGAGAGGTAGAAGAGTTCTCCGGCAGCGTGATGGCGCTCCGGCGATGGTGGTGGAGCTATTCTGGCAGGGCTTCGCCTAAGCACCGCAGAAATCCGATCTAGAGGAGAAACTATGCTCTAGAGGAACGGATAGCACGTGGCTGAAAATCTAGTGCCAAAACCCTAAAAACCTCTAGTATATATAGGAGGAGAGGAGGAGGTGGCTTGTCTCCCAAGGAGCCAGCCCTTGGGTCGGCCGAACCAGGAGGGAGGAGTCCTCCTCCTCCACTCCTAGTAGGATTAGGACTCCTTCCTAATTTAGCCCTTTTGCCTTTTTCCACCTTTTTCCTTTTGGGCTTTTTCTTCCAACGACCAAGAGGACAACATTGAAGTACAACGTTTGACGGCCCAGGTGCGGATGCTTACCCACCACAACCTGACCATGCCCGATGTCATGGCCGCCGCCATCACCCGATGGGTGCAGCCTCTCCAACAAAGGATACATCCCCTGTGGTGCTACAATGGTACAAGCGACACCACTTGCTCATGGAGATTGGGACCCGCCAATTAGATGGCACTGGCTGCCGCCCTTGCCGATCTATATAAGGGAGAGCAAGAAGATTTTATTCATCGGACAACCAAGGGAGGGTATTCAAGCCATAATACCATCAAATGGGTAAGCCTTTCTCCTCTGCGAACATAGTTTGGGGTTTCCATTTCGTTCTTTATTTGACCGAAGTCTTTTAATATTACGTGAATAGGAATGGAGGAGCTTTATTGAGGCAGTCGATTGTCCGGCTCCCCAGCCCGAAAACTATTCACATGATGATGATCCGGGTTTTCACGAAGACCTGGATCTTCTAACTAAATTTGAAGACGGGGTCTTCTATCAAGAGAGCCTCGACCGATCTCAGGTGGCTAGCATAGTTGATTACCCTGGATCGTTCTTTGTTCCTGCAACAAACAGGAAGAAGAAGAGCTCGTCCTGTAAGAGGCAAGCATCCAACAATGCCCCGAACACGCCGGCTCCTACTCCCAAGCACTGTCAATCCACGCGCCATATGCTGACGGTCGACACAACATTCGGGTCGGAAGCCATCAGGGGCACAACCAATAGGCCGGCCGGGAGGACATATTCGCCTGCTCACTCAACCCAAAGGTATTTTGTCGGGCTATTTGCTTACTTACACAATTAATAGAATCTTACGGCAGTTTACATCGAAATACTTAGGCGAAAAGCCTAGGCTTCCCCTGTCGAAGGGGTCAACAAGGTGTCTGGCAACGCTCAAAATTCCAGAGCTATGGCTCATGCCGATCCTGCTGCCGAGGCCCCGATAGCCAATCCTGCTCCCGCCGATTCCGGTGATGGTGTGTCCGTCACTAAATCGGGAGTAGGAAGCACCATGAATCATCGGCGACGGCAGGAGGCCCTACGTCACCCGGTGTTTTCCGAACAAGAGTTCGTCGCCCTACGCATAGCGGACGCGCACATATTCGCAGCCCGAGCTGGGTTCGGCAAGGCCCTAAAGATGATATCAGCCAGTTTGTAGGTAAGTAATCGGCTTGAAAGAGTCCGGACACTCGTGTGAACCTAGTAGCCCCCGAGCCTTAAATTGGTTTGAAACAACCGAATTAAGGGTCTTTATGCTGTTATACTGCTAACGCAGGCTTCAAAGCAACAAAACGAGCAACTGTCCAAGGAGCTAAAGGATAGCCTATCACAGGTACAATTTGTGAAGGCAGAGCTGGAGCAAGTGAAGAGCTTCACCCGGGAGGACCATGATGAGTACCAATGCTGCTAATTTCTAGAACATGTCCGTAATGACGCAAGGATTCTATTTAGTAGCTGAATCCATAGGGCATATGCAAAAGGAGCTGGATGAAGCCCGAGAAGCTCAGCGGTACGCCGAGTCCCAGCATGAGGCCGATTGTCGCATTGTGAGCCGCCTTGAGGAAGAAAAGAAGCGGCAGGTCGAAGAAATTGATAATTTAAAAGCTTAATTGGCCCAAGCCCAAGAAGAAAACTAGAAGCTACAGAGGGGCATGTTCGGTAAGTTTGATTCCGATGTGTAGTAAGTACTTCCTATAAAGGAAGTTAAATAAGCATGCCTTTGCCCCATATGTAGGCCTCCTGTCTGGGCATCCTGAAGAAGAGATCGGGTCCTTCTAGGGGAATCTGTTAAAAGAGCTTTCTACTCTTCACGAGCGTGCCCGCAAAGCGATGAAAAGCATGGTAAAGGCGCTATGGCCTACCAAACAACCTCCGGAAGGAATGACCGAACTAGTTGATCGATGCAAGGGAGTCCGAAGTAGGTTCGAACTGTGGAAGATGTTGGCTTGCCGGGAGGGAGCATGGGAAGCATGGGAAATGATCAAGACCCGTTACACCGGACTTAATCCCGAGCGTATGGCTCGGGTTGGTCCGGTGGGATCGGATGGGCAAGAAGTGCCACTCCACCTGGTGTATGACCAGGTAATGTCTGTTGCCCGTTTTTCACAAGAAGACCGTTCCCTAGATGCGATAATCGACAATCTCGACCAACAGCCGAATATGTAATTTTGTATACTTAGTTGTTACTCTATCTGTGTTATAAACTTTGTCTTAACCGGCCATCGGCTTCTCCCTCCCGTGCGAAGAGCTCAGGAGTGTTCCTCATAATTTGTCACCCTAAAGGGGCGAATTGTGTTCGGGGAACCAGGCAATCCGGCCATCTAGTACGAACAAACAGAAAGCACATAGAGAGATATGTTATATTACTGCTTAGCGTAAGAAACATATTTCGAGGAAAATAGTACCCCCATCGATACCTTTCTTTGGGGTTCTATGAAGATCGTAGGTAGGGTCCGCATACTACTGGTATGCGGCTAAGGGCCTTTAAGAAAAAGGAAGCCCAAATAGTGGTGATGGTTACCATCACCGTATTAAGTGTTTCCCTCACAGCCGACCAATTGTCTACATAAGATAGCTAGCTTTTGGCTTCACCCGTCTGAGGTACGTATCCGGATGACCCCGTCATAACAATCGCAGAGGTGCTCCCTTTACCCTCTAGCCGAACAATCGAGAACGTAGAGGGCAAACACAAGAGTGAGGCAACCCAGCTTGGAAAAGTCTTAGTTCAGTTTGATGCATATGATGGCTTGAAGGTGACAAAGGAAACGTTTATACATGACAAGTGTAAATAAATGCTTATAATATAAAAGCAGTGGCTTCGGGAAGAAGCGCCCAGGTGTTGTGTTCGGATTTAACACTTAATGGTGTAAGCCGATAACCTTAGTACAAGATCGGTCGAACCGAACATGGGAAGAAAAGGGAAAAAATCAATCCTACCAAACAACACAGTGGGAGGGGAAAGGAAAATAGAAGGAAAAAGGAAAAAGGAAAAAATGCTGAAATATAGACGACACTTCTACCTCTTGAGCGTGCGTTGGTTTTCCCTTGAAGAGGAAAGGGTGATGCAGCAAAGTAGATAACTATTTCCCTCAGTTGTTGAGAACCAAGGTATCAATCTAGTAGGAGGAACAAGCAAGTCACCAATGGTTGCACCTACAGAAACAATCAAACTCTTGCGCACAATGCTATAAAGGGGTTGGCAATCCCTTCACGATTATTTGCAAGGATTAGATCCGATAGATATATATGTAAACAAGAACGGAAAGTAAAAGGTAAATAAATTGCATCAAAGTATTTTTGGTATTTTTGGTTTATAGATCTGAAAGTATATTATGGAAAGTAGACCCCGGGGCCATAGATTTCACTTGAGGCTTCTCTCTTGAAGGCAAATATCATGGTGGGTAAACAAATTACTGTCAAGCAATTGATAGAAAAGCAAATAATCATGTAGTTATCCAAGGCAATGATCATGGCATCATGTCCTTGTCAAGTAGACTGAAATGGTTCTGCATCTACTACTATTACTCCACACATCGACCGACTCTTGCCTGCATCTAGAGTATTAAGTTCATGAAGAACAGAGTAACGCATTAAGAAAGATGACATGATGTAGAGGGATAAACTCAAGCAATATGATGAAAACCCCATCTTGTTACCCTTTATGGCAACAATATAATACGTGCCTCGCTACCCCTACTATGTCACTGGGTGAGGACACCGCAAGATTGGACCCAAAACCAAGCACTTCTCCCGTTGCAAGAATTACCAATCTAGTTGGCCAAACCAAACCAATAACTCAAAGAGACTTGCAAGGATATGAAATGATGCAAATAAGAATTCATTGGAGATTAACATAAGATTCATGGATAATCTGAACATAAACTCACAATTCATCGGATCTTGACAAACACACCACAAAAGAGGGTTACATCGGATAGATCTCCATGAAGATCATGGAGAACATGGTATTGAAGATCAAAGAGAGAGAGAGAGAAAGCCATCTAGCTACTAGCTATGGACCCATAGGTTTGTGGTGGACTACTCACGCGTCATCGGAGGGGCAATGGAGTTGATGTAGATGCCCTCCGTGATCGAAACCCCCTCCGGCAGATTACCGAAAAAGGCTCCAAGATTGGATCTCTCGGGAACGGAGGTTTCGGGCGACGGAAAAGTATTTGTGTGGCTCCCTCTGGTGTTGGGGGAATATTTGGGAATTTGTAGGCCAAGAATTAGGGTTAGGAGACATGTTGGGAGGCGACAAGCCTACTAGGCACACTCCTCCCCTGTCGTGCACTCCAAGCTTGATCGATTTGTTTCCTTCCAAAAAAATCCTTCCGAAGGTTTTATTCCGTTTGGACTCCGTTTAATATTCCTATGTGCAAAACTCAAAAACAAGGAAAAAACAGAAACTGGCACTAAGCTCTAGATTAATAGGTTAGTCCCAAAAATAATATAAAATAGCATATTAATGCATATAAAACATCCAAAACAGATAATATAATAGCATGTCATCATAAAAAATTATAGATATGTTGGAGACGTATCAGCATCCCCAAGCTTAATTCCTGCTCATCCTCGAGAGGTAAATGATAAAAACAGAATTTTTGATGTCGAGTGCTACCTAACATATTTATCCATGTAATATTATTTATTGTGGCATGAATATTCAGATCCATTAGACTCAAAACAAAAGTTTAATATTGATATAAAAGAGTAACATTTCAAGCATACTAGCAAAGCAATTGTATCTCTTCAAAATATAATGGCAAAAAAGTTATCCCTACAATATCATATGGTCTGGCTATGCTCCATCTTCCCCACATAAAGTATTTATATCATGCACAACCCCGATGAAAAGTCAAACAATTGTTTTCACACCTTTATTTTCTCAAACTTTTTCAACTCTCATGCAATACATGAGCGTGAGCCATGGATATAGCACTATAGGTGGAATAGAATATGGTGGAGGTTGTCAAGGGAAGGGAGAAGATAGTTTCACATTAACTAGGCATATCAACGGGCTATGGAGATGCCCATCAATAGATATCAATGCGAGTGAGTAGGGATTGCTATGCAACGGATGCACTAGAGCTATAAGTGTATGAAAGCTCAAAAAGAAACTAAGTGGACGTGCATCATGAAGACAAATTCCTAGCTATATGAAAGTGACAAAATAGGAGACTCTCTATCATGAAGATCATGGTGCTACTTTGAAGCACAAGTGTGGAAAAAGGTAGCAGCAATGTCCCTTCTCTATTTTCTCTCATTTTTTTGGTGGGCATCTAAGGCCTCTTTTATTCATTTTTTATTTGGGCTTCGCTGGCCTCTTTTTTTCATAAAGTCCGAAATCTCATCTCCACTTGTGAGGGAATCATAGCTTGCATCATATTTTCCTCACACGGGACATGCTCTATTAATGATAATCATCACACTTTTATTTACTTACAACTCAAAATAAAATTACAACTCGATACCTATGACAAAATATGACTCGATATGCAATATGGAAGTGATGGTGCAAGTCATAAAAGGAAACGGTGGAAGTTGCATGGCAATATATCTCGGAATGGCTATGGAAATGACATAATAGGTAGGTATGATGGCTATTTTGAGGAAGGATATATGGTGGCTGTTTTGAGGAAGGTGTTTGTTGTACCGGGAAAGTCGTGTGGTACTAGAGAGGATAGCAAAGGTGGAAGGGTGAGAGTGCGTATAATCCATGGACTCAACATTAGTCATAAAGAACTCACATACTTGCAAAAGTATATTAGTCATCAAAACAAAGTATTAAATGCATGCTCCTAGGAGCGAGGTTGGTAGGAGTTAACCATCGTGCGCCCCCGACCCTCACACAAAGGTCGACAATCTATAAACAAGTCATGCTCCGACTTCCTTACACAACGACTCACCATACGTGCATGCTACGGGAATCACAAACCTTTACGCAAGTATTTTTACCAAATCACAATTACTTCCTAACATGCCTCTTAATATTACCATCTTTTTATCTCAAAACTTTATGCAAGGAATCAAACTTCTCATAAATACTCAATGCACTTAATATGGAAGTTTTTATTATATCCCTCTTGGATGCCTATCATATTAGGACTAAATTCATAACCTAGACCAATTACCATACTGTTTTAGAAACTCTCAAAATAATATAAGTGAGGTACGAGAGTTCAGTTATTTCTATAAAACGCAAACACCACCGTGCTCTAAAGAAATATAAGTGAAGCAGATATAGCAAAATTGCCAGACTCAAAAGATATAAGTGAAGTACATAGAGCATTCTAACAAATTCATGACTCAGTGTGTCTCTCTCAAAACATGTGTGCAGCAAGGATGATTGTGGCAAACTAACAAAAAAAGACTCATATCATACAATACGCTCCAAGCAAAACACATATCATGCGGTGAATAAAAATATAGCCTCAAGTAAATTTACCGATGGATTGAAGACGAAATAGGGGATGCCTTCCGGGGCATCCCAAAGCTTAGGTTCTTTGGAATCCTTGAATATGACTTGGGGTACCTTGGTAATCCCCAAGCTTAGGCTCTTTCCGCTACTTATTCCATAGCCCATCAAATCTTTACCCAAAACATGAAAACTTCACAACACAAAACTTAACAGAAAACTCGTGAGATCCGTTAGTATAATAAAATAAACCACCACTTTAGGTACTGTTGTGAACTCATTATTTATTTATATTGGTGTTATACCTACTGTAATATAACTTCTACATGGTTCATACCACATGATACAACCCAAAGATTCATCAAAATAGGCAAACAACTCAAAGAAAACAAAATCTGTCAAAAATAGAACAATCTGTAGTAATCTGACAACTCCGTATACTTATGTAACTCAAAAAATTCTAACAATTTTTTAAAACCTAGGAAAATTGTATATAAATCTGGTGTAGAAAATTATGACTCATTGGACTCTCTGAAAAATTCAGAAAATTCCTAGACTGGGCGCAAAAGTTTCTGTTTTTCAGCAAGATCAAATCAACAACTACCATAGATCACCCCAAAGGTTTTACTTGGCTCAAACACTAATTAAAACAACAAAACACAATTAGTACAGAATTAATAATTTGTTAAACACTCAAAAACATTAGCAAAATTATAACACACAAATAAAATTGGGTTGCCACCCAACAAGCGATATTGTTTAACGCCCCTAGCTAGGCAAAACACAATAGATCTAGGTATTGTCATCTTTGGTATGCAATCCAAAAGTATCTATCATAATGGATTCATAATGTAATATTATTTTGTTTCTAGGGAAGTGTTCCATGCCTTTCCTTAATGGAAATTAGAATCTAATGTTTCCTTCTTTCATGTCAATAATTGCACCAATCGTTCTAAGGAAAGGTCTACCAAGAATAATAGGACATGTAGGATTGGAATCTATATCAAGAACAATGAAATCTATGGGAACATAGTTCCTATTTGCAACAATAAGAACATAATTAACCCTTCCCATAGGTTTCTTGATAGTGGAATCCGCAAAATGCAAATTTATAGAGCAATCATCAAGATCATGGTAATCTAGCACATCACATAAAGTTTTCGGAATCGTGGAAACACTAGCACCCAAATCACACAAAGTGCGGCACGCATAAAATTTGATTTTAATCTTAATATTAGGTTCCCACTCATCATGAATCTTTCTAGGGATATAAACTTCTAACTCAAGTTTTTCTTCAAAAGATTTCATCATAGCATCAACTATATGTTTAGTAAAAGCCTTATTTTGATTATAAGCATGAGGTGAATTCATCATGGATTGCAACAAGGAAATACAATCAATCAAAGAGCAACTATCATAATTAAATTCCTTGAAATCCAGAAGAGTGGGTTCATTGCTATTTAAGTTTTGACCTCTTCAATCCCACTTTTATCAATCTTAGCATTAAGATCTATAGACTCCAAATCATTGGGACTCCTTTTAACTAAAGTTGACTTATCTCCAATACCATAATTATCAATATTTATATTGGTAAAAATGATTCAATATTAGTCACACTAATCACTTTAATATCTTCATAATTATTATCGCGATAAAACGCCTTTTCAAGCCATTCACGCTTAGCACGTATTCTAGCGGTTCTTTCCTTACTTTCATCAATAGAGATTCTCATAGCTTTTAAAGACTCATTAATATCATGCTTGGGTGGAGTATATCTAACTTTCAAAGAATCAATCTCAAGAGAAATTCTATCAATGTTCCTAGCCAAATCATCAATCTTGAGCACTTTTTCTTCAATAGAAGCATTAAAAACTTTTTGCGAATCAATAAATTCTTTAAAAATATTATCAAAATCAGAGGGCATATTATTGTAATTTCCATAGGAATTTTTGTAGGAATTACCATAATTATTAGAGGAATTACTAGGAAACATTCTATGGTTGAAATTACCTCTATACGCGTTATTGCCAAAATTGTTCCTACCAACGAAATTCACGTCCATAGATTCATTATTATTTCCAATCAAAGAAGACAAAGGCATATAATTGGGATTAATAGGATCACTCTTATTAGCAAAAAAGTTCATCAGTTCATCCATCGTTTCACTCAAAGTATTTATTTCTTCAATAGCATGCACTTTTTTACTAGTAGGAGATCTTTCGGTGTGCCATTGGGAGTAGCTTGACATAATATTATCTAGGAGTTTAGTAGCTTATCCTAACGTGATTTCCATAAAAGTAACACCCGTGGCCGAATCTAAAAGATTTCTAGAAGCAAAGTTTAATCTCGCATAAAAAATTGTATAATCATCCATAAATTCAAACCATGTGCCGGACAATTCCTAATCATTAACTTCATCCTCTCCCAAGATTATGCAACATGCTCATGATCAAGTTTCTTAAAATTCATTATATCGTTCCTAAGGGAGATGATCTTGGCGGGCGGAAAGTACTTGGAGATAAAAGCATCTTTACACTTATTCCAAGAATCAACACTATTTTTAGGCAAAGATGAAAACCAAGTTTTAGCACGATCTCGTAGTGAGAACAGAAATAGCTTGATGCGAAGCATCCTATGGACATCACCATGGCAAGAGTCCCTTTTCCAAGTGACACGTGCCACATCTACTCCACATACATAAAGGCGAATCATCTCCTTTACGCGTGTTCACTTGACCCCTTCGATGATGGTATACTACTTCACATTCCTCTCCTGTGCATGCATAGGTATTGCTGGAGCTTCACGGACGATGATGAGTGTCAACACCTACATACGACTACACCATCCACGAGGGAAGCTTGGAAGAGAAGGAAGAAGAAGCGAGGACAATACTCTGGAAGTCCCAGACCTTCTGGCCTGCCCGGAACCTCTGGACCCTGGACCTTCCGGCCTTCGGCGCACCCGAGTCATGCCAACTCTCGAGAAACCATGGAACCTGCCCGAACCTTCCTCGGAACTTCCGGCCCAGCCCAGTACTTCCGACCTGCGTGCGCGCATCCACTCGGGCCCAAGGCCCATGTACCCTTTTCTCACCCCCACTTCTCCCTAGACTATATATACTCATCCCCCACCTCCATTCTAGGGTTAGCATCGGTTTAGCTTATAGATAGTGAGCCTTGTTCCTTTCACTTCCTCCTCCCATGGAGATGACCACCTTTATGTGAGAAGATCCAAGTGGATGTCAAGACCCCTCTTGTAGGGAGGATCCTCCGGGATATCAAGGCCCCATCTTCCCATGGGATTTGGGATGAACTCTACCATGTATCATTCTTTCCCTTTGTTGTTCATGTACCTTTGTGGATCTTGTGTGTGGTTAGTCTAGTGGATGTGTGATTGGACTTGTTCTTGAGTGTTTCCTCTTGTGATTTCTCCTCGTTCTTCCCCCATGTTCTTCGTGTTCTTCAGGGAATCCCCCTCCAATTCGTGAAAGATCGACACCTACAGGCTTGCTTCGTATCATATTGGTATCATGAGCCATGTTTCTCACAAATTTAGAGTCCCCCTCTTCGTTTTCTAGCTTGATTTTGTTTGATTTCGTCCCAATTCAAAAATCCCCACCAAAAAATAGCCCCAAGTTTTTTCTTGTGATTTGTTGTTCTTCTGAGTTTTTGTTGATTTTGATCCTTGGATTTGGTGTTTGGCAAGTGGATCTACCTCCCTTGGCGTCCCCTAGACCTAATTCCACCTTTCCCCTTCAATTTTGCCCTGAAAATCGAGTTTTTTCGCACCCGTTCTCGGATCCGAAAATTAGGGTTCATCCCGGAGTTGTTCCCTTGTCCCCCGGAACTTCCGCCCGACCCAGAACTTCCGGCCTTAGCAGAAAGTTTCCCCTCATTTTTCCCGTCCCCCTGGAACTTCTAGAGACCGGAACTTCCGCCTGGCCCAGAACTTCCAGCCTAACCAGAATCATTGCACAGATTTCAGCTTGAGCCATTTCACCGTTTCGGCCGTAACTTTCGCTCCCGAACTCTGATTTGAGTGTTCTTTGGCTCGTTTTTAAGCTATCGACGTGACCAAGCTGCTCATATTGATTTTACAATCATTTGAGTACTTAAAAGTTTTCAAATTTTTGCAAGTTTGCCTATGCTCTCCACCATATCATCCGCAATACCACCATAGTCTCCCGCAACCTAACCCATTTGGTTTACCTTTGCATTTGTGGTTTCTTGAGTTGTGATTTGAGTCTCTTAAGGTGTTTAGGATACTTAGGGAAGGTTACTTATCCATCAACCACTGGTGACTTGTATTGGTCCATCATCTACATCGACCACCGATGTTCGACATTAACGACGACCATCCATCCTTTGAGACCATCTTCAACCGGAAGCAAGGTCGGTTTACCCCGACTTTGTGAAAGGTTAAGTGTGACGAAGGTATACATTCCGTCATACACTTTACCTTCCTTTCCATTACATCTTGTTAGCCCCATCATCTTTGCGATTACCTTCATACCTATTGAGACTAGCTATCCGAGTATTGTCGGGCTTCGCGAAAACTTGTGCACCATAGTGATACAATATCATATTGTTGCATCATTGGAAATATCATATAGTGCAATTGCTTGCTCCCGTGCACATCTTGTGATACTTGTCTCATATAGTTGGTTGAGGCTCAATAAGAATAGTGGAAAGGAAGAGAAGAGTAAAAACAGCTTCCAAGCAAGAAAGAAAGATCATGAGCTTATAAGCAAAAAGAGTTGAGCCAGGGCCGGCCCTATGTTTTGAGAGGCCCTAGGTGAACTGAACGACATGGGCCCTATGTCCTAAGACCATGAATATACATGCATGTGCGCGATATATATAGTTTGAAATTTGATTATAATAATTGTTGGACAATGACATATTACGACAGAAATACTAAGAAGATGGCAAAAATGAAACTAACATGATATGATTACCTCAAATAAAAACCAAATCTGTCTGACTCCTTTGACAAAGTTTCTTCAGGTGCTTCTTGATGCAAAGTAATTAAGGGCACAATTAAGATCAACATTGTCCTTGGTATTAGTTTGTAGCCCTTGTTTTTCACTAACAACAACATTGCTTGAAAAGGTAAAGTATTTGTTCGAAGAACCCCTTGGTGGTTGAATTTTCAGTCACCTTTTTTCCTCCTTTTTCGAGCACCCGACAAATGCTTTTTAGGCCACATGGCAGGCTCATGTCCTAAAATTATGAAGAAAAGAGTATACAAAGAATTAGAAATATATACATCAGATGATTAGAATCCTAGACATGTACACGAATGACAAAAAAACAGGACGATTGAATAAGTACCATGAACGAATGAATTAGAAAATCATACATTAAATTTTTGAAACTTCTTATACACTGAAATTAGAGAATGGATCATAGATGAATAATTAAATAGTTTAATAGCAGAATAAGTACTAAAGAGTAAAAGAAACTACTGAAATTTGGGTTTTAGGGGATGGATCAAAAACGTGGTACTATGATGCATGCGCTCACGGTTCACATACGTATAACGTATTGCCACCTTGCCGAATGCCGGATGTAGGCCTGGTCAGATGGCAGGGTTGCCGGACTGCCGAACGACGCGCACAACGATGACAACCAACGGCGGCTGAGGCGCCTAGCGACAGGCCGACAATCGATGAGAGGAGGAATGATGAAGACGAAACGACGAGCGACAAAGGCACGACGCACGAGCTAATTGGCGAAACAATGACTCGATGAGATCTTATAGATGAAATTGATTTGTTTCACGGGCGCAAAACGAGGGGCCGCGTCGGCGCCGCGGTCCCTTTGACTGGCGTGACGCACTGACGTTTCACTAATCGCTACTACCTATGTGATGGGCTTCGTTTCTTTTCTCTCATATATGTTTTTTTTCTGGACTGACTATATACTAGTACTACATATGTATATCTACATCATGGACCCTCCTCTGGCTTGGGCCCTGGGTCGTCGCCCCTCCGGCCATACACCAGGGCCGGCCCTGAGTTGAGCAAGAAAAGAGATACTTGTGCATGATGATACATGAATAGGAAACGTATGCTTGCATGAATAGGATTGGTGCCAAGTGTTAAATCGTCCCGAAATGTGAATAAGCTAGCGTCTCTCCTTGTGTTTGTGCAACACGAGCTTTGCTCATCCCTATAGTTGCACAAGCCCAATTATCCCATCGTGTGTGTTTCTCTACTACCCTCCTCTATATTTGTGATCTCTTTCTTTGCATTTTGAGTCCATTGGATTTATTTCCACATTTACAATATCTTTGACTTAATTTGACTTGAATTTTGTGCCACTTGTCCTAACCAAGCCACTCGATAAGCTTTATGTTGTAGGTGTGAGTGAACAAGTCCGGTACAAATTCTACTATTCTCTCAATTCACATTGAGTGAAGCAGGATACATCCTCAACTTCGGGAATGGTGTCGTGGTATTGTTTATCTCATTTCCCACTCACCTTTGCTCGTGTATTGTGATGGCTAGGCAAAGCACACCATCTTCGATCTACAACAACAACGACGAGTTCGATGCCATGAAGAACATCATCAACGCCAAGATGCACGCTCAAATGGAGGAGCTCAGGGTCCTCATCAAGAACTGTGAGAGGTCTTCATCATCTTCGAGAAGACGCTCAAGTACACATGCTCCCGAGCAACCATCTCTGGCAAGATCACACCGACATCGACACCATCAACGACATGGAGAAATAATGACGCCAACATCAAGGCGTCCAACAAGGAACAAGTGTGAAGATCACGAGCTTGACACCAACCACTGCGCAATGACTTCACCAACTACTTTGGCACCTTCACCTAGCAACTTCGAGGCATATTCGCCTCTGAATATGCGGCATCTTTGCCAACAAGCACTTCAAGAGAAGCTCCCCAAGCTCCAGTCCACGACTTCCATGAGATACTACGACCTCGACATCGACCATGACATTCCTTTCTAAGGGAGTCAAGACCCCGAGGAGTATCTTGACTGGGAGCGCAAGATGGACCACTACCTCAAGCTACTTCAAGTCCCTTCCGAAGATCAAGTGAAGTGCACCACATGAAACTTCCACGGCGACACATCCACATGGTGGCTGCACACATCTTCGAAGAGCTTCAACATGAGTTGGTCCAAGACGAAGAAAGCAATGCGGCAAGAGTTTGTGCCTTCCACCTACACGGAACATCTTCAACGCCAATTGGATAACACCATACAAGGATCCAAGTCGATCGATGAGTACTTCATGATGATGAAGAAAGCCTTGTGACGAGCCGGCATGACTGACCCCATCTGGATGAAGTTCTACTTCATGATGGGATTGAACAACGACATCGCCAAGCCTATCTTCGAGAACAACTACGAGTCTCTCGACGAACTCTACATTGGTGCTCTCACGGCGGCACAAGACCTCAAGGCCAAGCCTATTAGACCCCGCGCACACTTCACGACAACCAAGCTCCACGACGACGTGCATGAGGATGGTACCATCAAGATGTCCAATCCCGAGGATCTCCAAGACGATGCTCCCAAGTCCGACTTCACCACCATCCCTCGTTGTGGTGTTGACTATGCCGAGTCTACCAAGACTCTTTATGACGATGGCGCATTGATGACCACGACTATGGAGCCACTCAAGGAACATGCTTTGGAGGCGAGCAAAGAGGACGCTTCCATCTTTGGAGGCGAGAGTGAGATGGTCAAGCATGGGATTTTCCCTTTGGTCATGGAGGAGAGTGATGATGTGCCATCTTCGGCCTTCATCCACGATGACGGTGACGAGATGGTTGAGCATGGGAGTTTCCCTTCGACCACGGCGGCGTTTGGAGATGAGTTGAGAGACTTTTGCCACCATATTGAGAGTGACAGTGCCTTCACCACTAGCCCCATACATTTTGAGTTGCCACAATTCCCATGTGAGGAGAGCCACAACCCCCACCACTTGAGTGACACGAGTGACTCCACCATATGTGAATTTGAGTGCAACTACCTAGGGGGAGTGAGTGAGCCACCACCACATAGAGCGAGTGAGGTAGTTGATCAGGTATGTGAGGCCATTTTGATTTGTAACAACTTAACCTCTACCTCTATTATGTCTTATCCTTTGGTGTTAGGTCCCATATACGATGACGTGGGAATGACGATGGCCATGGCCATGGTGGATGATGATGCACCCCCTCATGGTCCCATCATGATGTCTTACCCTTGATGATTCCATCCCTCTAGTGGGAATGACGATGGCCATGGTGGATGATGATGCACCCCCTCATGGTTCCCTCACGATGATGAGGACCACGAGTTTGTTTCTCCCACCTCACCTACACCACATGAGTGGAATGAGAAAGGTAAAATAGGTGAAGGTGATGCTCTTGTCCCACTAGTGGACTATATTGATATTGCTTGCTTGCATGATGTTGATCACCTTATGGATACTTCACATGCTATGTCTTCTTCATGCTTAGATTTGCCACCAATTTATGATGCATATGATGATGAGCATGTTGACTTACCTAGTTGTGATGCTATACTCCATAGGATATTATGTGAAAATTCTATTGGTCACATCATGTTTGACAATCCGCTACACTTGTCATATGTTATGCGTGACATCTCCCATATTGCATCTTTGCAATCTCACCATAGCGACTATGCACATCCCATAAAAGTAAATCCGATTTGCTCATATGGCATAGATGACAAACCCATGGTTATTGGCATTTGTTTTTCTTGTGATGATATTGCCATGATTCCTTTGCATCATTTGCGCAATAATTCTCATATGCCATGCCATGATCTCCATAATTCGGATATGCATTATTTTGGATGTTGTCCATATTCTCCGTATTATGCTATCGATAGTGCACATGAGGAGACCCCCATAGTTTCCTCATACATTCTAGGAGATTTGGTTCGACCCCATACATTGCATGATCCCCATACTTATGTGCACAATATGCTCCACATGAATATGAATGTTATTGTTGCGCCATATATTTGCATGCTCAATTTGTGTCCCCATCGTGTTATACACAGTAACTATTCTTTCATGATGGATGACATGTTCCAATACCATGCATCAAATTTCTTTGAGCATTGCTTATCTTGTGCTAACTCTCACATGCACATACACATCATGATGGATGATGTGTATATTTACCACGCACACACCTTGTTTCGTATGTCTCTTTGGTGTGTAGGTACACATGATTCTTCGTCAACCTCGCGATCCCATGAGTTGATGAAACGAGCTGTTGAGAGCACTGATGCTTTGGGATGCACTGAAATGTGTCTCCAACCATTCCCATCGCGCAAGGACTACGCGCACCTCTTCTACCTGGCTCTCGCATGGCTATGGCTTATTTCCCATTACGCTTATTATGCCCATATTGCCATGTTCATTTTGCATGTTATGCCTCTTCCTATGCTTTTGCCATGCTATTGTGACCCTTGTGTGCATTTGCCCATGATTCACCATTCTACTATTTATATGTGTACTTGCATGCTTAGTGGAGACCCTCGTTGCTATTGCTATGTTCCCCTTACGATCCATGTTATTGCTTTTTGTCTTGGCAGAGTCATGATGTCCCATTGCTATTTACATATGAGGTCTTGCCAATACGATGATGATCCTTTGCTCTTGCTTTGTGTTTGTACTCGCGATGTGTCATGTGCATTGTTTGTGCCTATTATTTGCTCAAATGACATGATCACCATGATTTCCTCTAGTATGTTGCATCTTCACACTACTAGTTTGCACGCCATGATCACTATGCTTGCTTATATTGCATCACCGATGTGCTCCTTTTATGCGGTTGATGACAACTGTCGTGGATTTGTCACGGCAGATGTCCGGGTGAACGGACTTAGGTTCGGGGAAGAAACGCAACTATGTGGCGGCTTGAAGGGGTTGATCGGAATCGAGAGACGCGATGTTTTACCCAGGTTCGGCCCCTCCGATGGAGGTAAAAGCCTACGTCCTGCTTGTCTGATATTGATGATGATGAAGATCTCTCAGTTACAAGGGTGCTAATTGCTACCTCTAATTACGAGAGCCTCTAATATTGTCTATCTCTAATCTCTTGTGTTGTCTAAACTTATGGACTCGTGTCTCCCATCCCTCTAGGGGTGCTCTACCCCTCCTTATATAGGTGGAGAGGGTAGGCTTACAAATAGAGTCCTACTAGGAGTAGGATTAGGACTAGCCTCTCACGAATCCTACTCCGGGTCTTATTGTCCTTTAAGGGAATCCTTCTCTCTTTGGGCCTTCTCTTGTGAGCCACCAGGCGCCGGCTCACCCGCCGGGTCTTGGGCTTGATCATCCTGCGACCTGCCTACCGGGTCATCAATGAAACGTCATGTCTTTGCCGGGTCTCGTGTGAGTCGTCAGGCCGGGTCATACCACGGGGTATATCCCCGACATTAGCCCCCAGGTTAGCTTGAATTTATTCATGGTAAGCTCCTGAAATAAGAGTAACAAATATGTTAAGTTTCCGGTTTGCTCCTTTGGCTGGCTTATAAAATGGCTCCTCAGAAATATGGGTCTTTCTGCATATGAATGAGTCGTCTTGAAAATCGTCTTGCTTTGTCAATGTCCTTTGAAAAAATATTGGGAATAGAATACCCATATGCCATTGAGTCGGCTTCCAATACTCTTGGCAGGTCATCTGCGTCGGGTCATAATCATTGATGACGCCGGGTCATTATCGTTGGTGACGTCGGGTCAAACAAGTAGAATCCAGCTGACTTGATAAAAATATTTTGATGAAAATCCATCTGATGTAAACCGGACTTCCATTGTTGTGAAGTAGGGCGGCTTATATAAAATCTGGCGGGTTATGCTCTTTTGATAACGCCGGGTCATAAGTGTTGGTGACACCGGGTCTAACAACTGAACTCCATAATTAATATCTTGACAATCTCCTCAAGAGTTTTTGATATGTCCATATTACTTGTAGCCCCCAAGCTCTGAGATTATCCATGATAACTTGGTGCTTTGCAATAATATTTTCAACTGTGTAGCCCCCAAATGCCGGGTTGTCCTGCCTGCAGCAACCCGGGACTTATAACTGCCTTATACCTTATGAAACTTCGGCGGGTGTAGCCTCCAAGGGTCGGCTCATCAGAAAGCTTCGACGGGTGTAGCCCCCAAGGGCCAGCTCATCAGAAAGCTTCGGCGGATGTAGCCCCCAAGGGCCGGCTCATCAGAATGTGATGCACCTGGTCTTCAATTTGAACCTCATAATCTGTTTAAACAGCTGAATACTGTAGCCCCCAAGTGCCGGGTCGCATGCCTGCAACGATTTGGGACTTTGAAAAATTGATCTGAGCGGTGTAGTCCCCAAGTGCCGGGTCAGTAAGAATTACTGGGTTGGGACTTTAGAAAAATATGGAAAAGCCGGCTCATCTCCTTGAGATACCATGGTCTTGCTGACGATGTAGTGATTTGAAAACCGGCTTGCATTAGCCCCCAAGTGTCGTGGTGCGTGCTTGCAGCGACATGTGACTTGCATAATTGATATAAACTGGCTTTGAATAGTGTAGCCCCCAAGTGCCGGGCCGTCTGCCTACGGCGACTTGGGACTATGTAAGAATAATATGACTCACCACAATTTGTTGGATGAATCCTTAACCGTGGTTGTAATATAACCCAGAATGAATATCCTGAAATAATTCTTTTGTCTCTGACATGAAATCCCTGCTCATGGTTGTGGTGCAACCCGACAAATATATATTAGAGAAATCCATGAGTGTTGTAGATTACTACAGAGCATGATTTAAGAAATCCGAGGATCAGCCAATTAGATGACACGCCATTATATCTGATAGGGCGGTTCTTCAAGAATAATCAACTTTTCCAATATAACGGCGGCTCATCTTTAATAAACAAGACCTGCAAAAACAAAACAGAATATGTTCTGTGTTGCTGTAAGGGTGGCTTGAAAAAGCACAACCCGGAGATGTTATATCTTTCATAACATTGCTCCTTCTTTCATAATCTGGCTCTGACCCGGCTTGAAAAGTCGGCTTGACATGTGAATATGATGAAATATATGATGCAATGTGTGATGCCATGTATGATGCAAGATGCAATGTATGATGTAATGTTAACTTGTCAACATTTTTTGGCATAAAGACGACGGATAGACGTTAGAAGCTGTACCCGAAGGTAGGAAGCCGCCCTCGCCGCGGCTCATTTTCCTGAGCCGGATTTTTGTGGCATAAAGCCTGGTGCCGCGACTCATTTTTTTGAGCCGGGATTTTTGTATCATAACACCCGGTGCCGCGACTCATTTTCTTGAGCCGGGATTTTTGTATCATAACACCCGGTGCCGTGACTCATTTTCCTGAGCCGGGATTTTTGTATCATAACACCCGGTGCCGCGACTAATTTTCCTGAGCTGGGATTTTTGTATCATAACACCCGGTGCCGCGACTCATTTTCCTGAGCCAGGATTTTTGTATCATAACACCCGGTGTTGCGACTCATTTTCCTTAGCCGGGATTTTTGTATCATAACACCCGGTGCCGCGACTCATTTTCCCGAGCCGGGATTTTTGTATCATAACACCCGGTGCCGCGACTCATTTTCCTGAGCCGGGATTTTTGTATCATAACACCCGGTGCTGCGACTCATTTTCCTGAGCCGGGATTTTTGTATCATAACACCCGGTGCCGCGACTCATTTTCCTGAGCCGGGATTTTTGTATCATAACACCCGGTGCCACGACTCATTTTCCTGAGCTGAGATTTTTGTAAGAACAACTAATAGGCGTTAGAAGCTGTACCCGAAGGTAAGAAGCCGCCGTTCACCGCAGCTAATTTTCCTTAGCTGTTTTTACATGGCCTTACGCCGGCTAATAGGCATTAGAAACTGTACCCGGAGGTAAGAAGCCGCCGTTCGCGGGTCATGAGATGTTAGCTACCCGTCGGTAAAAAACCTCTCATAACCGTGGCTAAACTGGTTAGCCGGAGATGGCATAAAGCCGGCTGATTGGGTGTTAGAAGTGGTACCTGTCAGTAAGAAGCCCCCTTTTCAGCAATTACGACGCAAAGCGCCGGCGGATAGGTGTTAGAAGCTATACCGGCTAAAGGTAGGAAGCCACCCTCTCCGCGGCTCATTTTCCTGAGCCGGATTTTTGTGGCATAACACCTGGCTAATAGGCATTAGAAGCTGTACCCGAAGGTAAGAAGCCGCCGTTTGCCGATCTCAGTTTATACATCAACCGGAGTATTTTTGAACTCTTCTTGTCAGTCGCTATCTTGTAAACCGCCATCTTGTATAAAGAAATGGCAGAAACTCCAAGCGATGATCCAATAATCCGGGCACCTATGTTTGAATGGTGCATCACGACGGTTCATCCTCTTGGGCAACTTTTACTCTTCCGTCAGTAATGTAATAGCCCCCAGGATTAGATTTTCTCTTGCAAAGACCTGGGGTTCTCGTTGAAAACGACCAAATGTGTCCCGCCATGTCTGTAGCCCCCGAGTCTTAAGTTGAGTCGAAGAGGCAGCTTGAGAATCTCCACTGAAGGTTGAGGTTGACCGTGACGGGTTATAGATGATCCCATATGAATTGCTTCAATAATCCGGTCGATGGTTCGTCCCGGCTGGTTGTTGAAGTTTAACCAAACTGCAGTGGCGGCGACTGGTGCGCCTGTCCGTCGGGCGGCTCATACAGGCGAACACCACACCGATATGTCAATGTAGTTTGGACCGCAAGGCGGCGATTCAGAACCGTCCGTTGGGTGGCTCGTACTGGTAAATGCGCCCCCTGGCGTGTTGATGTAGACGCAGAGGTCAACGACGGCTTTGTGAACCGGTGTTATTTCTGAAAGACGCCATGGCGTTGTAAGCCGGCACGGATGACGGGAGATGGCCATAGCGTTGTAAGCCGGTGCGGATGACGAGAGACGGCCATGTCATTGTAAGCCGGCGCGGATGACGCGAGACGGCCACGACGTTGTACACCGATGCGGTCACGAGAGACGGCCGCAACATTGTAGGCCCGCGTAGACGGTGAGTCGCCCGTGGCATCAGACACCGACATGGACGGTGAGCCACCGTGGCGTTGTAGGCCAGTATGGACGTGCGAATCGCCGGAGGCGTTGTAAGCCGACGAGGATGACGAGAGGCGGCCACGACATTGTTGGTGAAGACCATTAAGCGGGTACGGCGGCTTGCCGCACTCATTCGGTGGCTCATACTGATGGGTGAACACACGCTGTTTTCAAGATGCCTCGACTCACGCGCGTCCCTCGAGCAATGCAACACGTCGGTGTGTGCTCTAACTCCGTAGTATCATGCCACACGAACAATTGTCCTGATAATTTTATATTATGCACTTAATCATTGCTCCAGGTGTAAACGCCGGCCGCTAACTGCTGATCCAACGCTGGGTACTAATTGTGGTGTTTAACTTTGACTAGACTCCCATCGGGGGCTTCTCCACTTATTGTTTCCTTCTGTATCAACGAATGTGCTGGAGGTTATCTTTGGAGTATTAGCTAGTAAACAACCATGTTTAGCATGTAGGCACGGACGTAGTGTCGCCTGCCTCTGGCCATATCCGCGGAGAGAACAACCACGGGCGCTGTGACACCAGGGCGCCTAGCGAGGAAGTGGCGTGGCGAGCGGCGCACAGGAGGCCGGGGCACCGCAGCCAGGTGCGAGCGCGTGGCGAGCCGGCCGAACCGCGACGCGGCTGGGCGAATCCAGTGCGATAGAGGCAGGTGCAGTCATGGCGGAGACAAACCGGCAAGCTGTAGCAAACGGGAAAAACTCTATGGCGGCTCGGACGACGCGGCAGTGAGAGGCCGGCTCAAATCCGACGCAGGTGTGCGGCGGGTCAACACCGAGGCGAAGTTGACCGGGGCGGCGACTCAGAGACGGCTTAGAGACGGGGCCGAGTCTGAGACGGGTGATGACCGGGGCGGCGACTCGCTGCAGCGGCTCCGGCTCGGAGATAAGGTCGCAAGCCGATGGAGGCAAGCCGGCCGAACCGCGGCACGGCTAGTGCGTGCGTGGGCAGTAGGCGGAGGACCGCAGGGGCAGCTGCGTTTGGGAATTGACCTTAGGTCCGAGTCGTCCCCTGTCATCTACCGTGTCTTGCTGTGCCATGAGCTGGTACAATGGCTGGGCTTGCGGCGGCGGGTTGCAGTCTCAGTGGCCTGGAGGTGCCGGCCCGTAGCAGAAGCGGAGGATATGGCGGCGACTCGCCACGACAACGGTGGGATGCGGATAGGGTGGCTAGGAGGCACAGCAGGGAGCAGCGACACGGCGCGGAGGCGAGGCCAGCCGGGGAGAGTCGACGGCGCAAGAGGCGGACGCGGGAGAGGCCAGCCGAGGAGAATCGATGCTGCCGCTAGTGAGAGTCGGCGAGGGCATGCTGGAGGCGGGGTGTCACGAGCACACGGTTGGTGAGCCACTCGGACGCGCGTTAGTGGGATCCGGTTGGTTCGGAGCAAGGTGCAGCGGGTGGCAGGTGGAGACCGAATCGTGACCGTGCTTGTCTCTAGATCGTGGTCAGCTCAAGGCGAATCCACCATCGTGCCTTTGATTTTTTATCTGGTCTCGTATGTCGGCTGGAATGCTGGAAACCGGTGCGAACGCGGTCTTCGGATGAAGCGCGGAAAACTCGGTGCAGATGCAGTTTACTGAAACCTGCGAGGGCAGTGTTGATGTCGAGCCCCTGCGTGTTGGTACGGCGATGCACCAGCGTTTGTTGGCGTAGGTTGGATCCATCGAAATTCAAACCGCACATATGTAGATCCCTTTAAGCCGGCCCTTCGAATCCGGCGGGTCATAATCCTCTCGATCCTTGGGAGAGATCCCTTCAAGAACACATACCACCGTACTAAGCCCCACGGTGGGCGCCAACTGTCATGGATTTGTCACGGCAGATGTCCGGGTGAATGGACTTAGGTTCGGGGGAGAATCGCAACTATGTGGTGGCTTGAAGGGGTTGATCGGAATCGAGAGACGCGATGTTTTACCCAGGTTTGGCCCCTCCGATGGAGGTAAAAGCCTACGTCCTGCTTGTCTGGCATTGATGATGATGAAGATCTCTCAGTTACAAGGGTGCTAATTGCTACCTCTAATTACGAGAGCCTCTAAACTTGTCTATCTCTAATCTCTTGTGTTGTCTAAACTTATGGACTCGTGTCTCCCGTCCCTCAGGGGTGCTCTACCCCTCCTTATATAGGTGGAGAGGGTAGGCTTACAAATAGAGTCCTACTAGGAGTAGGATCAGGACTAGCCTCTCACGAATCCTACTCCGAGTCTTCTTGTCCTTTAAGGGAATCCTTCTCTCTTCAGGCCTTCTCTTGTGAGCCGCCAGGCGCCGGCTCACCTGCAGGGTCTTGGGCTTGATCATCCTGCGACCCGCCTGCCGGGTCATCAATGAAACATCATGTCTTTGCCAGGTCTCCTGTGATTCGTCAGGCCAGGTCATACCGCGGGGTATATCCCCGACAACAACCATTGCCATGCTTTGCACATGATTGACATTGCATATTGTCACATATCTCCATGTGTTGCATCTTTCTTGCTATATGCTTGGCCATGTATTGAGTGCAACAATGCTTCTACTCTTGCTAATGAGATTGCCCCCATAGCTTTCTCACATATTATTGGAGCTTTTTACATCGTTCATTTGAAGCATGCTTGTCTTCATTCTTTGCACCATATGCATAGTACCATGAATATAGCCATTGTTGCATCATACTGTTCATGCACTATTGAACCTAATGGTTATGTGCAAGAGAGGAGAACCATCATGATGGATGATGTGTTTATTTACCATGCACATACATTCTTTGCTTTATTGTGTGTATGTGTAGGATACTTCGACTACTTGTCAACTTCCACTTCACGTGAGTTGACAATTTGAGCTCTTGAGAGCGCGCCTTGTTACACCGACAAGTTTCTACATCGCACTTGCTTGCGCATCGGCATTGTGACGGACACACAAGGTCACACCTTCAAGGTGACATCCTTCTTGCACATGGATATTTTGGCCCATCCTACTTGTGTTGCTTGTACCATGACATATATTGCATCTCCGACCACTTACTTTCACACATGTTAGAGATATTGCTTTCACTCATGATTGCCATCGTTCCATGCCTCATGACTCATATGCCTCGTGTGTTGTGTCCAACTTGTGGATTGTTTGCTCTTATCATATGCTTGGTTGCAACAATGTCCATTACTCACAATTGCCATGCCACATTGCTTGCTGCTTGTTTGTCTTGATTGCCTCACACATGTTGAACACTTGCTCTTTATATTGTGTTGAGTGCCTCACTATCTTCACTACACCATGTGCACATTATGCTTGGATTATCTTGCACTTTGGGTTGCACCATGTGTTTAAACCCTTCATTCTACTTGGTGTTGTGAATGATTCCTATGCCTATCATCGACCTTTCATTGATTGCTTTGTGCATGATTGCTATGACCATGAGGTAGATGCTTGTTATATTGTCACACATATTTGCATCCCCACCTCACCTTGGCATACTTCCTCCCATGATTACATTGCTTGTGCTCAATTTGTATGCTTACATGCCATGTCACAATCCCTTGTCACACAATATGTTATGCATGATGACAACACTTGTGCGGTGATTCACCACTTGAATGCTTGGTTTGGCACTAACGCTAACCACATTTGGTTTTCCAAGTTTTTGTTGTCCTTGATCCTTTTGAATGAACTACAAGATGGCGAGACATTAGAGAGTGCACCCTTCGAGCTTGACGATGATGAGTGCTCGGTGGTCGTCCACTTATACACGGCGATGCCATCTCCTTCCCATGGTGATTTAGATCTTGATCCGAGGATGGATCTGTTGGAAATATGCCCTAGAGGCAATAATAAAATGGTTATTATTGTATTTCCTTGTTCATGATAATTGTCTATTGTTCATGCTATAATTGTGTTAACCGGAAACCATAATACATGTGTGAATACATAGACCACAACATGTCCCTAGTGAGCCTCTAGTTGACTAGCTCGTTGATCAATAGATGGTCACGGTTTCATGACCATGGACATTGGATGTCGTTGATAACGGGATCACATCATTAGGAGAATGATGTGATGGACAAGACCCAATCCTAAGCATAGCACAAGATCGTGTAGTTCATTTGCTAAAGCTTTTCAATGTCAAGTATCGTTTCCTTAGACCATGAGATTGTGCAACTCCCGGATACCATAGGAATGCTTTGGGTGTGCCAAACGTCACAACGTAACTGGGTGGCTATAAAGGTGCACTACGGGTATCTCCGAAAGTATCTGTTGGGTTGGCACGAATCGAGACTGGGATTTGTCACTCCGTGTGACGGAGAGGTATCTCTGGGCCCACTCGGTAAGACATCATCATAATGAGCTCAATGTGACTAAGGAGTTAGCCACGGGATGATGTATTACGGAACGAGTAAAGAGACTTGCCAGTAACGAGATTGAACAAGGTATAGGGATACCGACGATCGAATCTCGGGCAAGTACCATACCGATAGACAAAGGGAATTGTATACGGGATTAATTGAATCCCCGACATCGTGGTTCATCCGATGAGATCATCGTGGAGTACGTGGGAGCCAACATGGGTATCCAGATCCCGCTGTTGGTTATTGGCCGGAGAGGTGTCTCGGTCATGTCTACGTGTCTCCCGAACCCGTAGGGTCTACACACTTAAGGTTCGATGACGCTAGGGTTATAGGGAATTGGTATACGTGATTACCGAAGGTTGTTCGGAGTCCCGGATGAGATCCCGGACGTCACGAGGAGCTCCGGAATGGTCCGGAGGTAAAGATTGATATATAAGAAGTCCAGTTTTGGTCATTGGAAAGTTTTCGGGCTCATCGGTAGTGTACCGGGAGTGCCGGGAGGGTGCCGGAGGACCCCCGAGAGGGGTGTGAAGACCAGAGGACCTCATGGGCCCTTAGAGGAGGTGTGCCAGCCCATATTGGGTCGGCCAAGACCATCTATGTGGGCCCATGTGGCTGGAGATAAGGAGATAAGGCAAAAGGGATTTAAAAGGAGGAGATCCACCTCCCTTGTGGGAGGTGGACTCTCCCTTTAATTCGGCCGGCCCTCTCCTCTTTGGAGTATAGGCCAAGCCAGCCCTCCACGTCCCTCCTCCTATATATACTTGAGGTTTTGGATGTTTTGAGACAAGATTTGATCTCTCTCTCTCACGGCAAAGCCCTACATCTCTTCTTCCTCCTCCGCAGCGCTTAGGCGAAGCCCTGTCGGAATACCTTGCTACTCCACCACCACCACGCCGTCGTGCTGCTGTTGGAGCCCTTCCCCAACCTCTCCTTCCTCCTTGCTGGATCAAGGTGTTGGAGACGTCACCGGGCTGCACGTGTGTTGAACGCGGAGGTGCCGTCCGTTCGGCACTTGATCGGATCTACCGCGATCTGAATCGCTGCGAGTACGACTCCATCAACCGCGTTCTTGTAACGCTTCCGCTTAGCGATCTTCAAAGGTATGAAGATCCACTCTCCCCTTGCTCGTTGCTGGTTTCTCCATAGATGGATCTTGGTGAACGCGTAGGAAAATTTTTGATTTACTACTACGTTCCCCAACAGTGGCATCATGAGCTAGGTCTATGCGTAGAATCTATGCACGAGTAGAACAGAAAGCAGTTGTGGGCGTCGATTTTGTTAATATGCTTGCCGTTACTAGTCTTATCTTGATTCGACGGTATTGTGGGATGAAGCGGCCCGGACCAACCTTACACGTACGCTTACGTGAGACCGGTTCCACCGCCTGACATGCACTAGTTGCATAAGGTGGCTAGCGGGTGTCTGTCTCTCCCACCTTAGTCGGATTGGATTCGATGAAAAGGGTCCTTATGAAGGGTAAATAGCAATTGGCATATCACGTTGTGGTTTTGACGTAGGTAAGAAACGTTCTTGCTAGAAACCTATAGCAACCACGTAAAAACTTGCAACTACAAATTAGAGGACGTCTAACTTGTTTTTGCAGCATATGCCGTGTGATGTGATATGGCCAAAAGGATGTGATGTGATGCATTGTGATGTATGAGATTGATCATGTTCTTGTAATATGGTTCACGACTTGCATGTCGATGACTATGACAACCGGCAGGAGCCATAGGAGTTGTCTTATACTATTGTATGACCTGCGTGTCAATCATAAACGCCATGTAATTACTTTACTTTATTGCTAAACGTTAGCTGTAGTAGTAGAAGTAATATTTGGCGAGACAACTTCATGAAGACACAATGATGGAGATCATGATGATGGAGATCATGGTGTCGTGCCGGTGACAGTGATGATCATGGTGCCCCGAAGATGGAGATCAAAGGAGCAAGATGATATTGGCCATATCATGTCACTATATTGATTGCATGTGATGTTTATCATGTTTACATCTTATTTGCATAGAACGACGGTAGTAAATAAGATGATCTCTCAATAAAATTTCAAGAAAGGTGTTCACCCTAACTGTGCACCGTTGCTAAGGATCGTCGTTCCGAAGCACCACGTGATGATCGGGTGTGATAGGTTCTAACGTTCGCATACAACGGGTGTAAGCCAGATTTACACATGCGAAACACTTAGGTTGACTTGACGAGCCTAGCATGTACAGACATGGCCTCGGAACACGGAGGACCGAAAGGTCGAACATGAGTCGTATAGAAGATACGATCAACATAGAGATGTTCACCATGGATGACTAGTCCGTCTCACGTGATGATCGGACACGGGCTAGTTGACATGGATCATGTATCACTTGGAAGACTAGAGAGATGTCTATCTAAGTGGGAGTTCATTGATAATTTGATTAAATGAACTTAATTATCATGAACTTAGTCTAAAAATGTCCTTGCAAATTATGTCGTAGATAGCTCGCGCTGTAGCTCCACAGTTTTATTGATACAATCCTAGAGAAAAGTAAGTTGAAAGTTGATGGTAGCAATAATGCGGACTGGGTCCGTGATCTGAGGATTGTCCTCATTGCTGCACAGAAAGCTTATGTTTTTGATGTACCGCTAACTGCACCACTCCCTCAAGCGTTGTCCGTAGATGTTGTGAACATATGACAGGCACTTTTTGGTGACTACGTGATAGTTCAATGCGTCATGCATTACGGCTTAGAATTGAGGCTCCAAAACGTTTTGAACGTCGCGGAACATATGAGATGTTCTAGGAGCTGAGATTGTGATCTCAGGCTCGTGCCTATGTTGAGAGGTATGAGACCTCCAACAAGATTCTTTGTCTGCAAGATAAAGGAGAATAGCTTAATCGGTGAGCGTGAGCTCAGATTGTCTGGGTGCTACAATCACTTGAATCAAGTGGGAGTTAATCTTCCAGATGAGATAGTGATTAATGCAGTTCTCCAAGTCACTGCCACCAAGCTACTAGAGCTTCGTGATGAACTATAACATGCCAGGGATGGATAAGATGATCCTTGAGTTGTTCGTGATGTTTGACACCACGAAGGTAGAAATCAAGAAGGAGCATCAAGTGTTGATGGTTAAGTGAAACCACTAGTTTCAAAAGGGGCAAGGGCAAGAAGGGAAAACTTCAGGAATGGCAAGCCAGTTGTTGCTCTAGTGAAGAAATCCAAGGTTGAGCCCGAACCCGAGACTAAGTGCTTCTATTATGAGGAGAATGTTCGCTGAAGCGGAAAAACCCTAGATGCTTGGTAGATAAGAAGGCTGGTAATGTCGATGGAAGTATATTTGATATACGTGTTAGTGATGTGTACCTTGCTGGTACTCCTAGTAGCACCTGGGTATTGGATACCGGTTCGGTTGCTAAGTGTTAGCAACTCGAAATAAAAGCTACGGAATAAACGGAGACTAGCTAGGTGAAAGGTGACGATGTGTGTTGGAAGTATTTCCAAGATTGATGTGATCACCATCGCACGCTCTCTCTACCTTCGGGATTTGTGATAACCTAAATAAATGTTATTTGGTGTTTGCGTTGAGCATGAACGTGATTAGATCATGATTAGTGCAATACGGTTATTCATATAAGTTAGAGAATAATGGTTATTCTATTTACATGGATAATGCCTTCAATGGTCATACACCCACTCGGAATGGTTTATCGAATCATGATCGTAGTAGTACACATGTTCATAACGTTGGTACCAAAAGATATAAAGTTAATAATGATAGTACCACATACTTGTGGCACTGCTGCTAAATGTCATATTGGTATAAATCGCATGAAAGAAACTCCATGCTGATGGATTTTTGACTCACTCGATTTTGAATCGGTTGAGACATGCGAGCCATGCCCTTTTGGCAAGATGACTCAGACCCCGTCTTCCGGTATGATGGAGTGGACTAGTGGCTTATTGGAATTAATACATGTTGATGTATGTGGTCCAATGAGTGTGAAACACACAGTGAATATCGTTATTTTTTCTTTACCTTCACTGATGATTTAAATGAATATGGGGATATTTACTTAAACACGAGTCTGAAATGTTTTAAAGGTTCAAGGAGTTTCACAGTGAAGATAAAGATCATCGTGACAAGAAGATGAAATGTCTACGATATGATCGTGGAGGTGAATATCTAAGTTACGAGTTTGGTATGCAATTTTAGACAATGTGGAAATTGTTTCACAGCTCACGCCTCCTGGAACACCATAGTGTGATGGTGTGTTCGAACGTCGTAGTCGTGCTCTATTGGATATAGTGAGTACTATGATGTCTCTTATCGTTTTGCCACTATCGTTATGGGGTTATGCATTAAAGACAAATCCATCCACTTTAAATAGGGCACCATCTCAAGTCTGTTAAGATGACACCGTGTGAATTATGGTTTGATAGAAGCCTAAGCTGTCATTTCTTAATGTTTGGGGCTGCGACGCTTATGTGAAAATGGGTTTTTCACCTAGCGAGCTCGAACCCAAAGCAGACAAATGCATCTTCATAGAATACCCTAATGAGACATTGGGTATACCTTCTATCTCAGATCCAAGCGCAAAAGGTGTTTGTTGCTAAGAACGGGTCCTTTCTTCAGAAAGAGTTTCTCTCGAAAGAATTGAGTGGGAGGAAGATAGAACTTGATGTTGGAAATATGCCCTAGAGGCAATAATAGATTAGTTATTATCATATTTCCTTGTTCGTGATAATCGTTTATTATCCATGCTATAATTGTATTGATCGGAAACTCAGATACATGTGTGGATACATAGACAACACCATGTCCCTAGTATGCCTCTAGTAGACTAGCTCGTTGATCAAAGGATGGTTAAGGTTTCCTAGCCATGGACATGAGATGTCATTTGATAACGGGATCACATCATTAGGAGAATGATGTGATGGATAAGACCCAAACTACAAACATAGCATATGATCGTTTCAGTTTATTGCTACTGTTTTCTGCATGTCAAGTATATGTTCCTATGACCATGAGATCATGCAACTCACGGATATCGGAGGAGTGCCTTGTGTGTATCAAACGTCGCAACGTAACTGGGTGACTATAAAGGTGCTCTACAGGTATCTCCGATGGTGTTTGTTGAGTTGGCATGGATCGAGACTGGGATTTGTTACTCCGTGTGACGGAGAGGTATCTCAGGGCCCACTCGGTAATACAACATCACAACAAGCCTTGCAAGCAATGTGGCTAAGTGTTAGTCACGGGATCTTGTATTACGGAACGAGTAAAGAGACTTGCCAGTAACGAGGTTGAACTAGGTATGGAGATACCGATGATCGAATCTCGGGCAAGTAACATACCGAAGAACAAAGGGAACGATATACGGGATTAACTGAATCCTTGACATAGAGGTTCGACCGATAAAGATCTTCGTAGAATATGTAGGAACCAATGTGGACGTCCAGGTCCCTCCATTGGTTATTGACCGTAGAGGTGTCTCGGTCATGTCTACATAGTTCTCGAACCCGCAGGGTCTGCACACTTAAGGTTCGGTGACGTTTCGGTAGTGTAGAGTTATGTATGGTGGTGACCGAAGGTTGTTCGGAGTCCCGGATGAGATCCCGGACGTCACGAGGAGCTCCGGAATGGTCCGGAGGTAAAGATTCATATATAGGAAGTCCCAGTTTGGTTTCCGGAAAAGTTTCGGGCTCATCGGTAGTGTACCGGGAGTATCGGTATTGTACCGGGAGTGCCGGTAGTGTACCGGAGGACCTCCGGGAGGGGTACTTCGACCCCAAGAGGTCCATGGGCTGTGGGAGAATAATAACCAGCCCTTATTGGGCTGGGAAAACAGCCACAAAGGCCCATGGCGCAGGAGAGAAAGTCCTAAAGCAAAAAGTGGAAAATCAGCCAATAGGAGGCAATCCTACTCCAACTAGGATTGGAGGTGAAGTAGGATTTCTTCCCACCTCCTATTTCGGCCGACCCAAAGGCCTTGGCTGCCTCTCCTCTCCTCTCCTCCTATATATACTAGTGGATTGGGTGGTTTTTGGACAGAATTTCCGGCCACGTGCTACCCGTTTCACCGGTGCACAGTTTCTCCTCTAGATCGGTTTTCCGCAGCGCTTAGGCGAAGCCCTGCCGGAATCACTCCACCACCATCACCGGAGCGCCGTCACGCTGCCGGTGAACTCTCTCTCCTCTCCACCTCCTCTTGCTGGATCAAGATGGTGGAGATCGTCATCAAGCTGCACGTGTGCTGAACGCGGAGGTGCCGTCCGTTCGGCGCTAGATCGGAAGGACCGTGATCGAGATCGCGAGACGGTTCGTGATGAGATCGCGGAACGGATCATGATGAGTTCGTAGGACAGATCGTGATCAAGATCGTGAGACGGATCGTGATGAGATCGCGGGACGGATCGTGATGAGTTCATGGGACGGATCGTGATTGGATCGCGGGACGGATCGTGATGAGATCGCGGGACGCTCGGCGATTTGGATCGCGAAGATGTTCGACTACACCAACCGCGTTTCTTAACGCTTCCCGCTTAGCGATCTACAAGGGTACGTAGATCCACTCTCCTTCTCGTAGATGCTCATCACCATGGATAGGTTTGCGTGTGCGTAGGAAAATTTTTGTTTCCCATGCGACGTTCCCCAACAGTGGCATCATGAGCTAGGTTGATGGTTCGATGAGATCTCGAGTAGAACACAAAAGGTTTGTGGGCGTTGATGCTTAGATTGCTTCCTCCCTTGGTCGTATTTTGGTTCAGCGGGATTGTGAGATGAAGCGGCCCAGACCAACATTACTCGTACGCTTACGAGAGACCGGTTCCCTCGACGCAACTTGTTGCCTAGATGGCTTGCGGGTGACAGTTTCTCTCACTTTAGTTGGATCGGATTCGACAAAGGTGGTCCTTGAGAAGGTTGAAAAGCAAACTAGTGTATCACCATTGTGGTTTATGCGTAGGTGAGAATCGTTCTTGCTAGATACCCATAGCAGCCACGTAAAATATGCAACAACAATTAGAGGACGTCTAACTTGTTTTTGCAGGGTATGTTGTGATGTGATATGGCCAATTACATGATGAGATATATGTGATGTATGAGATGATCATGTGATGTATAGATTATCACGACTTGCATGTCGATGAGTATGGCAACCGGCAGGAGCCATAGGGTTGTCTTTAATTATTGTATGACCTGCGTGTCAATCATTAAGCGCTATGTAATGCTTTACTTTATCGCTACGGTAGCAATAGTAGTAGAAGCATGCAGGGCGTGACAACCCCAATGGCAACACATTGATGGAGATCAAGATGATGGAGATCATGGTGTTGTGCCGGTGACGATGGAGATCATGCCGGTGTTTCGAAGATGGAGATCTTAAACACAAGTTCATGGCCATATCATGTCACTTATGAATTGCATGAGATGTTAATCCTTTTATGCACCTTGTTTTGCTTAGTACGGCGGTAGCATTATAAGGTGATCCCTCACTTAAATTTCAAGATGAACTGTGTTCTCCCCAAGTGTGCACCGTTGCGAAAGTTCGTCGTGTTGAGACACCACGTGATGATCGGGTGTGATAGACTCTACGTTCACATACAACGGGTGCAAGACAGATTTGCACATGCGGAACACTCGGGTTAAACTTGACGAGCCTAGCATGTACAGACATGGCCTCGGAACACAAGAGACCGAAAGGTCGAGCATGAGTCATATAGTAGATATGATCAACATAATGATGTTCACCATTGAAGCCACCTCAACTCACGTGATGATCGGACTCGAGTTGGTGAATTTGGATCATGTGACACTCAGATGACCTGAGGGATGTCAATTTGAGTGGGAGTTCTTAAGTAATATGATTAATTGAACTCATTATCATGAACATAGTCAAAGTGTCTTTGCAAATTATGTTGTAGATTACTAGCTCGCGCTGTAGCTCCCTTGTATTTTTATATGTTCCTAGAGAAATAGAATTGAAAGATGTTGGTAGCAAAATTGCGGACTGGGTCCGTGATCTGAGGATTGTCCTCACTGCTGCACAGAAGGCTTATGTCCTTAATGCACCGCTCGGTGCGCCACCCCCTCTAGCGTCGTCTATAGATGTTGTGAACATCTAACAGGCACGTTTCGATGACTACTTGATAGTTTAGTGCGTCATGCATTACGGCTTAGAATTGAGGCTCCAAAACGTTTTGAACGTCACGGAACATATGAGATGTTCTAGGAGCAGAGATTGTGATCTCAGGCTCATGCCTTTGTTGCGAGATATGAGATCTCCAACAAGATTCTTTGCTTGTAAGATGAAGGAGAATAGCTCAATCGTTGAGCATGTACTCAGATTGTCTGGATACTACAATCGCTTGAATCAAGTGGGAGTTGATCTTCCAGATAAGATAGTGATTGATATAGTTCTCCAAGTCACTGTCACTAAAGCTACTAGAACTTAGTGATGAACTATAATACACCAGGGATAGAAGTATTGATCCCTGAGCTGTTCGCGATGTTTGACACCGCGAAGGTAGAAATCAAGAAGGAGCGTCAAGTGTTGATGGTTAATCAAACCACTAGTTTCGAAAAGGGCAAGAGCAAGGAGGGAAACTTCATGGATAGCAAGTCAATTGCTGCTCCAGTGAAGCAACCCAAAGTTGAACTCAAACCCGAGACTAAGTGCTTCTATTATGAGGTGAGAGGTCGCTGAAGCGGAACAACCCTAGATACTTGGTAGATAAGAAGGCTGGCAACATCGACAGAAGTATATTTGATATACGAGTTATTGATGTGTACCTTGCTAGTACTCCTAGTAGCACCTGGGTATTGGATACCGGTTCGGTTGCTAAATGTTAGTAACTCGAAATAAAAGCTACGGAATAAACGGAGAACTAGCTAAGGGTGAGGTGACGATGTGTGTTGGAAATGTTTCCAAGGTTGATGTGATCAACATCGCACGCTCTCTCTACCTTCAGGATTAGTAACGAACCTAAATAAATGTTATTTGGTGTTTTGCGTTGAGCATGAACATGATTAGATCATGTTTGTTGCAATACGATTATTCATTTAAGTCAGAGAATAATAGTTATTCTGGTTACATGAATAATACCTTCAATGGTCATGCACCAAGTGAGAATGGTTTGTTGAAATCTTGATCGTAGTAGTACACATGTTCATAACATTGATGTCAAAAGATACAAAGTTAATAATGATAGTACCACATACTTGTGGCACTGCCGCTAAATGTCATATTGGTATAAAGCGCATGTAGAAACTCCATGCTGATGGATATTTGGACTCATTGATTTCGAATCGGTTGAGACATGCGAACCATGCCTCTTGGGCAAGATGACTAAAGGACCCCGTTGGATGGAGCAGGCAAGTGATTCATTGGAAATGATACATGTTGATGTATGCAATCTAGTGAGTCTTGTAGCGTGCAGTGGATATCGTTATTTTCTTACCTTCACTGATGATTTGAGTAGATATAGTGTATATTTACTTAATGAAACACAAGTCTGAATCGTTTGAAAGGTTCAAGCAAATTCAGAGTGAAGTTTAAAGATCATCGTGACAAGAAGATAAAAATGACCGCGATATGATCGTGGAGGTGAATATCTGAGTTACGAGTTTGGCATACAACTTAAGACAACGTGAAATTTGTTTCACAACTAACGCCACCTGGAACACCATGCTGTGATGGTGTGTCCGAACATCATAGTCATGCTCTATTGATATAGTGCATACTGTGATGTCTCTTATCATTTTACTACTATAATTTTTGGGGTTATGCATTAGAGACAACTACATTCACTTTAAATAGGGCATCATCTAAATCCGTTGAGATGACACCGTGTGAATTATGGTTTGATAGAAACCTAAGCTGTCATTTCTTAATGTTTGGGGCTGCGATGCTTGTGTGGAAAATGTTTTCACATAATAAGCTAGAACCCAAAGCGGACAAATGTATCTTCATAGAATACCCTAAGAACAGATGGGTATGCCTTCTATCTCAGATCCGAGTGCAAAGTGTTTGTTGCTAGAACTGGGTCCTTTCTCGAGAAAAAGTTTCTCTCAAAAGAATTGAGTGGGAGGAAGATAGAACTTGATGAGGTTGTTAAACCTTTGTTCAACCAGAGAGTAGCGCAGCGCAGAAAGATGTTTCTGTGAAGCCTACGTTAGTTGAAGAGGAAGTTAATGATGATGATCATGAAGCTTCAGGATCAAGTTACTATCAAACTCCGTAGGTCGACAAGGATGTGTACTGCTCCTGAGCGGTACGACAACTCTGTCTTGGAGGTCATGTTGTTGGACAACGATGAACCTACGAGCTATGGATAAGCGATGATGGGCCCGGATTCCGACAAATGGTTGGAGGCCATGAAATCCGAGATAGGATCCATGTATTAAAACCAAGTGTAGACTTTGGTAGACTTGCTCGTTGGACGGCAGGTCGTTGAGTACAAATGGATCTTTAAAATGAAGACAGACACTGATGGTGAATGTCACTATTTGTAAAGCTCGACTTGTTGCAAAGATGTTTGTGACAAGTTCAAGGAGTTGAGTACGATGAGACTTTCTCACTCGTAGCGATGCTAAAAGTCTGTTGGAATTGTGTTAGCAGTTGCTGTGTTTTCAATTATGAAATCTGGCAGATGGATGTCAAAACATCGTTTCCTTAATGGTTTACTTGAGGAAAGGTTGTATGTGATACAACCAGAAGGTTTTGTCAGGCCTAAGGATGCTAAAAGGTGTGCAAGCTTCGGTGATCCTTCCATGGACTTAAGCAAGCATCTCGGAGTTGGAATATACGCTTTGATGAGGTGATCAAAGTTTTGATGTTTATACAAAGTTTATGAGAAACTTGTATTTGCAATAAAGTGAGTGGGAGCACTATAGAATTTCTGATCAGTATATGTGGATGACATATTGTTGTTCAGAAATAATGTAGAGTTTCTGGAAAGCATAAAACGGTTATTTGGAAAGTGATTTTCAAAGGAAGACCTGGATAAAGCTACCTAATTGTTGAGCATCAAAATCTATAGAGATAGATCAAGATGCTTGATGAGACTTTCAATGAGTGCATACCTTCACAAGATTTTGAAAGAGTTCAAAATGGATCAGCCAGAGAAATAGTTCTCGTCTGATTTGTAAGGTGTGAAGTTGAGTGAGACTCAAAGCTCGACAACGGCAGAAGAAAGAGAAAGGACGAACGTCGTCCCCTATGCCTTAGCCATAGGCTCTATATTATGCCATGCTGTGTACCGCACCTATGTGTGCCTTGCCATGAGTTTGTCAAGGGGTACAAGAGTGGTCCAGGAGTGGATCACTGGACAGCGGTCGGAATTATCCTTAGTAACCAGAGGACTAAGGAAATGTTTCTTGATTATGGAGGTGATAAAGAGTTCGTCGTAAATAGTTACGTCGATGCAAGCTTTAACACCTATCCGGATGACTAGTAGTAGCAATCTGGATACGTATAGTGGAGCAGCCATTTGGAAATAGTACCAAGTGGAGTGTGGTAGCAGTGTTTACGGTTTGACATAGAGATTTGCAAAGTACACACGGATCTGAATATCGCAGACCCGTTGACTATAAGACCTCTCTCACATGCAAAGCATGATCGAGCCCCAAAACTCATTGGGTGTTAGATTCATAACAATGCGAATCACATGGTGATGTGAACTAGATTATTGACTCTAGTGCAAGTGGGAGACTGTTGGAAATATGCCCTAGAGGCAATAATAGATTAGTTATTATCATATTTCCTTGTTCGTGATAATCGTTTATTATCCATGCTATAATTGTATTGATCGGAAACTCAGATACATGTGTGGATACATAGACAACACCATGTCCCTAGTATGCCTCTAGTAGACTAGCTCGTTGATCAAAGGATGGTTAAGGTTTCCTAGCCATGGACATGAGATGTCATTTGATAACGGGATCACATCATTAGGAGAATGATGTGATGGATAAGACCCAAACTACAAACATAGCATATGATCGTTTCAGTTTATTGCTACTGTTTTCTGCATGTCAAGTATATGTTCCTATGACCATGAGATCATGCAACTCACGGATATCGGAGGAGTGCCTTGTGTGTATCAAACGTCGCAACGTAACTGGGTGACTATAAAGGTGCTCTACAGGTATCTCCGATGGTGTTTGTTGAGTTGGCATGGATCGAGACTGGGATTTGTTACTCCGTGTGACGGAGAGGTATCTCAGGGCCCACTCGGTAATACAACATCACAACAAGCCTTGCAAGCAATGTGGCTAAGTGTTAGTCACGGGATCTTGTATTACGGAACGAGTAAAGAGACTTGCCAGTAACGAGGTTGAACTAGGTATGGAGATACCGACGATCGAATCTCGGGCAAGTAACATACCGAAGAACAAAGGGAACGATATACGGGATTAACTGAATCCTTGACATAGAGGTTCGACCGATAAAGATCTTCGTAGAATATGTAGGAACCAATGTGGACGTCCAGGTCCCTCCATTGGTTATTGACCGTAGAGGTGTCTCGGTCATGTCTACATAGTTCTCGAACCCGCAGGGTCTGCACACTTAAGGTTCGGTGACGTTTCGGTAGTGTAGAGTTATGTATGGTGGTGACCGAAGGTTGTTCGGAGTCCCGGATGAGATCCCGGACGTCACGAGGAGCTCCGGAATGGTCCGGAGGTAAAGATTCATATATAGGAAGTCCCAGTTTGGTTTCCGGAAAAGTTTCGGGCTCATCGGTAGTGTACCGGGAGTATCGGTATTGTACCGGGAGTGCCGGTAGTGTACCGGAGGACCTCCGGGAGGGGTACTTCGACCCCAAGAGGTCCATGGGCTGTGGGAGAATAATAACCAGCCCTTATTGGGCTGGGAAAACAGCCACAAAGGCCCATGGCGCAGGAGAGAAAGTCCTAAAGCAAAAAGTGGAAAATCAGCCAATAGGAGGCAATCCTACTCCAACTAGGATTGGAGGTGAAGTAGGATTTCTTCCCACCTCCTATTTCGGCCGACCCAAAGGCCTTGGCTGCCTCTCCTCTCCTCTCCTCCTATATATACTAGTGGATTGGGTGGTTTTTGGACAGAATTTCCGGCCACGTGCTACCCGTTTCACCGGTGCACAGTTTCTCCTCTAGATCGGTTTTCCGCAGCGCTTAGGCGAAGCCCTGCCGGAATCACTCCACCACCATCACCGGAGCGCCGTCACGCTGCCGGTGAACTCTCTCTCCTCTCCACCTCCTCTTGCTGGATCAAGATGGTGGAGATCGTCATCAAGCTGCACGTGTGCTGAACGCGGAGGTGCCGTCCGTTCGGCGCTAGATCGGAAGGACCGTGATCGAGATCGCGAGACGGTTCGTGATGAGATCGCGGAACGGATCATGATGAGTTCGTAGGACAGATCGTGATCAAGATCGTGAGACGGATCGTGATGAGATCGCGGGACGGATCGTGATGAGTTCATGGGACGGATCGTGATTGGATCGCGGGACGGATCGTGATGAGATCGCGGGACGCTCGGCGATTTGGATCGCGAAGATGTTCGACTACACCAACCGCGTTTCTTAACGCTTCCCGCTTAGCGATCTACAAGGGTACGTAGATCCACTCTCCTTCTCGTAGATGCTCATCACCATGGATAGGTTTGCGTGTGCGTAGGAAAATTTTTGTTTCCCATGCGACGTTCCCCAACACTTGATAAGGTTGTTGAACCTTTGTTTCAACCAGAGAATAGCGCAACACAGAAAGATGTTTCTGTAGAGCCTACTCAGTTGAAAAGGAAGTTAATGATGATGATCATGAAGCTTCGGATCAAGTCACTATCGAACCTCGTAGGTCGACAAGGACGCGTACTGCTCCTGAGTAGTACGACAACCCTGTCTTGGAAATCATGTTGTTGGACAACGATGAACCTACGAACTATGGAGAAGCGATGGTGGGCCCGGATTCCAACAAATGGCTAGGAGCCATGAAATCCGAGAAAGGATCCATGTATGAAAACCAAGTATGGACTTTGGTAGACTTGCCTGTTGAATGGCGGGTCATTGAGTACAAATGGACCTTTGAGATAAACATAGACGCTAATGGTGAAATGTCACCGTTTATAAAGCTCGACTTGTCGCAAAGAAGTTTCCGCCAAGTTCAAGGAGTTGATTGCAATGAGATTGTCTCATCTGTAGCGATGCTAAAAGTCTATTAAAATTTTGTTAGCAGTTGCTGCAATTTTCGATTATGAAATCTGGCAGATGGATGACAAAACAAGGTTTCCGTAATGGTTTCTATGAGGAAGAGTTGTATGTGATACAACCAGAAGGTTTTGTCAATCCTAAGGATGCTAATAATATGCAAACTCCAGCGATCCTTCTATGGACTGGAGCAAGCATCTCGGAGTTGGAATATATGCTTTGATGAGGTGATCAAAGTGTTTAAGTTTATACAAAGTTTATGAGAAACTTGTATTTGCAAGAAAGTGAGTGGGAGCACTATGGAATTTCTTATAAGAATATGTAGTTGACATATTATTGATCGGAAATGATGTAGAATTTCTGGAAGAGCATGAAGGGTTGTTTGAAAAGAGTTTTTTTTCAAAGGAAGACCCAGATAAAGCTACTATTTTATTGAGCATCAAGATCTATAGGGATAGATCTATTCGCTTGATAAGTTTTTTCGACGAAGACATACCTTGACAAGTTTTTTTGAAGGAGTTCAAAATAGATGGGTCAAAGAAGGAGTTCTTGACTGTATTGTAAGGTGTGAAATTGAGTAAGACTCAATACCCGACCACGGCAGAAGATAAAGAAAATATGAGTGTCATCTCCTATGCTTTGGCCATAGGCTCTATATAGTATGCCATGCTGTGTACCGCACCTGTGTGTGCCTTGCCATGAGTCTGTCAAGGGGTACAAGAGTAATCCAAGAGTGGATCACTGGACAATGGTCAAAGTTATCCTTAGTAACTTGAGAACTAAGGAAATATTTCTCGATTATGGAGGTGATAAAGAGTTCATCGTAAAGGGTTACGATGATGCAAGCTTTAACTCCAATCCGGATGACTCTTAGTAGAAATCTGGCTACGTATAGTGGAGCAGCCATTTGGAATAGCTCCAAGTGGAGCGTGGGAGCAGTATCTACAAATATGACATGGACAGTTTGTAAGGTACACACGGATCTGAATGTCGCAGACCCGTTGACTAAAAACCTCTTTCACGAGCAGAACATGAACAAACCCCAGAACTTATTGGGTGTTAATCACATGATGATATGATCACATGGTGATGTAAGTGTTAATCACATGGTGATGTGAACTAGATTATTGACTCTAGTGCAAGTGGGAGACTGTTGGAAATATGCCCTAGAGGCAATAATAAAATGGTTATTATTGTATTTCCTTGTTCATGATAATTGTCTATTGTTCATGCTATAATTGTGTTAACCGGAAACCATAATACATGTGTGAATACATAGACCACAACATGTCCCTAGTGAGCCTCTAGTTGACTAGCTCGTTGATCAATAGATGGTCACGGTTTCATGACCATGGACATTGGATGTCGTTGATAACGGGATCACATCATTAGGAGAATGATGTGATGGACAAGACCCAATCCTAAGCATAGCACAAGATCGTGTAGTTCATTTGCTAAAGCTTTTCAATGTCAAGTATCGTTTCCTTAGACCATGAGATTGTGCAACTCCCGGATACCATAGGAATGCTTTGGGTGTGCCAAACGTCACAACGTAACTGGGTGGCTATAAAGGTGCACTACGGGTATCTCCGAAAGTATCTGTTGGGTTGGCACGAATCGAGACTGGGATTTGTCACTCCGTGTGACGGAGAGGTATCTCTGGGCCCACTCGGTAAGACATCATCATAATGAGCTCAATGTGACTAAGGAGTTAGCCACGGGATGATGTATTACGGAACGAGTAAAGAGACTTGCCAGTAACGAGATTGAACAAGGTATAGGGATACCGACGATCGAATCTCGGGCAAGTACCATACCGATAGACAAAGGGAACTGTATACGGGATTAATTGAATCCCCGACATCGTGGTTCATCCGATGAGATCATCGTGGAGTACGTGGGAGCCAACATGGGTATCCAGATCCCGCTGTTGGTTATTGGCCGGAGAGGTGTCTCGGTCATGTCTACGTGTCTCCCGAACCCGTAGGGTCTACACACTTAAGGTTCGATGACGCTAGGGTTATAGGGAATTGGTATACGTGATTACCGAAGGTTGTTCGGAGTCCCGGATGAGATCCCGGACGTCACGAGGAGCTCCGGAATGGTCCGGAGGTAAAGATTGATATATAGGAAGTCCAGTTTTGGTCACCGGAAAGTTTTCGGGCTCATCGGTAGTGTACCGGGAGTGCCGGGAGGGTGCCGGAGGACCCCCGAGAGGGGTGTGACGACCAAAGGACCTCATGGGCCCTTAGAGGAGGTGTGCCAGCCCATATTGGGTCGGCCAAGACCATCTATGTGGGCCCATGTGGCTGGAGATAAGGAGATAAGGCAAAAGGGATTTAAAAGGAGGAGATCCACCTCCCTTGTGGGAGGTGGACTCTCCCTTTAATTCGGCCGGCCCTCTCCTCTTTGGAGTATAGGCCAAGCCAGCCCTCCACGTCCCTCCTCCTATATATACTTGAGGTTTTGGATGTTTTGAGACAAGATTTGATCTCTCTCTCTCACGGCAAAGCCCTACATCTCTTCTTCCTCCTCCGCAGCGCTTAGGCGAAGCCCTGTCGGAATACCTTGCTACTCCACCACCACCACGCCGTCGTGCTGCTGTTGGAGCCCTTCCCCAACCTCTCCTTCCTCCTTGCTGGATCAAGGTGTTGGAGACGTCACCGGGCTGCACGTGTGTTGAACGCGGAGGTGTCGTCCGTTCGGCACTTGATCGGATCTACCGCGATCTGAATCGCTGCGAGTACGACTCCATCAACCGCGTTCTTGTAACGCTTCCGCTTAGCGATCTTCAAAGGTATGAAGATCCACTCTCCCCTTGCTCGTTGCTGGTTTCTCCATAGATGGATCTTGGTGAACGCGTAGGAAATTTTTTGATTTACTACTACGTTCCCCAACAGGATCTTCCCCAAGGGGGAGGGGATGATGCAGAGCATCCTATGGACATCACCATGGCAAGAATCCCTTTGCCAAGTGCCACGTGCCACATCTACTCCACATACATAAAGGCGAATCATCTCCTTTACACGTGTTCACTACTTCTGGCCTCCGGTTCACCCGAGGCGTGCCAACTCTCGAGAAACCCCGGAACCTGCCCGGACCTTCCCCGGAACTTCCGGCCCAGCCTGGAACTTCCGGCCTGCGTGCATGCATCCACTCGGGCCCAAGGCCCATGTACCCCTTTCTCACCTCCACTTCTCCCTAGACTATATATACTCATCCCCCACCTCCATTCTAGGGTTAACATTGGTTTAGCTCATAGATAGTGAGCCTTGATCCTTCCACTTCCTCCTACCATGGAGATGACCACCTCTATGTGAGAAAATCCAAGTGGATGTCAAGACCCCTCTTGTAGGGAAGATCCTCCGGGATATCAAGGCCCCCATCTCCCCATGGGATTTGGGATGAACTCTACCATGTATCCTTCTTTCCCTTTGTTGTTCATGTACCTTTGTGGATCTTGTGTGTGGTGAGTCTAGTAGATGTGTGATTGGACTTGTTCTTGAGTGTTTCCTCTTGTGATTTCTCCTCGTTCTTCCCCATGTTCTTCGTGTTCTTCATGGAATCCCCTCCAATTCGTGAAAGATCGACACCTACGGGCTTGCCCCGTATCATATTGGTACCATGAGCTACGTTTCTCACAAATTTGGAGTCCCCCCTCTTTGTTTTCTAGCTTGATTTTGTTTGATCTTGTCCCAATTCGAAAATCCCCACCAAAAATAGCCCCGAAAAATTTCTTGTGATTTGTTGTTCTTCCGAGTTTTTGTTGATTTTGATCCTTGGATTTGGTGTTTGGCAAGTGGATCTACCTCCCTTGGCGTCCCCTAGACCTAATTCCACCTTTTCCCCTTCAATTTTGCCCTGAAAATCGAGTTTTTCCGCACCCGTTCTCGGATCCGGAAATTAGGGTTCGTCCCGGACTTGTTCTCGTGTCCCCTGGAACTTCCGGCATCGCCCGGAACTTCCGGCCTTAACAGAAAGTTTCCCCTCATTTTTCCCGCCCCCCTAGAACTTCCGCCCCTCCCGGAACTTCCTCCTAGCCCGGAACTTTCGGCCGAACCAGAATCATTGCACAGATTTCAGCTTCAACCATTTCACCGTTTCGGCCATAACTTTTGCTCCCGAACTTCGATTTGAGTGTTCTTTGGCTCACTTTAAAGCTATCGACATGACCAAGCTTCTCATCTTGGTTTTACCATAATTTGACCACTTAAATGTTTTCAAAAGTTTGCAAGTTTTCCTAGGCCCTCCACCATATCATCCGCAATACCACCATAGTCTCCCGCAACCTAACCCATTTGGTTTACCTTTGCATTTGTGGTTGATTGAGTTGTGATTTGCATTTGTGGTTGATTGAGTTGTGATTTGTGGTTTACCTTTGCATTTGTTTCGGCTACTTAGGGACGGTTACTTCTTCATCAACCATCGGTGACTTGTATCGGTCCATCATCTACATCGACCACTGACGTTCGACATCGACGATGACCATCCATCATTTGAGACCATCTTCCACCGGAAGCAAGGTGGATTTACCCCGACTTCGTGAAAGGTTAAGTGTGACGAAGGTATACATTTCGTCATACACTTTACCTTCCTTGCCATTACATCTTGTTATCCCCACCATCTTTGCGATAACCTTCATACCTATTGAGACTAGCTATCCGAGTATTGCTGGGCTTCACGAAAACTTGTGCACCATAGTGATACAATATCATATTGTTGCATCATTGGAAATATCATATAGTGCAATTGCTTGCTCCCATGCATATCTTATGATACTTTTCTCATATAGTTGGTTGAGGCTCAATAAGAATAGTGGAAAGGAAGAGATGAGTAAAAAAGCTTCTAAGCAAGAAAGAAAGATCATAAGCTTATAAGCAAAAAGAGTTGAGCAAGAAAAGTGAAACTTGTGCATGAGGATCCATGAATAGGAAATGTATGCTTGCATGAATAGGATTGGTGCGAAGTGCTGAATCGTTCCCAAACGTGCAATAATCTAGCGTCTCTCCTTGTGTTTGTGCAACACGAGCTTTGCTCATCCCTATAGTTACACAAGCCCAATTATCCCACTGTGTGTGTTTCTCCATTGCCCTCCTCTATATTTGTGATCTCTTGCTTTGCATTTTGTGTCCATTGGATTTATTTCGAAATTTACAATATCTTGGACTTCATTTCGCTTGAATTTGTGCCACTTGTCCTAACCAAGCCACCCGATAAGCTTTATGTTGTAGGTGTGAGTGAACAAGTCTGATACCAATTCCACTATTCTCTCAATTCACATTGAGTGAAGCAGGATACATGCTCAACTTTGGGAACGGTGTCGTGGTATTGTTTATCTCATTTCACACTCACCTTTGCTCGAGTCTTGTGATGGCTAGGCAAAGCACACCATCTTCAGTCTACAACAACAACGACAAGTTCGATGCCATGAAGAACATCATTGATGCCAAGGTCCTCATCAAGAACCACGAGAGGTCTTCATCATCTTTGAGAAGACGCTCAAGTGCACATGCTCCCGATCAACCATCTTCGGCAACATCACACCGACATTGACACCATCAACGACATGGAGAAATAACGATGCCAACATCAAGGCGTCCAACAAGGAACAAGTGTGAAGGTCACGAGCCCAACACCAACCACCGCTCAATGACTTCACCACCTACTTTGGCATCTTCGCCAAGCAATTTCGAGGCATCTTCGCCTCTAGATATGCGGCATCTTCGCCAACAAGCACTTCAAGAGAAGCTCCCCAAGCTCCAGTCTGCGACTTCCATGAGCTACTACGACCTCGACATCGACCATGACATTCCTTCCTACGAGAGTCATGACCCCGAGGAGTATCTCGACTGGGAGCGCAAGATGGATCACTAACTCAAGCTACTTCAAGTCCCTTCCGAAGATCAAGTGAAGTGTGCCACATGAAACTTCCATGGTGACGCGTCCACATGGTGGCTACACACATCTTCGAAGAGCTTCAACATGAGTTGGTCCAAGACGAAGAAAGTGATGCGGCGAGAGTTTGGCCTTCCACCTACACAGAACATCTTCAACGCCAATTGGAGAACACCATACAAGGATCCAAGTCCATCGACGAGTACTTCATGATGATGAAGAAAGCCTTGCGATGAGCCAGCGTGACTGACCCCATCTGGATGAAATTATACTTCATGATGGGATCATGGGAAGATGTCGGCTTGCCGGGAGGGAGCACAGGAAGCATGGGCAATGATCAAGACCGTTACACCGGACTTAATTCTGAGCGTATGGCTCGGGTTGGTCCGGTGGGATCGGATGGGCAAGAAGTGCCACTCCACCTGGTGTATGACCAGGTGATGCCTGCTGCCCGTTTGTCACAAGAATACCATTCCCTAGATGCGATAATCCACAATCTCAACTAGCAGCCAAATGTGTATTTTTGTATACTTTTGTAAGAACAATCAAGTTGGTACTCTATTTGTGTTGTAAACTTTATCTTAACCGGCCATCGGCTTCTCCCTCCCGTGCGAAGAGCTCAGGAGTGTTCCTCGTAATTTGTCACCCTAAAGGGGCGAATTGTGTTCGGGGAACCAGGGAATCCGGCCATGTGATACAAACGATCAGAAAGCACATAGAGAGATATGTTATATTACTACTTAGCGTAAGAAACATCTTATGAGGAAAATAGTACCCCATTAATACCTTTCTTCAGGGTTCTATGAAGATCGTAGGTAGGGTCCGCATACTACTGGTATGTGGCTAAGGGCCTTTAAGAAAAAGGAAGCCCGAACAGTAGTGATGGTTACCATCACCATATTAAGTGTTTCCGTCAAAGCCGACCAATTGTCTACGTAAGATAGCTTTCGGCTTCACCCGTCTGAGGTATGTTTCCGGATGACCCGGTCGTAACAATCGCTGAGGTGATCCCTTTACCCTCTAGCCGAACAATCGGGAACGTAGAGGGCAAACACAGGAGCGAGGCAACCCAGCTTGGCAAAGTCCTAGTTCGAATTGATGCATATGATGGCTTGAAGGTGACAAAGGAAATGTGTATAAATGATAAGTGTAAATAAATGCTTATAATATAAAAGTGGTGGCTTCGGGAAGAAGCCCGCAGGTGATGTGTTTGGATTTAACACTTAATGGTGTAAGCCGATAACCTTAGTATAAGATCGGTCGAACCGAACAAGGGAAGAAAAGGAAAAAATTCAATCCTAACAAACATCACCGTGGGAGGGGAAAGGAAAATAGAAGGAAAAAGGAAAAAGAAAAAAATGCTGAAATATATAGACGACACTGCTACCTCTTGAGCGTGCGTTGGTTTTCCCTTGAAGAGGAAAGGGTGATGCAGAAAAGTAGATAACTATTCCCCTTAGTTGTTGATAACCAAGGTATCAATATAGTAGGAGGAACAAGCAAGTCACCAATGTTTGCACCTACACAAACAATCAAAATCTTGCACACAACGCTATAAAGGGGTTGTCAATCCCTTCACGATTATTTGCAAGGATTAGATCGATAGATATAGATGTAAACAAGAATGGAAAGTAAAAGGTAAATAAATTGCAGCAAAGTATTTTTGGTATTTTTGGTTTATAGATCTAAAAGTATATTATGGAAACTAGACCCGGGGGCCATACATTTCACTTGAGGCTTCTCTCTTGAAGGCAAATATCATGGTAGGTAAACAAATTACTGTCAATCAATTGATAGAAAAGCAAATAATCATGTAGTTATCCAAGGAAATGATCATGCATATAGGCATCACGTCCGTGTCAAGTAGACCGAAATGATTCTGCATCTACTACTATTACTCCACACATCGACCTACTCCTGTCTGCATCTAGAGTATTAAGTTCATGAAGAACAGAGTAACGCATTAAGAAAGATGACATGATGTAGAGGGATAAACTCAAGCAATATGATGAAAACCCCATCTTGTTACCCTTGATAACAACAATACAATACGTGCCTCGCTACCCCTACTATGTCACTGGGTGAGGACACCGCAAGATTGGACCCAAAACCAAGCACTCCTCCCATTGCAAGAATTACCAATCTAGTTGGCCAAACCAAACCAATAACTCGAAGAGACTTGCAAGGATATGAAGTGATGCAAATAAGAATTCAGCAGAGGTTAAAATAAGATTCATGGATAATCTGAACATAAACTCACAATTCACCGGATCTTGACAAACACACCACAAAAGAGGCTTACATCGGATAGATCTCCATGAAGATCATGGAGAACATCGTATTGAAGATCAAAGAGAGAGAGAGAGAGAAAGCCATCTAGCTACTAGCTATGGACCCATAGGTTTGTGGTGGAATACTCACGCATCATCGGAGGGGCAAGGGAGTTGATGTAGATGCCCTCCATGATCAAAACCCCCTCCAACAGATTACCGGAAAAGGCTCCAAGATTGGATCTCTCGGGAATGAAGGCTTCCGGCGACGGAAAAGTATTTGCGTGTCTCCCTCTGGTGTTAGGGGAATATTTGGGAATTTATAGGCCAAGAATTAGGGGGGCCCGTGCCTAGCAGGCTTGTGGCTCCCTGGCACCTCCCCTGCCGTGCACTCCAAGCCTGATCGATTTGTTTACTTCCAAAAAAATTCGCCGTATTGAGACTGTCTCCCTTGTCATCGTCCTGCCACATGACAGATGGCTTAAAGAGACGCTCCAAAAAGGTGCTTCTCGAGACAGGGTCGCATTTGGCTCCCATACGAGCCAGTATGTCGACGGCTTGGGTGTTGTCGCGAGCGACATGGTGAAATTCCAAATCCTCGAACCTATCACATCCCTAGCTAGCTTTCTTAGGAGAACATGTGTGTGCATCATGTTTCACTTTTTGCATCAATTTGAAATGGGGATTAACAGAAACCCCAAAACCTCATTTGAATCAAACCAATTTAAAGATTGTGGAAAACCAACAAATCCAAAATGCCCATCTAAAATGTTCCCTATGTCTCATAAATGTAGACATGATTATACCAGGGGTCATTTTAAATATTTGAACATCTATAGCAATTTAAAAATAAATATTAAAGCTGCTGAAAATGCCAAATAAAGCATTATCATTATTTCAGATTTCAAAATATTTTGTAACTTTTTATAGAAGTTTGAAATATTCAAACTTAGTCCTAGAAAATATTTGGGATATTTTATACGTAGCAATTGTGCCTAAAAATAAATAAAACAAATGTCAGAGAAATAAAACAGAATCTGGAAAGTTAAAAAAAGAAGAAAGGAGGGAGCACCTGGGCCGGCCCATCTGGCCCAGGACCGTCGTCGTCCTCCTGGCGGCCAGGAGGACGAGTGCGTGCCCGCCGCGCGTGCACGCCGGAGCTGCCACGTAGCTCCCTGCACGCCTGCATCCCCCACCGCGCTGGCGAGCGGATGAGGACGCGCTGCTGACCCCATCTCGCTCTCTCTCTCTCGCTCATTCTTCCCCCATGCTTCTTCCTCTCCTCTGCTCCGCCATGGACAACGGCCCCGCAAGCTCGCCGCCGTAGTTGCAGCCGCTCCCGCGCTACCCTGAGCCTGCCAGAGGCTCCGCCTCGTTGCCCCCGTCCTGTGCGCCGAGCCACGCATCGCCAGGAGCCCTGGAGCATCGCCCTCGAGCTCATCTTCCTCCTCGGACCCGAGCGTCGCCGCCGTCGATTCATCACCTTCGAGCTCTCCCTGAGCCAGCTCTCGTCGGCTCCGAGCCAGCTATGAGCTCCAGGCCCTTTCCCCTCTCTTCCCCGGCCATTTCCCCCTCTGTAGGCCCCATTTGCGACGGCTCCCGAATGCCCCGCTGCACGAGCTCGTCGTCGGAGCTGCTCTGGTGACCAGCTGGTCCATCCGAGGCCACCGTCGAGCTCGTGGGGTCGCGTAGGGCCCGTAGGTGCTAAGCCCCGACCGTGTTGCGCCCTGGTTCGTCGAGCTCGTGCTCGCCCGAGCTCTGGCAGCCGCCAAGCTCGTCGCCGGCATCGATCCCGGCCGTCTTAGCCTCTGAGAGGTGTCGGGATGGATGCGCGCGTGAGCATAGGCCCGTCTGGTGCCCTCCGCCATCCTTTTGGTCGTCGGAGGAGGGGACCCGACCCCTCCACCGTCTCTGGAGCCACCGGCGGTTCAACGCCGGTGGGTCTTGTCGGCATTGACCGCGAGGGTTTGACCCCCTGGGTCACTGGCAAGTGGGGCCGGCCCCTGCTAATTAAATTTTGATTAATTATTTAATTAATTAATTTAATTAAGTTAGTGGCCCACTGACCAGTGGCCCCTACCCTAATCTAATTACTAATTAGTTAAATAATTAACCTTGTTAGTGGCTGGGTCACTGACTAGTGGACCCCACTGGTCAGGTTTGACCTGTCAACGTTCCGTTGACCAGCTGATGTCATGATGATGTCATGCTGATGCAATAATGAATTTTCTGAATTAAATTAATTCCAGAAAATACTAAGAAATTAGAAAATTCATATAAATTAATCTGTAAATTAGATGAAAATAATTTATATATGAAAATTTATCAGAAAAATCCAATGAATCCAATGGTGATTTTATCATGCATGTTAGATAAACCTAAGTATATGAACATTGACATTTACTAATAGGTTAACATATGAAATGCGTAAAGGAGAATGATTTTGAACCTATATTCAAAATCACTTCATTTAACTTGGATAGTAGTTGCATTAGCTCATCCATACATGCTGCCATGTCATGATCACGCATCATATTGTTGCACTTGCCATGTATTGATTGCTATTTATCTGCATTGCGGTAGGCCCTGCTTCTAAGAATACCTCCGAGTATTCCAACGAAGGAGAAAACCTTCCCGCTTCAAAGCAAGGCAAGCAACCCTTTTGATCATTCTGATAACATCCCATCCTGCTCTTGTTTATTGCATTAGGACAAACGTTCACTTGTCTGGCATACACGATAGATGAACCCATTCCTTTGCATGACATATCATTGTCCCAGTAAATAGCTAAACCTTGCAACCTAGCATACCTGGTAGATGCTTGTGCCATGATGTGCTTTGCTTACTTTGCCTGCTATGCTTGCTATGCTTAGAGTTGTGTCAGGTCTGATTCATCTGGGGGATGAACTGGAGTGAAACAATGTTGTTCTGATGTGATAAGCTTATGATGAACCCGATTTGGTAAAGGTAGTGATGAGAGGCTATGTAGGAGTACATAGCGGGTTGTCTCATTGGGACCATTCTTAGGAACTGAGTTTTGTGTTTGTGATCCAAGACTAGTTACTACCACACATTGGGTTCCGGTAACTCGACCCCTCTCGACTTATCAATCGCTTAGTCCATGGTCCAAGAGTTGCAAGTAGTTTCTGGTGTTTATAGCATGCTGGAGGCCATGTGTAACGCTGACCCTAGGGGTGGGTTACGACGCAGTAGGCAGTGGCACGGTGTACCAAGGGTCACCCGAATGGTGGGCTTGGGAACCCTGCGCACATCGTTTGGGGCCGTAGCGGAAACTTCGGTCAAACTTTCGTGCGGGTTCAGTCTCAAATAGGCGATAGCCTGGACTAGAGGTCTTGTGTGATTGACGGGTGTGGCCGACTCCCTCGCTGGGCTTCCGCTTGAAGGTTGTCGAGGTGCATGGTTTTATGAGCTCACAACGATAAGTGGAGAGAGCGTGTGTGAAGAAGTACACCCCTGTAGGGTATAAAACTATTCGAATAGTCGCGTCCTCGGATGTGGACTACTTGGAAAACTTATGTTGTTCATAGATAATTTAATGGATACTCATAAAAATATCAAGACAAGTGTGAGTACCATGGATGGCACTCTCGTAGGAGACAGAAGTGAATCCATGGTGGTGTGTTGTTGTGGAGTTAGTGTACTCGTGTGCGATATCTAAAATTTAAACAAAGGGTTAAAATTGCGTAGTATAGGTTAGCCATGAGTCAAAGCTGGCACTGCTCCTTAAACTCCACCACTCCCCTTGTTGATACTTGAGCATGAATAGTCTAGGTCTGTTTTAAAGACTTGCTGAGTACGTCTATACTCATGTTTGCTTAATAAATGTTGCAGATGAGACTCAAGACCCATCAGGTGGGTTCTATCCAGATGTCGACGATGTCGAATAGCTGGTGTCCCAGCTACGACCTTATGCCCTGTGGCGGGCTGTAGATAGTCAGGCCATGTGCCTTTTTACCCTTTCAACTGTCTGTACTTAGACAGCTTTATGCTTCTGCTTGGTTTGTATGAACTTGCTTGTATGACTTGAGTGTCGGGTCATGTGACCCCTACCTGTAAGAACATATTATGCAAGGCTCTTTCGAGCCTCTTAAATAAAAGTTGTGTTGATGTATGGTTATGTTGTGATGCCATGGTTGTATCTATGTATATTGGGCATGTCGTGCGTACGTGTGACGTGCAACGGTATGTATGGGATCCAACACCTAGTCATGTGCCTTTAGTAGTACTCTTTACGGGAAACTGCTTTTTTGTGCTTCCACCGAGCCTTGGTAGCTTGCTACTGCTCCAGACACATTGATTGAACGACATGTATCCTTCTTTGCTGTTGTGTCTGTCCCTTCGGGGAAATGTCTCGCAATGTAATGCAGTCCCTGTAGCCTGCTACGACTCGTCTAGGTGCAGTGATGACATTTATGTCCCACAACGTAATGGAGTCCTTGTAGCTTGCTATGACTCGTCTATGCACGCTTGAGGCCGACACCTGCATTGCTGGGTTACGTATGCATGTTTCCGTACGGATGTGCCACTTGGGTTCTATGATTAGTCATGTCGGCCCGGGTTCTCTGTCGTTTGATTGCCAGCGACATGTGTTGGAGAACGTTGCATGGGAAACAAAAAATTGCCTACGCACACACAGATCTATCCATGGTGATGAGCATCGACGAGAGGGAGAGTGGATCTACATACCCTTGTAGATCGCTAAGCGGGAAGCGTTAAGAAACACGGTTGGTGTAGTTGAATGTCTTCGTGATCCATCTCGCCATGCGTACCACGATCCAATCATGATCCATCACGCAATACAATCATGATCCATCCCGCGATCCTATCACGATCTGCCCCACGAACTTGATCACGATCCATCCCACGAACTTGATCACGATCCTTCCGATTACGTGGCTGAAATTCTAGTGCAAAAACCCACTATACCACCAGTAATATATAGGAGGAAGATAGGAGAGGAGGAACCCTTGGCTTCCCATGCCAAGGGCTTCGGCCGAAAGGAGGTGGAGGAGGTGGAGTCCACCTCCAATCCTAGTAGGACTAGGATTCACCTATTTTGCCTTTTTTTCCACCTTTTCTCTTGGGCTTTTTTCTTCCAGCCGCATGGGCCTCTTGTGGTTGTTCCACCAGCCCACAAAGGGCTGGTTTCCACTCTCCCACAGCCCATGTAGCCTCTTGGGTCGAAATACCCCTCCCGGAGGTCTCCCGGTACACTACCGGCACTCCCGGTACACTACCAATGTGCCCGAAACTTTTCTGGTGACCAAAACTGGACTTCCTATATATGAATCTTTACCTCCAAACCATTCCGGAGCTCCTCGTAACGTCAGGGATCTCATCCAGGACTCCGAACAAAATTTGGTCACCACCATACATAACTCTATACTACCGAAACGTCACCAAACCTTAAGTGTGCAGACCCTACGGGTTCGAGAACTATGTAGACATGACCGAGACACCTCTACAGTCAATAACCAATGGCGGGACCTGGATGTCCACATTGGTTCCTACATATTCTACGAATATCTTTATCGGTCGAACCTCTATGTCAAGGATTCAGTTAATCCCGCATGATGTTCCCTTTGTTCTTTGGTATGTCACTTGCCCGAGATTCGATCTTGTAGTTTGGGTCTTGTCCATCACATCATTCTCCTAATGATGTGATCCCGTTATCAAATGACATCTCATGTCCATGGCTAGGAAACCTTAACCATCTTTCGATCAACGAGCTAGTTCACTAGAGGCATACCAGGGACATTGTGTTTGTCTATGTATCCACACATGAATCCATGTTTCCAATTAATACAATTATAGCATGGATAATAAACGATTATCATGAACAAGGAAATACAATAATAAACACTTTATTTATTGCCTCTAGGGCATATTTCCAACATTGTAATGAATCGAACACCCATGCAGTTCTGGTGTTGATCATGTTTAGCCCTTGGAAGAGGTTTAGTCAACGGGTTTGCAACATTCAGATTCGTGTGCACTTTGCAAATATTTATGTCTTTCTCCACGATGTAATCACGGATGGAGTTGAAGCGTCACTTTATGTGTCTGGTCCTCTTGTGAAAACTTTCTTCCTTGGCCAGAGCAATGGCACGAGTGTTGTCATAGAACATGTTCATTGGATTCAGTGCACTGGGCACTACTCCAAGATCTGTCATGAACTGCTTCATCCAGACACCTTCCTTTGCCACCTCCGAGGCTACGATGTATTCCGCTTCGCACGTAGAATCAGCTACCACACTTTGCTTGGAACTGCACCAGCTTACCGCTCCCCCGTTAAGAATAAATACGTATCCAGTTTGCGATTTAGAGTCGTCCGGATCAGTGTCAAAGCTTGCATCGACGTAACCCTTTACGACGAGCTCTTCATCACCTCCATAAACGAGAAACATTTCCTTAGTCCTTTTCAGGTACTTAAGGATATTCTTGACCGCTTGCTAGTGCTCCATTCCAGGATCACTTTGAAACCTTCCGGCCATAATAATGGCAAGGCTGACATCGGGTCTTGTGCACAACATTGCATACATGATAGAGCCTATGGCTGAAGCATAGGGGATGACACTCATCTTTTCTCTATCTTCTGTAGTTACTGGGCATTGAGTCTTACTCAAGTTCACACCTTGTAACACAGGCAAGAACCCCTTCTTGGACTGTTCCATTTTGAAGTTCTTCAAAACTTTATCAAGGTATGTGCTGTGTGAAAGTGCTATTAAGCGTCTCGATCTATCTCTATAGATCTTAATGCCTAATATGAAAGCAGCTTCTCCTAGGTCCTTCATTGAAAAACTCTTATTCAAATATTCCTTCATGCTTTCCAGCATTTCTGTATTGTTTCCAATTAGCAATATGTCATCCACATATAATACTAGAAACGCTATAGAGCTCCCACTCACTTTCTTGTAAATTAAAGCTTCTCCGTAAACTTGTATAAACTCAAACGCTTTGATCACCTCATCAAAGTGCTTATTCCAACTCCGAGATGCTTGCACCAGTCCATAAATGGATCGCTCGAGTTTGCAAACTTTGTCAGCATTCTCTAGATCGACAAAACCTTCGGGTCGCATCATATACAACTCTTCCTCAAGGAAACCGTTGAGGAACGTTGTTTGACATCCATCTGCCAAATTTCATAGTCGAAATAAGCAGCTATTGCTAACATGATTCTGACAGACTTAAGCATCGCTATGGGTGAGAAAGTCTCATCGTAGTCAACTCCTTGAACTTGTGAAAAACCCTTTGCCCCAAGTCGAGCTTTATAGACGGCGACATTACCGTCCACGTCTGTCTTCTTCTTAAAGATCCATTTGTTCTGAATGGCCTTTCGCCCTTCAGGTAATACTTCCAAAGTCCATACTTTGTTTTCATATATGGATCACATCTCGGATTTCATGGCCTCTAACCATTTCTCGGAATCCGGGCCCATCACTGCTCCTCCATAGCTCGTATTCATTGTTGTCCAACAGCATAACCTCCAAGACAGGGTTGCCGTACCACTTAGGGGTAGTACACGACCTTGTCGACCTACGAGGTTCAATAGCAGCTTGATCTGAAGCTTCATGATCATCATCATTAACTTCCTCTTCTACAGTCGTAGGTTCCACAAAAACATCTTTCTACGCTGCGCTACTTTCTGGTTGAAGTAAAGGTTCAATAACCTCATCAAGCTCTATTTTCCTCCCACTCAATTCTTTCGAGAGAAACTCTTTCTCAAGAAATGTTCCGTTCTTAGCGACAAACACTTTGCCTTCGGATATGAGATAGAAGGTATACCCGACTGTCTCTTTCGGGTATCCTATGAAGACACTTTTCTCCGCTTTGGGTTCGAGCTTTTCAGGCTGAAGCTTTTTGACATAAGCATCACATCCCCAAACTTTAAGAAACGACAACTTTGGCTTCTTGCCAAACCACAGTTCATATGGCGACGTCTCAACGGATTTTGATGGTGCCCTATTTAAAGTGAATGCAGCTGTCTCTAATACATAACCCCAAAACAATAGTGACAAATCAGCAAGAGACATCATAGAATGCACCATATCTAATAAGGTTCGATTACGACGGTCGAACACACCATTACGCTATGGTGTTCTGGGCGGTGTCAACTGTGAAACAATTCCACACTATCTTAAGTGACTGCCAAACTCATAACACAGATATTCACCTCCTCGATCAGATCGCAGGAACTTAATCTTCTTGTTACGATGATTCTCAACTTCACTCTGAAATTGCTTGAACTTTTCAAAAGTTTCAGACTTGTGTTTCATTAAGTAAATATACCCATATCTACTTAAGTCATCAGTGAAGGTGAGAAAATAACGATATCCACCACGCACTGTAACATTCATTGGACCGCACACATCAGTATGTATGATTTCCAATAAGTCACTCGCCCGTTCCATTGTTCCAGAGAACGGCGTTTTAGTCATCTTGCCCAGGAGGCATGGTTCACATGTGTCAAGTGATTCAAAATCAAGTGACTCCAAAAGTCCATCAACATGGAGCTTCCTCATGCGTTTTACACCAATATGACCTGAACGGCAGTGCCACAAGAAAGTGGTACTATCATTATCAACTCTACATCTTTTGGCATCAATGTTATGAACATGTGTGTCATCACTATCAAGATTCAATATGAATAAACCCCTAACATTGGGTTCATGACCATAAAATATATTACTCATATAAATAGAACAACCTTTATTCTCTGATTTAAATGAGTAACCATCTCGCAATAAACAAGATCCAGATATAATGTTCATGCTTAACACATGCACTAAATAAGAATTATTCAGGTTCATCACTAATCCCGATGGTAATCGAAGAGAGAGCGTGCCAACGGCGATCACATCAACCTTGGAACCATTTCCCACTCGCATCGTCACTTCGTCCTTTGCCAGCCTTCGTTTATTCCGTAGTTCCTGCTTTGAGTTGCAAATGTGAGCAACCAAACCGGTATCAAATACCCAGGCACTACTACGAGAGCTAGTAAGGTAGACATCAATAACATGTATATCATATATAACTTGTTTGTCGTTGGCCGCCTTCTTGTCAGCCAGGTACTTGGGGCAGTTCCGCTTCCAGTGACCAGTTCCCTTGCAATGAAAGCACTCAGTTTCTGGCTTGGGTCCATGCTTGGGCTTCTTTACATGAGTAGCAACTGCTTTGCCATCCTTCTTGGTTTTACCCTTCTTGTTCTTGCCCTTGACTTTGCCATTTTTCTTGAAACTAGTGGTTTTATTGACCATCAACACTTGATGTTCTTTCTGGATTTCAGACTCAGCGACTTTTAGCATCGCAAACAGCTCGGTGACTGACTTGTTCATCCCGTGCATGTTATAGTTCATCACAAAGCTCTTGTAACTAGGTGGCAGTGATTGAAGAACTCTGTTAGTGATCGCCTCTGGCGGAAGGGCAATTCCCAACTCCGCTAGACGAGTTGAATACCCAGACATTCTGAGTATCTGTTCACTGATAGACCCGTTCTCCTCCATCTTGCAAGCATAGAACTTATCGGAGGTTTCATACCTCTCGATCCGGGCGTTCTTCTAAAAGATAAACTTCAACTCCTGGAACATCTCATATGCTCCATGACGTTCAAAACGTCTTTGAAGTCCCGGTTCTAAGCCATACAATATTGCACACTGAACTATTGAGTAATCTCCAGTGCGTGTCTCCCAAGCGTTCTTAACGTCTTCAGAGGTCATGTCTTTTGGTTGGTCACCAAGCGGTGCATCAAGGACATATGATTTCTGGGAAGCCGTGAGGATAATCCCCAGTCAACAAAGTTACTTCCATCATCTTTCAGTTTAGCTTTCTCTAGGAACGCATTAAAATTCAGGGGTGCTACTGCGCGAGCCATTGATCTACAACATAAATATGCAAAGTTTACTTAGACTATTGTTCAAGATAATGAGTTTAATTAATCAAATTACTAAAGCTCCCACTCAAATTGACATCCCTCAGGTCATCTGAGTGTCACATGATCCAAATCCACCAACTCAAGTCCGATCATCACGTGAGTTGAGGTGGATTCAATGGTGAACATCATTATGTTGATCATATCTACTATATGACTCATGTTCGACCTTTCGGTCTCTTGTGTTCCGAGGCCATGTATGTACATGCTAGGCTCGTCAAGTTTAACCCGAGTGTTCTGCGCGTGCAACACTGGCTTGCACCCGTTGTATGTGAACGTAGAGTCTATCACACCCGATCATCACGTGGTGTCTCAACACGACGAACTTTCGCAACGGTGCACACTCGGGGAGAACACAATTTTATCTTGAAATTTAAGTTTGGGATCACCTTATAATGCTACCGTCGTACTAAGCAAAACAAGGTGCATAAAGGGATTAACATCACATGCAATTCATAAGTGACATGATATGGCCATGAACTTGTGCTTTAGATCTCCATCTTGAAAGCACCGGCATGATCTCCATCGTCACCGGCAAGACACCATGATCTCCATCATCTTGATCTCCATCAACATGTCACCATCGGTGTTGTCGCGCCCAACATGCTTCTACAACTATTGCTACCATTGAGCGATGAAGTAAAGCATTACATAGCGCTTAATGATTGACACGCAGGTCATACAATAATTAAAGACAACCCTATTGCTCCTGCCGGTTGCCGTACTCATCGACATGCAAGTCGTGAAATTCTATACATCACATGATCATCTCAAATATCACATATATCACATCATGTAATTGGCCACATCACATCACAACATACCCTGCAAAAACAAGTTAGACGTCCTCTAATAGTTGTTGCATGTTTTACGTGGCTGCTACGGGTTTCTAGCAAGAATGATTCTCACCTACGCATAAACCACAATGGTGATACATAATTTGCTTTTCAACCTTCTCAAGGACCGCCTTTGTCGAATCCGATCCAACTAAAATGAGAGAAACTGCCACCCGCAAGCCATCTAGGCAACAAGTTGCGTCGAGGGAACCGGTCTCTCGTAAGCATACGAGTAATGTTGGTCTAGGCTGCTTCATCTCACAATACCGCTGAACCAAAATCCGACCGAGGGAGGAAGCAATCAAAGCATCAACGCCCACAAACCTTTTGTGTTCTACTCGAGATCTCATCTACACATAAACCTAGCTCATGATGCCACTATTCGGGAACGTTGCATGGGAAACAAAAAATTTCCTACGCACACACAGATCTATCCATGGTGATGATCATCGACGAGAGGGAGAGTGGATCTACATACCCTTGTAGATCGCTAAGCGGGAAGCGTTAAGAAACACGGTTGGTGTAGTCGAACGTCTTCACGATCCAAATCGCCGTGCGTCCCGCGATCCAATCATGATCCGTCCCGTGATCCAATCACGATCTGTCCCGCGATCTGATCACGATCCGTCCCACGAACTTGATCACGATCCGTCCCACGAACTTGATCACGATCCTTCCGATCTAGCGCTGAACGGACGGCACCTCCGCGTTCAGCACACGTACAGCTTGATGACGATCTCCACCGTCTTGATCCAGCAAGAAGGAGTGGAGAGGAAGAAGAGTTCTCCGGCAGCCTGACGGCGCTCCGGCGATGGTGGTGGAGCAATTCCGGTAGGGCTTCGCCTAAGCACTGCAGAAATCCGATCTAGAGGAGAAACTATGCACTCGAGGAACGGGTAGCACGTGGCTGAAATTCTAGTGCAAAAACCCTCTATACCACCAGTAATATATAGGAGGAAGATAGGAGAGGAGGCAGCCTTGGCTTCCCATGCCAAGGGCTTCGGCCGAAAGGAGGTGGAGGAGGTGGAGTCCACCTCCAATCCTAGTAGGACTAGGATTCACCTATTTTGCCTTTTTTTCGACCTTTTCTCTTGTGCTTTTTTCTTCCAGCCGCATGGGCCTCTTGTGGTTGTTCTACAAGCCCAAAAAGGGCTGGTTTCCACTCTCACACAGCTCATGTAGCCTCTTGGGTCGAAATACCCCTCCCGAAGGTCTCCCGGTACACTACCGGCACTCCCGATACACTCCCGATGAGCCCGAAACTTTTCCGGTGACCAAAACAGGACTTCCTATATATGAATGTTTACCTCCGGAACATTCTGGAGCTCCTCGTGACGTCCAGGATCTCATCCAATACTCCGAAAAAAATTCAGTCACCACCATACATAACTCTATACTACTGAAACGTCACCAAACCTTAAGTGTGCAAACCCTGCGGGTTAGAGAACTATGTAGACATGACCGAGACACCTCTACGATCAATAACCAATGGCGGGACCTACATGTCCACATTGGTTCCTACATATTCTACGAATATCTTTATCGGTCAAACCTCTATGTCAAGGATTCAGTTAATCCCATATGATGTTCCCTTTGTTCTTTGGTATGTTACTTGCCCGAGATTCGATCGTCGGTATCTCCATACCTAGTTCAACCTCGTTACTGGCAAGTCTCTTTACTCGTTCTGTAATACAAGATCCCATAACTAACACTTTGTCACATTGCTTGCAAGGCTTATTGTGATGTTGTATTACAGAGTGGGCCCTGAGATACCTCTCCGTCACACGGAGTAACAAATCCCAGTCTTGATCCATGCCAACTCAACAAACACCCTCGAAGACACCTGTAGAGCACCTTTATAGTCACCCAGTTATGTTGCAATGTTTGATACACACAAGGCACTCCTCCGATATCTGTGAGTTGCATGATCTCATGGTCATAGGAACATATACTTGACATGCAGAAAACAGTAGCAATAAACTGACACGATCATAAGCTACGTTTGTAGTTTGGGTCTTGTCCATCACATCATTCTCCTAATGATGTGATCCTGTTATCAAAAGACATCTCATGTCCATGTCTAGGAAACCTTAACCATCTTTCGATCAACGAGCTAGTTCCCTAGAGGCATACCAGGGACATTGTGTTTGTCTATGTATCCACACATGTATCCATGTTTCCAATTAATACAATTATAGCATGGATAATAAACGATTATCATGAACAAGGAAATACAATAATAAACACTTTATTTATTGCCTCTAGGGCATATTTCCAACAACATGTTCACATACATGAGCCAAAAGATGCAAATGGTCCCGGCTAAGGTAAGGCTGCAGCCGTGGAGCTTACTGTGCGTGAGGCCGCAAAGAGATGTGATATGTTACAGTCTGGATTCATATGACTTAGGATCGGGGTCCCTATAGCGTTGGTATCAGAGCCTGACTGACTGTAGGACTACCAAGCCAAACCGGTCGAAGTTGTGTCTAGAAACACTATAGAAAAGTAGGGGAATTGATTGTGGAAGGGAACGTAAGGCTCTTTTTACTCCTCTTCCCAAGTTATTATATTCTGAATCATTCTCATATTTTCTACGGGGTTAAGAACTAGGCTTCTCATCTATTTCTTAGGATGACGAGTTACTAACCATGGACTATTAGCTAGCTTGTTTGCAAGTGAACTTTGTACTCGAGAATTGTTGGTGTGACAAACAGTTGGAGAAGAGATTTGAGACTAGATAGTCGAGTGGTTATGCTTTTCCAATCTTTTGCAGTTGTCTCAAAATCCTTTTTGAGCAATTACAACTGTTATGCTATCCAATTTCTGCTAGAGTCTCTAATGTCTTTGCATCATTCTCTGTTTCAGATGCCCCCTCGTCCCTCCCGTCAGGCAGTCCGTCTGACCAGGTGCATCGATGTACCGGGTCACACGGCCATGTTGGTTAGAGTTATGATGGAGGCTGGTTACTGTTGGTACCCAAAGTACACAGTGGAGGAGCAGTATCGAGATTTCAACCAGAGCCAGTAGCTGTGTACTGTTAAGATATATCCATCATATCCTGGAGCTGCAGAGCCGCTTCATTGGACTTATGGGTTAGGTGTCACCATACACATGGTAGTTCAGGAGGCTGCCTACATCATGCTGACTATCATGAGGTTTCACCATGGTTTGCTTCAGAACACAGAGTTCTGTATGTACCTGCTTCTTTGGGAGGAGAGGATAGCTATCTTAGCGCAACCTACTATGATCATTCTCATGAGGACCCTAGGCTGTAGGTGACCGCTCAGATGTTGGAGAACAGGGATCGTGATGCACGTGCCCTTTGCATGGATCTATATGCTACCCGTGCACGTCTTTGGACAGCCCTGACGCAACTAGCACCTATCGTGCAGACAGGGTATGGAGATTTGGAGATGCTGAACCCATCGCGGACTCATCTGCCAACACGCATAGACTGGCCCGATGTTGGAGGCATCACCCCTCTTCGAGGACCGTTGTTGCCACCAACAAGGGGACTGAGGCCACATCTGTGTCCTTACGGTTTCCAGGGATCGTAGGCTAGAGTGTTTCCAGATCCTCAGGTTCAGCTCCCGGGCCACGGGGGTAACCTATATGAGGCATTCTACGGTGATGCTTGAGTACGTGGATGTTAGTACTAGTATGGTAGTAGTCGTATTGCCATAGTCCCGCGTGTCTTGTGGGATATGACTGAGGTTCAGAGCTAAGTTCCAGAGGTGTAGATAGATAATGTATAGGAAGCTTGTAATACCTCCGATGAGTTGTGTCATCTCTCTGTAGTTTGTATTTAAGCTTGGGCTTGTACTGAACTATGTCATGGTGTGTATGAATCATGGTGTTCATATGACAGTTGTTATTACCATGTTGATCGGGTGTTTACCCCTGCATGCCATGTTGTCCAGTACATTCTTTATCTCATTCCTTAGAGTTGGTTTCTTCCGTGTCTAAGCTGTGGGTTTGTTTTCCCAGGATTGTGGCAACTAGGAATAACCCCGTGTCTGCCCTCGAGTAGGGCAAGGGAAGCTAGCCAAGGCAAGAGAACCTGCCACAGGCGCTCTCTTTGGCAGAAGTGATGCTTGAAGCTGAACAGAACAAAAGGGAGACCAACAGGCTGTTGGAACGTATTTAGCAGAACACAACGCGTGCTCCCCACAATGATCGCAATGATGGTGTGTCTCTCAATGACTTTGTCAAGCTGTGCCCACCCAAGTTTCATCATTCGGTCGACCCGCTCGACGCGGATGACTAGTTGACCAACATGTCCCACAAAATCCGAGCTACCAATGTATCCGAGGCCAACAAGGTGACCTTTGCTGCTTACTTTCTAGAGGGACCTGCCAATCTGTGGTGGGAAAATTATGAAGCTATGCGTCCCGCAGGTCCCACACCAACTTGGGAAGATTTCAGCGCGGCATTCCGTACCCATCACATCCCGGAAGGGCTGATGGATCGCAAGAGAGAGGAGTTATGAGCTTTCACCCAGGGCAGATTGATAGTGGATGCCTATAGCCGTGAGTTCGGCAATCTTGCTCGCTATGCTTCGAAGGAAGTTTCAACTGATGCTAAGAAACAGGCTAGGTTCCGCAAGGGACTTAGTCCAGAGCTCCGTCGAGATCTGCGCCTGCATGAGTGCACAACCTTCCAGGCTCTCGTCAACAAGGCTATCAATGCCGAAACTAGACAGACTGACTATGAGGCAACTAGGAAGCACATCCGTGACTTCAGCCCCACATCTGGCTTGGGCTTCAACAAACACCGGGTGTGGGTACCCAACGCAGCTCTGCCGCCAAGGTACACCACGAGGCCATCCTTCCAGGTGCCTCGCCCAGCTCAGCCCAACCTTCCAGCCAGGACATCCGGAGGTCCTCCTGCCAATGCTGCTCCCCGTGCCACCGTTGTCTGCTACAAATGTGGAGAACCAGGACACTACTCCCGTGAGTGTCCCCAGAACAATGCTAAGCCGGCTAGACGTGGGAAGCCGGGAAAAGCCTTCTATGTGAAGCCAACTCCTGCTTGTGGTCGAGTGAACTATGTTTCTGCTGAAGAAGCCCTTGAGGATCCTAATTTTATCCTAGGTACGCTCCTTGTCAATAGTCATCCAACATCTGTTCTATTTGATACTGAGGGATCTCATTCATTCATCTCAGAAAGTTATGCACAGTTGCATAACATGTCATTTTGTGATATGCCTACTCCTTTAGTAGTTCAGACTCCTGGTTCAAAATGGCAAACTTCTAGAGTAAGCCATGACAATGAGATTCTTATTGATAGGCTAGTCTTCCTAGAATCTTTTATAGCCCTCAAGTCTTTAGACATCAATATCATCTTAGGCATGGACTGGATGAAAGCTCAGTATGCTAAGATTGATACTCATACTAGGAATGTTCAACTTACACATCCCTCGGGTGAGATAGTTAATGTCTCCACTTGAGCAGCCAAGCGCCAACTCTATTCTCTCAATGCTAGCCCTCTTACAGAATTAGAAGATATTCCGGTAGTCCGTGAGTTTCCGAATGTCTTTCTAGAAGAACTGCCAGGAATTCCACCTGTCAGAGATGTTGTGTTTGTGATAGAGCTCATCCCAGGGACTGTCCCAATAGATAGAAGACCCTATAAGATGACACCCTTATAACTAGCCAAACTTAAGATTCAACTCGATGAGGCTTTGAAGAAAGGTTTCATCTGTCCTAGTTCTTCTCCTTGGGCTTGCCCCGTCCTCTTCGTCAAGAAGAAGGATGGATCAGATCGGATGGTTGTGGATTATCGGCCTAGTGAATCTGGTCACAATAAAGAACAAGTATCCGCTCCCCAGGATCAACGATTTGTATGATCAACTCACTGGATCCTCTGTCTTTTCCAAAATGGATTTGAGGTTGGGATACCATCAAATCAGAATTAGAAATGGGAACATTCCAAAAATGGCTTTTGTTACTCGTTATGGCCAATACGAGTACACCGTCATGTCCTTTGGTTTAACCAATGTCCTAGCCACCTTCTCTCGCTTGATGAATTCGATCTTCATGGAGTATCTGGATAAATTCTTCATGGTTTACCTCGATGATATACTCATCTACTCAAAGAACGAATAGGAACATGCCGAGCATCTAAGGCTGGTATTGATGAAACTTCGAGAGCATCGTCTGTATGCCAAATTCTCCAAGTGTGAATTTTGGTTGCCTGAAGTGACCTACCTAGGCCACATAATCTTTGGTAAAGGTATTGCTGTCAATCCCAAAAGAGTTCATGCCATCCTTGATTGGACTCAACCTGAATCGGTTAAGCAAGTTTGGAGTTTCCTTGGCTTAACGAGCTATTGTCGCTGCTTTGTCGAGAATTTCTCCAAGGTTGCGAAACCTCTGACTGAACTCCTCAAGAAAGATAAAAAGTTCGAGTGGACACCACAAGGCGAGCATAGTTTTTAGGAGTTGAAAAGACGCCTGACCTCTGCTCCCGTTCTGGTGCCACCAGATTTCTCTAAGGACTTTGTTATCTATTGCGACACCTCGCGATAAGGATTAGGTTGCATTCTCATGCAAGATCTTCATGTGATTGCATACGCATCTCGACAGTTGCGTCCACATGAGGATAATTATCCAACACATGATCTTGAGCTTCCAGCTGTGGTCCATGCACTGAAAACTTGGCGACATTACCTTCTGGGTAATCGTTGCAAAATTTACACTGATCACCAAAGTCTGAAATATATTTTCACCCAGCCGGATTTGAATCTCAGGCAAAGACGGTGAGTTGAGTTGATTACAGATTACGACTTAGGGATAACTTACACCCCGGGGAAAGCTAATGTCATGGCTGATGCACTAAGTCGTAAATCTTATTGTAACAACCTGATGTTACAACAAGGTCAACCACTTCTCTATGAGGAATTTCGGAAGTTGAACCTCCACATTGTTCCTCAAGGATTCCTTTCCAACCTGGTGGTGAAACCTACTCTTACGGATCAAATCATAGAAGTCCAGAAGAATGATGCCGGGATATCTCGGATCAAGAAAAACATTAAGAAGGGTAATGTTAGATGCTTCTCGGAAGATGATCGGGGTGTTGTCTTCTTTGAGAACCGCTTGGTGATCCCGAAGAAGCAACATCTACGACAGTTGATCCTTAAGGAGGATCATGATTCTCCTCTCACGATTCATCCTGGTAGTACCAAGATGTATCAGGACCTACGCCAGAGGTTCTGGTGGACTAGGATGAAGAGAGAAATTGCTCCGTTCGTTGCTAACTGCGATGTTTGTCATCGCGCTAAGGCAGAATATCAAAGGCCCGATGGCACCCTTCAACCTTTAGCTATTCCTGAAAGGAAATGGGATAAGGTCGGTATGGATTTCATTACCGGATTTCCTAGGACTAAGAGAGGGAATAATGCTATCTTTGTGGTCATCGACCGCCTTTCCAAAGTGGCTCATTTTGTTCCTGTTCGGGAGAGTATAACTGCTAGCCAGCTAGCGGAGTTATATGTTTCTCGAATAGTTTCTCTTCATGGTGTTCCATTGGAGATTAACTCGGACCGTGGAAGTATCTTTACTTCCTGATTTTGGGAAAGTTTCCAAACCAATATGGGGACTCATATATCCTTTAGCACTGCTTTCCACCCGCAATCAAGTGGTCAAGTTGAGCGAGTCAATCAAATCCTCGAAGACATGTTCCGAGCTTGTGTTATATCCTTCGGTATGAATTGGAAGAAATGCCTTCCATTTGCCAAATTTGCTTATAACAATAGTTATCAATCAAGCTTGGGCAAAGCCCCTTTTGAAGTTCTCTATGGACGAAGGTGTCGAACACCTCTTAACTGGTCAAAAACCGGAGAGAGGCAACTCGTTGGCCCGGATATGATCCAGGATGCAGAGGAGCAAGTTCGCATTATTCGTGAAAAGTTGAAAACAGCCCAATCTCGTCAAAAGAGTCAATATGATCGTCATCATAAGGCTGTGACCTATGAAGTTGACGAGAAGGCTTATCTTCGGGTTACACCTCTGAAGGGTACCCACCGATTCGGTATCAAGGGCAAGTTGGCTCCTCATTACATTGGACCTTTTCGCATTCTTGCTAAACGAGGAGAGGTTGCCTACCAATTGGAACTTCCACCGCATCTTTCCAAGGTTCATGATGTCTTCCACGTCTCGCAACTCAGGCGTTGCTTCTTGGACCCTGTCCGTGAAGTAGACCATGAAGTGCTTGATCTCCAAGATAACCTTACATATCGAGAATACCCTATTCGTATTCTTGATCAAGCTGAGCGTACCACTCAGCATCGGAACATCAAGTTTCTCAAGGTTCAGTGGTCACACCATTCTGAGAAGGAGGCCACATGGGAAAGAGAGGATCGTCTTCGACTAGAGTACCCCACGCTCTTCCCGACGACTTCCAAATCTCGGACGAGATTCTTTTGAGTGGGGGTTAGTTGTCACATCCCTAGCTAGCTTTCTTAGGACATCATGTGTGTGCATCATGTTTCACTTTTTGCATCAATTTGATGGGGATTAACAATAACCCCAAACCCTCATTTGAATCAAACCAATTTAAAGATTGTCAAAAACCAACAAGTCCAAAATGCCCATCTAAAATGTTCCCTATATCTCATAAATGTAGACATGATTATACCAGGGGTCATTTTAAATATTTGAACATTTATAGTGATTTAAAAATAAATATTAAAGCTGCTGAAAATGCCAAATAAAGTATTATCATTATTTCAGATTTCAAAATATTCTGAAACTTTTTATAGTAGTTTGAAATATTCAAACTTAGTCCTATAAAATATTTGGGATATTTTATACTTAGCAATTGTGCCCAAAAATAAATAAAACAAATGTCAGAGAAATAAAACAAAATCTGGAAAGTTAAAAAAAGAAGAAAGGAGGGAGCACCTGGCCCGGCCCATCTGGCCCAAAACCAGCTCCCTGCGCCTGCATCTCCCGCCGCACTGGCGAGCGGATGAGGACGCGCTGCCGTCCCCATCTTGCTCTCTCTCGCTCATTCTTCCCCCTGCTTCTTCCTCTCCTCTACTCCGCCATGGCCGACGGCCCCGCAAGCTCGCCGCCGTAGTTGCAGCCGCTCCCGCGCCTTCCTGAGCCTGCCAGAGGCTCCGCCTCGTCGCCCTTGTCTTCGGTGCCGAGCCACGCATCGCCAGGAGCCCTAGAGCGTCGCCCTCAAGCTCATCTTCCTCCTCGGACCCGAGCGTCGCCGTCATCGATTCTTCACCTCCGAGTCCTCCTCGAGCCAGATCTCGTTGGCTCCGAGCCCGCTGTGAGCTTCAGGCCCTTTCCCCTCTCTCCCCCGGCCATTTCCCCCTCTGTAGGCCCCGTTTGCGATGGCTCCCGAATGCCCCGCTACACGAGCTCATCACCGACGCTGCTCCAATGACCAGCTGGTCCATCCGAGGCCACCGTCGAGCTCGTGGGGTCGCGTAGGGCCCGTAGGTGCTAAGCCCCGACCGTGTTGCGCCCTGGTTCATCGAGCTCGTGCTCGCCCGAGCTCCGGCAGCCGCTGAGCTCGTCGCCGGCGTCGATCCCGGCCGTCTCAGCCTCTGGGAGGTGTCAGGATGGACACGCGCTTGAGCATAGGCCCGTCTAGTGCCCTCTGCCATCCTTTTGGTCGCCGGAGGAGGGAACCCGACCCCTCCACCGTCTCAGGAGCCACCGGCGGCTCAACGCCGGTGGCTCTTGCCGATGTTGACCACGGGGGTTTGACCCCCTGGGTCACTAGCAAGTGGGGCCGGGCCGTGCTAATTAAAATTTGATTAAATATTGAATTAACTAATTTAATTAAGTTAATGGCCCACTGACCAGTGGCCCCTACCCTAATATAATTAATAATTAGTTAAATAATTAACCTTGTTAGTGGCTGGGTCACCGACCAGTGGACCCCACTAGTCAGGTTTGACCTGTCAACGGTCTGTTGACCAGCTAACGTCATGATGATGTCATGCTGATGCAATAATGAATTTTCTGAATTAAATTAATTCAAGAAAATACTAAAAACTTAGAAAATTCATATAAATTAATGTGTAAATCAGATGAAAATAATTTATATATGAAAATTTATCAGAAAATTCCAATGAATCCAATGGTGCTATTATCATGCATGTTAGAGCAACCTAAGTAGATGAACATTGACATTTACTAATAGGTTAACATATGTAATGTGTAAAAGAGAATGATTTTGAACCTATATTCAAAATCACTTCATTTAACTTGGATAGTAGTTGCATTAGCTCATCCATAAATGCTGTCATGTGATGATCATGCATCAAATTGTTGCACTTGCCGTGTATTGATTGCTATTTATCTGCATTGCGGTAGGCCCTGCTTCTGAGGATACCTCTGAGTATTCCAACGAAGGAGAAAACCTTCCCGCTTCAAAGCAAGGCAAGCAACCCCTTTGATCATTCTAATAACATCCCATTATCTCACTCCTGCTCTTGTTTATTGCATTAGGACAAACGTTCACTTGTCTGGCATACACGATAGATGAACCCATTCCTTTGCATGACCTATCATTGTCCCAGTAAATAGCTAAACCTTGCAACCTAGCATACCTGGTAGATGCTTGTGCCATGATGTGCTTTGCTTAATTTGCCTGCTATGCTTGCTATGCTTAGAGTTATATCAGGTCTGATTCATCTGGGGGATGAACTGGAGTGAAACAATGTTGTTCTGATGTGATAAGCTTATGATGAACCCGAATTGGTAAAGGTAGCGATGAGAGGCTATGTAGGAGTACATAGCGGGTTGTCTCATTGGGACCGTTCTTAGGAACTAAGTTCTGTGTTTGTGATCCAAGACTAGTTACTACCACACATTGGGTTCCGGTAACTCGACCCCTCTCGACTTATCAATCGCCTAGTCCTTGGTCTAGGAGTTGCAAGTAGTTTCTGGTGTTTATAGCATGCTGGATGTCGTGCGTAACGCTGACCCTAGGGGTGGGTTACGATGCGGTAGGTAGTGGCATGGTGTACTAAGGGTCACCCGAATGGTGGGCTTGGGAACCCTGCGCACATCGTTTGGGGCCATAGCAGAAACTTCGGCCGGACTTCCGTGCGGGTTCAATCTCAAATAGGTGATAGCCTGGACTAGAGGTCTTGTGTGATTGACGGGCATGGCCGACTCCCTCGCTGGGCTTCCGCTTGAAGGTTGCCGAGGTGCATGGTTTTATGAGCACACAACGATAAGTGGCGAGAGCGTGTGTGAAGAAGTACACCCCTGCAGGGTATAAAGCTATTCGAATAGCTGCGTCCTCGGATGTGGACTACTTGGAAAACTTATGCTGTTCATAGATAATTTAATGGATACTCATAAAAATATCAAGACAAGTGTGAGTACCGTGGATGGCACTCTCGTAGGAGACGGGAGTGAATCCATGGTGGTGTATTGTTGTGGAGTTAGTGGACTCGTGTGCGATATCTAAAATTTAAACAAAGGGTTGAAATTGCGTAGTATAGGTTAGTCCTGAGTCAAAGCTGGCATTGCTGCATAAACTCCACCACTCCCCTTGTTGATACTTGCTTGTATGACTTGAGTGTCGGGTCATGTGACCCCTACCTGTAAGAACATATTATGCAAGGCTCTTCTAAGCCTCTTAAATAAAAGTTTTGTTGATGTATGGTTATGTTGTGATGCCATGGTTGTATCTATGCATATCGGGCATGTCGTGCGTACGTGTGACGTGCAACGGTATGTATGGGATCCGACACCTAGTCATGTGCCTTTGGTAGTACTCTTTACGGGAAACTGCCTCTTTGTGCTTCCACCGAGCCTTGGTAGCTTGCTACTGCTCCGGACACATTGATTGACCGACATGTATCCTTCTTTGCTGTTGTGTCTGTCCCTTCGGGGAAATGTCTCGCAGTGTAATGGAGTGTCTGTGACCTGCTACGACTTGTCTACATGCAGTGATGACATTTATGTCCCACGGTGTAATGGTGTCCTTGTAGCTTGCTATGACTCGTCTACACATGCTTGAGGCCGACACCTGCATTGCTGGGTTACGTATGCCTGTTTCCGTATGGATGTGCCACTTGGGTTCTATGACTAGTCATGTCGGTCCGGGTTCTCTGTCGTATGATTGCCAGCGACATGTTCACATACGTGAGCCCAAAGACGCAAATAGTCCCAGCGAAGGTAAGGCTGCAGCCATGGAGCTTACCGTGCGTGAGGGCAAAGAGATGTGATATGTTAAAGTCTGGATTCATATGACTTAGGATAGGGGTCCCGACAGAACCGTGCGGATATCTTTAGTACGACGTTTTTGTACGCCACCATCTTCGGGTTTTTGGCGTCGAATTCGGCATTAATTTGGGAAATGGACAAGTTGGAGTCTCCTCGGACCTCTAGCCGTCGTATGCCCATTGACACTGCCATCCAAAGACCATGTAGGAGAGCTTCATATTCGGCTGGGTTGTTAGAGTCGGCATACATGATGTGCAACTCGTATCGCACGTTGTCGCCTGTGGGGGATGTGAGGATAACTCCAGCCCCCAGTCCGTCCAGGGTTTTGGATCCATCAAAGTACATTGTCCAATGGGCGTATCGTTGTATTCCTTGGGGAGCTCGGCCTCTATCCATTCAGCCAGGAAGTCTGCCAATACCTGAGATTTTTATGGCATGGCGTGGCTTATAGGTTATTTTGAAAGGAAGGAGCTCAATGGACCACTTGGCTATGCGGCCGGTGGTGTCCCTGTTGTTGATTACATCGTTCAGGGGTACTCCGTAGGCCACAGTTACCGCACACTCTTGGAAATAATGTCCGAGTTTCCTTGATGCCATAAACACTATGTAGGGTATCTTTTGGTAGTGCGGGTATATGGATTTGCACTGCGTTAGTACTTGTGACACGTAATAGACCGGCTTCTGAGTATGGAACTTGTGTCCCTCCTCATCTCATTCAACGACGAGCACCATGCTGATAACTTGGTTGGTAGCTGATATGTATAATAACATGGGCTCACCGGCGCATGGTGCTGTGAGGATGGGATTGGTTGCCAGTAGTGCTTTGATTTCCTCTAACGCAGTCGCTGCTTCATTGGTCCACTCGAAATTGTTGGTCCGTTTGAGCAGTTTATAGAGCAGCAAAGCTTTCTCCATGAGGCGCGAGATAAAGCGGCTTAGCGCCGCTACACATCCAGCTACCCTCTGGACATGCTTTAGCTCTATAGGAATTGCAAGTTCCGATAGAGCACGGATTTTAGCCGAATTCGCTTCTATTCTCCTATGGGAGATGATGAATCTCAGCAGTTTACTAGAGGGAACTCCGAATACACATTTTCCCGGATTGAGTCGTATGTCATACTCGCGTAGGCTGGCAAAGATTTGCCGTAGGTCGTCAATCAACTGACTGACATGTTTGGTTTTAATTACCACGTCGTCCATGTATGCCTCGACGGTTTTACCGACCTGTGTCGCGAGACACGTCTGGATCATGCGCTAGTATGTCCCCCAATGTTTTTAGCCTGAAAGGCATCATGTTGAAGTAGAATGGCCTGTAGGGGGTGATGAATGCGGTTGCCGCTTGATTGGATTCCTTCATTTTGATTTGATGGTATCCGGAATAGGCGTCGAGGAAACACAACAAATCATGTCCGGCTGTGGCATCGATGATCTGGTCTATTCGTGGTAGGGGGAAAGGGTCCTTAGGGAAGGCTTTATTAAGGTCTTTGAAATCGATGCATAGTCGCCAGGACTTATCCTTCTTTGGTACCATCACCAGGTTTTCCAACCATTAGTAGCTTAGCTAATTCTTCACCCATAGCTTGCCGTTTGGGTTCGGAGAAGCGGCGCAAAGTTAGTTTGACGGGCTTAAAGACTGCGATAATGTTCAGACTGTGCTTGGCGAGCCGTCGTGGGATTCCAAGCATATCAGAAGGATACTAGGTGAAGATGTCCCAATTTTCATGGAGAAAGTTCCAGAGAGCCTCGTCCACAAGGGGATCGAGCTGAGCTCCGATGGACTCCGTCTTATTGGGGTCCGTCGGGTGGACTTGAAACTTGATGATTTCCTCTGCGGATTTGAAGGACGTAGGCTTGGTGTGACAGCCCAAGTACTGCCCCTGCCTTTTATGGCATGTAACCTATGTGGACCCATGTGCCATGTGATGAATGAAATGAGTTTGCTCTTTTGCCATGTCATTGTTTCATGCATCATGCATCATGTCATCTCATCATCATGCATATTATCTTGTGGGTGCTTCTATGTGTCCTTGTTGTGATGTTGTGAGTGGTCTTGTGTATGAGTGTGCATGTGTGGACTCAACTTCTCCCCTCTCCCTTTGTTTTCAGAACAAAGCCCTAAACCTTTTATTCTTATTGTCATTCTTCATCAGAATTATCTTGCTAGTTAAATCTGTTAAAAATGTTAGATGAACGAAATATTATTTTGACTGTATGTGTGTTGTCCTTTTGGTGTTTTGAGCTTTGTGATTTTTGGGTTCTAAATAAAACAGGGGCTGCTATTGCAAAGGTATTTAATTTGCTGGCCCTAAAATCCATCTTGGTATTTTATTCAAATAGGGCATAATTCCTTATGGTGTCAAGTATTTTTATCTTGTTAAAATCCTTGTTCTTTTCACTGGGGGTTTGTCTTGTTTTTCTTTTGTTTATAAAAAGGAAAAAAACCCTGTTGTGTTTTCTCTGTGTGAGAGAGAGGAAGATTGGGCCTTTCCCTCCCGCGCGGCCCAGCCCAGGTAGCGAGACAACTACCTTCTCATGTCGTCCTCCGTCAGTGCAGCGTGCTCGTCAAAGAGTGTGCGCGTAGCGTCACCGTCAGGGGCTCACGGACGCCGAGGCCGGTGCCGTTTCGCTCCCCCTTTATAAGGGCATGGAAGCCTAGGGTTTCCCCTTCTCCCTCCTTGCTGCCATTGCTTCTTCCTCCTCCTTCTTCTCCCTCTTCTTCTTCTTTCTCCCGGGTTTAGAGTGAGAGAGGTAAGTTCAGAGAGTGTCGCCAGTCTTCCTCGCCGTCGTCGCCATCGCCCCGATGGCCCTCATTGCTCGTGGAGATGGTGTGCAGCTTCTCGGAGTCGTCCGTGTTCCATTCCACGCGCTAGGGGGTGAGGAGCACCTCCCCGCAGCGCCGCTCCACCATTGTCGTCGTCCACAAGGGAGCAGGGCATCGCCGGCGTCTTCTTCCTCTTCGTCTCGCAGTCGTCCGTGTCCCTGCGTCTCCGAGAAGCCCTCGGTGAGAAGCCTGTCCCTGTTGCCCTCTCTTCTCGCCGTTGCCTGCTGCATCGTCGCCGTAGTTTTCGTCGCCACCGGCCGGAAAGGCATGGCCTTGAGGTCGCCTCCGTCCTCCTCGTCGCGAGACGAGTAGGGGAATGGAACCCCGTAGATCCCTGCTTCTCTTCTGCCAGTTTGCATCGCCGGAGGGCCCACGTAGTCGCCGAAATCGTCGCCGTCGTGCTGCTGTTGCCGGTGCACATTATGTTGAGTTTCATCAGTGTTTTGCTAGGTCAGTTAGCATTAGAAGCGCTCCCGCTCCTTCCTGTCGAGATCCAAAGCGTAGCTCAGTGGCAACCGGCTCGGGGAAACGACCGCAAGGTCGTGGGTTCGATCCCGGCTTCCCCCCTTTTGCTCCTTTTTCCCATTGGCTAGTGTGCTATGCCGTGTGCGGATCCGGTGTGCGTGTGCAGGATCCCGTGTGTGTGCTGTGTGTGTGTAGGATCTGGTGCGACTATGAGCCGGATCCAGGTGTGGCTGTGGTGTTGTGTGCCTGTGTGCCTGTGTGGTGTGTGTGTGTGTGGATCTGCTGTGGCCATCAGGATCCAGAGTGTGTGTGTGTGTGGCAGTGTGTGTATGTGTGTATGTGTGCTGGTGTGTGTATGGCAAGTGGCCCCTGGCCCCACTTTTCATCCACTAGAGGGGCCCTCGTGCCTATGCCAGGTGGGCCCCTCCTATATAATGTGTTTTCCCTTTTAGTTTGTTTGTGTTGAATTGTTAAATATGATATTTGTATTTCTAGTATAATTTCTAAATCTGGTTTGAGAATTTATGGATATGCGCATTTATAGTAAAATTTCACTTATAGGAATGTTGGGTATTTTTCTATCTAGTATTTTGTCATGATGCTCCATGTAAACATATGTGTATGATACATGATTTTGGGGTAGAATCACCCAAGGAATCCATTGGTGTGACTTGTTTGGTCATTTGAGCAAGTTTGACAAAATGTCATTTTGTCTCAAAGTGCCATTTTGTCATTTTTGTTATATTTAATCCATGCATGCTATGATAATTGTGCCAACATGAATCCTTTGATGAGTAGAATGCCATGGTATTTATTTTTGTCATGTTAAACCTGCATATGAGTGGGATCCATAGCTACTAAAATGTTGCTGTTTTCAAACATGCTAAATATTTCGAAGTCTGAGAATCTATTAATATTTTTATGCCATGAAGAGTGGATGCTACTAAGTGATATGTTGAGAATTAGCTCAAGCTCAATGCTAGTGTTTTGAAGTAGATGTTGTCCTATACCATCCTGTTTATTTTCATCCCATGAGGTGGTTTCTATCACCATTAGTTGCTATTGTCAACTTGCTATCAGATTAACTCAGATTCCAGAAAACTATTATTTTCACTAAGTCCCTAAAATCTGTTTCATCATGCCAATTTGTGAGCTTCATGCTTATTGATGTGTGCCTCTATTCCAGATTGTGTATTTGGATAATTTGATAAGCATGCTATGTAGTTTCTGTCAATGCCTTGTTTGTGGTTGGAGACTTCCTGTAACTCTAGTTATTGGCTGTGGAAGTTGCTATGTTGCTGTTTTGTGGCAGATTGTTTGTCTTAGTGTCTTGCATCTTGCGAGAGCTATACTCCATGGAATTGCTTGATCTTTGACTCCATTATGGTTAGTCTTACATTGCCTATATAATGGCTACCTTGGAATGCCAAGGAATAGCCCATGGCCTTCATTGTCTTGTGTTTTGCCTTCGTAACTTGTCGTGAGCGTAGCGTGAGAACCGTAACTCCGTTTCTTACGTTCTACATATGCATTTGTATTGCTTTTGCATGAAGAATCCATATTTTCCATGTTCATGCATGTTTAAATAACTGAACATGAGGTTCTTTCCAGAATTGTAAATAACTAAACTGTTGCATGTGAAACATGACTAGTTTAGGATTGTCATGTTAAATACTTCAAATGAATCATGCATCATCTTGTTTGTGCATTGCACCTTGGTTGGATGTTTATTGTTGCTGTTTCTCTTGGGTAGACGCAAGTGTTAAAACTGAGTACGACGATCCAAGAGAGTACCACTACGAGGACCCTGCTCTTTGTCCCTCTGAAGAACCAACAAGCAAGATGATCGTACCCGGATCCCGACACTATTTTTGCTTTGCTAGATGTCTCGCTCTTATCGTTACTTATGCGTTACCTACCACTTCAATGTCAAGCCTCCTACATTGCCATGACAGCCTCTAACCCCTCCACATCCTAGCAAACCTTGTTTGGCTAAGTTACCGCTGCTCAGCCCCTCTTATAGCGTTCTTAGTTGCAGGTGTAGGTGGTATCCATGTGATAACATGGATTTGGCATATTACAATATTATCTGCTATTTAATTCAATGCACATATATATTTTGGTATGGTGGAAGGCTTGGCCTTTTGGTAGGTGTTTTGTTCCACTTTTACCGCCATAGTTTCTTGTTACCGGTGTTATGTTTCCATACTTTGCACTCCTAACATGCTCCGGGTAGTTATGGGGACCCCCTTGATTATTCGGTTGAGATTAAAACTTGTATGGCAAGACCCAACATTGGCACTATTTGCTTAAGCAACTTAATAAAATTTGCATAGGGCTTTGCAACCCCGTGGATTAATCAACAACCCGGGCCAGTGCTCCTCATGAGTGTTTGTCCAACCCAGAGCAGCTTATTAATGCCGCCCGGGGCAACTCGGTGATTGTCATGGTAACCATCGCTCATCCGTCGTGTCCTGAGAACGAGATACGCGTCTCTTATGGGGTTCGTCGACACGTCGGGTGCTCTTGCTAGATTTGTTTTACCTTTATCGATTGGCTTGCGTGTGCGACTCTGACTTTCTTCGGGCTATCTCAAGGTGTTGGCATTCCTTTGGACTTGCCTATGATGATCACGAGATCCGTGGTCAAGGTTATTCCCATGGAGTGTGGTTAATTTATGATGGACTAGTTGGAGCACCCCTGCAGGGTTCAAACTTTCGGAAAGCCGTGCCCGCGGTTATGTGGCAACTTGGATATTTGTTTAACACCAGGTTATAGTTAACTTGAAGTAAACTCTAATAAAATACACCAACGGTGTGAGTAACCATGATCGTCTCTGCTCGTGAACATGATCCGAGAGAGAACATGGTGGGGTTATGATTGACGTAAGTAGGTGTTCAGGATCTCTTAGAGGTCATTCTAGTTCTCGATCGTTTATCGTAGACCACATATTTACTTTCATGTTTCGTAAGATTAGCCACCATAAATGCTTAGTGCTGCTGCAAACTAAACACATACCCCTTCCCAACCTATAAGCTTGAATAGTCTCGGCACCCGGGCGCAAGATTGCTGAGTCCCCATGGCTCACAGATTACTACAACAATCCTGGTGCAGGTACAAATGAGATCGTGCCAGATGATGTGATGCAGCTCCAGTGGGAGTATGACGAGGAGCATGGCAGGATGTACGTCACTTATCCAGACGAGTAGAGTGGTCGTGGTCGAGATCTTTGGGCTACCAAGCCAGTGTCATTGCATCATTTTATCATTTGTTTTCGTGTGTAGATGGACCCTTCCATCGTATGGATGATTGAATAACTTTTGTGGATTTGTAATGTAGCATGTGGCGAGTGTAAGACAACTCATATACTCTTGTCTTCCTAAATGTATGTAATGATGTTGTACTTGGTAATGACAAGATGCGCCTCTATCCCTGTCGAGGCCCCCGTGTCTTTATATGGATAGGTGCGCATCTTGGGCGTGACAAGTTGGTATTCAGAGCCATACGACCATAGGAGCCCTTTGCTTGATCAAACTTGGCCGAGTCGAGTCTAGTTAAAACTATTTTGAGGCTAGTTATATCGGAGAGTAGGTTTATTTTTACTCCTCTTCTATGCTCTGGTGAGGTATTCGACTTAGAAATTTTGATTCTACTCCTATTCTCGCTCAATTTTTTTAGGATCACGCGGGTATTTTTGGAGTCTATATGATATCGATTTGACGGAGTTCTGTCTTGGTGCCTCCTGTCTGACTTGATTTCTTCCGGGGAGTCGAGCTCCAGGGAATTTTGGCATATCGTTATCATTTAGCTTCCTTAGTATCTCATGACGGTGAGTGTTCAGAATTACTTCAATACTTGTCGTGGTGAGATAAGGTCGGAGTCACCCAGTATCGGGGAGGCATCCGGGGTACCACCATGGTTTAGTATCGTTGTGCTTTCGAGAATTCGAGTTAGATGGATTTGCAAAAGCTCTGGTTATGTGTTGAAGGATGGATACAGTTGGGGTGTAGGTTTGCTAGTTGTGCGAGATATTTCCTCCTTGTATCCCCCACACCGGATTGCATAACCAGAAAGTTTTCGGAAGTTCTTAGGTGGGAACTCATGTAGTTATCTAGGATCATCTTCTTAAGATGTATGAGGGCATATACATTTGTTCCGAGCAACATTAGCTCAATACTTTTGTGTTATTGCAAGTGGCTTCTAATATCTGATGATGTTATCGCAAAACCGAAGAAGGCATTCTTACTAATTTTTTAGTAGGAAGGCCGATTGTGTTATTCATTCAATTTCTTTCAAGCATTTGATTCAGCTTTGAATTCATCTTATCAATGAGGTGCTGATGTTATTGTCCATCTCTAGGATGGCTCCAACAACTCGCATGACTGCAGGCCGTGGTGAGGAGCAATCTGATGTTCCACCACCCTCGCCACCGCCTCCTCCTCCTGAAGCTTGGCAAGCTTTAATGGCCACAACCAATGCAAACACTCACATGTTCCTCGGGCTGTTACAAGAAAGAGATCAGGGTCATCAAGGCTTTCAAGGGAATTTTTGGAATCAACCTCAGTTTGCGACGCTCAATTAATTCCTTGCCAACCAGCCCAAGTCTTTCACCTGTTGTGAGCAGCCTTTTGATGCTGATGATTGGCTCCGTGATATGAGTAAGCATTTTGAGTGCAGCAATGTCAGACCAGAGGACTTTGTCAGATTCACGTCGTTCCAGCTCAAGGGTCAGGCATCTGATTGGTGGAAGCAGTACAAGGATTCCAGGGGCGATCGTGTTATTACTTGGGACAATTTCTGTCGTGACTTCAGGGCCCATTACATTCCGACAAGCTTTGTCAAGGAGATGCGTGAGAAGTTCAGGCACCTGAAGCAGGGGAGCAAGTCTGTCTATCAGTACAACATCGAGTTCCAGAATCTAGCCCGCTATGCTAAGCAAGATGTTCCAGATGACAAGCCATGATCTATCAGTTCAGAGGTGGTCTCAAGGATGAGCTTCTGCCAGGTCTAGTCCTTCAAGAGCCTCGTGAGTTTGATCAATTCTACAATATGGCTTTGAAGGTCGAGGCAACTCAGGTCAAGTTGGAGAACTCAAGGAAGTGTTCAAGGGATTCATATTCTTCTTCTTCCAGCTCTCAGATAGTTCCAAAGCAGTAGAAATATTGGGTGCCTAATCCTCCTCCATTTTGTCCTCCTTAGCAGCAGAAGCAGTTCGGTGGCCATGGTTCTTCCCACCCACCTAACCCAGGATATCAACAGAGACCCTAGGTGCCAAAGTCATCTTTTGTTCCTCCTCCAGGCAACTTCTGTCCGCTATCTGAGGTTACTTGTCACAAGTCTGGTCAAAATGGTCACTACTCAAACAAGTGCAACCAGCGGCGTCTTCCGCCTCCTCCTCTACTCAGGCCTCCAGGCAATGCAATGGTGAAGCATAATCCCAAGTTTGCAAGGGTGAAGATGGTGAATGCAGATAAAGCAGAGCAGTCTCATGATGTGATTATGGGTAATCTCTCAATTAATTCTATTCCTGCTAAAGTTTTGTTTGATACTGGTGCATCGCATTCATTCATATCTAGGCCTTTTGTCGCTATACATGAGTTATCAATGGAGCATTTAGCAAGTCCTTTTCGTGTGGTCTCTTCGGGCATGCGCATGAGTTCGCATATGGTTGTTCCGGATGTTTCTATCAAGATGGGCAATTATTCTTTTCTGGCTTCTCCTATTGTTCTCGGAAATTCCGACATTTATCTCATTATGGGCATGGATTTCCTAGCTATGAACAAGGCATATGTAGATTGTCAAGCAAAAGAAGTCAAGCTGACTCATCCTTCAGAAGATGTGATTATTTTCGCAGCTCGCGATGACACAATACGTCTCTTTGCTCTTAATGAGAAGGGTGAAATCTCGGCTTTTTCTCAAATTCCGGTGGTTTGTGAGTATAAAGATGTCTTTCTAGAAGAATTGCCAGGAATGCCTCCGCACCGGCCAGTCGAGTTCGTGATTGACCTCGAGCCCGGAACTGAACCGGTTTGCAAGCGCCCTTATAAACTTGGCCCCGAAGAGCTGAAAGAGTTGAAGAAGCAGTTAGATGAACAAGAACGTCTGGGTCTGATAAGACCAAGTTCTTCTCCATGGGGTTGTGGTGTTTTGTTTGTCAAGAAGAAGGATGGCACGGACCGGCTTTGTGTCGATTACTGTCCATTGAACAAGAAGACAATTAGAAACAAGTACCCTCTTCCCAACATCAATGAGTTGTTTGAACAACTGAAAGGTTCCAAGGTTTTCTCGAAGCTTGATCTTCGCATGGGCTATCATCAGATTCGCATTCGCGAAGAAGATATTCCAAAGACCGCTTTTAGGACGAGTTTGGGCTCTTATGAGTACACCGTCATGTCGTTTGGTCTTGCCAATGCTCCTCCAACCTTCTCAAGAATGATGAACTTAATTTTCTCTCCTTTCAAGAATGAGTTCGTCTTGGTCTATTTGGATGATATCCTTGTGTTCTCGGAGACCGAAGAAGATCATGCAGAGCATCTCAGGCTTGTGCTTGACAAGTTAAGAGAACATCGATTCTATGCCACATTTTCCAAGTGTGAGTTTTGGATCAATGAAGTGGTGTACCTTGGGCATGTGATCTCTGCCGAGGGCATTAAAGTGCACCCTGAGAAAGTTGAGGCAATCTTGAAGTGGGAGCCTCCTCAGAATGTGAAGCAGCTTCGAAGCTTCCTCGGGCTTGCTAGTTATTCCAGAAGATTCATGGAGAACTTCTCTAAAATTGCTAAGCCTCTGTCTAATCTCTTCCAGAAGAATGTCAAGTATGTTTGGTCTCCTGAGTGTGATGTGGCGTTCAATACGCTCAAGCAGAGACTGACTTCAGCTCCAGTTCTTGTTCCTCCCGAGCAGTCAAAGCCCTTCCAAGTTTTCTGTGATGCTTCTCTCCAAGGTCTTGGTGGTGTTCTCATGCAAGATAAGAAGATTGTTGCCTATACCTCGCGTCAGTTGAAGCCTTCCGAGAAGAACTACCCCACTCATGATCTCGAGTTGGCGGCAGTTGTACATGCTCTGATGACTTGGAGGCATTTGTTGTTGGGTAGACCAGTTGAGGTGTACACTGATCACAAGAGCTTGAAGTACATTTTCACTCAGCCCAATCTTAATCTTCGGCAGTCTCGTTGGGTGGAAATCCTTGAGGACTTCAATCCAAGCATTGAGTATACTCCTGGAAAAGCAAATGTCATTGCAGACGCGCTCAACCGAAAGGCTTACCGCAACAGTCTCATTCTGAAGCCTCTTCAACCCGAGCTTTGTGAAGCCTTCTGCAAGCTCAACCTTCAAATGATTCTGCAAGGATTTCTTGTCAATCTTCAAGTCTCTCTGACGCAATGGTGAAGAAAGTGAAGAAAGGTGTGGCCAAGGGCATTACGAAGTATAAGTGCTTTCGCGTTGATGACAAAGATACCTTGTTCTTTGAGGACCGTCTGGTGGTTCCAAAAGGTGATCTCAGGAAGGTTATCATGGACTAAGCACACAATTCTCTGCTATCCATTCATCTAGGCAGTTCCAAGATGTATCGGGATCTCAAGAAAACCTTCTGGTGGACTCGCATGAAGCGTGAAATTGCTTAGTTCGTGAACGAGTGTGATGTTTGTCGCAGAGTGAAGGCAGAACATCAACGTCCAGCAGGTCTTGTTCAGCCTTTGCCTATCCGAGAGTGGAAATTCGATCATGTGGAGATGGATTTCGTCACTGGGTTTCCCAAGTCCAAGAAAGGCAGTGATGCCATCTTTGTGGTTATCGACAAGCTGACCAAAGTTGCTCATTTCCTTCCGGTCAAAGAATCTATCTTGGCAGCTCAGCTAGCAGAGTTATATACGTCAAGGATAGTTTCTTTGCACGGTATTCCTCAGCTCATCTCATCTGACCGTGGAAGCCTCTTTACTTCCAGGTTTTGGGAGTCCTTCCAGACTGCTATGGGTACCAAGATCTGTTTCAGCACTGCATTCCATCCGCACACAAGTGGTCAAGTTGAGAGAGTCAATCAGATCCTTGAAGATATGCTCAGAGCTTGTTTGATTTCGTTCGGCATGAAATGGGAAGACTGCCTTCCATACGCTGAATTCTCATACAACAATAGCTTTCAGGCTAGCTCAGGCAAGGCCCCTTTTGATATTCTCTATGGCAGGAAGTGTCATACCCCGCTTAACTGGTCTGAAACCGGTGAGTGTCAAATTTTGGGCAATGACATGATCACCAAAGCAGAAGAGATGTGTCGTGTCATTTGTGAGAACATCAAAGCAGCTCAATCCCGACAGAAGAGTTATTACGATAACAAACATCGGGATGTTTCCTTTCAAGTTGATGATCTAGTCTATCTCACAGTCTCTTCCATGAAGGGCACTCAGAGGTTTGGAATTAAATGGAAGCTAGGTCCTCACTTTGTTGGTCCTTTCAGAGTTGTTGGCAAGAGAGGTGAACTTGCCTATCAACTAGAGCTTCCTCCAAACTTCGCAAATGTGCACGATGTCTTCCATCTCTCTCAGCTCCGGAGGTGCTTCAAGACTCCTGAGCGTACCATTTACCTCCAAGACATTGATCTCCACTAAGACCTCTCTTATCGTGAGTATCCAGTGGCTATTCTCGAAGAAACTGAGCGTAAGACTCACAACAAATCAATCAAGTTTCTCAAGGTGAAGTGGTCTCATCATTCTGACAAAGAAGCTACTTGGGAACGTGAAGATCTTCTCCGTTCCGAATATCCAGAGTTCTTTCGTTCTTAGATCTTGGGTCGAAGTCCTCCTGTAGTGTGGGAGAGTTGTGACAGCCCAAGTGTTGCCCCTGCCTTTTATGGCATAGTCGCCAGGACTTGTCCTTCTTTGGTACCACCACCAGGTTTTCCAACCATTAGTAGCTTAGCTAATTCTTCACCCATAGCTTGCCATTTGGGTTTGGAGAAGCGGCGCGAAGTCAGTTTGACGGGCTTAAAGCCTGCGATAATGTTGAGATTGTGCTTGGCGAGCCGTCGGGGGATTCTAAGCATATCAGAAGGATACTAGGTGAAGATGTCCCAATTTTCATGGAGAAAGTTCCAGAAATCCCCGTCCACAAGGGGATCGATCTGAGATCTGATGGACTCTGTCTTATTCGGGTCCGTCGGATGGACTTGAAACTTTATGATTTCCTCTGCGGGTTTGAAGGACGTAGGCTTGGTGTGACAGCCCAAGTACTGCCCCTGCCTTTTATGGCATGTAACCTATGTGGACCCATGTGACATGTGATGAATGAAATGAGTTTGCTCTTTTGCCATGTCATTGTTTCATGCATCATGCATCATGTCATCTCATCATCATGCATATTATCTTGTGGGTGCTTCTATGTGCCCTTGTTGTGATGTTGTGAGTGGTCTTGTGTATGAGTGTGCATGTGTGGAATCAACTTCTCCCCTCTCCCTTTGTTTCCAGAACAAAGCCCTAAACCTTTTATTCTTATTGTCATTCTTCATCAGAATTATCTTGCTAGCTAAATCTGTTAAAAATGTAAAGATGAACGAAATATTATTTTGACTGTATGTGTGTTGTCCTTTTGGTGTTTTGAGCTTTGTGATTTTTGGGTTCTAAATAAAATAGGGGCTGCTATTGCAAAGGTATTTAATTTGTCGGCCCTAAAATTCATATTGGTATTTTATTCAAATAGGGCATAATTCCTTATGGTGTCAAGTTATCTTGTTAAAATCCTTGTTCTTTACACTGGGCTTTGTCTTGTTTTTCTTTTGTTTATAAAAAGGAAAAAACCCTATTGTGTTTTCTCTGTGTGTGTGAGAGAGGAAGGCTAGGCCTTTCCCTCATGCGTGGCCCAGCCCAGGTAGCGAGACGGCTACCTGCTCCCTTCATCCTCCGTTAGTGCAGCGCGCTTGTCAGAGAGTGTGCGCGTCGCGTCATCGTCAGGGGCTCACGAACACCGAGACCGGCGCCGTTTCGCTGCCCCCCTTTATAAGGGCACAGACGCCTAGGGTTTCCCCTTCTCCCTCCTCGCCGCTGCCGCTTCTTCCTCCTCCTTATTCTCCCTTCTTCTTATTCTTTCTCCCGGGTTTAGAGTGAGAGAGGTAAGTTCAGAGAGTGTCGCCGGTCTTCCTCGCCGTCGTCGCCGTCGCCCCGGTGGCCCTCGTCGCTGGTGGAGATGGCGTGCGGCTTCTCAGAGTGGTCTGCGTTCCATTCCGCGTGCTAGGAGGGTGAGGAGTACCTCCCCGCAGTGCCGCTCTGCCGTCGCTGTGGTCCGCAAGGGATAAGGGCATCGCCGGCGTCTTCTTCCTCTTCGTCTCACCATCGTCCGTGTCCCCGCGTCTCCGAGAAGCCCTCGGTGAGCATCCTGTCCCTGCTGCCCTCTCTTCTCGTTGTAGCCCGCTGCATTGTCGCTGTAGTGTATGTCGCCGCCGGCCGGAAAGGCGTGGCCTTGAGGTCGCCTCGATCCTCCTCATCGCAAGACGAGCAGGGGAATCAAACCCCGTAGATCCTTGCTTCTCTTCTGCCAGTTTGAGTTGCCAGAGGGCCCGCGTAGTCGCCGGAATCGTCGCCGCCGTGCCGCTGTCGCCGGTGGACATTATATTCAGTTTTGTTAGTGTTCTGCTAGGCCAGTTAGCATTAGAAGTGCTCCCCCTCCTTCCTGTCAAGATCCGAAGCGTAGCTCAGTGGCAACCGGCTCGGGGAAACGACTGTAAGGTCGCGGGTTCGATCCCGGCTTCCCCCCTTTTGCTCCTTTTTCCCCATTGGCTGGTGTGTTGTGCCGTGTGTGGATCCGTACTAGTGTGTGTGTGTGGTAGAGTTTGTATGTGTGTATGTATGCTGGTGTGTGTATGTATGCTAGGTGGGCCCCTCCTATATAATGTGTTTTCTCTTTTATTTTGTTTGTGTTGAATTGTTAAATAGGATATTTGTATTTCTAGTATAATTGCTAAACTGGTATGAGCATTTATGGATATGCGCATTTGTAGTAAATTTTCACTTATATGAATGTTGGGTATTTTTCTATCTAGTATTTTGTCATGATGCTCCATGTAAACATATGTGTATGATACATGATTTTGGGGTAGAATCACCCAAGGAATCCACTGGTGTGACTTGTTTGGTCATTTGAGCAAGTTTGACAAAATGTCATTTTGTCTCAAAGTGCCATTGTGTCATTTTTGTTATATTTAATCCATGCATGCTATGATAATTGTGCCAACATGAATATGGTAGCCTTTGATGAGTAGAATGTCATGGTATTTATTTTTGTCATGTTAAACTTGCATATGAGTGGGAACCATGCTCTAAGGTAAATACTAAAATGTTGCTATTTTCAAACATGCTAAATATTGCTAAGTCTGAGAATCTATTAATATTTTATGCCATGAAGAGTGGATGCTACCAAGTGATATATTGAGAATTAGCTCAAGCTCAGTGCTAGTGTTTTGAAGTAGATGTTGTCCTATACCATCTTGTTAATTTTCATGCCATGAGGTGGTTTCTATCGCCATTAGTTGCTGCTGTCAACTTGCTATCAACTTAACTCAGATTCCCTAAAATCTGTTTCATCATGCCAACTTGTGAGCTTCATGCTTATTGATGTGTGCCTCCATTCCAGATTGTGTATTTGGATAATTTGATAAGCATGTTATGTAGTTTATGTCAATGCCTTGTTTGTGGTTGGACACTTCCTATAACTCTAGTTATTGGTTGTGGAAGTTGCTATGTTGCTGTTTTGTGGCAGATTGTTTGTTTTAGTGTTTTATGTCTCGTGGGAGCTATACTCCATGGAATTTATTGATATTTGACTCCATTGTGGTTGGTTTTACATTGCCTATCAATTGGCTACCTTGGAATGCTAAGGAATAGCCCATGGCCTTCATTGTCTTGTGTTTTGCGTTCGTAACTTGTCGTGAGCGTAGCGTGAGAACCGTAACTCCGTTTCTTACGTTCTACATATGCATTTTCCATGTTCATGGATGTTTAAATAACTTAACATGAGGTTCTGTCCAGAATTTTAAATAACTAAACTATTGCATGTGAAACATGACTAGTTTAGGATTGCCATGTTAAATACTTCAAATGAATCATGCATCATCTTGTTTGTGCATTGCACCTTGGTTGGATGTTTATTGTTGTTGTTTCTCTTGGGTAGACGCGAGTGTTGAAACTAAGTACGAGGATCCAGGAGAGTACCACTACGAGGACCCTGCTCTTTGTCCCTCTGGAGAACCAACATGCAAGATGATCGTACCGGGATCCCGACACTATTTTTGTTTTGCTAGATGTCTTGCTCTTATTGTTACTTATGCGTTACCTACCACTTGAATGTCAAGCCTCCTACATTGCCATGACAACCTCTAACCCATCCACATCCTAGCAAACCTTATTTGGCTAAGTTATTGCTGCTTAGCCCGTCTTATAGCGTTCTTAGTTACAGGTGCACGTGGTATCCATGTGATAACATGGATTTGGCATATCACAATATTATCTATTATTTAATTTAATGCACATATCTATTTTGGTATGGTGGAAGGCTTGGCCTTTTGCTAGGTGTTTTGTTCCACTTTTAACCGCCATAGTTTCTTGTTACCGGTGTTATGTTTCCATACTTTGCGCTCCTAACATGCTCGGGGTAGTTATGGGGACCCCTTGATTATTCGGTTGAGATTAAAACTTGTCTGGCAAGACCCAACATTGGTACTATTTGCTTAAACAACTTAATAAAATTTGCATAGGGCTTTGCAACCCCGTGGATTAATCAACAACCCGTGCCAGTGCTCCTCATGAGGGTTGGTCCAACCCAGAGCAGCTTATTAACGCCGCGCGGGCAAATCTATGATTGGCGTGGTAACCATCGCTCATCCATCATGTCCTGAGAACGAGATACGCAGCTCTTATCAGGTTCGTCGACACGTCGGGTGGTCTTGCTGGATTTGTTTTACCTTTATCGAGTGGCTTGCGTGTGGGACTCTGACTTTCTTCAGGCTATCTCGAGGTGTTGGAATTCCTTTGGAGTTGCCTATGATGATCACGAGATCCATGGTCGTGGTTATTCCCGCGGAGTGTGGTTAATTTATGATGGACTAGTTGGAGCATCCCTGCAGGGTTAAAACTTACGAAAAGCCGTGCCCGCGGTTATGTGGCAACTTGGATATTTGTTTAACACCCGATTATAGTTAACTTGAATTAAACTCTAATAAAATACACCAACAGTGTGAGTAACCGTGATCGTCTCTGCTCGTGAACATGATCCCAGAGAGAACACGGTGGGGTTATGATTGACGTAAGTAGGTGTCCAGGATCTCTTAGAGGTCATTCTAGTTCTCGATCGTTTATCGTAGACCACATATTTACTTTCATGTTTTGTAAGATTAGCCACCATAAATGCTTAGTGTTTCTGCAAAATAAACACATACCCCTTCACAACCTATAAGCTTGAATAGTCTCGGCACCCGGGCGCGAGATTGCTGAGTCCCCGTGGCTCACAGATTACTACAACAATCCAGGTGCAGGTACATATGAGATCTAGCCAGATGATGTGACGCAACTCTAGTGGGAGTATGACGAGGAGAGTGGCAGGATGTACGTCACTTATCCAGACGCGTAGAGTGGTCGTGGTCGAGATCTTTGGGCTAGCAAGCCAGTGTCATTGCATCATTTTATCGTTTGTTTTTGTCCGTAGCCGGACCCTGCCTTTGTATGGATGATTGAATAAATTGTGTGGATTTGTAATGTAGCATGTGGTGAGTGTAAGCCAACTCATATACTCTTGTCTTCCTAAATGTATGTAATGATGTTGTACTTGCTAACGGCAAGATGCGCCTCTATCCCTGTCGAGGCCCTCATGTCTTAATATGGATAGGCGCGTATCTTGGGCGTGAAACTTGGGCCTTTTGCTAAGGATCACGTCGTCCTTATCAACTGTTAACTATAATGTGGTCAGTTCTTCGGTGGTGAAAGTCTCAGCTAATGCCTCGAGGGCGAGCGTTGTCGTCTTGTTTTCGGCCCGAAGGGCTATGTTCGGATCACTGGCGATTGTGATCACTCCATTTGGTCTTGGCATTTTAAGTTTCATGTACCCATAATGGGGTATGGCCTGGAACTTTGTGAAGGTGTCACGTCCCAATAAGGCGTGGTAGCCGCTTGGGAAGGGCATGATGTGGAAGATAAATCTTCGGATCGGTAGTTTTCAGGCGTACCGAACACCATGTCCAGGACGATACGTCCAGAACAACGTGCCTCTTTCCCTGGAATAATTTCCCGGAAAGTTGTATTGCTATGTTCGATGCAAGATCGGTCGAACTGCATTTCTTCCAGGGTGCCTTCGTATATTAGGTTTAAACCACTACCGCCGTCCATTAGCACCTTATGACACCTGTAACCATCAATGATGGGATTCAAGACTAATGCAACCGGTGAATTACCGAAAAGAATGGCCGTCTAGTCGATATCTCCGAAGGTAGTCGGTATGTCAGCCCATGCACTAGTTGCTGCCACATGGTAGACCTGTTCGAGTTCTCTAAGAGCTCTCTTCCTCGTGTTCATCGAGGGGGGCGTTTCGTAGACCATCAGAACCGCGGTGTTGTATTCGGGCGATGACGAATAGCGCCTGTTTGGCGGAAGTGTCTCAAGGATGGCCTCGCCACTCTTTGCGACCTGCCTGACGACCCAACAAGCTCTAAGGCTGTGAGTTGGGCTCATGTTCAACAGGACGGAATGTATGGGACAAGGCTTATCAAATAGTCCATCAAGGACAGTACTGGCCCTTGAAAGGTGCCTGTTTCTTTTTTCGGCGGGTTCAAATCTGGCTTGCCGCTTTGGAGGTATCCTATTTTTCCGATCTCCACTAGGGTATTCGGGGAGAGTTGGTTCCGAAAATAATCGCTCGGATTGCCAAGCACTTTCCATGGTGCGATATTTTTGTACCAAATCGGATAGCTCGGAAAAGTCACGAATGTGTCGGCGAGCCAGGGCGTTACGAATCCCTTCATCATGGCAATTTGTACTAAAGGTTGCCATGATCTCTTGGTCACTAAGACCTTCTTCTCTGCTTCTAGCAAGTAGGAGTCTGGCCCAAAAGTGATGGATTGATTCTCCTGGTAATTGTTTAGTATCCCGAAAGTCCGAAGACACGGGCTTTGGTGTGATAATAGAATCATCGTCTTGGGTAGTGGGTGGGAAAAAATCTGACTCCACGCCACATTGATTGTTCGGAATCAAGGGCTCCGATTTGTGCGATAAATCCTGGACCGATGACGGTCCGGATTTAGAATAAATTCTGGCATCTGGATCGCCGATGAAGTCTTAGCGATCAGAAACCGGGGTATAGACTATTTTCAATTCTGGCTGTCAGGATGAGTCTTTAGCCGGACACTCGATGGTAGCGAAAAGGTGGGTGACCAGGGGAGCATGAATCTCCTTGTCCTCGGGCCTAATCCCGAGCCGGTCATAGACCGGAATCTGGTTATCCGTCATACGCATGGCTTCGACACGATCAAACAACTCGTTTAAAAACGAGGCAATGGTAGGATGCGTGTCGCTAACCCGAGTGGATTCAATGTGCGGCATGATGGTTCCAAAGCTGTGCGAAGGTGGCTCCGTGTTTCGTTCGGCCATGGCAGATCCGGTCATATCGACCGAGTTGGGCGTTCTAGATCGCCCGAGGTGACGACCCCGTTGGGGTGGAGCCCAATGTCTTCGACGTCGAAGCGTCGATAGTTTTGGGCTCCTCCTCGAGGCTCAAAGGTTCCGTAAGGACAAGTAATCCCTGTGAATCGTCTATGAACTCTAAGGTTCTGAACCTGATTCCATGATCGGGGGGGGGGGGAGTTTCCGATCTGGCCAAAGTGGCTGATCGGGCCGGTGTGTGACAGGATGTCGCCGCCTGCGAGAGTCTGTTCGGGGGTGAGGGTTCCCTGGAAATAGATATCATTGTTCGCGATGAGTTGATCCATCGATTCCTTGGGTGCTAAAGCAAAACTCTCAATGAAAGCACCAACGTCGGTGTCAAAACCGGCGGATCTCGGGTAGGGGGTCCGGAACTGTGAGACTAGAACCGATGGTAACAGGAGACGAAGGGGACATAGATTACCCAGGTTCGGACCCTCCTATGGAGGTAATACCCTATGTCATGCTTGGTTCTATTGATGATATGGTGGTTTACAGTGTTGACCTACCTCAAGATCGAATAGCTAACCCTAGATCAGTTGTCCTCTCTCTACAATGTAAAACCCTCCGGTTTATATAGACACCGGGGGTACCTAGAGTTTACACATGGTCGGTTACATGCCGAGGAGTTAAACACGCCTATCTACAGCTGATAGTCTTGGAGAACACGCCACGTCCCCTCGAAGCCTCCACCCTGGCAATGGGGCCCTTGATCACCCAATGGTAAGTTTGCGGCCCATACAGTCCGGCCCGTGGGAAACAGGTCGGATGCCCGAGGACCCCTAAATCCACGACTCCCTTAGTGTGGCGGTAGTAGGTTTTTCCTCCGGCTTCCAAGGCAAGGGTTCACCATCAAAAGTTGAGGCTCGAGAGTCCTGCAATTGGCAGCTAAGCTTATACCTTTAAATCTCGCCTCATAATCAAAATCTTGATTTTGGAGATCATAAATTTGACTCTGCAGAAAGTTGATTTGCTCATTGAAGTTGAAGATGATGTCTTTCATGGACTGGCCATCCACCATGTGATCACGGGTGAATTCCGTGATCATGGAGTGATTGGCACTAACTCCATGTTCCACCATCCCCTGCACTTGAAGACGTCTTGCTCCACAGCTTCCAGTCTGGCATCCACGCTTCTAGTTCTCTTAGGCACCTGAACATCCTGGATGTGGAGCACCCCCTCACGCATCTCAATGGTTTGAGGGTGCTTCATCACCTCCGGCAGATACGGGTTGATAACCTTCTTGAAGAAATTGTCCTTGGGGGAACTTCAGGAAGCCACGGGGATTTAGATCTGACAAGAAAACAACACGAAACAAGAACATAAGAAAATCTCGCGATGCGGTGGTCAAAACAATCGGGCATATATAAATAGAATTTTTATTCTTGGAAACCAAGCAAACGAAAGGAAAATAGAGTCCGGAAGGTTCCCGAGGTGGGCACGCTCCACCAGGGCACGCCAGGGATGGCAACCGTGCCCTGGTGCTATGTGCCCTCGTCGGTTACCTTCCGGTTTATATTTTATTTCCTAAAATTCATAAATGTTTCAAAACTGATAAAAAATATTTTTCCGGATTTTTCAGAGACTGTTTACTCACCGTATCACGTACCTCTTTATTTTCACGATTCTGGAGCGTTACAGAAGGTTTGCTTTATGTGTTCCTCCGGTGTCATGGTTGGATAACATTGCTTTCAACATTAATAGGCATACCTGAGATATAGTGTTAATTGTTTGTCCATTGACCGCCTTCGGGTTGGTTACTTTAGCATTATTAATCTTAATAGCTCCAGAGCGATAACCCTCTTTGATAACATAGGGTCCTTCCCATTTGGGGAGAAGTTTTCCTGCAAAAAAATCTGAAACGAGAATCGTGCAAAGAATATATTCTCCAACTTTGAATTCTCGCTTTTGGATTCTTTTGTCATGCCATCTTTTAACTTTTTTTAAATAACTTGGCATTTTCATAAGCTTGGGTTCTCCATTCATCTAATGAGCTAATATCAAATAACCACTTTTCACCGGCAAGTTTGAAGTCATAGTTTAGTTCTTTCCTTGCCGAAAATGCTTTATGTTCTAGTTCTAGAGGCAAATGACAAGCTTTCCCATAGACCATCTTGTATGGAGACATACCCATAGGATTTTTATAAGCAGTTCTATAGGCCCAAAGTGTATCACCTAATTTCTTAGACCAATTCTTTTGAGATCTATTGACATTCTTTTGTAATATCAATTTTATTTCTCTATTGCTAAGTTCAACTTGACCACTAGATTGAGGATGATAGGGTGATGTAATTGTATGGTTAACATCGTATTTAGCAAGCATCTTACGGAAAGCACCATGAATAAAGTGTGAACCACCATCATTCATTAGATATCTAGGGACTCCAAACCTTGGGAAAAGAACTTCTTTAAGCATTTTAATGCAAGTATGATGATCAACACTACTGGTTGGAATAGCTTCTACCCACTTAGTGACATAATCAACAATAACCAAAATATGAGTGTACCCATTAGAGGAAGGAAAGGGTCCCATATAATCAAAAACCCAAACATCAAATGGTTCAACAACAAGTGAATAGTTCATAGGCATTTCCTGATGCTTACCGATAATACCAATTCTCTGACATTCATCACAAGATGATACAAACTTACGAGCATCCTTGAAGAGAGTAGGCCAATAAAACCAGATTGTAATACCTTATGAGCAATTCTATCTCCAACATGATGTCCTCCAGAAGCTTCGGAATGACATTTCCGTAAGATTTGTTCATGTTCATGCTCAGGTACACGACGTCTAATAATACCATCTACTCCTTCTTTATAAAGATGTGGGTCATCTCAAAAGTAATGTCTTAAGTAATAGAGGAATTTTTTTCTTTTGTTGGTATGTGAAACTAGGTGGAATATATTTAGCAACAATGTATTTAGCATAATCAGCATACCATGGAGTGTTTTGAGAGACATTTATTATGGCTAGTTGTTCGTCAGGAAAACTATCATCAATAGGTAGTGGGTCATCAAGAATATTTTCTAACCTAGACAAGTTATCAGCTACGGGGTTCTCAGCTCCCTTCCTATCAATGATATGTAAATCAAATTCCTGAAGCAAGAGAACCCACCTAATGAGTCTAGGTTTAGCATATTTATTTTCCATAAGATATTTTATAGCAGCATGATCAGTGTGCAAATCAACAATGTCAGGTCTAAATTTATCACAAGCAAACACAATTGCTAAAAATTCTTTTTCAGTAGTGACATAATTTCTTTGGGCACTGTCTAGAGTTTTGCTAGCATAATGGATAACATTTAATTTCTTATCAATTCTTTGTCCTAGAACAACACCAACAACATAATCACTAGCATCACACATAATTTCAAAACGCAAGTTCCAATGAGGTGGTTGAACAATAGGTGTAGTGGTTAAGGCTTTCTTTAGTGTTTCAAAGGCTTCTGTGCAATCATCATAAAAAACAAAGGGAATATCCTTCTGTAAAAGATTAGTAAGAGGCCTAGAAATCTTTGAGAAGTCTTTAATAAACCTCCTATAAAACCAGCGTGACCAAGGAAACTTCGAATACCTTTGATATCTTTAGGACATGCCTTTTTCTCAATTGCATCAACTTTAGCTTGATCCACCTCAATACGTTGTTCAGAGATCTTATGCCCCAAGACAATACCTTCATTAACCATGAAGTGGTACACTCCCAATTCAAGACGAGGTTAGTTTGTTCACATCTCTGCAAAACTCGATCAAGGTTGCTTAAGCAATCATCAAAAGAAGTTTCGTAAACAGAAAAATCATCCATGAAAACCTCCACAATCTTTTCACAAAAATCAGAGAATATAGCAGTCATACATCTTTGAAAGGTAGCAGGTGCATTGCATTAACAAAAAGGCATACATCTATAAGCATAGGTTCCAAAAGGACAAGTAAAGGTAGTTTTCTCTTGATCAGATTGTGACACAGGTATTTGAGAGAAACCACAATATCCATCTAGGAAACAAAAGTGTGTATGTTTAGATAACCTTTCAAGCATTTGATCAATAAAAGGCAAGGGGTAATGATCTTTCCTAGTAGCTTTGTTTAATTTTCTAAAACAAATTACCATCATATAGCCAGTAACAATTCTTTGCAAAATAATCTCATTTTAATCATTGAGAACAACAGTAATACCTCCTTTCTTAGGGACACAGTGAACGGGACTCGCCCATCTACTATTAGCTATATGATAGATTATATCAGCTTCCAGAAGCTTTAATATTTCAGTTCTTACCACTTTTTTCATCTTGGGATTCAATCGTCGTTGGTGATCAACAACGGGTTTGGCATCAGGTTTCATATTAATCTTGTGATGACAAAGAGTGGGACTAATGCCATTAAGATCATCAAGAGTATATCCAATAGTAGCCCGGTGCTTCCTCAGAATTTTCAATAATCTTTCTTGTTCGTGCTCTGAAAGGTTAGCACTAATAATAACAAGATATATCTTTTTCTCATCAAGGTAAGCATATTCTAGAGTGTCAAATAATTGTTTTAGTTCAAACACAGGATCACCTTTAGGTGGAGGAGGACCTCCGAGAGTTTCAATAGGAAAATTGTATTTCAAAAGAGGTTGTTGTTCAAAGAAAACTTTACCTGTTTCATTCTTTCATGAAAGTGAATATCATTTTCATGGTCTAGTAAATATTGTTCTAGTGGGTCGGTAGGAGGAACGACAATAGAAGCAAGACCAATTATTTCATCCTTACTAGGTAATTCTCTATCACGAGGTTGTCTACTAAACTTGGAAAAATTAAAATCATGAGACACATCACCAAACTCAACACCGATAGTTTCTTTTTTACAATCTATCTTAACATTAACCATGTTCAAGAAAGGTCTACCAAAGATAATGGGACAAAAATCATCTTGCGGGGAACCAAGAACTAGAAAATCTGTAGGATATTTTATTTTCCCACACAATACTTCAATATCTCTAACAATCCCAAGTGGTGTGATGGTGTCTTTATTAGCAAGTTTAATAGTAACATCAATATATTCTATTTCAGCAGGTGTTATTTCATTCATAACTAGCGGGATGACCCGCGCATTTGCGCGGCTAGATTAACTATATATAATGCTATTTTACTTTTCTCTTCCAACTATATGGCCTCTCTCTCAAATATTATATTATTTAATTTTAAGCTAATTATATGTCATATAAATACACTATGTTGTAAACATAGCTGTATTATGGAGTGCATTGTAGTTTGTAGATACATTACCCTATTTATGACTTCAGAAGACGGACAAAAAATCATATGTAGATTTTTGTACCAATATGTTCATATGTCCGCCCTTTGATCCACTCATTATCCCTTATTATGTATCTTTGTATCTATGTGAATCATTTTTTTCTCGTTTTCTTCAAATCGACTACGGCTGCACTTTTGGTTTCCTTGTGTTAATTCAATATATTTCCTACCATACACTCCTTATGATCATCGGTTGTCAATATATACTGGTATTTGTTATTAATGATGTTCTCTCAAGCTTATTCATGTTGATCATGTCTTCTATTATTTTGTGTCAATTATTTTTCAATTTTTAAAATATATGAACCAACTACCAATTACATATCTTTTCCATGTAAAACTAAATGCCACAAATGTTGCGAATCCATATTTGTGTAAGATATCATCTTTCATGTGTACTCATCAACCTTTTTTTTATAGTACTATACTTTGAATTACAACCTTGGAAAATTCAAGCGGCATGCACGTCCAACTTTGCGCTTTTCCTTTGTTTTCTAATATGTGTGATTTTTGATTAGTCTGTTGTGGTTAGTACCGGACGCTGGAGCATGCTATCTTATTTTGTATTATTAAATCTAAGTTGCTATATTAGGTTCCACCAAATAGTAAATAGTGGAGCTAATTAATGTATGTGGATACATACGTGTGGCTCAGTACGAAGGATTTTTTTTTATTTGCATTCACATAACATGAAGTATAGGTTACGCCTATAACGTAACATCCATCGTTTAGATTTTGACACGGTCTTGATGCATAACTTTAGATTTGTTCAATAGATATGTGTTCGTATATTAAAGTATAAGTGACAGTATGATTTCAATAATTTATGTTAAAACGACTTACATTATTTTTATCAGGCCAATCTAACTATTTTTATATATGCCTACTACCACTAACAGCTGCAGATGTATGTTGCGTGCGCATTTACATGGCTATTTCTTATGTAAGTCTTATATGTTATTTCATGAATTCAAACTTTGAAAAAAGAATTTATTTTATTTGATAACATGAATTGGATACGTTTTTTATTACTCAATGTAGGAATGCTCTAAAATATTGGTGCTCCATTCGACCTTATTACAGCCCACTTTTATTTACATAGCTAATCACCTTTTTAGATTTGTTGGTTTTTATTTTCCTATTTTCATTTATATTTTTTTAGAATCTGCATTGCTTCATTTGCTCTATGCTGCCACACATTCTTTTTTTTTTATTGCCGTACATTCTAGTTCGTCCGCTGTCATACACTCTAGTGCAGTGACGGACTCAGGATTGACTGACGCCCCAGGCGAGAAACTAGGGGTTGAAAACTATCTAGAAAAAACTTCAGTTTCAAGGCTTACAAAAGTCAATCTATATTGCATAACTAATAAAAACCAAACATAATATTCAATGACAACATTTTTTTCATGACGAGTCAATTAATAAAGCAAGATAAATCAAAAGAAAATATGTAGTATAGATAGATGATACAAAAGATAGATACCAAATCAAAGGATTTGTTGATCTGAGCTTTTCATGGCTACATCTTCAATAGCAGAAGAAGCTAAACATTCAATCATCAATTTAGAAATGCAAATCAGTGCATAATATAGTAGGTAAAACTAGTTAATAATAGATACAAAATGTGAAAACTTACGTCTAGGACGAGGCAAAATGCCTTTACGTGTGCGATAACCTTGAAATCATTAGATGATCTTTGATTCTTCAATACTAAGAAATACATCTCGCTCGATGTAACATACGTCTAGGACCTGTTTCGTGGTTTCGATGATTCGAACTTGAAAATAATAATTCAATGTCTTGTTTTTAAAATTTCCTTCACAATTTAAAAATGGTCAACGTATATCACAAAATATTTAATTCCTATGTAAACGTTTGTTCAACATATATCAAAAAATTGTTCAATGTGTAGTTAAAATTTGTTCAGCATATATTACAGAAAATTATAAAATTTGTTCAACATATATAAAAAAAATGTTCAACATATATCAACAAAATTTTAATATGTTTCAAATTTTTTTCAACATATATCATAAAAATGATCACTGTATAGTTAAAAATTGTTCAACATATATATTACAAAAGTTTCAATGTGTATTTGGAAATTGTTCATCATATAAATAAATTTCAATAAATATTTTGCTTTTAAAGTTTTGTTCATGTTAATAATTTTTCACGTTTTTAAAAATGAAGTTTTAAAAGTTGTTCAATAAAACATTATTCATTTTTAAGGTATGATTAAAAACTGAATCTGCGGTGGTACATAGTATTTGTATATTAGCGGTGCTTTTTAAACCAACTAAGTTGCTAGCTGCAGTGGCTTGCGAAGCGTCGACACGGCTGCAGGACACGGGATTGAATCCATCCATCGCTCTATATGTTTTTGAGATTTTTAGTTACTTTAGCTTGTCGCTTGGTAAATGGGCCGGACCGTTTGTGCGAATTCTCAGCGAAAGGTCTTCTTTCGTCCGCTGGTTCGACTCGTTCGTGCGGTGAGCAGCAGGTGCGTCGGCCTGGGCTGCCTGGGCTTGGAACTGGACTGCGCCCCAGGCCAAAGTTTTGTTTCTTATAAATATAGGCCAGGAATTTTTTTCAACACCCCTGGTCTGGGTTGTCTGGGGTTCAAATCCGTCCATGCTCTAGTGCATGGACGAACGCATACAGATTTGGAAACAAAGAAACGCATCAGTACTCAGTTCATAACATATATTGTAAAGCATTTTGTATAATTATGATTTTCTCATTCTGCTTGTGTCCGTGTATGCCATCCCACATGAGTGCCTATATTTGTTTGGCAGATCCGTTCAGGATTGGAACGTGTTTTTGTTTTCTCATCTAAAAAAGGGAACATGTATTTATATATGGAATATTTTGTGGATTCCGAATGCCTTTTTTATGGGAGGATTCCTTTTATTTTTTACGTGATTTGATTGATAATGTGTGTTGTACGAAACACAAGATCAGGCATACGTATCCATTACCTAGGACGTTCCCTTGAAGTCTGCTGCGATCCAGCTCGTTTTTTTAACAAAAACTTGGTGGTCGTGCAGGAAAACAATTCTGTGATGATAACGACAACTTCATGATGATAGCCACCTGCACGCAACTTAGCCATCAGTCTATCTTTATTTCTAAAGGGGGAGTTTGTAGCCTCATACGCGGGTCTTTTTTCGTCCCACCACCGTAACACCGTTTTTTTCTTCGTCCGTTTTTTTCCGTCCCACCTTCCATCACGTCCTATCAGTGGTTTTTATACCCTTTACAAATCTCACCGCACATTGGTTCAAGACGGTTATCAATCTTTGGTAATGCAATAAAAGTCACACGGGATAAATCACATCATGATCGGCAGTCAATCTCAAATCTGCCAATATATTTCATAAGAGAATAAATTCAAATGAAAGGAATAAATCAGATCACGATCGGCAGTCAATATCAAATCGGCCAATATATTTGGTAACAGAATAAATTCAAATGAAAGGGTGGGAGGACATTCGTACACATAAGGGTCGTAATCTCCATTGCATCCAATTACCACATAATGGATCACGGTCATAATCTCCATCAAATACATAATTACTCTAGAATCAATCATGATCATAATATCCATCGCATAAATAACTACTCCTTCCTAACCATGCAACCACCTTGCTCCACCAATCTCACCTCCCGTTTTCCATGATGATTCTACCACCACGAGTGATTTTCTCACGTCCTCTCCTGCTCGCACAAGAAAAATTGCCCGAGCCTCGACCGTGGGGTAGGACTCAACAGGCCGCACACTGCCGCCTCTTTGCAACGACGTCCAGCGTAACCTCTTCTTCGATGTCGCCATGCACACCCTCGCCGCCACCACCGTCATCCTACGGGTTCGCCCCTACGACCTCGATGACCATGTTGTCCTCGCGCTCAAGCGTCGCTCGCGCATCCACGCCAGTATCAGCCATATCGAGAAGGTCAAGGATCCCCTCACCCTCGCCTGTGTCAATGATACGGGCATGGTCGATTCCCCCATCGATTGACTCGTCTCCGATGAGTATGGCGTCGGTGAGTACGCCGTGTCGTTCGTATGCCTTGGCGGGTTCCAGCCTTCAAGAACAACCGCGCCGTGTATGAGCTTGACGGGGGCAAGGGTCTCGTGCTTGTGCTGGAGCTTGACGAGATGCACTTCTTGTTGGGGAACATTGCATGGGAAACAAAAAATTTCCTACGCACATGCAGATCTATCCATGGTGATGAGCATCTATGAGAGGGAGAGTGGATCTACATATCCTTGTAGATCGCTAAGCGGGAAACGTTAAGAAACGCAGTTCGTGTAGTCGAACGTCTTCGCGATCCAAATCGCCATGTGTCCCGCGATCCAATCACGATCCATCCCGCGATTTAATCACGATCCGTCCCACGAACTTGATCACGATCCGTCCCACGAACTTGATCACGATCCATCCCACGAACTTGATCACAATCCGTCCCACGAACTTGATCACGATCCTTCCGATCTAGCGCCGAACGGATGGCACCTCCGCGTTCAGCACATGTACAGCTTGATGACGATCTCCGCCGTCTTGATCCAGCAAGAGAGAGCGGAGAGGTAGAAGAGTTCGCCGGCAGCGTGACGGCGCTCTGGCAATGGTGGTGGAACAATTCCAACAGGGCTTCGCCTAAGCACTACAGAAATCTGATCTAGAGGAGAAACTATGCACTGCAGGAACGGGTAGCACGTGGCTGAAAACTTCGTGCAAAAACCCTCAATACCACCAGTATATATATGAGGAAGAGAAGAAGTGGCTTGGCCCAAGGGCCAAGCCACCAGGGAGTCGGCCGAACCAAGGGTGGAGGTGGAGTCCACCTCCAATCCTAGTAGGACTAGGATTCACCTTTTTTTTTGCCTTTTTTGCCTTTTTCTCTTAGGACTCTTTTCTTCCAACCGCATGGGCCTCTTGTGGTTGTTCCACCAGCCCACTAAGGGCTGGTTTCCACTCTTCCACAGCCCATGTAGCCTCTTGGGTCGAAATACTCCTGCCGGAGGCCTCCCGGTACACTATCGACACTCACGATACACTACCGATGAGCCCAAAACTTTTTCGGCGACCAAAACAGGACTTCCTATATATGAATATTTACCTCCGGACCATTCCGGAGCTCCTCGTGACATCCGGGATCTCATATGGGACTCCTAACAAACTTCGGTCACCACCATACATAACTCTATACTATCGAAACGTCACCAAACCTTAAGTGTGCAGACCCTGCGGGTTCGAGAACTATGTAGACATGACCGAGATACCTCTACGGTCAATAACCAATGGCGGGACCTGGATATCCACATTAGTTCCTACATATTCTACGAAGATCTGTATCGGTCGAACCTCTGTGTCAAGGATTCAGTTAATCCCGTATGATGTTCCCTTTGTTCTTCGGTATGTTACTTGCCCGAGATTCGATCGTCGGTATCTCCATACCTAGTTCAACCTCGTTACTGGCAAGTCTCTTTACTCATTCCGTAATACAAGATCCCGTAACTAACACTTAGTCACATTGCTTGCAAGGCTTATTGTGATGTTGTATTATCGAGTGGGCCCTGAGATACCTCTTCGTCACATGGAGTAACAAATCCCAGTATTGATCCATGCGAACTCAACAGACACCCTCGGAGACACCTGTAGAGCACCTTTATAGTCACCCAGTTATGTTGCGACATTTGATACACACAAGGCACTCCTCCGATGTCCGTGAGTTGCATGATCTCATGGTCATAGGAACATATACTTGACATGCAGAAAACAATAGCAATAAACTGACACGATCATAAGCTACGTTTGTAGTTTGGGTCTTGTCCATCACATCATTCTCCTAATGATGTGATCCCATTATCAATTGACATCTCATGTCCATGGCCAGGAAACCTTAACCATCTTTCGATCAATGAGCTAGTTCACTAGAGGCATACTAGGGACATTGTGTTTGTCTATGTATCCACACATGTATCCATGTTTCCAATTAATACAATTCTAGCATGGATAATAAACAATTATCATGAACAAGGAAATATAATAATAAGCACTTTATTTATTGCCTCTAGGGCATATTTCCAATAGTCTCTCACTTGCACTAGAGTCAATAATCTAGCTCACATCACTATGTGATTTACATTGTAATGAATCGAATACCCATGCAGTTCTGGTGTTGATCATGTTTAGCTTTTGGAAGAGGTTTAGTCAACGGGTCTGCAACATTCAGATCCGTGTGCACTTTGCAAATATTTATGTCCTTCTCCTCGATGTAATATCGGATGGAGTTGAAGCATTGCTTTATATGTCTAGTCCTCTTGTGAAACCTTGGTTCCTTGGCTAGAGCAATGGCACCAGTGTTGTCATAGAACAGACTCATTGGATTCAGTGCACTGGGCACTACTCCAAGATCTGTCATGAACTGCTTCATCCAGACACCTTCCTTCGCCGCCTCCGAGGCTGCGATGTATTCCGCTTCGCACGTAGAATCAGCTACTACGCTTTGCTTGGAACTGCACCAGCATACTGCTCCCCCGTTAAGAATAAATACCTATCCGGTTTGCGACTTAGAGTCGTCCAGATCAGTGTGAAAGCTTGCATCGATGTAACCCTTTACGACGAGCTCTTCATCACCTCCATAAACGAGAAACATTTCCTTAGTCCTTTTCAGGTACTTAAGGATATTCTTGACCGCTTGCCAGTGCTCCATTCCAGGATCACTTTGAAATCTTCCGGCCATACTTATGGCAAGGCTGACATCTCGTCTTGTGCACAACATTGCATACATGATAGAGCCTATGGCCGAAGCATAGGAGATGACACTCATCTTTTCTCTATCTTCTGCAGTTACTAGGCATTGAGTCTTACTCAATTTCACACCTTGTAACACAGGCAAGAACCCCTTCTTGGACTGATCCATTTTGAACTTCTTCAAAACTTTATCAAGGTATGTGCTTTGTGAAAGTGCTATTAAGCGTCTCGATCTATCTCTATAGATCTTAATGCCTAATATGAAAGCAACTTCTCCTAGGTCCTTCATTGAAAAACTCTTGTTAAAATATTCCTTCACGCTTTCTAGCATTTCTATATTGTTTCCAATCAGCAATATGTCATCCAAAGATAATACTAGAAACGCTATAGAGCTCCCACTCACTTTCTTGTAACCGTAAACGTGTATAAACTCAAACGCTTTGATCACCTCATCAAAGCGCTTATTCCAACTCCGAGATGCTTGCACCAGTCCATAAATGGATCGCTGGAGTTTGCAAACTTTGTCAGTATTCTCTGGATCGACAAAACCTTCAGGTTGCATCATATACAACTCTTCCTCAAGGAAACCGTTGAGGAACGCTGTTTTGACATCCATCTGCCAAATTTCATAGTCAAAATAAGCAGCTATTGCTAACATGATTCTGATAGACTTAAGCATCGCTACGGGTGAGAAAGTCTCATCGTAGGCAACTCCTTGAACTTGTGAAAAACCCTTCGCCACAAGTCAAGCTTTATAGACGGTGACATTACCGTCCGCGTCTGTCTTCTTTTTAAAGATCCATTTGTTCTGAATGGACTTTCCCCCTTCAGGTAATACTTCCAAAGTCCATACTTTGTTTTCATACATGGATCCGATCTCGGATTTCATGGCCTCTAACTATTTCTCGGAATCCGGGCCCAACACTGCTCCTCCATAGCTCGTAGGTTCATTGTTGTCCAACAACATGACCTCCAAGATAGGGTTGCCATTCCACTCAGGGGCAGTACGCGGCCTTGTCGACCTACGAGGTTCAATAGAAGCTTGATCTGAAGCTTCATGATCATCATCATTAACTTCCTCTTCTATCGTCGTAGGTTCCACAGAAACATCTTTCTGCGCTGCGCTACTTTCTGGTTGAAGTAAAGGTTCAATAACCTCATCAAGCTCTATTTTCCTCCCACTCAATTCTTTTGAGAGAAACTCTTTCTCAAGAAATGTTCTGTTCTTAGCGACAAACACTTTGCCTTTGGATCTGACATAGAAGGTATACCCGACTGTCTCTTTCGGGTATCCTATGAATACACATTTCTCCACTTTGGGTTCCAGCTTTTTAGGTTGAAGCTTTTTGACATAAGCATCACATCCCCAAACTTTAAGAAATGACAACTTTGGCTTCTTGCCAAACCACAGTTCATATGGCGTCGTCTCAACGGATTTTGATGGTGCCCTATTTAAAGTGAATGCAGCTGTCTCTAATGCATAACCCCAAAACGATAGTGGCACATCAGCAAGAGACATCATAGAACGCACCATATCTAATAAGGTTCGATTACGACGTTCGGACACACCATTACACTGTGGTGTTCCGGGCGGTGTCAACTGTGAAACAATTCCACACTGTCTTAAGTGATTGCCAAACTCATAACTCAAATATTCACCTCCTCGATCAGATCGCAGGAACTTAATCTTCTTGTTACGATGATTCTCAACTTCACTCTGAAATTGCTTGAACTTTTCAAACGTTTCAGACTTGTGTTTCATTAAGTAAATATACCCATATCTACTTAAGTCATCAGTGAAGGTGAGAAAATAATGATATCCACCACGCGCTATAACATTCATTGGACCACACACATCAGTATGTATGATTTCCAATAAGTCACTCGCCCGTTCCATTGTTCCAGAGAACGGCGTTTTAGTCATCTTGCCCACGAGGCATGGTTCACATGTGTCAAGTGATTCAAAATCAAGTGACTCCAAAAGTCCATCAGCATGGAGCTTCCTCATGCGTTTTACACCAATATGACCTAAACGGCAGTGCCACAAAAAAGTGGTACTATCATTATCAACTCTACATCTTTTGGCATCAATGTTATGAACATGTGTGTCATCACTATGAAGATTCAATATGAATAAACCCCTAACATTGGGCGCATGACCATAAAAGATATTACTCATATAAATAGAACAACCTTTATTCTCTGATTTAAATGAGTAACCGTCTCGCCATAAACAAGATCCAGATATAATGTTCATGCTTAATGCAGACACTAAATAACAATTATTCAGGTTCATCACTAATCCCGATGGTAATGGAAGAGAGAGCGTGCCGAAGGCGATCACATCAACCTTGGAACCATTTCCCACGCGCATCGTCACTTCGTCCTTTGCCAGCCTTCGTTTATTCCGTAGTTCCTACTTTGAGTTGCAAATGTGAGCAACCGAACCGGTATCAAATACCCAGGCACTACTACGAGAGCTAGTAATGTACACATCAATAACATGTATATCATATATACCTTGTTTGTCGTTGGCCACCTTCTTGTCAGCCAGGTACTTGGGGCAGTTCCGCTTCCAGTGAGCAGTTCCCTTGCAATGAAAGCACTCAGTTTCTGGCTTGGGTCCATGCTTGGGCTTCTTTACAGGAGTAGCAACTGCTTTGCCATCCTTCTTGGTTTTACCCTTCTTGCCCTTGCCCTTGACTTTGCCATTTTTCTTGAAACTAGTGGTTTTATTGACCATCAACACCTGATGTTCTTTATGGATTTCAGACTCAGCGACTGACTTGTTCATCCCGTGCATGTTATAGTTCATCACAAAGCTCTTGTAACTAGGTGGCAGTGATTGAAGAACTCTGTCAGTGATCGCCTCTGGCGGAAGGGCAATTCCCAACTCTGCTAGACGAGTTGAATACCCAGACATTCTGAGTATATGTTCACTGATAGACCCGTTCTCCTCCATCTTGCAAGCATAGAACTTATCGGAGGTTTCATACCTCTCGATCTGGGCGTTCTTCTGAAAGATAAACTTCAACTCCTGGAACATCTCATATGCTCCATGACGTTCAAAACATCTTTGAAGTCCCGGTTCTAAGCCATACAATATTACACACTGAACTATTGAGTAATCTCCAGTACGTGCCTCCCAAACGTTCTTAACGTCTTCGAAGGTCATGTCTTCTGGTTGGTCACCAAGCGGTGCATCAAGGACATATGATTTCTAGGAAGCCGTGAGGATAATCCTCAGATTACGGGCCTAGTCAACAAAGTTACTTCCATCATCTTTCAAGTTATCTTTCTCTAGGAACGCATTAAAATTCAGGGGTGCGACTGCACGAGCCATTGATCTACAACATAAATATGCAAAGTTTACTTAGACTATTGTTCAAGATAATGAGTTTAGTTAATCAAATAACTAAAGCTCCCACTCAAATTGACATCCCTCAGGTCATCTGAGTGTCACATGATCCAAATCCACCAACTCAAGTCCGATCATCACGTGAGTTGAGGTGGCTTCAATGGTGAACATCATTATGTTGATCATATCTACTATATGACTCATGTTCGACATTTCGGTCTCTTGTGTTCCGAGGCCATGTATGTACATGCTAGGCTCGTCAAGTTTAACCCAAGTGTTCTGCGCATGCAACACTGACTTGCACCCATTGTATGTGAACGTAGAGTCTATCACACCCGATCATCACGTGGTGTCTCAGCACGACGAACTTTCAGAACGGTGCACACTCGGGGAGAACACAATTTATCTTGAAATTTAAGTGAGGGATCACCTTATAATGCTACCGTCGTACTAAGCAAAACAAGGTGCATAAAAGGATTAACATCACATGCAATTCATAAGTGACATGATATGGCCATGAACTTGTGCTTTAGATCTCCATCTTGAAAGCACCGGCATGATATCCATCATCACCGGCACGACACCATGATCTCCATCAACGTGTCGCCATCGGGGTTGTCACGCCCTGCATGCTTCTACTACTATTGCTACCATTTAGCGATAAAGTAAAGCATTACATAGCGCTTAATGATTGACACGCAGGTCATACAATAATTAAGGACAACCCTATGGCTCCTGCTGGCTGCCGTACTCATCGACATGCAAGTCGTGACATTCTATACATCACATGATCATCTCATACATCACATATATCACATCATGTAATTGGCCATATCACATCACAACATACCCTGGAAAAACAAGTTAGATGTCCTCTAATTGTTCTTGCATGTTTTACGTGGCTGCTACGGGTTTCTAGCAAGAACCATTCTCACCTACGCATAAACCACAACGGTGATACATAATTTTCTTTTCGACCTTCCCAAGGACCACCTTTGTCGAATCCGATCCAACTAAAGTGAGAGAAACTGGCACCCGCAAGCCATCTATGCAACAAGTTGCGATCGAGGGAACCAATCTCTCGTAAGCGTATGAGTAATGTTGGTCCCGGCCGCTTCATCTCACAATACCGCTGAACCAAAATCCGACCAAGGGAGGAAGCAATCTAAGCATCAATGCCCACAAACCTTTTGTGTTCTACTCGAGATCTCATCTACACATAGACCTAGCTCATGATGCCACCATTGGGGAACGTTGCATGGGAAACAAAAAAAAATTCTACGCACACGCAGATCTATCCATGGTGATGAGCATCTACGAGAGGGAGAGTGGATCTACATACCTTTGTAGATCGCTAAGCGGGAAGTGTTAAGAAACGCGGTTGGTGTAGTCGAACGTCTTCGGGATCCAAATTGCCGTGCATCCCGCGATCCAATCACGATCCATCCCGCGATTTAATCACGATCTGTCCCACGAACTTGATCGCAATCCGTCCCACGAACTTGATCACGATACCTCCCACGAACTTGATCACGATCCGTCTCACGAACTTGATCACGATCCTTCCGATCTAGCGCCGAACGGATGGCACCTCCGCGTTTAGCACACGTACAGCTTGATGACGATCTCCGCCGTCTTGATCTAGCAAGAGAGAGCAGAGAGGTAGAAGAATTCTCCGTCAGCATGACGGCACTTCGGCGATGGTGGTGGAACAATTCCGGCAGGGCTTCATCTAAGCTCTGCAGAAATCTGATCTAGAGGAGAAACTATGCACTGGAGGAACGGGTAGCACGTGGCTGAAAACTTAGTGCAAAAACCCTCAATACCACCAGTATATATAGGAGTAAGAGAGGAGGTGGCTTGGCCCAAGGGCCAAGCCACCAGGGAGTCAGCCGAACCAAGGGTGGAGGTGGAGTCCACCTCCAATCCTAGTAGGACTAGGATTCACCCTTTTTTTTTTTGCCTTTTTCCACTTTTTCTCTTAGGACTCTTTTCTTCCAGCTGCATCGGCCTCTTGTGGTTGTTCCACCAGCCCACTAAGGGCTGGTTTCCACTCTCCCACAGCCCATGTAGCCTCTTGGGTCGAAATACTCCTCCCGGAGGCCTCCCGGTACACTACCGGCACTCCCGGTACACTACCGATGAGCCCGAAACTTTTTTGGCGACCAAAACAGGACTTTCTATATATGAATCTTTACCTCCGAACCATTCCGGAGCTCCTCGTGACATCCGGGATCTAATCCAGGACTCCGAACAAACTTCAGTCACCACCATACATAACTCTATACTACCAAAACATCACCAAACCTTAAGTGTGCATACCCTGCGGGTTCGAGAACTATGTAGACATGACCGAGACACCTGTACGGTCGATAACCATTGGTGGGACCTGGATGTCCACATTGGTTCCTACATATTCTATGAAGATCTTTATCAGTCGAACCTCTGTGTCAAGGATTCAGTTAATCCCGTATGATGTTCTCTTTGTTCTTCGGTATGTTACTTGCCCGAGATTTGATCGTCGGTATCTCCATACCTAGTTCAACTTCGTTACTGGCAAGTCTCTTTACTCATTCTGTAATACAAGATCCCGTAACTAACACTTAGTAACATTGCTTGCATGGCTTATTGTGATGTTGTATTACCGAGTGGGCCCTGAGATACCTCTCCGTCACACGGAGTAACAAATCCCAGTATTGATCCATGCCAACTCAACAGACACCCTCGCAGACACCTGTAGAGCACCTTTATAGTCACCCAGTTACGTTGCGACGTTTGATACACACAAGGCACTCCTCCGATGTCCATGAGTTGCATGATCTCATGGTCATAGGAACATATACTTGACATGCAGAAAACACTAGCAATAAACTGACACGATCATAAGCTACGTTTGTAGTTTGGGTCTTGTCCACGACATCATTCTCCTAATGATGTGATCCCGTTATCAAATGACATCTCATGCCCATGGCCAGGAAACCTTAACCATCTTTTGATCAACGAGCTAGTTCACTAGAGGCATACTAGGGACATTGTGTTTGTCTATGTATCCACATATGTATCCATGTTTCCAATTAATACAATTCTAGCATGGATAATAAACAATTATCATGAACAAGGAAATATAATAATAAACACTTTATTTATTGCCTCTAGGGCATATTTCCAACACTTCTATCTTGGCACCAACTATGAGCTGGATAATGACACTGCAGAGCAGGCGGGGGGAGACGAAGCCAGAAGTGGAGGCAGTTCGAGCTTGTCCTGCCAGAAACCCTAGAGAGGTGCGTGAAGAGACCTTGTTAGATTTATTGGTCCCTACAGCTAGATGCTCCATGTCTCCTCCTCTGGTTCCTTGTGCATTATCGGGTTGTGTCAATTTTGAAAAAAAATCGGTAATATTGTTGGCGTCGTTAGTCGTTACGCATTGGTACTGGGAAGATTTGATGTCTTATCGCTAAGTTCTCACGAGTAGTCCTGATTTTATAGTTGCTTAGATGCATCGGTTCATGTTCATTTACAACACAACCCTGCTATCTATTGATGTTTCTTTGAATTTATGATAGGTAAGCTGCACTAATAACAAACCAGATGTCATATCTCATGTTGCTGTTTCAACCCTAGAAGATATGGTAGAGACGAAAGGCGATTTGGTACATCTGATGGAAGGGAGAGTGGAGATAGTAGGATTATTTTACAATGCTTGCAACTTATAATTGGTACCTTGTACCTGTACCTATAGGAGTATTTTAACATTGAGGTGACAAATAAAAGTAGTAGCAGATTACTTTTTATGGCGGCCAGATCATGATTTGCTGCCCATATGTGGTTTCTGGTCATATTGGGCTCGATGAAAAATTGGTTTTTTTGTACTCTCTATATGAGATTATTCTGTGATCCTTGGAGTATGGGAATAGCCTGGTGTGCAGCTGTGCTGTTGTGAGAAATATATGATGCTACTGATGTTTATATATACCAACATTAACAATGTGGCATCAGGTATGACAAAGTAAATTTACTTCAACAACCAATCGAGTGCAGCATTTTATTTTGTTTTATGGGCTTTCCCTTGCAATCTGCACTGAATGTTGTATGCTGATGCCATGTTTGCTAATTTTTCTTTGATTTGATCTTCTCAAGGATACCACGTTCAATTGGCATATTTTGCTTTGGACCAATCTTTTTGAAAATTTGTATGTGTTCTTATCTGGCTGGTTGGAATAGTGCAAATTGGGATGGCTTGCTCTCTGTGAGCAACTACTTGAATTCTGAAATGTCGTACAATACATACATCATGTAAACAACATGTATCTCTTTTGATTTCACATGTGAAGAGAGAACTTGCCATACCATGTTATCCCCTTGGCAATAGTATGGAATTCAGAAATTATCTTGCCCGCTAGCATTTTTAGACTAATATAATGGCAGTGCACTTTTCAGTTTTAGAGATTAGAATTTTTAGACTAATATAATGAATGATTTTATGGCCAGTCTTCTCAAATTCTGATGTACTAATGATTTGAGTTGTGGAGATTAAGTTCTGGATCATACTAGGATGCACATAGTTGGAAGCATTTAGCGGAGTTGTGTGACATTATGGTTTTCTAACTGCTACACGTCTAAAAATATACCTATTCTGTTTACTTTGGATATACTTGTAAGGATAACACACACACACACACACACACAATTACTCTGCTTTAAAAGTCACCTTTTTAGGAGGTAGTGTACTAACAACCGTTCTATAAAAATGCAGGCACATCAGAGTTTATGGCACCAGAATTCTTCACTGGCAATTATAACGAGTTTTTCTATAGAAAAGGGGCAATTGTAACGAGTTGGTCGACATATATCCGTTTGGTATATGCATGCCCAAAATGAAAAGTGAACCTCTGACCTAAGATTTTCTTTGTCTTCCTACCAATTCTTTTTATGTTGCTCGACTTCATGGATAGAAAATGATGGAGAATATTTGGAGCTTGCTAAATGCTTGGAACAACACCTCTCCAAACCATCTTTGCTACAGATGCCATGGGGATTCCTGCAAGTGACTGGATCTATGTTTCTTTGCACTTCTCCATTTGTACATTTCTATGATTTGGGTAGCAACTTTTGATAGTTTCCTGTCAGGGAAAACAAACATGACTCCAAGAACGTCGAAGCTATTAATATGAGGTTTTCGATGCTGAGATCGATGGGCTATCTTCCTTCTACTAGAGAGATGTTTTATTTTTGGTGATGTTTCATTTGAATGTGCTGGTCTAGAGTTTAAGTTGGAAGAAGCCCAAGTGTCACATAATTATGAAGACATATGGACTATCTCCAAAGTCTTGAGCTTATGAAGAGATGGACACACAATTTGAGCTTTGTTCTAGCAAATTTGGACCGATGTATGGTAATAGGACATATTTCCACTTACATAAGATAAAGAGAGGAAGTAAAAAAGGATAAGCCAAGGGCTAGCCTGAAATCCCCATAGGACTTGCAAGGTATTTGTCGTCGATCAACCTATCATTAATCCAACGACTGGTCACTTGAACAATGCCATTCACTCACAAGGAGCTTTGATTAAAAGTCTATGAATTAACATGCATAATACATATATATTTTGTAAAAAAATCATTGTATTGTATTATATAAAAGCGGCAAAGTAGTGTTCTTGCCATTGCTTTAGTAAAACATACATACGCAGTATGGTTATGAAGTTGAATGAATGCTCAATGGTTAGTTCAAGACTTTCAAGAAATTCATATTCTGTTATGTGTGTTTTTATTAGAATGTTAAAAGTTGGCCTACCTCAAGTTGCCATACTATGGACAGAGGGATTTATGGCCACCCCATTGTTGGAATACTAGTAGTTAGCCATTTTTGGTATAACTATAAACCGTAATCTAGAGCTTCTAATTTCTCTATTTTTACATGTTCTCTAAAAACATATAACTTACATGGCACAATTTTTATGCCACTTGTAAGTTGTAATGCCACATGATTTGGTGATTTATGAAAGGACGATGGTGACAGGGAAGAGGGCGGACACCGAGCCAACGGAGGATGTGACTATGGTAGGGTGGGCTGAAGGTGTAGGAGGTTACAACTGCTATGGTAGGGTATGAGGGTGGAGAGTAAGGTGATTTGTGCAGGACTCCTCCTTGATGGTCCATGGGGAAGTACGATGTGCAGGATCTGATATTAAAGGAGAAGGATCCATCAAGAAATGTCACGCTATGAAGAAAACCGAGCGGGATGGGAGGGTCCAGCAGAAAAATTGAAGGGTGCGTCATGAGGTGGGATTTTGTGTTGAGACCGCGTGTTGGAGATAACATGGCGGATATTTTGTAAAACCACATTTCTTCCTCACATATGGTCTAGATTTGAGGGAGTACGAACTGCCCAGACCGTTGAATTTACGGAGCTTACTAGGCACTGGTTTGATGTCCGAACATGTCCATGCATACGAAGAAGAAATGAGTTTCGACTTTTAAGATGATCTTAATTATTTGTTTGATTTGTTTATATGCATTGTGGCCCGTAGCAACGCATGGGCATCCTACTAGTTATTTAATAGGGTTCGACTCCACGTTATGTTTTTTTGGGGGAACCACATTATTTCTCTATACCATGGATATCAACCATGCATATCTCGTAAAAATTCAAAGTTGTGTGAGCTGCGTACACATTTCTTTCGATTAATCTCAACCATGCATATCTTGTAACTTTGCAACGTTAAATCCTTACCGTTACTTTTTCTATCATTTTAAGTATATAATAGATAGAAGATTTCTTGATATAAGGTAAAAGGGATAGCACTCACACTAGCACCCAAATTGCATAAGTCATGATAAAAATGATCTTCTATTTTGACCGAGACAACAAGCAAGCCAACTACGTGTCTATGTTTATCTTTTTCATCGGGTTTAACAATTCTAGCACCTTCACCACACAAGTAAATGACATGCTGATACGTCTCCAACGTATCTATAATTTTTGATTGTTCCATGATATCATATTATCTGTTTTGATGTTTTATATGCATTAATATGTTATATTATATTATTTTGGGGACTAACCTATTAATCTAGAGCCTAGTGCCAGTTTTTGTTTTCCCTTGTTTTTGAGTATTACAGATATGGAATATTAAACGGAGTCCAAACGGAATAAAATCTTCGCGATAACGTTTTTGGGAACAAAAGAGACCTATCAGGCTTGGAGTGCAAGGCAAGGCACTTGCTAGGAAGTCACAAGCTAGGGGGCGCGGCCACCCCCCTGGCCGTGCCTGGCAGGCTTGTGAATCCCTGGCAGGAGTCCTAGACCTATTCTTCATCCTATAAATACCCAAATATTCTCCCAATACCAAAAAGAGCAACGCAAACACTTTTCTGCCACCAGAAGCCTCCATTCTCGAGAGATCCAATCTTGGAGCCTTTTCCGGTAATCTGCTGGAGGGGGATTCAATCACGGAGGGCACCTACATCAACTCCAATGCCCCTCGATGACACGTGAGTAGTCCACCATAGACCTACGGGTCCATAGCTAGTAGCTAGATGTCTTCTTCTCTCTCTTTGTGCTTCAATACCATGTTCTTCATGATCTTCATGGAGATCTATCCGATTTAATACTCTTTTGCGGTGTGTTTGTCGAGATCCGATGAATTGTGGGTTTATGTTTAGATTATCCATGAATATTATTTGAGTCTTTTCTGAATTCTTATATGCATGATTTCATATATTTGCAAGTCTCTTCGAGTTATTGGTTTGGTTTGTCCAACTAGATTGGTAATTCTTGCAATGGGAGAAGTGCTTAGTTTTGGGTTCAATCTTGCGGTGTCCTCACCCAGTGACATAGTAGGGGTAGCGAGGCACGTATTGTATTGTTGCCATAAAGGATAAAAAGATAGGGTTTTCATCATATTGCTTGAGTTTATCCCTCTACATCGTGTCATCTTACCTAATGCGTTACTCTGTTCTTCATAAACTTAATACTCTAGATGCAGGCATGAGTCGGTCGATGTGTGGAGTAATAGTAGTAGATGCAGAATTGTTTCGGTCTACTTGACACGGACGTGATGCCTATATGCATAATCATTACCTTGGATATCTTCATAATTATTCGCTTTTCTATCAATTGCTCGACAGTAATTTGTTCACCCACCGTGATATTTTCCTTCAAGAGAGAACCCTCTAGTGAAACCTATGGCCCCCGGGTCTACTTTTTGTATTATATTTTCATATCTATAAACCAAAAATACCTTGCTGCAATTTATTTACTTTTTACTTTTCGCAATCTTTTGCATCTATCTCTTTCAGATCTAATCCTTGCAAATAACCATGAAGGGATTGACAACCTGTTTATAGCATTGGGTGCAAGAGTTTGATTGTTTGTGTAGGTGCATCCATTGGTGACTTGCTTGTTCCTCATACTGGATTCATACCTTGGTTCTAATCAATTGAGGGAAATACTTATCTACTTTGCTGCATCACCCTTTCCTCTTTAAGGGAAAACCAACGCATGCTCAAGAGGTAGCAAGAAGGATTTCTGGCGCCGTTGCCGGGGAGGATACACATCAAGCCCACCAAGTACCCATTGTTGGAAATATGCCCTAGAGGAAATAATAAAGTGGTTATTATTATATTTCCTTGTTCATGATAATTGTCTATTGTTCATGCTATAATTTTATTAACTGGAAACCGTAATACATGTGTGAATACATAGACCACACCATGTCCCTAGTGAGCCTCTAGTTGATTAGCTCGTTGATCAATAGATGGTCATGGTTTCCTAAGCATGGACATTGGATGTCGTTGATAACGGGATCACATCATTAGGAGAATGATGTGATGGACAAGACCCAATCCTAAGCATAGCACAAGATCGTGTAGTTCGTCTGCTAGAGCTTTTCTAATGTGAAGTATCATTTTCTTAGACCATGAGATTGTGCAACTCCCGGATGGCGTAGGAATACTTTGGGTGTATCAAACATCACAACGTATCTGGGTGACTACATAAATTGCTTTTCAACCTTCTCAAGGACCGCCTTTGTCGAATCCGATCCAAGTAAAGTAGGAGAAACCGACACCCGCCAGCCATCTTTGTGCAACGAAGTTACACGTCAGTCGATGGAACCAGTCTCTCGTAAGCATACGAGTAAGGTTGGTCCGGACCAATTCATCCCACAATACCGCTGAACCAAAACACGACCAATGGAGGAAGCAATATAAGAATCAACACCCACAAACTCCTTCGTTTTCTACTCGTGATCTTATCTACACATAGTTCTAGCTCTGATACCATTGTTAGGGAATGTTGCATGGGAAATAAAAAATTTCCTACGCACACGCAAGATGCAACCATGGTGATGAGCATCTACAAGGGGAAGAGTGGATCTACACACCCTTGTAGATTGCTAAGAGGGAAGCATTAAGAAACGCGGTTGATGTAGTCGAACGTCTTCACGATCCAAATCTCCGAGCATCCCGCAATCCAACCACGACCCGTCCCGATCTAGCACCGAACGGACGACACCTCCGCATTCAGCACACGCACAGTTCGATGATGATATCCACCTTCTTGATCCAGAAAGATAGAGTGGAGAGGTAGATGAGTTCTCCAGCAGTGCGACGACATGGCGGCGATGGTGGTGGAACTATTCCAGCAGGGCTTCGCCTAAGCACCTCTGAAACGATCTAGAGGAGAAACTACGATCTAGAGGAGAGGGTAGCATGTAGCTGATTTCAATTGTGAAAAAACCCCAATACCTCTAGTATATATAGGAGGAGGGAGGAAGGAGACTTGGCCCCCAAGGGGGCAAACCTTGGTTCGTCCGAAGTGGGAGGAGGAGGAGTCCTCCTCCAATCCTAGTAAGATTAGGACTCCTTCTCTCCCACTTGAAACCCTCTTTCTACCTTGGGTTTCTCCTCCTAGCCGCATGGGCCTCTTGTGGGGCTTCGGCCAGCCCACTAAGGGCTGGTATACCTCCTCCCACAGCCCATGTAGCCTCTTGGGTCGAAACACCCCTCCCGATGGTCCCCCAGTACCCTCCCGGCACTCCCGGTAGACTACCGATGAGCTCGAAACTTTTCCGGAGACCAAAACAGGACTTCCTATATATCACCTCATGGCATCCGGGATCTCATCCAGAACTCCGAACAACCTTCGGTCACCACCATACATAACTCTATACTACCGAAACGTCATCGAACCTTAAGTGTGCAGACCCGGCGGGTTTGAGAACTATGTAGACAAGACCGAGACACCTCTATGGTCCATAACCAATAGCGGGACCTGGATGACCATATTGATTCCTACATATTCTGTGAAGATCATTATCGGTTGAACCTCTATGTCAAGGATTCAGTTAATCCCGTACGATGTTCCCTTTGTTCTTCGGTATGTTACTTGCCTGAGCTTCGATCGTCGGTATCTCTATACCTCATTCAAACTCGTTACCGGCAAGTCTCTTTACTCATTCCACAATACAAGATCCCGTGGCTAACACTTTAGTCACATTGCTTGCAAGGCTTGTTATGATGTTGTATTACCGAGTGGGCCCTGAGATACCTCTCCGTCACACGAAGTAACAAATCCCAGTCTTGATCCATACCCACTCAACAGACACTCTTGGAGATACCTGTAGAGCACCTTTATAGTCACCTAGTTATGTTGCGACGTTTGATACACACAAGGCACTCTTCCAGTGTCAGTGAGTTGCATGATCTCATGGTAAGAGGAACAGATACTTGACATGTAGAAAAGCTATAGCATTAAACTGACACGATCATATGCTATGTTTATAGTTTGGGTCTTGTCCATCACATCATTCTCCCAATGATGTGATCCCGTTATCAAAAGACATCTCATGTCAATGGCTACGACACCTTGACCATCTTTGATCAATGAGCTAGTCTAATAGAGGCATACTAGGGACAAAGTGTTGTCTATGTATCCACACATGCAATGTGTTTCAATCAATACAATTATAACATGGATAATAAACAATTATCATGAACAAGGAAATATAATAATAACCATTTTATTATTGCCTCTAGGGCATATTTCCAACAATGCTTGTTTTGCCTTCCTATGCTAGTTGATTCTTGTTCCCATAAATTATTTGCTTACAAAATCCTTATGCATAGGAAGTGGGTTAGACTTAAATGTGCTTGTCATGAGATTCATGATGCTCTCTTGCATATTCCAATTACTATTTTTTGTGTGAGCATCATTAAAACCATCAAGCCTAGCTTGGGGCGTTAAACAATAGCGCTTGTTGGGAGGCAACCCAATTTTATTTTTTATGTTCTGTTTTTTGCTTCTGTTTTTGAGAGTTTCACACATTATTACCTCTTTAGTAAATGTGTTTTGCTGTTTTAATTAGTGTTTTAGCCAAGTAAGACCTTTGGTGATTGTTGATTTGATCTTGCTAAAAAACAGAAAGTTTTGTGCCTAGTCCAGGAATTATATAAATTTATTAGAGCGTAGAATGAGTACGAAATTTTTACAGAAGATTGATATACATATTTCCCTGATTGAATTTGTCAGAATTTTTGGAGTTACATAAGTATACTAAGTATTCAGATTGCTACAGACTGTTCTGTTTTTTGACAGATTCTATTTTTTCTTTGTGTTGTTTACCTATTTTGATGTATCTATGGGTTGTATCGGGGGGTATGAACCATGGAGAAGTTAGAATACAGTAGATATTACTGTTGGGGAACGTCGCATGGGAAACAAAAAATTTCCTACGCACACGCAAACCTATCCATGGTGATGAGCATCTACGAGAGGGAGAGTGGATCTACGTACCCTTGTAGATCGCTAAGCGGGAAGCGTTAAGAAACGCGGTTGGTGTAGTCGAACATCTTCACGATCCAAATCGCCGAGCATCCCGCGATCTCATCACGATCCGTCCCGCGATCCAATCACGATCCGTCCCGTGAACTCATCACGATCCGTCCCGCGAACTCATCACGATCCGTTCCGCAATCTCATCACGAATCGTCTCGCGATCTTGATCACGGTCCTTCCAATCTAGCGCCAAACGGACGGCACCTCCGCGTTCAGCACACGTGCAGCTTGATGACGATCTCCACCATCTTGATCCAGCAAGAGGAAGTGGAGAGGAGAGAGAGTTCACCAGCAGCGTGACGGCGCTCCGGTGATGGTGGTGGTGAAGCAATTCCGGCAGGGCTTCGCCTAAACGCTGCAGAAATCCGATCTAGATGAGCACCGGTGAAACGGGTAGCACGTGGCCGTAAAATCTGTGCAAAACCCCTCTATTCCACTAGTATATATAGGAGGAGAGGAGAGGAAGAGGGGCTGGCGTACAAGGCAGCCAACCAGCCTTGTGTGCCAAGGAGGAGAGGAATCCTACTTCTCCTCCAATCCTTGTTGGACTAGGATTGCTCCCTATTGACTGATTTTCCACTTTTTCCTTTAGCCTTTTCTTCTCCTGCGCCATGGGCCTTTTGTGGCTGTTCCACCAGCCCACTAAGGACTGGTTATTATTCTCCCACAGCCCATGGACCCTCTGGGTCGAAATACCCCTCCCGGAGGTCTCCCGGTACACTACCGGCACTCCCGGTACACTACCGATGAGCCCGAAACTTTTCCGGCGACCAAACTGGGACTTCCTATATATGAATCTTTACCTCCGGACCATTCCGGAGCTCCTCGTGATGTCCGGGATCTCATCCAGGACTCCGAACAACCTTCGTTCACCACCATACATAACTCTACACTACCGAAATGTCACCAAACCTTAAGTGTGCAGACCCTACGGGTTCGAGAACTATGTAGGCATGACCGAGACACCTCTACGGTCAATAACCAATGGCAGGACCTAGACGTCAACATTGGTTCCTACATATTCTACGAAGATCTTCATCGGTCGAACCTCTATGTCAAGGATTCAGTTAATCCCGTATAACGTTCCCTTTGTTCTTCGGTATGTTACTTGCCCGAGATTCGATCGTCGGTATCTCCATACCTAGTTCAACCTTGTTACTGGCAAGTCTCTTTACTCGTTCCGTAATACAAAATCCCGCAACTAACAATTAGTCACATTGCTTGCAAGGCTCATTGTGATGTTGTATTACCGAGTGGGCCCTGAGATACCTCTCCGTCACACAGAATAACAAATCCCAGTCTCGATCCATGCCAACTCAACAGACACCCTCGGAGACACCTGTGGAGCACCTTTATAGTCACCCAGTTACGTTGCGACGTTTGATACACACAAGGTACTCCTCTGATATATGTGAGTTGCATGATCTCATGGTCATAGGAACATATACTGGACATGCAGAAAACAGTAGCAATAAACTGACACGATCATATGCTACGTTTGTAGTTTGGGTCTTGTCCATCACATCATTCTCCTAATGATATGATCCCGTTATCAAATGACATCTCATGTCCATGGCTAGGAAACCTTTACCATCTTTTGATCAACGAGCTAGTCTACTAGAGGCATACTAGGGACATGGTGTTGTCTATGTATCCACACATGTATCTTAGTTTCCGATCAACACAATTATAGCATGTATAATAAACGATTATAATGAACGAGGAAATATGATAATAACTAAGTTATTATTGCCTCTAGGGCATATTTCCAACAATTACACCAAATAAATAAAGAGTGAGTTCACAACAGTACCTAAAGTAGTGATTTATTTTTCTTATACTAACGGATCTCATGAGTTTTCTTTTGAGTTTTGTGTTGTGAAGTTTTAAGGTTTTGGGTAAAAATTTGATGGACTATAGAATAAGGAGTGGCAAGAGCCTAAGATTGGGGATGCCCAAGGCACCCCCAAGACATATTCAAGGATGCCAAAGAGCCTAAGCTTGGGGATACCCAGAAGGCATCCCCTCCTTCGTCTTCAATCCATCAGTAAATTTACTTGAGGCTATATTTTTATTCACCACATGATATGTGTTTTGCTTGGAGCGTCTTGTATGATATGAGTCTTTGCTTTTTAGTTTGCCACAATCATCCTTGCTGCACACATCTTTTGAGAGAGACACTCATTCGTTGATACATCTCCAACGTATCTATAATTTATGAAGTATTCATGCCATGTTTACGATAATTCTTTATGATTTTGGTATGATTTTATTAGAACTAACCCGGACTAACGTTGTTTTCAGCAGAACTATCATAGTGTCATTTTTTGTGTAGAAATAAAAAGTTCTGAATGGGTTGGAAATTTAGTATGATTTTTTGTGGACCAAAAGAGGTCCCCGAAGCATTGCAGCTGGGAGAAGAGCCATGAGGAGGCGGCAAGCCTACCAGGCGCGGCCACCCCCTGGCCGCGCCTAGCAGGCTTGCCACCGCCTCGTGGCACCCCTTGACGTGAGATCGATGCCAAAAATTCCTATAAATATAGAAACCTCCGAAAAGAAACCTAGATCGGGAGTTCTGCCGCCGCAAGCCTCGAGAGCCACAAAAAACCAATTGGGAGCCCGTTCCGGCACCCTGTCGGAGGGGGAAACCATCACCGGAGGCCATCTTCATCATCCCAGCGGTCTCCATGACGAGGAGGGAGTAGTTCACCCTCGGGGCTGAGGGTATGTACCAGTAGCTATGTGTTTAATATCTCTCTCTCGTGTTCTTGAGATGGCACGATCTTGATGTACCACGAGCTTTATTGGTATAGATGAATCATATGGAGTTTTTCCCCCTCTATGTTCTTGTGATGAATTGAGTTTTCCTTTTGAAGTTGTCTAATCAGATTGAGCCTTTAAGGATTTGAGAATACTTGATGTATGTCTTGCAATGGGATATCCGTGGTGACAATGGGATGTTCTATTGATCCACTTGATGTATGTTTTGCTGATCAACTTGCGGGTTCCGTGACCTTGGGAATCTATGCACAGGGGTTGGCACACGTTTTTGTCTTGACTTTCCGGTAGAAACTTTGGGGCACTCTTTGAAGTTATTTGTGTTGGATTGAACATGATGAATCTGAAATTGTGTGATGCATATCATATAATCAAGCCCATGGGTACTCGTGGTGACATTGGAGTATCTAGGTGACATTAGGGTTTTGGTTGATGTGTGTCTTAAGGTGTTATTTTAGTACGAACTCTAGGGCTGTTTGTGACACTTATAGGGATAGCTCGTAAGATTGATTGGAAAAGATAACTTTGAGATGGTTTCGTACCCTACAATAATTTCTTCGTTGGTTCTCCGCTATTTGTGACTTTGGAGTGAACTCTTTGTCGCATGAGAGGTATTTACATATGATTCAACTATGTCATTATTGTTGAGAGAAATTGCACTAGTGAAAGTATGAACCCTATGACTTGTTTCCAAGCATTTATACAATGTTTTGCTCGCTTTTTACTATTTGTTACCTTGCTGTATTTATATTTTCAGATTACAAAAACCTATATCTACCATCCATATTATAGTTGTATCACCATCTCTTTGCCGAACTAGTGCACCTATACAATTTTCCATTGTATTGGGTGTGTTGGGGACACAAGAGATTTCTTGTATTCGATTGCAGGGTTGTTTGAGAGAGACCATCTTCATCCTACACCTCCCACCGATGATAAACCTTAGGTCATCCACTTGAGGGAAAATTGCCACTGTCCTACAAAACTCTCACTTGGAGGCCCAACACGAGTCTACAAGAAGAAGGTTGTGTAGTAGACATCAATCGTGAATTTATTAGAATACTCTATGTGCTTCACTTATATCTTTTGAGATAGGCAATTTTGTTCTAGTGCTTCACTTATATCTTTTTAGAGCACGGTGGTGTTTGGTTTTATAGAAATAATTGAACTCTCGTACCTCACTTATATTATTTTGGGAGTCCTTAAACAACATGGTAATTGGTTTAGGTTATGAATTTAGTCCTAATATGATAGGAATCCAAGAGGGATATAATAAAAACTTCCATATTAAGTGCACTGAGTATTATGAGAAGTTTGATTCCTTGCATAAAGTTTTGAGATATAAAAGATGGTAATGTTAAGAGTCATGTTAGGAAGTAACTGTGAATTGGTAAAAATACTTGTGTAAAGGTTTGTGATTCCCGTAGCATGCACGTATGGTGAACCGTTATGTAAGGAAGTCGGAGCATGATTTGTTTATTGATTGTCGACCTTTGTGTGAGCGTCGGGAGCGTGCGATGGTTTACTCCTACCAACCTCTCCCCTAGGGGCATGCGTCTAATACTTTGCTTCGATGAATAATAGACTTTTGCAATAAGTATGTGAGTTCTTTATGACTAATGTGAGTCCATGGATTATACGCACTCTCACCCTTCCACTTTTGCTAGCCTCTCTAGTACCGCACAACTTTCGCCGGTGCGATAAACCAACCTTCCTCAAAACATCCACCATACCTACCTATTATGGCATTTCCAAATCCATTCCGAGATATATTGACATGCAACTTCCACCGTTCCATTTATTATGACACGCACCATCATTTTCATATTGCTTTGCATGATCGTAAGATAGCTAGCATGATGTTTTCTTGGCTTGTCCGTTTTTTATGTCATTTGATATGCTAGATAATTGCACATCCCGGTACACCACCAGAGGCATTCATATAGAGTCATATTTTGTTCTATATATTGAGTTGTAACTCTTGAGTTGCAAGTAAATAAAAGTGTGATCACCATCATTATTAGAGCATTGTCCCATGCGCGGAAAAGATGAAGGAAGCTATGATTCCCTCACAAGTGGGGATGAGACTCCGGACTTTGTGAAAAATAAAAGAGGCTAGCGAAGCCCAAATAAAAAAAGAGGCCTTAGATGCCCACCAAAATAATAAAAAATGAGAGAAAGAGAGAAGGGACAATGCTACTATGTTTTTTTCCACACTTGTGCTTCAAATTAGCACCATGATCTTCATGATAGAGAGTCTCCTATTTTGTCACTTACATGTACTAGTGGGAATTTTTCATTATATAACTTGGCTTGTATATTCCAATGATGGGCTTCCTCAAATTGCCCTAGGTCTTCATGAGCAAGCAAGTTGGATGCACACCCACTTAGTTTCCTTTTGAGCTTTCATACACTTATAGCTCTAGTGCATCCATTGCATGGCAATCCCTACTCACTCACATTGATATCTATTAATGGGCATCTCCATAGCCCGTTTATATGCCTAGTTGATGTGAGACTATCTTCTCGTTTTCCTTCACAACATCCACCATATTCTATTCCACCTATAGTGCTATATCCATGGCTCACGCTCATGTATTGCGTGAGAGTTGAAAAAGTTTGAGAAAATAAAAGGTGTGAAACAATTGCTTGAATTGTCATCGGGGTTGTGCATGATATAAATACTTTGTGTGGGGAAGATGGAGCATAGCCAGACCATATGATATTGTAGGGATAACTTTCTTTTGCAATTATATTTTGAAGAGATACAATTGCTTTGCTAGTATGCTTGAAATATTATTGTTTTTATGTCAACATTAACCTTTTGTTTTGAGTCTTATGGATCTGAACATTCATGCCACAATAAAGAATATTACATGGATAAATATGTTAGGTAGCATTCCACATCAAAAATTATGTTTTTATCATTTACCTACTCAAGGCCGAGGAGGAATTAAGCTTGGGGATGCTGATACGTCTCCAATGTATCTAAATTTTTTGATTGTTCCATGCTATTATAGTATCTGTTTTGCATGTTTTACATGCATTAATATGATATTCTATATTATTTTTGGGACTAACCTATTAATCTAGAGCCTACTGTCCGTTTCTGTTTTTTCCTTGTTTTTGAGTATTCCAGATATGGAATATTAAACGGAGTCCAAACGGAATAAAATCTTCGTGATGATTTTCTCTGGAATAGAAGAGACCTACCAGGCTTGGAGTGCAAGGCAAGGCACTTGCCAGGAAGTCACAAGCGAGGGGCGCGACCACCCCCATGGCCACGCGTGGCAGGCTTGTGACTCCCTGCCAGGAGTCCTAGCCCTATTCTTCGTCAGGCTTAATACTCTAGATGCAGGCAGGAGTCGGTCGATGTGTGGAGTAATAGTAGTAGATGCAGAATCGTTTCGGTCTACTTGTCACGGATGTGATGCCTATATGCATAATCATTGCCTTGGATATCTTCATAATTATTCGCTTTTCTATCAATTGCTCGACAGTAATTTGTTCACCCATCGTGATATTTTCCTTCAAGAGAGAACCCTCTAGTGAAACCTATGGCCCCCGGGTCTACTTTCCATATTATATTTTCAGGTCTATAAACCAAAAATACCAAAAATACCTTGCGGCAATTTATTTACTTTTTTACTTTCCGTGATCTTTTACATCTATCTCTTTCAGATCTAATCCTTACAAATAACCGTGAAGGGATTGACAACCCCTTTATAGCGTTGGGTGCAAGAGTTTGATTGTTTGTATAGGTGCATCCACTGGTGACTTGTTTGTTCCTCCTACTGGATTGATACCTTGGTTCTCATCAATTGAGGGAAATACTTATCTACTTCGCTGCATCACCCTTTCCTCTTCAAGGGAAAACCAACGCACTCTCAAGAGGTAGCACATGCCCATCAATATTTTCTACCAAGAGATCTTTAACCATAGCAACACTAGGTTCTAATTTAATTTGTTTAGAGGGATTTGGTGTTCTAACATTACTTTTGCGAACCACAATACTTTAGCATGTTCCTTAACAGGGAAAGGTGGTTTCTCAATATAAACAGTAGGCACAACTGGATCAACATTGTAAACGATAGTTTATTCTTTAGCTATGACCGGTTCTTTAATTTCTTATTTAATAGAGGGGTGATATTTAAACCACTTTTCTTTAGGGAGTTCAACATGAGTAGCAAATGATTCACAAAAATAGGCTACTATATCAGAGTCAACTACATATTTAGTGCTAAACTTGTGAAAAGCATCGGTATTCATAAAATATTTAACACAATCAAATTCAAGCTTTATACCTGACTCATTACCTTCATCGACTTCCCAATCTTCAGAGTTGCATTTAATTCTTTCTAAGAGATCCTAAGAGGTGGAAGGCAACTTGGGCCACAAGGGCCCAAGTGGGAGGCGCCTCCTTGCTACTTCTCGAGCATGCGTTGGTTTCCCGTGAAGAGGAACGGTTTGATGCAGCAATGTAGATAAGTATTTCCCTCAGTTTTTGAGACCAAGGTATCAATCCAGTAGGAGATACAAGCGAGTCACCAATAGATGTACCTGCACAAAGAATCAAACTCTTGCACCCAACGCTATAAAGGGGTTGTCAATCCCTTCACGGTTACTTGTAAGGATGAGATCTAATAGAGATAGATATAATAGGATGCTTGAACGAAAAGTAAAACTAGAAGTAAAAATAATGCAGAAAGTATTTTTGGTATTTTTGGTTTTAGATCTGAAAGTATAATATGGAAAATAGACTCGGGGGCCATAGGTTTCACCAGATGGCTTCTCTCATGATGGCAAGTATTACGGTGGATGAACAAATTACTATCGAGCAATTGATAGAAAAGCAAATAATTATGAAGATATACAAGGCAATGATTATGCATATAGGCATCACATCCGTGACAAGTAGACCGAAACGATTCTGCATCTACTACTATTACTCCACACATCGACCGACTCCTGCCTCCATCTAGAGTATTAAGTTCATGAAGAACAGAGTAACGCATTAGGTAAGATGACATGATGTAGAGGGATAAACTCAAGCAATATGATGAAAACCCCATATTTTTACCCTTGATGGCAATAATACAATACGTGCCTCGCTACCCCTACTTTGTCACTGCGTGAGGACATCGCAAGATTGAACCCAAAACTAAGCACTCCTCCCATTGCAAGAATTACCAATCTAGTTGGCCAAACCAAACCAATAACTCGAAGAGACTTGCAAAGATATGAAATAATGCATATAAGAATTCAGGAAAGACTCAAATAATATTCATGGATAATCTGAACATAAACCAACAATTCATTGGATCTCGACAAACACACCGCAAAAGAGTATTACATCGGATAGATCTCCTTGAAGATCATGAAGAACATGGTATTGAGAAGCAAATAGAGATAAGAATCCATCTAGCTACTAGCTATGGACCCGTAGGTCTGTGGTGAACTACTCACGCATCATCAGAGGGGCAATGGAGTTGATGTAGATGCCTCCGTGATCGAATCCCCCTCCGACAGATTACCGGAAAAGGCTCCAAGATTGGATCTCTCGGGAACGGAGGCTTCTTGCGGCGGAAAAGTGTTTTATGGCTCGTTCTGATAATGATGGAATATTTCGGAATTTATAGGCCGGAAATTAGGGTTAGGGGAGCTGCCGTGCGCCCACAAGCCTGCCCGGCGCGACCTACCCCCCTGGCTGCGCCCCCAGGGCTTGTGGCCCCACGGTGGCTCCTCTGCCTTGGTTCTCAAGTCTCGTAGTTTCCTTTCGTTGCAGAAAAAATCATTTCGAAAGTTTTATTCCGTTTGGGCTCCGTTTAATATTCCTTATCGGCGAAACTCAAAAACAAGGGAAAATCAGAAACTCGCACTAGGCTCTAGATTAATAGGTTAGTCCCAAAAATAATATAAAATAGTGTATTAATGCATATAAAACATCCAAAACAGATAATATAATAGCATGGAACAATCAAAATTATAGATACGTTGGAGATGTATCACTCCCCTCCCTAAGGAAGAAGGCCAAATTGGGGTGGGGCAGGACTCCAACTCCTCCTCAATTGGCCAGCCAAGAGGGTGCTCTTTCCCTCCTTGGATGGCACCGTCCCTCTCCCCACAAACCTATATATACTTGAGGTATTGGCCCTATTCTAGACACAAGTTTTGGAGCCTCCTTTAGTCTTTCTAGATCTAGTTCTAGTTGGTCCTAGCTAACTAATTAGAGCTAGGTCTAGTTCCTCCAATCCTCATAACTAGAAGCCTAGTGTGATTCTAATCTCCTCCCTCTAATTCGCCAGTGAAGATAGCTCAGGACTGTGAAGCGCTGTCGGATCATGAAGACTTCACGCTTGCAACCAAGTAGAGAGGTTGTGCTTTTGGTCTTCAGTTCGAGGGATCATGTATCTATTGTTCGAGGGACTCCAAGCAGAACCCACATCGTCACGTTCTTGTCCCACTACAACTCGGTGACTGTAACGTCCATGATCCCAATCGTTATTGTATCTTCACAGTGTTCCTGGTTGATCGTAGGGCAAAAATATTTATTTTCTACTACGATTCCCAGCAAGTAGCACTTATCTTACTTTGGACATAAACCCGTAAATACTTTTACTTATGTCTCATACCGCAAAATGTTAAGAAAATACCAAATGATATTTGCATACCGCTCCATATCTTATTTGGTGTCATTCCAACATATTTGATGGCGCTCTTTTCAGTGTATAGCCACAGTCTCTAAAGAATCACATTAAAAATGGCTAATTGATTAATATCACCTTTGATCTTACCATGTCATACATAGTTTGATTACATCTACTCAAAGCATTTTTCCTTTAGTAATGTTCTGGATGTGCAAGCTATAAAACTCTTTTCACACATCATCATACATTCGCTAATCTTGTAACTTAAATATTCCTTTTTGCAGTCCAATTGTAGAAACATAATTTTATTGTTACAAATAATTTTTTACTTGATTCTGAAAACCTTTTGAAACATTTCTAAGGATCCCGATTTTATATCTCGGTAAATATAGATATCTACTTGAGTAATCCTTGAAGATAGTTAAATCCACTCATTGCAACAACAATTATTGGACCACACACATCAACATGCATGTTTCCAATTATTTTGGTTGCTCGTTCCTTTATGTCCCGTGAACGGTATTTTAGTTTACTTCACTATTTGGATGAAAGTTGCAAGTTTCAGATGATTAATAATTAGTTGACTTTGATATCCATCACCATGAAATTTCTCCATGCGGGTTTTTCTAATGTGACTAAATGCAGTGCCACATATTGGTATTCTTTTAGTTGTGCAACATTTAGTGTCGGTGATATGGATGCTCAGTTTTATCATCAATATTCATAGCACACATCCTATTCACAATAGGAGTATGACCTTTTTATCGTAACACTGAACAACTATTATTCTCCCATGAACAACCACCTTTGTAACTTTTATGCAATGGTCTAGAATGTACAAAACTCGAAAATGAATTATGGCAATAAATATAGAGGTAATATGGTGATGGTAAGTAATGTATCTTTTACAAAGTTCCATCAGATATTTTAACCTCATTTTGTTGGTCATTTAGGCCATAGTAGTTCTTGCATCGATTAACAAAATCATGCAATCCGGTCGATATCCTTGTGATCAAATTTTAATCACAATCACGAAGAATTTAGTGATCAACAACTTAACCAAGTTTATCAGCACCCCATAATTTGTATGACTTTCATACTTGAGTTGGACATTATAGTCTTCTTTCTTCCTTCCTTTTTTTACTTCTAGTAGTATTACTTTCCTAGAATGCTTGGAAACAAACACTTCTTTAGATATCACATATCTTGTAGCCTTTTTTTGTTTCTAGAAACAATTTCACTTCCAAGAATTTGACATGACTATCCTAAATATTTTGAAGTTCGGGTTTCTTTGAAGTAAGTAGATCATAATAGGATTCTAGCCTTTTGGATCGAAGGACGTGAGTCTCATCATCCGCGGCATCCACGGGAGAGTATTATAAGCATGCAATAGGACAAAATCCTTCTCGTCACTCTAGAGGACAATCCTCTCATTATGTTTACCAATCATAAAGATTCAACCACATAATAAAAATAGCTAGTCAATTTCAACAGGAAAGGTGGATCTATGAGCGATTATTCTACAACTATAATGTAAACTAAACATAGAAATTGTTCATAATTAATTACAATAGTGATTAAACATAACTAATTCATTATTATGCTCCCACTCAAACCAGTCTCTCTCATAATTGATTTTAAGTCATTGAAGACCTCGATCGTATTCACAACCATTGATGTGGACATAACTTATGATGTGAACTTCAATCGGTAGGCAAACTTTTTTCGATCATATCTCCATACAACTCATTTTCATATTTCAATGCTCTGTGCTTCGAGCACATAACAATTATGCTAGAACTTCGAGACAATCGAGTGTTTCTGTCATGAGGTCTGACCTTCACCCGTCTTAAACCTCATGATCCGTTCGCACTCATAAGGACATGACGTACCCTGAAAAGCTACGTATTATAGATGGTTGCTTGCACTGACAACTTCATATTTCAATGACATATCACCCTAATAATTGACTACTACACAACCAAAGGGTGCAATCAAAAATGGATAAGCCACTTTTGTTCAATGATCGATAGATGGACCGTGGACACCCATACCAATCCCTCCGAGTGCACGAATGACATTCTAGTGAACCTTTGGTTATCATGTGTTATTCCCTTTGCTTCGTGATACTTTACAAAACATGAGGTGAGATGTATCGATATCCTCTTGAGTCATTCCCATGCATACTATATCGGTCTCCTCGTTACCAGTTGTGATCTTCTTTCTCGTTGACATGTTTCGGCATCCCCATGACGTAGTTACATGTGTCTTGCCAGACGATCACAAGTGGAGAAATGGCAAGCCACAACTCTTGTTCATGGAGCGCCATTTCCCTCAAACGCCATCACTAATATTTTCAAATATTGCTGACGTTGGCTAAATTTACATGACATAGCTATTGACTCAGTGCTGGCGTTGCACATTAGGCCCACTAGACCCACGCGAGCACTAGTCCGTTTTAACTGTCCTCCCTAGTAAAAATACAATCTCACTCTCAATCTCGATCCCCCACCTCCGCCCACTCCTCCTCTCCACCCCCGGTGCCTCCCCGCCCGACATCGTCTAACGCTGCCCGTCACCGGCCACCACAAGCCCCTGAGCACCTCCTTTGTAAGTCTGGCGCCCTCCCTCTCTCCTTTCCTCTCTCTCTCTGCATAGCATTGTTAGGGTTAGGTTTAGGTTAGGTAATTAACTAAAATTCAGAATAAAACCGAGGGCATTTCATTCACTATTTTCAAATTCAGTTGTAGCACTTAACATTTCAGAATAAAACTTAGGATCCACTGATTTTCAGTTAATGGATAAGAGAGATATGGTTTTTCCGCTCAATTCAAATTGTATCCTAAGTACATTAATCCTGTGAGCACCCAATTCAGTCTTTCACTGATAGAAGAAAAAAATGCAGTATACAATTATAGCGTTACATATTTTTACATTTTGGGTCTCAAAATATGAACTTAATTAATGTGTTAAGGCATACTATGATGCTTCGCGATGTGTTTGAATGTTGTTCGAACTAACAAAGGTGATTTTATAGAAACAAAAAATCAGATATAAAAATGGTCGGATTCTTTTTCTAATTAGAGACAATGAATTAAGTCTCCTTCATCTTATCATAGGTGGTTAGACCAGAGAATAAAACATGGCTATTATGATTTGTAATCGCATATGAGCTAGGTATGATAGGGCCTCTCCTCTCTGAAGGAAGAAAGTTCCAGTTTTCTTCTTACACTCTGGGATGGTGTTGTATGTGTTGGCAATAGATGCTACCAAAATAATCAAATCAGGATGCTCTGTTATTTCCTTCGGTATTGTTTTAGTATGCCTGCATTGTTATTTCCTTCAGTCCAGTCCTTTAGAATGCATGCTCATCTATCTATCTATGTACTTTAGTAAACTTCACATCACTTTTAGGCAACCCACATGATTAATTCTTTATATCTGCTCATATGATTTTTTATTGTTTTGTAGTTGCATCCAAGGAGTACCACCTGGAGTAGCCACTGGCCCTCTAGCCACTTCGGAGGGTTTCCCGACGAGAAAGGCCAAGTGAACACCAACCACGTAAGGTTATAGGAAAACATGCATCAGCATTGCAAACACATCCATATATATGTGTGTGTGTGTGTGTATGTGATCAAGGTTGTCAGAATCACGATTCTGTTATGCGATTCTATGACTTTACGATCCAAAATCAACAGCTCTGATTCTATGATTTTACTTCATAGAATCTACAGTTCTACGATCCTGATGGTGAAGATTCTACGATTTGCGATCCTACCATCGGAGTTCCTATCCGATTCTGAATCACGATTCTGACAACCTTGTATATAACCATTAATTATTGATGATTTCAAACTCTTGCCAGGAATATGTACGACGTCCACCTTCTTTAACACCCATTGAGCAGCAGCCATGTGACGTGGACGTGCTCAATCTCGAGCTAGTCGGGTCACATAGGAGTACCGTCAAGCCCCTCGAGGAGTTGAATGACTCCCTGAAGAAGGATGGGGATAAGGTTATCGATGATAATGTTGTCGTCTATGACAAGATATTCAGTCTAGAACGTCAGAAGAACAATCTAAACCGCGAGATAGGTGAGCTAAAGAAGGACATGCAAGTCCTGAAGGCCGAGAGGACTCAACTGAAGACGGAGAAAGCCCATTACATCAGGGAGGGGGAGAGCCATAGCAATCAGCTTCGTGAGATGAAATCAATCCTTAGCAGGTAGTGTCGAGATAGTAAAGTTCAAAGTAAGAATGTGAAGTTAGTAGATTATAACTACTACGTATCTTTTGTGAAGGTGAAACATTTAGTTTGTGAACAAGTTAGTTCTACTGATCTTTTGTGAAGGTGAAACTTAGTGTATATGTTAATATTACTGCGGATATGGAATAAGTTTTAATTGCTCTGTATTTTTTTATTAGCTAAATATGACAATGTCAGCGTGCAACTTTGTCCAACGCCATAGGTATTCAAAATACTGTTGGTGTCGTCTCCAACGTCACCACTATTTTTTAACAGTGGCACCATATTGGTTGTGTCGGGTGTCCACACCAGCTAGACCATTTTTACCACGCCATAGCTGGGCTTTTCTGCACTAGTGGATGATGCATGTCGTCACAACCAGAAGGTCCTAAGAATATCTCACTATCATTGAAGGAGCCAATCCCACTCTTGAGTTATCTCGTTCCTTGTCAAACTTTTCGATGAACCCGTGAGTTGTCGCGATGATCATCTTGTTACATATGACGTTTGAGCAACCCCAAAGCCCATCGCGCAATAAGAAGAAACTATGATACTCTCATGATTTAAGGAACTAAATTATATGTTAACTCTCCTTATTATAACAATTGATTTGTGACGATAATATCTCAAAGTATAACAAATTAGTTTGGGTCGATTCAATATTATCATTGTTCCAACATCATATTCTTAAAATTGTTTTAGGACTATCGTTACACTTAACGATATCTTAAGATCTGGAAACATGACCACGAACAACACTTGAGCTAGTCTTGGAGGCGAGACTAGAAATCTGATTTTACCATTTATCATTCCACACATGCATATGAATTTTCCACTGAATCACATATTTCAGGTTCATAAAAGTTATAGCTTAGAATATAAACTCTTAATTATAAACATGAAAATACGATATTATTACATCTCCAGCATATTTCCAAAAAGACACCTCCTGCTTGATCTTGTCGATGATAACCATCAAAGGGACCGTCGTGTTGGGAAAGTCTCTTGAATTACGCTCGGACCAAACCTCCCAAGAGAAATGAGCATCATCAGGGAGGCAAGCGCCTTTGGAGAGCCGAGACGAATCTGAAAGTTACCCTTCCATCATTCTCTCACCGAAGCCCTCGTCACTCAAATAGAAGTGATGATGTGATACATACCAAGCCACGGAAGGATGTCATTTCAAATGCCCTACACTCTATGTTTTGACTGCATGCATGGATAGCAGGTTTCCTAATAGTGCCCAAACTCGTTTTCTCTTCCCCGTCCATGTTGTGTCTCTCTTGAACTTAATGTTTTGTACTCCATATTTTTAGGACCACGATAAATTCCAAACGGTCAGATTTTAAACATGTCATCTCGAACGTTTTTTTATGATAACTTTAGTTGACGCGAAATGGCTATTTTAGTTGTTAAAGCATGACAATTTTGTCAGAAATTGCTATGTTTGCCAACCTTGTTTGAACTAAAATTGCCATAAAAAAAACGTTTGAATTGCCAAGTTTAAAATCCGAACGTTTGGGGTTTATCGTTTCCGTTTTTATGACAATTAACTGGTAGGGGACTCACGGGAGCAGCTATGTTTGAAGAGAGGAAAAAATCCACTCCAACATACTGATATTTTGTTCTGCGGATCGAATCCAAACCACACAAATTTAACACCATTGCGTACGTATACGTGACCATAAAGCTGTGACTTTATTATTAAATTATTATTATTCCACTACTCACGCGTCCATCCCAGCGCAGGCAGATGCGCTTACACGGTAGTACGGTACACACGGTCGCCGCACCAGCCGGACGATCATCGAGTCTTCTCACGTAAACAAGAGTAAGCTAGGTGGGAGGAGGACACCGCAGACAGCAAGCAACGACGGTACAGTAGACATGGATGGATGGACGGACGGAGGATCGTCCGCGGCGGCCTGCGACGAGGCTAGCTAAAAGCTAGTTCTTGAGGAGGTAGTCGTCGAGGTCGTGGAAGGTCTTGGAGGCGGTCTCCTTGATGACGTCCGGCTCGGGCACCTCGTCGCTGGCCTTGTCGAAGTCCATGGTCCAGGTCACCACCGCGCCGGCGCCGTCGACGCCCTTGTCGGTCACCTGCACCGTCACCCTGAAGTTCTTGTAGAAGCTCACCAGCTCGCCGTCCACCACGCTGTACGACACCACCTTCTTCTCGTCGTCCGCCACCTCCACCTTCTCCTTGGCGAACGTCACCATCGGAACCCCTGAACAAATACACCCAGTGCTCACGTCACATGTGCACTACAAGCTTATATACGTGCGTCTGGATATGTGGATGAGTGGATCGTTTCACGGTGCACGTACCCTCGGTGTACTTGATGAGGCGGACGGTGCCGGCGGACTTGCCGTCGCCCTCCACGGTCTCGATGCTCTTGTACTGCTCGGGGAAGATCTTGGGGAACAGCTCCGTCGACTCGCGCATCGCTGTCCACAGCTTGTCCGCCGGCGACTTCACCTCCACCACCAGCTCGACCTTGGACGCCATCGATCGACCGGGATGCAAAGTTACAACGCGTTCAAACTTCAAAGATCTTTTCCAGCTGCTTGATCAGTGAAGTGCCTGTGGTGCTTGTGGTTTGTCCATGGCGAGAGCCTGCGACCTTATATAGCTGATCGAGCTGCTAGTGTTCTCCAGAGGGGATGGTACCTGCGGGTGCTACTTGCGCTGCCCATTGAAGAATTTCCGGCAAGATCCATCTACCCTTGACAGGCTGCAATTTATGGCGTCGGTGCTGAGGATCAATGTATATTCATGGGGGTGATAATTCAGAGCAAACGCACAACCGTCTGCATGTGAGACTGACTGTACAGGGGTGGAATTCTTGATCTGAAAATGTGGGCAATAACACTGGTCTGGTTTGCGGTTGGAACCAGGGTCCCCATAAATAAAGCCTGAAATGTTTGATGGATTGATCAATCAAGTCAGTGATCTTCCCACGAATCAAATCATCAAGGTGATACGAGCAGCGGTGAGAGTAGGCGATTAGTTAGCCTCTTAAACAGATTGCGAAATAACCTAAAATTTGTAGAAACAACAGGAGGCAATTATTTATTCCGGAAAAAGGGAGCACCTCAGCCTTTATACCGAGTGATGCCCATGGATATATGTATTATTTTAAACAACACAGTCATGTATTATTAATTATTGATAATGCCGAACGAATAAGCTTACTGAGAGAAAAATAAAAAAACTCGAGAAAATCCACATAGGGATGGGTCAACACATCATCCTCAAGCAGATGAAGGGTACAACGTCTTCAAGAAAAAATTGCCGCACACGTGTCAATGTTGGCTAGTCCAACCAGATGTCAGACCAAAGATATCTTCTATAAGGTATTGACGCGCGGGCGACGACACTCCGTGGTTAAGCCGAAAAGTTAGATCATTGGTTTGCACCCGATGAAAATGCACCCACCATGTCTATCACCATCTTCGTCGTCCATCACTTTACCACCACTCTACCAGCCTGCTCACATTGAACTGGCCGGCCAAAAGAGAAGCCGTCATAAGGAGACGCCATCACGTTGTTTCTGAATGTTGTCGCACCACCTTCTCGCCAATGGTTGTTGTGTGTGCCATGGCAGCACGAACATAGCAGCCATCCCACCCGTTACGTCACATAAATGCTCATAGCATATGATTGGACCAGATCTGGCCACAGTGGCGTCTGCCGACAACAGAGGGGATAGGAGGACCATGCTTCTCATAGTATTCTCGTGAGTCTGGGCCAATGCATGTCGCATCATGCTAGATCAGTGGACATGGCAAGCATTCTTCTGTCGTAACCAATCCACAATTGAATCTGCACACGTTCGGCCACCATATCCGACGCTAGAGATTCCCTTCAGGACACCTAGCAGGGGGCAACAGGTCGACGATCCACATGGCGCTTTCACTCGCTCGATGTGCATTTGTCGTTGTGTCGAGCACGGGCTCCAATGCCATTGCAATTTGCAACACCGCCATCAAATGTCACCATTGCGCCATCTAGTTGCGCCTGAAGGTTGCAGACCCGCCTGGACGCATATGTGAGCTGGAGATCTATCATAATCCATTCATGCCTCTACGGAACACCTTCGTGCAACATGCGCCCAACACAATCTCCAGACATGCTACATGAAGCCCAACGTTGGTTGTCAATCCAGCCATGCGGCTCCGAGCGCATGCTTTCCTTGCCACCAGAAAGCAACCCCTATGCTACACACTCTAGCCACCAACACAACCTCGAATGCATCAAATGAGTATATTTTAATGGAAATTATTGTGTTGTAGATGAGTTCATTTGAATCCTCTCAGTGAGATTATTCCTTGTCTAAAGAGGATTATGACATGACTGAAGAGGAGGACATTGCTTTGATCCTTATGATTCACTAGATAAGCAGATCAATCGTGGTGTTTCCATTTTCGGGCATGATTTGATTGAGAGGGACAGGAAATAGGCGCACACTAGATTGATGAAAAACTATTTTGGTTTATCTCTGGAGTATCTAGAGTGATATTTTTGCCGTCGGTTTAGGATGATTCTGAATTTGTTTCTTCACATTGCCAACTATGTCAAGTAACATGATCGGTCCTTTGAGCAGAGGAGGATTTTGACTAGAGATCTTGGACATAGCACCATCCAAAAGGTGACTTCCGCATTGCACACGATGGCATATGGTATTCGTGGAGATTTCATTGATGATAACTTGGCAATGGGAGAGAGCACTTCAATCTTTATGTCAACAAAATCTGCAAAGGAGGTGGTTGAAGTGTTTGGGTCAAAGTATTTGAGATCACCCAATGTTTAGGATACGACGAGGCTTTCAAAGATGAACAAAGCCCATGGATTTCCATATATGATTGGCTCCATTGATTTCATGCATTGGAATTGGAAGAACTACCCCGCAACATGGCATGGACCACTCAAAGGACATGAGAAGTACGCCACCATCATTCTTGTGATCGTGGCCGATTAGGAGACATGGATTTGATGTGCATATTTTGGGATGCCTAGATCTTACAATGACATCAATGTTCTCCTACGGTCACATCCTCTTTGTAAAGTTTGTCAATGGGGAATCATCGCTAGTGGAGTTGCAAGCAAATGGATGCACATACAACATGGGTTATTACCTTGCGGTGGGCTACTTTTGTGAAGCCAATTTAGAGCCCCCAAGATAAGAAAGTGCTATACCTCCATTATGCTCAAGCGGCCACTTGGAAAGATGTGGAGGGGGCCTTCTCGGATTTTGCAAGCCCAATTTGCTATTGTGTGAAGTCCGGATAGGTTTTGGGATCAAGAAATTCTTTGGTATATCATCACAATTTGTGTGATCATACACAATATGATCATTGAGAATGAGTGTGGGAAATATTTGAATTATACTTTCTATGAACCCATGGGACAACCAGCGCAGTCGCGTCGAAGGGAAGACCAAGTTCGAAGCTTTCTTGAGGTGTACCATGGCATTCGAGATTCTGATATGCACGGACATCTTCAAAAAGATCTCATCGGGAGTGATGGGCATGGCATGGGCACAAGACCACTAGTTTATATCTATGTTTCATGTCATGTATGATGAACTTTGTTGTTATGTGTGTTGAACAATTTATGTTGAATTTCATGTTGTGGATTGATGAATTTTACGTTATGTTTGTACTATTTGTGTTTTATTTGTTTTGGATTCATTTGGGATGAGTTCTATATTATTTGTTTGAGTACGTATGCAATTGCGGTGCCATTTAGGAGCACTGTTGGAGAACAAAAAAAATCTTGTGTAGTAAAACCCATTTTTTGAGTCGTAAACATGTTTTCCAATGCTTTTATAGGGTTGTTGTTGCAGATACTCTAAGGACTACATCTAATATAAAAAACATACACTATAATTTATTTATTTATTGGAAAATAATTGAGGATATATTAACATAATGTATATCAAGCACGTTGTAGTTATAAATGCCTAAAAAGCCTTTACGCCCCGCTTTATAGATAAAGCATCACAAGTCACCATACAACATCCGAACAACAAACGGAGGTCCACAAAAAGAATGGAAAAAATAAAAAGGTATGGTATAGGCTAGGGGCAACAACCAAGACAAGCCCTCATAAAAATCAACGAAAAGCCTTAAGGGGGATAAGTGATCATGAGATGCCCAGCCGCCACGTCATTGTGCTTCCTCGTCAATCTATCAATGGTCACCTTGTCCTGCCGCTTGCAGAGAGGCTTCCAAAGCTGCAAGAACCCACATAGTTTGTAAATCGGGCCCGTGTCCTTCGAAGGAAACATGTGTTCTATGACTAGATTATTTTGATCACATCAAAGATTCCAAGCCAAGGCTCCAAAGTTGATCCACATCAATCTATGAGTCTAGCCAGTGCAATTACCCGCCAACTGGTGCCATTCTGGGAAAGAGGTTGGGTACCAATTATTGCCCCAAACTTCCCAAAATCAACTCCACAAGAACTGGGCGGACACGCAATAGAAAAGAATATGGTTAAGGTCTTCCATCACATTACAGAGTGGTCATATCCCGTCTCTAGGTCCATTGCATTTTTGCACTTGGTATCCCGAAGGCAACCGTTCCCTCATGAGCTGCCACACGAAGATCTCGATCTTATGTGGGAGCTTCCCCTTCCAAAGGGCATTTAATTCCTCCCGACCTTCTCCCTCCGCAAGTCTATCGTATATAGATTTGGTAGAGAACATCCTGGAGGGGCTAGCCACCATGCGGTCTCATCCGGTGTCGTTGAGAGGATGACGCCCGCCACCAAGGAGGACGCCCCAAACCACTCAGCGACTTCTACCGACCCAGGGTCCTACGGAAGGTAAGGCGGCGTCCTTGGTCCTCCACGGTCATCGCCACCAAGATCTTTGGTTGTTCCGAGATGGCAAATAGTGTGGGGAACTGAACCCTGAGGGGGTCGATCTCGGCCCAGTAGTCCAACCAGAATAAGGTATACGCACCTCTATGAATTGCGACCGCTGCCCCCATGTGGAAGATTGGTTTGAAATATTGAATCGCTTGCCAGAACTGAGAGCCTCTAGTGGTGGTACAGCAGGAAAAGGATTGGCCCCTCAGGTATTTCACTCGAATCAAGTCAAGCCATAGGGCCCCGTCTGTTAGAATAAGTTGTATAGGGATAGAAAATTAGTTTAACTTGTAATGTTTCCCTGTCCCTTCTTCTATCTTATCTCTCTCTTGAACCGACTTCTCTGTAATTTATCGTGATCGATCTCTTCTCCTCATCTTGTAAGCCAAGGCATTTCTCCAATATGTAGCCATGTAACCCGATCAAAGGGTTCTACGCTTCCCATATCGTTGTACATGGTATCAGAGCCTCTTCCTCATTAGATCGAAAAAGATTGCATCTAGCTACCTTCCGCGGACGAGAAAATGTCCACCACCACCGCTACCATGACCCCCATCATCATGGGCGTGCTCACAACCACCTCATATTCCACCTTTGCCTCATCTTCCACCTCCACCAACATCTCCCTCGGACCGCCACCCCAAGAGAAGCTCATGATGGGCAAATTCCTACTATGGAAGGCCATTGTGCTGTTGGAAATAAGCCCTAGAGGCAATAATAGATGATTATTATTATATTTCCTTGTTCATGATAATCGTTTATTATCCATGCTATAAATGTATTGATTGGAAACACATTGCACATGTGGATACATAGACAACATTGTGTCCCTAGTATGCCTCTAGTAGACTATCTTGTTGATCAAAGATGGTCAAGGTTTCCTAGCCATAGACATGATATGCCATTTGATAACGGGATCACATCATTGGGAGAATGATGTGATGGACAAGACCCAAACTATAAACATAGCATATGACTGTGTCAGTTTATTGCTATAGTTTTTCTCCATGTCAACTATATGTTCCTATGTCCATGAGATCATGCAACTCACTAACACCGGAGGAGTACCTTGTGTGTATCAAATGTCACAACATAACTGGGTGACTATAAAGATGCTCTACGGGTATCTCCGAGGGTGTCTGTTGAGTGGGCATGGATCAAGATTGGGATTTGTTACTCCGTGTGACGGAGAGGTATCTTAAGGCCCACTCGGTAATACAACATCACAACAAGCCTTGCAAGAAATGTGACTAAAGTGTTAGACATGGGATATTGTATTACGGAATGAGTAAAGAGACTTGCTAGTAACGAGATGTGAACTAGGTATAGAGATACCGACGATCGAATCTCGGGCAAGTAACATACCAAAGAACAAAGGGAACAACATACGAGATTAATTGAATCCTTGACATAGAGGTTCAACCGATAAAGATCTTCGTAGAATATGTAGGAACCAATATGGGCATCTAGATCCCGCTACTGGTTATTGACCGTAGAGGTGTCTCGGTCTTGTCTACATAGTTCTCGAACCCGCAGGGTCTGCACGCTTAACGTTCGGTGACGTTTTGGTAGTATAGAGTTATGAGATCCCGGACATCACGAGGAGCTCCGGAATGGTCCGGAGGTGAAGATTGATATAAAGGAAGTCCCGTTTTAGTCATCGGATAAGTTTCGGGGTGCTTCGGTAGTGTATCGGGAGTGCCGGGAAGGTACTAGGGGACCATCGGGAGGTGCCTCTCGCCCCAAAGGGCCTCATGGGCTGTCGGAGGAGGAAAACCAGCCCCTAGTGGGCTGGCCGACCCCCCCTCCCCCCCCCACACACACACTAAGGCCCATCGGCTAGGGGTGGAAAAACCCAAGAGGAGGAAAGGGTTTCCAAGTGGGGGAGGAATCCTACTCCTAGAAGGATTGGAGTTGGATTCCTCAACCTCCCCACTTCGGCCACAACCTAGGAGGGACCCTAGGGGCGTCGTCCTACCTCCCCTTCCTCCTATTTTATACTGGAGGGGAGAGAGGGTAGCCGCACCAGAAAACCCTAAGCCACGGTGCAGCCCTCTTTCCCCGATAGATTGTTCCCTCTAGTTTTCGGCGATGCTTAGGCAAAGCCTTGTCGGGATAGTTCCACCATCATCGCCACCACGCCGTCGCGTTGTCGATGAACTCATCTACCTCTCTAGTCCCTCTTACTGGATCAACAAGGTGGAGATCGTCATCGAGCTGTACGTATGCTGAACGCGGAGGTGTCGTCCGTTTGGCGCTAGATAGGGACAAATCGTGATTGGATCGTGGGACGCTCGGCGATTTGGATCGCGACGATGTTTGACTACATCAACCGCATTTCTTAACGCTTCCCGCTTATCAATCTACAAGGGTATGTAGATCCAATCTCCCTCTCGTAGATGCTCATCACCATGGATAGATCTTGCGTGTGCGTAGGAAATTTTTTGTTTCACATGCAATGTTCCCCAACATGTGGTGCCCCAGATCAAGGGCACACAGATGGAGCACCACCTCGAGGCGCACAGATGGACACCATCGGCCACTCTCACCATTGTCCAGGATGGGAAAGAAGAGCAAGTCGCCAATTTCTCCCAACCCTTCTAGTATGCACGGTAGCAACAAATCCAACGATATTTGATGGGTTCGCTCTCCCATGCTATTCTTGCACAAGTCGTCATGCTTCATATGTCGACCGAGGTGTGGCAAGCCATCCACGCCATGTGCGCTGCTCAAAGTCAAGCTCAAGCTATCAATACTCGCATTGAGTTCACAAACCTGCAAAAAGGTAATATGACTATGGCTGAGTACCTTGAAAAGATTAAAAGTCTCACCGATGAAGTTGCTTGCACCGGCGCCCCACTATCTGATGCGGAAGTCACATAAAAAATTCTTGTCGTTTTTGACCTGGAGTACAATCCGGTCATGTCTGCACTCGTTGCTCGAGTGGAACATGTCATGGTTCAGGAGCTTTACAGCCAGCTCCAGAGCTTTGATGCCCGCCTCACCCTCCTTCACGGCACAAACCTTCGGCAATCGTCCACCAAGTCTGCCTCCCATGGCCGCGGCCATGGGCGTGGTCACTAGGGGCACAACCACGATGGTGGTCGCAGGTGTGGTGCCACTCAGGGCGACGGTGCTCGCTCTGGTGGTGGAGGCTATGGTGGTGGCTACGGCCACAACAGCAGTGGCTACGGCAACAACAACAGCAGCGATGGCTTCAACACCAACGAAAGTTGATGTGCCTCTTCTTCTCGTGCTTGACCTTGCTGCCAACTCTGCAATAAAGGCGGCGATGAAGTAATGGACTACTTGCATCGCTATGATGAGGACTACGTCCCCGATGCAAGCCATATTGATGCTGCTATGCGTGAACAAGGAGTATGGTGTTTGGTATGTTGATTCTGGTGCCACCGATCACGTCACAAGCTAACTCGAGCAAGTTTCTATAACAGCCCGGGACCGACGCCCCAGAAGATTCTCCTTTATTCCAGTGTTGTCGTGTGTTTCGTTTGGTTGTCGCATTCATCATCGCATCATTCGCATCATCTGCATGGCATCGCTACTCGTTTTCTAAAACTTGCATCCGTTCATAGCTATCGGTTCTCTCCATTCGTGTCGTTGACCGTTTCGAGACCAACCACACACGCACGCGCCCGCGGTATCGTTTAAAAAACTGTTTTTAAAGCACGCGAAAAATATTTCCGGATTGAGTCGAAAGTTCGCGTGCGGTCTTGTTTTACTGTAGGTGGACCGCATGCAAAATTTCGTCACATTCCGAGTTCGTTTGATACCCCAACGTTCAACTGTTGCATCACCTTCATCTCTTAATTATCGGACGTTTTTCGGTGTTTTAAAACCTCGTGTCACGGGCCGCAAACCTCCCTCTCATCTCCTCATAGTCCATCTACACAGCCACATGGCCCTGCTAGCCCCTCTTCACTTCCAGACCGTCGGATCGGGATCCACTGTCTAAATTTGCCTCAACCCCCCATTCTATTACCTACCTGCTATATATAGCAGATGAACCCTAGCTAGATCAGTCCAATCCTAGCCCTAGGGAGACAACTCCCACAATTCCCGAGCAGCACCGCCACCCTCCCGCCTCTCCTTGTTTTGCCAAAGCCATCCACACCCCAGCGTGTTGGGGAACGTTGCATGGGAAACAAAAAATTTCCTACGCGCACGCAAGATCTATCCATGGTGATGAGCATCTACGAGAGGGAGAGTAGATCTACATACCCTTGTAGATCGCTAAGCGGGAAGCGTTAAGAAACGCGGTTGGTGTAGTCGAACATCTTTGTGATCCAAATCGCCGAGCGTCCCGCGATCTCATCACGATCCGTGTCGCGATCCAATCACGATCCGTCCCGCGAACTCATCACGATCCGTCCCGCGATCTCATCACGATCCGTCTCGCGATCTTGATCACGACCCGTCTCGTGATCTTGATCACGGTCCTTCCGATCTAGCGCCGAACGGATGACACCTCCGCATTCAGCACACGTACAGCTCGATGATGATCTCCACCTTCTTGATCAAGCAAGAGGGAGTGGAGAGGTAGAAGATTTATCCGGCAGCATGACGGCGCTCCGGCGATGGTGGTGGAGCTATTCCAGCAGGCCTTCGCCTAAGCACTGCAGAAATCCGATCTAGAGGAGAAACTATGCACTGGAGTAACGGGCAGCACGTGGCTAAAAATCTGTGCCAAAACCCTAAAACCTCTAGTATATATAAGAGAAAGAGAGGAGGCTTGGCGCAAGGGCAAAGCCCACTAGGAGGCTTCGGCCGAAGCTAGGGAGGAGAGTCCTCCTCCTCCTCCAATCCTAGTAGGATTAGGACTCTTCCTTTTTTCTCTTTTTGCCTTTTTTCCACCTTTTCTCTTTGGGCTTTTCTTCCCTAACGCATGGGACTTGTGTGGGACTTCCACTAGCCCAAAAAAGGCTGGTATTTATTCTCCCACAGCCCATGAAGCCTCTTGGGTGGAAATACCCCTCCCAATGGTCTCCTGGTACACTACTGGCACTCCCGATACATTACCGATGAGCCCGAAACTTTTCCGGCGACCAAAATAGGACTTCCTATATATCAATCTTTACCTCCGGACCATTCCGGAGCTCCTCGTGACGTACGGGATCTCATCCGGGACTCTGAACAACCTTCAGTCACCACCATACATAACTCTATACTACCGAAACGTCATCGAACCTTAAGTGTGCATACCCTACGGGTTCGAGAACTATGTAGACATGACCAAGACACCTCTACGGTCAATAACCAATAGCGGGACCTGGATGCCCATATTGGTTCCTACATATTCTACGAAGATGTTTATCGGTCGAACCTCTATGTCAAGGATTCAGATAATCCCGTATGATATTCCCTTTGTTCTTTGGTATGTTACTTGCCCGAGATTCGATCGTCGGTATCTCCATACCTAGTTCAACCTATTTACCGGCAAGTCTCTTTACTCATTCTATAACACAAGATCCCGTGACTAACACTTAGCCACACTGCTTGCAAGGCTTGTTGTGATGTTGTATTACCGAGTGGGCCTTGAGATACCTCTCCGTCACACGGAGTAACAAATCCCAGTCTTGATCCATGCCAACCCAACAGACACCCTCGGAGATACCTGTAGAGAACCTTTATAGTCACCCAGTTATGTTGCGACGTTTGATACACACAAGGCACTCCTCCTGTGGAAGTGAGTTGCATGATCTCATTGTCATAGGAATATATACTTGACATGCAAAAAACAGTAGCAATAAACTGACACGATCATATGCTACATTTTTTGTTTGGGTCTTGTCCCTCACATCATTCTCCCAATGATGTGATCCCATTACCAAATGATATCTCATGTCCGTGACTAGGAAACCATAGCCATCTTTGATCAATGAGCTAGTTTCTTAGAGGCATACTAGGGACATGGTTTTGTCTATGTATCCACACATGCATCTAAGTCTCCGATCAATACAATCATAGTATGGATAATAAACGATTATCATAAACAAGTAAATATGATAATAACTAATTTATTATTGCCTCTAGGGCATATTTCCAATAGTCTCCCACTTGCACTAGAGTCAATAATATTGTTCACATCACCATGTGATTCGCATTGTTATGAATCTAATGTCCAATGAGTTCTGGGGTCGATCATGCTTTGCATGTGAGAGAAGTCTTTTAGTCAATGGGTCTGCGTCATTCAGATCCGTGTGTACTTTGGAAATCTCTATGTCATACTGTAGACACTGCTACAACACTCCACTTGGAGCTATTCCAAATGGCTGCTCCACTATACGTATCCGTATTGCTACTCAGAGTCATCCGGACTGGTGTTAAAGTTTGCATCGATGTAACCCTTTACGACGAACTCTTTATCACCTCCATAATTGAGAAATATTTCCTTAGTCTTCTAGTTACTAAGGATAATCCTGACTGCTGTCTAGTGATCCACTTCTGGATCACTTTTGTACCCCTTGACAGACTCATGGCAAGTCACACACCAGGTGCGGTACACAGCATGGCATAATATAGAGCCTATGGCTAAGGCATAGGGGACGAAGTTCGTCCTTTCTCTTTCCTCTACCATTGTCGAGCTTTGAGTCTCACTCAACTTCACACCTTACAAATCAGGCGAGAACTCTTTCTCTGACTGATCCATTTTGAACTCTTTCAAAATCTTGTCAAGGTATGTACTCATTGAAAGTCTCATCAAGCATCTTGATCTATCTCTATAGATCTTGATGCTCAACAATTAGGTAGCTTTATCCGGGTCTTCCTTTGAAAAACTCTTTCAACAACCTCATCAAGTTCTATCTTCCTCCCACTCAATTCTTTCGAGAGAAACTTTTCCTCGAGAAAGGACCCAGTTTCAGCAACAAACATTTTATGCTTGGATCTGAGATAGAAGGTTCACCCAACTGTTCTTAGGGTATTCTATGAAGATGCATTTGTCCGCTTTGGGTTTGAGCTCATTCGGTGAAAACATTTCCCTCACAAGCGTCGCAGCCCCAAACATTAAGAAATGACAGCTTGGGTTTCTATCAAACCCTAATTCACACGGTGTCATCTCAACGGATTTAGATGGTGCCCTATTTAAAGTGAATGTAGTTGTCTCTAATGCATAACCCCAAAATTATAGTGGCAAAACAATAAGAGAAATCATAGCAAGCACCATTTTCAATAGAGCACGACTATGACGTTCGAACACACCATCACACTATGGTGTTCCAGGTAGCGTGCGTTGTGAAACAACTTTCACATTGTCTAAAGTTGTATGCCAAACTCATAACTCAGATATTTACCTCCACGATCGTATCGCACACATTTTTATCTTCTTGTCACGATGATCTTAAACTTCACTCTGAATTTGCTTGAACCTTTCAAACGATTCAGACTTGTGTTTCATTAAGTAAATATACACTATATCTACTCAAATCATCAGTGAAGGTAAGAAAATAACGATATCCACCGCACGCTACAAGACTCATTGGATTGCATACATCAACATGTATCATTTCCAATAAATCACTTGCCCGCTCCATCCATCTGGAAACGGGGTCCTTAGTCATCTTGCCCAAGAGGCATGGTTCGCATATCTCAACCGATTTGAAATAGACTGAGTCCAAAGATCCATCAGCATGGAGTTTCTTCATGCGCTTTATACCAATATGACATTTAGCGGCAGTGCCACAAGTATGTGGTACTATCATTATTAACTTTGCATCTTTTTGGCATCAATGTTATGAACATGTGTATTACTACGATCAAGATTCAACAAACCATTCTCACTGGGTGCACGACCATTGAAGGTATTATTCATGTAAACAGAATAACCATTATTGTCTAACTTAAATGAATAACCGTGTTGCAATAAACACGATCTAATCACGTTCATGCTCAACGCAAAACACCAAATAACATTTATTTAGGTTTGTCACTAACCCCGAAGGTAGAGAGAGCGTGCGATGTTGATCACATCAACCTTGGAAACATTTCCAACACACATAATCACCTCACCCTTAGCTAGTTCTCCTTTTATTCCGTAGCTTTTATTTCGAGTTACTAACAATTAGCAACCGAACCGGTATCCAATACCCAAGTGCTACTAGGAGTACTCGCAAGGTACACATCATTAACACGTATACCAAATATACTTCTATCGATGTTGCCAGCCTTCTTATCTACCAAGTATCTAGGGTTGTTCCACTTCAGCGATCACTCTACTCATAATCAAAGCACTTAGTCTCAGGTTTGGGTTCAACTTTGGGTTGCTTCACTAGAGAAGCAATTGACTTGCTATCCATCAAGTTTCCCTCCTTGCTCTTGCCCTTCTCGACACTAGTGGTTTAATTAACCATCAACACTTGACGCTCCTTCTTGATTTCTACCTTCGCGGTGTCAAACATCGCGAATAGCTCAGCGATCATTATTTATATTCCTGGCATTTTATAGTTCATCACCAAATTCTAGTAGCTTTAGTGACAGTGACTTGGAGAACTATATCAATCACTATCTTATCTGGAAGATCAAATCCCACTCGATTCAAGTGACTGTAGCACCCACACAATCTGAGCACATGCTAAACGATTGAGCTATTCTCCTTCATCTTGCAGGCAAAGAATCTTGTTGGATATGTCATATCTTGCAACACGGGCATGAGCCTGAGATCCTAATTTCAGCTCTTAGAACATCTCATATGTTCCGTGACATTCAAAACGTTTCGGAGCCTCAATTCTAAGCCGTAATGCATGATGCACTAAACTATCAAGTAGTCATCAGAACGTGCCTATCAGATGTTCACAACATCTACACACGACGCTAGAGGGGTTGGCGCACCGAGCGGTGCATTAAGGACATAAGCCATCTATGCAGCAACGAGGACAATCCTCGGATCACGGAGCCAGTCCGCAATATTGCTACCATCATCTTTCAACTCTATTTCTCTAGGAACATATAAAAATTCAAGGGAGCTACAGCATGAGCTAGTAATCTACAACACAGTTTGCAAAGACACTACTGACTATGTTCATGATAATGAGTTCAGTTAATCATATTACTTAAGAACACCCACTCAAATTGACATCCCTCCGTTCATTCAAGTGATACATGATCCAAATTCACCAACTCAAGTCCGATCATCACGTGAGTTGAGGTGGTTTCAATGATGAACATCATCATGTTGATCATATCTGCTATATGACTCATTTCGACCTTTCGGTCTCTTGTGTTCGGAGGCCATGTCTGTACATGCTAGGCTCGTCAAGTTTAACCCGAGTGTTCTGCATGTGCAACATTGGCTTGCACCCGTTGTATGTGAACGTAGAGTCTATCACACCCGATCATCACGTGGTGTCTCAACACGACGAACTTTCGCAACGGTGCACACTCGGGGAGAACACAATTCATCTTGAAATTTTAGTGAGGGATCACCTTATAATGATAGCGTCGTCCTAAGCAAAACAATGTGCATAAAAGGATTAACATCACATGCAAATCATAAGTGACATGATATGGCCATGAACTTGTGCTTTTGATCTCCATCTTGAAAGCATCGACATGATCTCCATCGTCACCGGCATGACACTATGATCTCCATCATCTTGATCTCCATCAACTTGTTGCCATCGGGGTTGTCACGCCCACCATGCTTCTACTACTATTGCTACCATTTAGCGATAAAGTTAAGCATTACATAGCGCTTAATGATTGACACCCAGGTCATACAATAATTAAAGATAACCCTATGGCTCCTGTCGGTTGCCGTACTCATCGACATGCAAGTCGTGATATTCTATACAACGCATGATCATCTCATACATCACATATATCACATCATGTAATTGGCCATATCACATCACAACATACCCTGCAAAAACAAGTTAGACGTCCTCTAATTGTTGTTGCATGTTTTACGTGGCTGCTACGGGTATCTAGCAAGAACAATTCTCATCTATGCAAAAACCAAAACGGTGATACATTAGTTGCTTTTCAACCTTCTCAAGGACCGCCTTTTTCGGATCCGATCCAACTAAAGTGAGAGAAACTGGCACCCGCAAGCCATCTATGCAACAAGTTGCGGTTGAGGGAACCGGTCTCTCGTAAGCGTACTGAGTAATGTTGGTCCGGGCCGCTTCATCTCACAATACCGCTGAAGAGGAAGGAATCTAAGTATCAACACCCACAAACTCTTTGTGTTCTACTCGAGATCTCATCTACACATAGACCTAGCTCATGATGCCATTGTTGGGGAACGTTGCATGGGAAACAAAAAATTTCCTATGCGCACGCAAGATCTATCCATGGTGATGAGCATCTACGAGACGGAGAGTGGATCTACATACCCTTGTAGATCGCTAAGCAGGAAGCGTTAAGAAACGCGGTTGGTGTAGTCGAACGTCTTCGCGATCCAAATCGCCGAGCGTCCCGCGATCTCATCACGATCCGTTCCACGATCCAATCACGATCCGTCCCGCGAACTCATCACGATCCGTCCCGTGATCTCATCGCGATCTGTCTCGCGATCTTGATCACGATCCGTCTCGCGATCTTGATCACGGTCCTTCCGATCTAGCGCCGAACGGACGGCACCTCCGTGTTCAGCACACGTACAGCTCGATGACGATCTCCGCCTTCTTGATCCAGCAAGAGGGATCGGAGAGGTAGAAGAGTTCTCCGGCAGCGTGACGGCGCTCCGGCAATGGTGGTGGAGCTATTCCGGTGGGGCTTCGCCTAAGCACTGCAGAAATCCGATCTAGAGGAGAAACTATGCACTGGAGGAACGGGCAGCACGTGGCTAAAAATCTGTGCCAAAACCCTAAAACTTCTAGTATATATAAGAGGAAGAGAGGAGGCTTGGCGCAAGGGCAAAGCCCACTAGGAGACTTTGGCCGAAGCTAGGGAGGAGAGTCCTCCTCCTCCTCCAATCCTAGTAGGATTAGGACTCTTCCTTTTTTGCCTTTTTCCACCTTTTCTCTTTGGGCTTTTCTTCCCTAACCGCATGGGCCATGTGTGGGACTTCCACGAGCCCACAAAAGGCTGGTATTTATTATCCCACAGCCCATGAAGCCTCTTGGGTCGAAATAGCCCTCCCGATGGTCTCCTGGGACACTACCGACACTCCCTGTACATTACCGATGAGCCCGAAACTTTTCCGGCGACCAAAATAGGACTTCCTATATATCAATCTTTACCTCTGGACCATTCTGGAGCTCCTCGTGACGTCCGGGATCTCATCCGGGACTCTGAACAACCTTCGGTCACCACCATACATAACATCTATACTACCGAAACATCACCAAACCTTAAGTGTGCAGACCCTGCGGGTTCGAGAACTATGTAGACATGACCGAGACACCTCTAAGGTCAATAACCAGTAGCGGGACCTAGATGCCCATATTGGTTCCTGCATATTCTACGAAGATCTTTATCGGTCGAACCTCTATGTCAAGGATTCAGATAATCCCGTATGATGTTCCCTTTGTTCTTCGGTATGTTACTTGCCCAAGATTCGGTCGTCGGTATCTCCATACCTAGTTCAACCTCGTTACCGACAAGTCTCTTTACTCGTTCCATAACACAAGATCCCATGACTAACACTTAGCCACATTGCTTGCAAGGCTTGTTGTGATGTTGTATTACCGAGTGGGCCCTAAGATACCTCTCCGTCACACGGAGTAACAAATCCCAGTCTTGATCCATGCCAACCCAACAGACACCCTCGGAGATACCTATAGAGCACCTTTATAGTCACCCAGTTACGTTGCAATGTTTGATACACACAAGGCACTCCTTCGGTGTCAATGAGTTGCATGATCTCATGGTCATCGGAACATATACTTGACATGCAGAAAACAGTAGCAATAAACTGACACGGTCATATGCTACGTTTGTAGTTGGGTCTTGTCCCTCACATCATTCTCCCAATGATGTGATCCCGTTACCAAATGACATCTCATGTCCATGATTAGGAAACCATAGCCATCTTTGGTCAACGAGCTAGTTTATTAGAGGCATACTAGGGACATGGTTTTTTCTATGTATCCACACATGCATCTAAGTCTCCGATCAATACAATTATAGCATGGATAATAAACGGTTATCATGAACAAGGAAATATGATAATAACTAATTTATTATTGCCTCTAGGGCATATTTCCAACACAGCGCTGATCTAGACCGCCAGATCCCAGATCAAACGGCCCAGAGAGCCTCCCCGCAGCCTCCTAGATCCCCCGCTCGTGCCCCATTCCAGATCGAGAGGAGCTCGATCTCGAGCTCTCTCTCTCTCTCTCTTGTCCAGTGCCGTCCCCGCTTCGACCTGGTCACCACCTCGCCGGACCAGGCGCCGCTGGTGACCAGAGGGGATCTCCGCCTAGGCCAGTGCCTTGCCTCCCCGCCCGTTTTGTTTTCTCTCCGTAACCTCTCTATGTCCCTTCGAACCAGGAGCTCCTCATCCATGGCCGCTGCCTTGAGGTCCCTCCGCATCGGATCCGGTCTCCATTCGCCGGAGAACACTGCCCCGTGCCCAGATCCATCCGTTCTGCCCCCGATCTGCGACCCTCGGAGCTCCAAGCCACCGTTGTTGCCGCCTCCTTGCGTCGCCATGACCTCCTGGTCCTTTGGTTCGAGCGAGAGCACACTGGACCCGTTGACCGACCGCAAGCCTCCCTGTCGTGCGCTAGGTGGGTGACGCGCGGGCCATCAGTCAAGGCCCATGAGCCCCTCTGCGCAAGGCCCAACCAGCTCCACCGCATGGGCCAAGGCCCACTATGGTGAGCCCCCGAGCCCACCGCCCTGCATATTAAGTTGCGCCCTGGGCGCTCGGTAGCTATATTGCGCCCCTTTTTCTAAAACTGTTGGGCAAGCGAGATTCGGCCCAAGGCATATTTTTTCTGTCCCGCGAATTTGTCTAATTTCCAGGATTTTCATAATTACAGAAAAACCCCTAATCTTCATGCATTTAATAACTCACCAATCGGGCGTCGTATGTAAAAACTTTATATATGTAAGGTGACTAGAATTTCGCGTATATTCACAATATCCAATTCTCACATGTGTTTAAAATGATTAAGTTGCTGTTTTCATGCAATTTTCATAAATGCCATGTTAAAATGATTTATTTAATAACTACAAAACGGTGGCTCCGATAAAAATGTTCCGCATGTGTAACTTGACTAGATAGGTGCGCAGAATCACATGGTGACATTTATTTTGCCGTTTAGAAAATCTAAAATGTGGTTAGTTCAGATCTGGACCAAATTCATATTATGCTTATGGGGATGTTTCGGGAATGCTATATGTTGCTTCCGGCCCCCATTTAAATTGCCTAGATAATAGAGTTATTCATGCTTCATCTCTTGCCATGTCTAATAACATTTAACATTGATGTGTACCTAAACGGGAATGAACTAAGTAATTCAAACATGGAGTTTCATCAATATGCAACTCGTTGCATATTGAACTTCACTTAATGTGTAGTTGTTGTTTGTTGTTCTTGCCATGCCATGCCTTGCATAATTAAATGGACATGCATCATATTGGTTTGTGCATCATGTCATGCATATGTTTTGGTGTACCGTGTGTTGATTATTGTTTCCGGATTGCTTCTTCTCGATGGAGTTCTGAAAGCGTTCGGAGTGTGAGGATTCGTTTGACTACGTTGGCTCGTCTTCTTCATGGACTCATTCTTATTCCAAGCGGGATCTCAGGCAAGATGACACATTTTCTTGGATACCACTACTATCATTTCTATGCTAGTTGTCCCGCTTTTATCGTTATGTATCGCTACGTACCACTTGTTTGTCAAGCCTCACAACATTGCCATGAAAAGCCTCTAACCCTCCACCTGTTGGGGAACATCGCATGGGAAACAAAAAATTTCCTACGCACACGCAACCCTATCCATGGTGATGAGCATCTATGAGAGGGAGAGTGGATCTACGTACCCTAGTAGATCGCTAAGCGGGAAGCGTTAAGAAACGCGGTTGGTATAGTCGAACTTCTTCGCGATCCAAATCGCCGAGCGTCCCGTGATCTCATCACGATCCGTCCCACGATCTGATCACGATCCGTCCTGTGAACTCATCACGATTCGTCCCACGATCTTGTCACGATCCGTCCTACGATCTCATCACAATCTGTCACGCGATCTCATCACGAATCGTCTCGTGGCCTTGATCACGGTCCTTCCGATCTAGTACCGAACGGACGGCACCTCCGCGTTCAGCACACGTGTAGATTGATTACGATCTCCGCCGTCTTGATCCAGCAAGAGGAGGTGGAGAGGAGAGAGAGTTCACCGGCAGCGTGACGGTGCTCCGGTGATGGTGGTGGTGGAGCAATTCCGGCAGGGCTTCGCCTAAGCACTGCGGAAAACCAATCTAGAGGAGCACCGATGGAACGGGTAGCACGTGGCTGCAATTGTAAGCCAAACCCTAGCTATTCCACTACTATATATAGGAGGAGAGGAGAGGAGAGGCAGCCAAGGCCTTTGGTTCAGCCGAAATAGGAGGTGGGAAGCAATCCTACTTCACCTCCAATCCTAGTTGGAGTAGGATTGCCTCCTATTGGCTGATTTTTCACCTTTTCCTTAGCCTTTTTCTCTCCCTGCACCATGGGCCTTTTGTGGCTGATTTACCACCCCACTAAGGGCTGGTTAATACTCTCCCACAGCCCATGGTCCCTCTAGGGTCGAAATACCCCTCCCGGAGGCCTCCCGGTACACTACCGGCACTCCCGGTACACTACCGATGAGCCCGAAACCTTTCCGGAAACCAAACAGGGACTTCCTATATATGAATCTTTACCTCCGGACCGTTCCGGAGCTCCTCGTGACGTCCGGGATCTCATCCAGGACTCCGAACAACCTTCGGTCACCACCATACATAACTCTACACTACCGAAACATCACCGAACCTTAAGTGTGCAGACCCTGCGGGTTCGAGAACTATGTAGACATGACCGAGACACCTCTATGGCCACTAACCAATGGCGGGACCTGGACGTCCACATTGGTTCCTACATATTCTACGAAGATCTTTATCGGTCGAACCTCTATGTCAAGGATTCAGTTAATCCCGTATAACGTTCCCTTTGTTCTTCGGTATGTTACTTGCCCAAGATTCGATCGTCGGTATCTCCATACCTAGTTCAACCTCGTCACCGGCAAGTCTCTTTACTCGTTCCGTAATACAAGATCCCGTAACTAACAATTAGTCACATTGCTTGCAAGGCTCATTGTGATGTTGTATTACCGAGTGGGCCCCGAGATACCTCTCCGTCACACGGAGTAACAAATCCCAGTCTCTATCCATGCCAACTCAACAGACACCCTCGGAGATACCTGTAGAGCACCTTTATAGTCACCCAGTTACGTTGCGACATTTGATACACACACGGCACTCCTCCGATATCCTTGAGTTGCATGATCTCATGGTCATAGGAACATATACTTGACATGCAGAAAACAATAGCAATAAACTGACACGATCATATGCTACGTTTGTAGTTTGGGTCTTGTCCATCACATCATTCTCCTAATGATGTGATCCCGTTATCAAATGACATCTCATGTCCATGGCTAGGAAACCTTAACCATCTTTTGATCAATGAGCTAGTCTATTAGAGGCATACTAGGGACATGGTTTTTTCTATGTATCCACACATGCATTTAAGTCTTCCATTAATACAATTATAGCATGGATAATAAACAATTATCATGAACAAGGAAATATGATAATAACTAATTTATTATTGCCTCTAGGGCATATTTCCAACAGTCTCCCACTTGCACTAGAGTCAATAATCTAGTTCACATCACCATGTGATTCGCATTGTTATGAATCTAACACCCAACAAGTATTGGGGCTCGATCATGCTTTGCATGTGAGAGAGGTCTTATAGTCAACGGGTCCGCGATATTCAGATCCGTGTGTACTTTGCAAATCTCTATGTCAAACCGTAAACACTGCTACCACACTCCACTTGGTACTACTTCCAAATGGCTGCTCCACTATACGTATCCAGATTTCTACTACTAGTCATCCGGATTGGTGCTAAAGCTTTCATCGACGTAACTCTTTACGATGAACCCTTTATCACCTCCATAATCGAGAAACATCTCCTCAGTCTTTTAGTTACTAAGGATAATCTTGACCGCTGTCCAGTGATCCTACTCCTGGATCACTTTCGTACCCCTTGACAGACTCATGGCAAGGCACACACAGGTGCGGTACACAGCATGGCATACTATACAGAGCCTATGGCTAAGGCATAGGGGACGACGTTCATCTTTTCTCTTTCTTCTGCCGTTGTCGAGCTTTGAGTCTTACTCAACTTCACACCTTTATAAATCAGGCGAGAACGCTTTCTCTGACTAATCCATTTTGAACTCTTTCAAAATCTTGTCAAGGTATGTATTTGTTGAAAGTCTCATCAAGCATCTTGATCTATCTCTATAGATTTTGATGCTCAACAATTAGGTAGCTTTATCCAGGTCTTCCTTTGAAAATCACTTTTCAAACAACCATTTATGCTTTCCAGAAATCCTACATTACTTCCAATCAACAATATGTCATCCACATATACTTATCAGAAATTCTATAGTGCTCCCACTCACTTTATTGTAAATACAAGTTTCTCGTAAACTTTGTATAAACATTAAAGCTGTGATCGCCTCATCAAAGCGTATATTCCAACTCCGAGATGCTTGCTTCAGTCCATAGAAGGGTCACTAAAGCTTGCACACCTTTTAGCATCCTTAGGACTGACAAAACCATCCGGTTGTATCACATACGACCTTTCCTCAAGTAAACTGTTAAGGAAACGATGTTTTGACATCCATCTGCCAGATTTCAGAATTGAAAATGCAGCAACTGCTAACATAATTCCAACATACTTTAGCATCTCTACGAGTGAGAAAGTCTCATTGCAGTCAACTGCTTGAACTTGTCACAAACATCTTTGCAACAAGTCGAGCTTTACAAATGGTGACAATTACCATCAGCGTCTGTCTTCATTCTAAAGATCCATTTGTACTCAACGACCCGCCGTCCAACGAGCAAGTCTACCAAACTCTATACTTGGTTTTCATACATGGATCCTATCTCGGATTTCATGGCCTCCAACCATTTGTCGGAATCCGGGCCCATCATCGCTTCTCCATAGCTTGTAGGTTCATCATTGTCCAGCAACATGATCTCCAAGACAGGGTTGTCGTACCGCTCAGGAGCAGTAGACATCCTTGTCGACCTACGAAGTTCGATAGTAACTTGATCCTGGAGCTTCATGATCATCATCATTAACTTCCTCTTCAACTAACGTAGGCTTCACAGAAACATCTTCCTGCGCTGCGCTACTCTCTGGTTGAACAAAGGTTTAACAACCTCATCAAGTTCTATCTTCCTCCCACTCAATTCTTTCGAGAGAAACTTTTCCTCGAGAAAGGATCCGTTTTAGTAACAAACACTTTGCACTTGGATCTGAGATAGAAGGTTCACCCAACTAATCTTAGGGTATTCTATGAAGATGCATTTGTCCGCCTTGGGTTCGACCTCATTAGGTGAAAACATTTTCCATACAAGTGTCGCATCCCCAAATATCAAGAAATGACAGCTTAGGTTTCTATCAAACTATAATTCACACGGTGTCATCTCAACGGATTTAGATGGTGCCCTATTTAAAGTGAATGTAGTTGTCTCTAATGCATAACCCCAAAATTATAGTAGTAAAACGATAAGAGACATCATAGCACGCACCATGTCCAATAGAGCATAACTATGATGTTCGGACACACCATCACACTATGGTGTTCCAGGTGGCGTTTAGTTGTGAAAGAACTTTCACATTGTCTTAAGTTGTATGCCAAACTCATAACTCAGAATTCACCTCCACGATCACATCACAGACATCTTTATCTTCTTGTCACGACGAACTTTAAACTTCACTCTGAATCTGCTTGAACCTTTCAAACGATTCAGACTTGTGTTTCATTAAGTAAACATACACTATATCTACTCAAATCATCAGTGAAGGTAAGAAAATAACGATATCCACTGCACGCTACAAGACTCACTGGATTGCATACATCAACATGTATTTTTTTCCAATGAATCACTTGCCCGCTCCATCCAATACGGTTTTTAGTCATCTTGCCCAAGAGGCATGGTTCGCATGTCTCAACCGATTCGAAATCGAATGATTCCAAAGATCCATCAGCATGGAGTTTCTTCATGCGCTTTATACCAATATGACATTTAGCGGCAGTGCCACAAGTATGTGGTACTATCATTATTAACTTTGTATCTTTTGACATCAGTGTTATGAACATGTGTATTACTACGATCAAGATTTCAACAAACCATTCTCACTGGGTGCATGACCATTGAAGGTATTATTCATGTAAATAGAATAACCATTATTCTCTAACTTAAATGAATAATCGTATTGCAATAAACATGATCCAATCATGTTCATGCTCAACGCAAAACACCAAATAACATTTATTTAGGTTCGTCACTAATCCTGAAGGTAGAGAGAGCATGCGATGTTGATCACATCAACCTTGAAAACATTTCCAACACATATCGTCACCTCACCCTTAGCTAGTTCTCCATTTATTCCATAGCTTTTATTTCGAGTTACTAACATTTAGCAACTGAACCAGTATCCAATACCCAGGTGCTACTAGGAGTACTAGCAAGGTACACATCAATAACTCGTATACCAAATATACTTCTGTCGATGTTGCCAGCCTTCTTATCTACCAAGTATCTAGGGTTGTTCCGCTTCAGCGACCGCTCGCCTCATAACAGAAGCACTTAGTCTCGGGTTTGAGTTCAACTTTGGTTTGCTTCACTGGAGCAGCAACTGACTTGCTATCCATGAAGTTTCCCTCCTTGCTCTTGCCCTTCTCGAAACTAGTGGTTTGATTAACCATCAACACTTGACGCTCCTTCTTGATTTCTACCTTCGCGGTGTCAAACATCGTGAACAGCTCAGGGATCAATACTTCTATCCCTGGTGTTTTATAGTTCATCCCTAAGTTCTAGTAGCTTCAATGACAGTGACTTGGAGAACTATATCAATCACTATCGTATCTGGAAGATCAACTCCCACTTGATTCAAGCGATTGTAGTACCCAGACAATCTGAGTACATGCTCAACGATTGAGCTATTCTCCTTCATCTTATAGGCAAAGAATCTTGTTGGAGATCTCATATCTCGCAACACAGGCACGAGCCTGAGATCACAATCTCTGCTCCTAGAACATCTCATATGTTCTATGATGTTCAAAACGTTTCGTAGCCTCAATTCTAAGCCGTAATGCATGACGCACTAAACTATCAAGTAGTCATCAAAATGTGCCTGTCAGATGTTCACAACATCTACAGACGACGCTAGAGGGGGTGGCGCACCGAGCGGTGCATTAAGGACATAAGCCTTTTGTGCAGAAATGAGGACAATCCTCAGATCACGGACCCAGTCCGCAATATTGCTACCAACATCTTTCAACTCTATTTCTCTAGGAACATATAAAAATTTAAGGGAGCTACAGCGCGAGCTAGTAATCTACAACATAATTTGCAAAGACACTATTGACTATGTTCATGATAAATGAGTTCAATTAATCATATTACTTAAGAACTCCCACTCAAATTGACATCCCTCCGATCATTCGAGTGATACATGATACAAATTCACCAACTCAAGTCCGATCATCACGTGAGTTGAGGTGGCTGCAATGGTGAACATCATTATGTTGATCATATCTACTATATGACTCATGTTCGACCTTTCGGTCTCTTGTGTTCCGATGCCATGTCTGTACATGCTAGGCTCGTGAAGTTTAACCCGAGTGTTCTGCACGTGCAAATCTGGCTTGCACCCGTTGTATGTGAACGTAGAGTCTATCACACCCGATCATCACGTGGTGTCTCAACACGACGAACTTTCGCAACGGTGCACACTCGGGGAGAACACAATTTATCTTGAAATTAAGCGAGGGATCACCTTATAATGCTACCGTCATCCTAAGCAAAACAAGGTGCATAAAAAGGATTAACATCACATGCAAATCATAAGTGACATGATATGGCCATGAACTTGTGCTTTTGATCTCCATCTAGAAAGCACCGGCATGATCTCCATCGTCACCGGCATGACACCATGATCTCCATCATCTTGATCTCCATCAACGTGTCGCCATCGGGGTTGTCACGCCCTGCATGCTTCTACTACTATTTCTACCGTTTAGCGATAAAGTAAAGCATTACATAGCGCTTAATGATTGACACGCAGGTCATACAATAATTAAAGACAACCCTATGGCTCCTGCCGGTTGCCGTATTCATCGACATGCAAGTCGTGATTATCTATACATCACATGATCATCTCATACATCACATATATCACATCATGTAATTGGCCATATCATATCACAACATACCTTGCAAAAACAAGTTAGACATCCTCTAATTGTTGTTGCATGTTTTACGTGGCTGCTACGGGTATCTAGCAAGAACAATTCTCACCTACGCAAAAACCACAACGATGATACACTAGTTGCTTTTCAACCTTCTCAAGGACTGCCTTTGTTGAATCCGAGCCAAGTAAAGTGAGAGATACTGTCACCCGCAAGCCATCTAGGCAACAAGTTGCGTCGAGGGAACCGGTCTCTCGTAAGCGTACGAGTAATGTTGGTCCGGGCCGCTTCATCTCACAATCCCGCTGAACCAAAATATGACCAAGGGAGGAAGCAATCTAAGCATCAACGCCAATAGACCTTTTGTGTTCTACTCTAAATCTCATCGAACCATCAACCTAGCTCATGATGCCACTGTTGGGGAACGTCGCATGGGAAACGTTTTTTTTCCTATGCACACGCAAACCTATCCATGGTGATGAGCATCTACGAGAGGGAGAGTGGATCTATGTACCCTTGTAGATCGCTAAGCGGGAAGCGTTAAGAAACGCGGTTGGTGTAGTCGAACTTCTTCGTGATCCAAATCGCCGAGCGTCCCGCAATCTCATCACGATCCGTCCCGCGATCCGATCACGATCCATCCCGTGAACTCATCACGATCCGTCCCGCGATCTTGTCACGATCCCTCCCGCGATCTCATCACGATCTGTCACGTGATCTCATCACGATCTGTCACACGATCTCATCACGAATCGTCTTGTGGCCTTGATCACGGTCCTTCCGATCTAGTACCGAACGGACGCCACCTCCGCGTTCAGCACACATGCAGCTTGATGACGATCTCCGCCGTCTTGATCCAGCAAGAGGAGGTGGAGAGGAGAGAGAGTTCACCAGCAGTGTGACGGTGCTCCGGTGATGGTGGTGGTGGAGCAATTCCGGCAGGGCTTCGCCTAAGCACTGCGGAAAACCAATCTAGAGGAGCACCGGTGGAACGGGTAGCACGTGGTTGCAATTGTAAGCCAAACCCTAGCTATTCCACTATTATATATAGGAGGAGAGGAGAGGAGAGGCAGCCAAGGCCTTTGGTTCATCCGAAATAGGAGGTGGGAAGCAATCCTACTTCACCTCCAATCCTAGTTGGAGTAGGATTGCCTCCTATTGGCTGATTTTTCACCTTTTCCTTAGCCTTTTTCTCTCCCTGCACCATGGGCCTTTTGTGGCTGATTTACCACCCCACTAAGGGCTGGTTAATACTCTCCCACAGCCCATGGTTCCTCTAGGGTCGAAATACCCCTCCCGGAGGCCTCCCGGTACACTACCGGCACTCCCGGTACACTACCGATGAGCCCGAAACCTTTCCGGAAACCAAACTGGGACTTCCTATATATGAATCTTTACCTCCGGACCATTCCGGAGCTCCTCGTGACGTCCGGATCTCATCCGGGACTCCGAACAACCTTCGGTCACCACCATACATAACTCTACACTACCGAAACATCACCGAACCTTAAGTGTGCACACCCTGCGGGTTCGAGAACTATGTAGACAATACCGAGACACCTCTACGGCCAATAACCAATGGCGGGACCTGGACGTCCACATTGGTTCCTACATATTCTACGAAGATCTTTATCGGTCGAACCTCTATGTCAAGGATTCAGTTAATCCCGTATAACGTTCCCTTTGTTCTTCGGTATGTTACTTGCCCAAGATTCGATCGTTGGTATCTCCATACCTAGTTCAACCTCGTCACTGGCAAGTCTGTTTACTCATTCCGTAATACAAGATCCCATAACTAACAATTAGTCACATTGCTTTCAAGGCTCATTGTGATGTTGTATTACCGAGTGGGCCCCGAGATACCTCTCCGTCACACGGAGTAACAAATCCCAGTCTCGATCCGTGCCAACTCAACAGACACCCTCGGAGATACCTGTAGATCACCTTTATAGTCACCCAGTTACGTTGCGACATTTGGTACACACAAGGCACTCCTCCGATATCCATGAGTTGCATGATCTCATGGTCATAGGAACATATACTTGACATGCAGAAAACAATAGCAATAAACTGACACGATCATATGCTATGTTTGTAGTTTGGGTCTTGTCCATCACATCATTCTCCTAATGATGTGATCCCGTTATCAAATGACATCTCATGTCCATGGCAAGTAAACCTTAACCATCTTTTGATCAACGAGCTAGTCTATTAGAGGCATACTAGGGACATGGTTTTGTCTTTGTATCCACACATGCATTTAAGTCTTCCATCTATACAATTATAGCATGGATAATAAATGATTATCATGAACAAGGAAATATGATAATAACTAATTTATTATTGCCTCTAGGGCATATTTCCAACACCACCTTCCTAGCAAACCTTTGTTTGGCTATGTTACCGCTTGCTCAGCCCTTCTTATAGTGTTTCTAGCTGCAGGTGCAATTGCTTCCATGTGACAACATGGACATTCTTTTGTTATCACAATATTATTGCTATTTAATTTATTGCACTTATACACTTGGTAAAGGGTGAAAGGCTTGGCCTTTTGCTCAATGTTTTGTTCCACTCTTGCCGTCCTAGTTACTTGTGAACCGGTGTTATGTTCCATAATTGAGCGCTCCTAGCATACTCGGGGTTGTTATGGGGACCCCCTTGATTTTTGTTTTAGGATAAAGCTTGTTTGGCAAAGCCCAACATTGATACTAAATTTGTCTAATAATTAATAAACCTGCATAGGGAGTAATTAACCCGAGGATCTTTAATCAACCAACCTAGCAGTCGACGGTGCCACCTCGGGTCAACTCGAGGCATTTTCAGGCTACCGTCCACTTCGCATAGACGGATGATGCCCGTGGATAGAGAGCGCATGGCTCTAGCTGTGGATCTTGCTGAATTTGTTTTACCTTTCTCGAATGTCTTGAGTGAGGAATTCCGATTTTTCTTCGGGCTGTCTCGAGGTGGCGGATTTCCTATGGAATTGCATAGGAAGATCACGAGACCCGTGGTCGAGGTTATTCCCGTTGCGCGTGGTTAATTTGTGATGGATGAGTTGGAGCACCCCTGCAGGGTTAAATCTTTCAGAAAGCCGTAACCGCTGTTATGTGGAAAACTTGGACATTTTGTTTAACACCCGGCCATAGCAAACCTGATGTAAACTCAAATAAAATACACCAACTGTGTACATAACCATGACTGTATCTTCTCGTGAGTCCTTATCCGAGAGAGAACATGATGGGGTTATGTTTGACGTAAGTAGGTGTTCAGGATCAGTTAGTGATCATTACTAGTTCACGTCCGTTATGCGTAGACCATCATACTTTACTTTTTGTATTCGTAAGTTAGTCACTCGAATAAATGCTTAGTCGCTTGCTGCAGCCTCACCACTTAACCATACCTCACCCATTAAGCTTCAATAGTCTTGATACCCTTGGAAATGAGATTGCTGAGTCTTCGTGGCTCACAGTTAACTACAACAACAGTTGCAGGTACAGGTAATGCGATGATTTGACGTGAGCGCGATGCTTGATTTGATTTAGAGTTATTCTTCTTCTACTACTTCATCGATCTTGGATGGGTTCCAGGTGGCACCCTGGGATAGCAAGGATGGATGTCATTTTGTCGTTTGTTTTCGTCCATAGTCGGACCCTGCTTTTCTGTATGATGTTTGAATTTGTTGTTGTATTGATGTGATCTTGATGTAGCTTGTGGCGAGTGTAAGCCAATTCCATATACTCATCTCTTCTGTACATGTACTTGTAATGATATCCATTCTTGTAACACAATGATATGCACTTCTATCCCTGTCGAGGCCCTCGTGCCGAAATAAGGATAGGATTGCATCTTGGGCGTGACAGTTTCTCTCCATGAGAAGTACCTCGACAACAATCAAATTCACAACGCAAGCGGTGGAGGTATGAATATTTTTCACATTGTTCAAGCTTCAATTAATTCCCCTACTTTTAAATGTGATCTCGTTCTCAAAGATGTTCCTCATGTTCGAAAAGCCGACAAAAATCTTGCATCTATGTATCATTTAGCCACCGATAACAATGCCTTCTTTGAAACTCACCCTCGTTACATTTTTGTAAAGGATTGGGCAACGAGGGAACTACTCCGTCATAGTAGATGCATTGGAGGGCTCTACCCCATCACATCCGGAGCACTTAGTCACAGACGTCGTCAAGTCTACTCCATCATCAAGCCCTATTTGGCAAGGTGGCATCAACGATTAGGACATCCTTCATCGACCATAGTCAAACAAGTAGTCAATAAAAACAATTTTCCATTGTCACATAGTCCTATTAGTGAGTCTCTTTGTGAAGCTTGTAAATGTGCCAAGAGTCATCGACTCCCTTATCCTAAGTCAAATAGTGTGTCTCATGCTCCTTTATAGCTTAATTTTAGTTTTGTATTGGGTCATGCCAGATATTATTTTGGAAGAAAAAGAATTTATGTTAGCTTCATTGATGACTATAGCAAGTTCACTTGGATTTATCTTCTTAAGTACAAGTCTAAAGTGTTTTCTGTGTTCCAAGAATTTCAAAAACTTGTTGAGCGACTCTTTGTCAGAAAAATTCTAACAATCCAAGGTGACTGGGCAGGGGAGTATGGGAAACTCAACTCTTTCTTCCAAAGCATTGGCATTGAACATCATGTTTCTTGTCCACATGATCATCAACAAAATGTCTCTACCGAATGCAAACATCGTCACATTGTTGAAGTTGGTATTGCACTTTTAGCTCATGCATCCATGCCTCTCAAATATTGGGATTAAGCCTTTATCAACACCACATATATTATCAGTCGTCTCCCTAGTAAAGTCATGGCAATTCTACTCCATTAGAGCGTCTATATCATCAAAAACCTGATTACACCTATCTCAAAAAATTTGGGTGTGCCTGTTATCCCAATTTACATCCATACAATCGTCACAAACTTGAGTTTCATTCCACTCAATGTGTTTTTCTTGGATATATTAATCTCCAAAAAGGGTATAAATGTCTAGAGTTTGCAACAGGACGTATCTATATTTCTCGAGATGTAGTTTTTGATGAAACTCTTTTTCCATTTGCCAAGCTTCATTCTAATGCACGAGCTCTTCTTGGTACCGAATTGGCACTTCTACCAGACTATGTTCCACATCCTGATCACGGGGGAGAATTTAATGAACTTCATCATGTGAAAAAATCCAAAGAAAATAGTGATTTTGTTGATACTTATGCAAATTCAGGTTGTCATTTTATGAGTGAGGAAAGAAACAAAGTTGGCGCGCGATCCCATGTCGATTCAGCTGACAGCTTGCGATCCGAGGTGGGTCAACACGCTAGCTCTGGCACTCCCACCTTGCGTGAGATCCTAGGAGGATCTCTCCTCTCCGCGTGTGGCCACATGTGTCTTAGTGATTGACAACCACGACCGGGCATAGCCCACCAGCCCAGGCGCGAGCGAGGGCGAGTCGCCTCTCACCACGACTTCACGGGCTGAGGGAGCAGACGTCTTGGGCCCAACACTGTTGCCGCGATGCACACGCCCAAATGTGTCCATCAGGAAGGTGACACGCAACTCTCTCCTACTGGTGCGGCAAACGCGAGGCTGATTTCCTCGTCTGGCTCGTTGGTTGGCTCGGATAGAGAGTCGGCTGATGGTCAAACATGATCTTTTGTGGCATGTTTCTCTTTGGTATAACCTGCTACACCAGGATCTTCTGCGCCTATGTGTACAAAAGTTTTTCACCATGATGCTCCTACGTGTCAAGCTCCTGCACTTCCTCACGGGCATACAAGATCTCAGTGAAGTGTTGTTAAGAAAAGGAATGTACTGATTGTATGATAAGGTATGATAAAATCAAGCGTGCTTTTCTTACCACCGTCGGTGAACCAAATGATCATGATTCTCTTACTAATAAGGATTGGAAGAATCTATGGATAGTGAATATAGTGCACTTATGAAAAAATAAGACTTGGCATTTCGTACCACCTAAACATGGCAACAATGTTATTGATTGTACATGGGTGTACAAAATAAAGAGGAAATGTGATGTAAGCATAGACAGATACAAGGCTAGATTGGTTGGAAAAGGGTTTAAAGTTTAAACAGAGATTTCGAATTGATTAACAAGATACTTTCAGTCCTGTTGTTAAGTCAGCCACTATTTGACTTGTGTTGTCTGTTGCTATTTCCAAAGGCTGGATCCCACGACAGCTAGATGTTCAGAACGCGTTTCTTCATGGTGTTCTTGAGGAAGAAGTGTTCATGAGGTAGCCACCTGGATATGAGGATCATAGCACACCACACTATGTTTGTAAGTTGGATAAAGCCTTGTATGGTTTGAAACAAGCCCCAAGAGCTTGGTATTCTAGATTGAGCATCCATTTACAACAACTTGGATTTACTCCATCCAAGGCAGGCACCTCATTATTCTTTTACAACAAAGGCAATGTCACTATATTTGTGCTTGTTTATGTTGATGATATAATTGTTGCTAGTTCAAGTTTAGATGTCACTACTTTCTTGCTTAAGGATCTAAAGTTGGAATTTGCTCTTGAGGATTTGGGTGATCTCCACTATTTTGTTGGCATATAGGTAAAGCAAATTAAAGATGGCATACTACTCACACAGGAAAAATACACCACTGATATTCTCAGAAGAGTAGGATTGGAAAATTGCAAGGCAGTAAGTACACCAATTTCAACCTCAGAGAAGCTTACATTTGAATGTGGAGAAGCTCTTAGACCAAAGGATGCAACAAATTACAAAAGTATTGTAGGTGCTTTACAATATTTGACACTTACATGTCCTCACATTTCTTATTCAGTGGGCAAGGTATGTCAATATTTACATTCACCTAGCACTACTCGTTGGACTGTAGTTAAGAGAATTTTGAGGTGTCTCAAGTTTACAGAGGGACTTGGAATTCAAATTACAAAATCCTCTTATCTACTTGTCACTGCATATTCAAATGCAAACTGGGCAGGATGTGCTGATGATAGAATGTCTACATGTGGTTTTGTTGTGTTTCCGGGAACAAATCTTGTGTCATGGAGTGCAAGGAAACATGCTACAGTCTCAAGGTCAAGCATTGAGGAAGAATATAAAGCTTTGGCAAATGCCACAGCTGAAGTAATGTGGATACAAACACTACTCTATGATCTTGGAATTAAAGCTACACAAGTTGCGAGACTATGGTGTGATAATATTGGTGCATCCTATATCTTGGCCAATCATGTTTTCCATGCACGCACAAAGCACATTGAGGTTGACTTTCATTTTGTAAGGGAAAGAGTGGCTCGAAAGTTGCTTGACATTTGATTGATACCTACAAGAGATCAACTCATTGATGGCTTCACAAAACCTCTCACTATGAGGAGGTTGGATGAGTTTAAGTACAATCTCAACCTTGGCAAAGTTTCTTAGAAGTTTAGGTTAAGGGGGAGTGTTAGAATAAGTTGTATATGGGTAGAAAAGTAGTTTAACTTGTAAATTTTCTCTACCCCTTCTTATGTATTATCTCTCTCTTGAACCTCTTTGTAACCGACCGCGATCAATCTCTCCCCCTCATCTTGTAATCCAAGGCATCTCTCCAATATATAGCAATGCGGCCCAAGCAAAGGGTTCTATGCTTCCCATATCACTTTACACCACCCCCTCTGACGATCCACCAAATCCATTTGGTCATAAGGCAAAGATTCATACGTCTCGTGGAAGTGATGCCCAGACCCCCCTTGTATTTTGGCATACATATATCCTTCCACTCCTAGTGATCCACATATCATCAAAGCCCTTCCGCTGGAGGGAGTCCCGAAGGAAGTCCCAACTAAGTGCGTCATAGGCTCTGTGAAAATCAATCTTAAAGAGGACCACTTTCTGGCGGCTCTGTTTGATCTCATGAACTATCTCATGAAGAGCCAGCACACCATCGTGAATTAGGCGACCCGTGATGAAGGCATTCTGATTAGGGTGGGTAATCCTTGCCACACTTGGTGTCGCCTTAATGGCATATGCCTTGGCAAGGATGTGTAAGATCATGTTGATAACCATGATCGGCCTAAACTAGCAAATGTCTGTTGCTCCCGCCACCTTCGGGATCAATGTAACCACCCCATACCCAAAACGGGATATATCAAGAACTCCCTGGTAAAAGTCTCGAAAAATAGCCATGACTGCCCCTTTGATGACTTTCCAAAACTTTATGAAGAATCTAACCAGGAGCCCCTCCGTCCCGGGCATTGAATCCGGCTTCATGTAGCAGATAGCAGCCTCCACCTTAGCCCCAGAGAAAGGTTCTAGGAGGATGTTGTTCTCCTTTTTGGAGACACGCCACTGAGGGGGCCAAACCTCCTCTAAGAGGGTAATTCTCAGACGTGGAAGAGCGCTAAATATCCGCCTTTAGAAACCGTCCATGTGGGCACGAATTTCAAAGTTCTTCTGCAGCAACCGTGGACTGTCCCATGGGGTCATGACTAGAGATCGCCTACATTGACCATTGGCTATGGCCTAGAAGTAAGCCTTGTTCTAATCACCATGGAGGCTCCAGTTCAGGCGGACGCGCAACCTCCAATAAATCATCTCATTCTAAAATAGTGACACAAGGTTGTCCTCGAGAGAGTACCGTGCCTTCCGTTCCTCCGGATCCAGCCCCACCGTGTCGGCTCTAGCATCCATGGTTTTAATAGAAGCCAACAACTCTGCTTTTCCATTCCTAAGGTCACACCCCAGGTTAGCGCCCCAACCCTGCATAAACTGTCTAGACAACTTGGAGCAGTGATGCCACGTGTGGAGAATAGTTATCGAACAATGCGGGGTGTCTAGCACCTCTAACCACTTTGTTTTGACCGCTTTGGCAAACCCCGAATGCCGCAACCAGAAGGCCGCGAAATGGAACCTGGGCGGGGGCCGCGATGCATCATCACCCGAGGCCAACAGAGAGGGACATGATCTGAGTCGACCCTTGTGACAACCTTCAACGTTGCCAAGGGAAATTTTTGCTCCCACTCCATAGACACCAAGACCCTATACAGTATGCTCATGGCCGGATTTATCTATTTGTAGGTCGAGGTGAAGCGGGCCCCTACCGTATCCAATTCCCGAATTCCCGTCGACTCAGTGCAATCAATAAATCGAGACATAAGCGGGACATTGATCCAGTTGTTATTCTTGTTGGAGGCCTCCCTAAGGAGGTTAAAGTCACCTCCCTATTGGAAACATGCCCTAGAGGCAATAATAAATTGGTTATTATCATATTTCCATGTTCATGACAATCATTTATTATCCATGCTATAATTGTATTAATCAGAAACTCAGATACATGTGTGGATACATAGACAACACCATGTCCCTAGTATGCCTCTAATAGACTAGCTCGTTGATCAAAGATGGCTATAGTTTCCTAGTCATGGACATGAGATGTCATTTGGTAACGGGATCACATCATTAGGAGAATGATGTGATGGACAAGACCCAAACTACAAACGTAGCATATGATCGTGTCGGTTTATTGCTACTGTTTTCTACATGTCAAGTATTTGTTCCTGTGACCATGAGATCATGCAACTCACTAACACCGGAGGAGTGCCTTGTGTGTATCAAACATCGCAACGTAATTGGGTGACTATAAAGGTGCTCTACAGGTATCTTTGAGGGTGTCTATCGGGTTGGCATGGATCAAGACTGGGATTTGTTACTCCGTCTGACGGAGAGGTATCTCACAGCCCACTCGGTAATACAACATCACAATAAGCCTTGCAAGCAATGTGACTAAGTGTTAGCCATGAGATCTTGTATTACGGAATGAGTAAAGAGACTTGCTAGTAACGAGGTTGAACTAGGTATGGAGATGCCGACAATCGAATCTCGGGCAAGTAACACACCGAAGAACAAAGGGAACAACATACGGGATTAATTGAATCCTTGACATAGAGGTTCGACCGATAAAGATCTTCATAGAATATGTAGGAACCAATATGTGCATCCAGTTCCTGCTATTGGTTATTGACCGTAGAGGTATCTCGGTCATGCCTACATAGTTCTCGAACCCGCGGGGTCTGCACACTTAAGGTTCAATGACGTTTCAGTAGTATAGAGTTATGTATGGTGGTGACCGAAGGTTGTTCGGAGTCCCAGATGAGATCCCGGACGTCACGAGGAGCTCTGGAATGGTATGGAGGTAAAGATTGATATATATAGGAAGTCCTGTTTTGGTCACCGAAAAAGTTTCAGGCTCATCGGTAGTGTACCGAGAGTGCCGGGAGGGTACCGGGGGACCATCGGGTGGGGCGTCTCGACCCAAGAGGCTACATGGGCTATGGGAGGAGGTAAACCAGTCCCTGTTGGGCTGGTTGAAGCCTCCTCTAAGGGCCCATGCGTCTGGAGAGGTTTGAGAAGGAAAAAATCCAAAGGTGGAGAGGTGGAAAGAGTTTCCAAGTGGAAAGGAAGAATCCTACTCCTAATAGGATTGGAGTAGGACTCCTCCACCTCCAAATTCGACCAAACCTTGAGGGTTTGAGGCTGCCTCCTCCCCTCCCTCCGTCCTATATATAGTAGAGGATTTAGAGGGAAAATATAACCCTAATAGCCACATGCTACCTCTCCTCTAGATAGTAGTTTCTCCTCTAGATTGGTTTCAGCGGTGCTTAGGCGAAGCCCTGCTGGAATTCCTCCACCACCATCACTGCAATGCCATCGCGCTGCTGGATAACTCGTCTACCTCTCCGCTCCCTCTTGCTGGATCAAGAAGGCAGAGATCGTCATCGAGCTGTACGTGTGCTGAACGCGGAGGTGTCGTCCGTTCGGCGCTAGATCGGAAGGACCGTGATCAAGATCGCGAGATGGATCATGATGAGATCGCGGGACGGATTGTCATGAGTTCGTGAGACGGATCGTGATTGGATCGTGGGACGGATCATGATGAGATCGTGGGACGCTCGGCGATTTTGATCGCAAAGACGTTCAACTACACCAACCACGTTTCTTAATGCTTCCCGCTTAGCGATCTACAAGGGTATGTAGATCCACTCTCCCTCTCGTAGATGCTCATCACCATGGATAGATCTTGCATGTGCATAGGAAATTTTTTGTTTCCCATGCAACATTCCCCAACAGTGGCATCATGAGCTAGGTCTATGGGTAGATGAGATCTCGAGTAGAACACAAAGAGTTTGTGGGCGTTGATGCTTAGATTGCTTCCTCCCTTGGTCGTGTTTTGGTTCAGCGGTATTGTGGGATGAAGCGGCCCGGACCAACCTTACTCATACGCTTACGAGAGACCGATTCCATCGACTGACGTGTAGCCTCGTTGCACAAAGATGGCTGGCGGCTGTCTATTTCTCCTACTTTAGTTGGATCGGATACGACAAAGGCGGTCCTTGAGAAGGTTGAAAAGCAACTTATGTATCACCGTTGTGGTTTTTGCGTAGGTGAGAATTGTTCTTCCTAGATACCCGTAGCAGCCACGTAAAACATGCAACAACAATTAGAGGACGTCTAACTTGTTTCTGCAGGGTATGTTGTGATGTGATATGGCCAATTACATGATGAGATATATGTGATGTATGAGATGATCATGTTTTGTATAGAATATCATGACTTGCATGTCGATGAGTACGGCAACCGACAAGAGCCATAGGGTTGTCTTTAATTTTTTTATGACCTGCGTGTCAATCATTAAGCACTATGTAATGCTTTACTTTATCGCTAAACGGTAGCAATGGTAGTAGAAGCATGGTGGGCGTGACAACCCCGATGGCGACACGTTGATGGTGATCAAGATGATGGAGATCATGGTGTCATGCCGGTGACGATGGAGATCATGCCGGTGCTTTCAAGATGGAGATCAAAAGCACAAGTTCATGGCCATATCATGCCACTTATGATTTGCATGTGATGTTAATCCTTTTATGCACCTTGTTTTGCTTAGGATGACGGTAGCATTATAAGGTGATCCCTCACTTAATTTCAAGATAAATTGTGTTCTCCCCGAGTGTGCACCATTGCGAAAGTTCGTCGTGTGGAGACACCACGTGATGATTGGGTGTGATAGACTGTACGTTCACATACAACGGGTGCAAGCCAGTGTTGCACATGCAGAACACTCGGGTTAAACTTGACGAGCCTACCATGTACATACATGGCCTCAGAACACAAGAGACCGAAAGGTCGAACCTGAGTCATATAGTAGATATGATCAACATGATCATGTTCACCATTGAAACCACCTCAACTCACGTGATGATCGGACTTGAGGTGGTGAATTTGGATCATGTATCACTCGAATGACCGGAGGGATGTCAATTTGAGTGGGAGTTCTTCAGTAATATGATTAATTGAACTCATTGTCATGAACATAGTCAGTATTGTCTTTGCAAATTATGTTGTAGATTACTTGCTCGCGTTGTAGATCCCTTGAATTTTTATATGTTCCTAGTGAAATAGAGTTGAAAGATGATGGTAGCAATATTGCAGATTGGGTCCGTGATCTGAGGATTGTCCACATTGTTGCACAGAGGGCTTGTGTCCTTAATGCATCGCTCGGTGCGCCAACCCCTCTAGCATCGTCTGTAGATGTTGTGAACATCTGACAGGCACGTTCTGATGACTACTTGATAGTTTAGTGTGTCATGCATTATCGCTTAGAGTTGAGGCTCCGAGACGTTTTGAACTTCACGGAACATATGAGATGTTCTAAGAGCTGAAATTAGGATCTCAGGCTCGTGCCCGTGTTGCGAGATATGAGATCTCCAACAAGATTCCTTGCCTGCAAGATGAAAGAGAATAGCTCAATCGTTGAGCATGTGCTCAGATTGTCTGGGTGCTACAATCGCTTCAATCGAGTGGGAGTTGATCTTCCAGATAAGATAGTGATTGATATAGTTCTCCAAGTCACTGTCACTAAGCTACAACAACTTGGTGATGAACTATAAAATGCCAGGGATAGAAATAATGATCCCTGAGCTGTTCGCGATGTTTGACACCGCAAAGGTAGAAATCAAGAAGGAGCGTCAAGTGTTGATGGTTAGTCAAACCACTAGTTTCGAGAAGGGCAAGAGCAAGGAGGGAAACTTCATGGATAGCAAGTCAATTGCTGCTCCAGTGAAGCAACCCAAAGTTGAACCCAAACCCGAGACTAAGTGCTTCGATTATGAGGAGAGCGGTCGCTGAAGCGGAACAACCCTAGATACTTGGTAGATAAGAAGGCTGGCAACGTTGACAGAAGTATATTTGATATACGTGTTAATGATGTGTACCTTGTGAGTACTCCTAGAAGCACCTGGGTATTGGATACCGGTTCGGTTGCTAAATGTTAGTAACTCGAAGTAAAAGCTACGGAATAAACGGATACTAGCTAAGTGTGAGGTGACGATGTGTGTTGGAAATGTTTCCAAGGTTGATGTTATCAACATCGCACGCTCTCTCTACCTTCGGGATTAGTGACGAACCTAAATAAATGTTATTTGGTGTTTTGCGTTGAGCAAGAACGTGATTAGATCATGTTTATTGCAACACGGTTATTCATTTAAGTTAGAGAATAATGGTTATTCTGTTCACATGGATGATACCTTCAATGGTCATGCACCCAGTGAGAATGGTTTGTTGAATCTTGATCGTAGTAATACACATGTTCATAACATTGATGCAAAAAGATACAAAGTTAATAATGATCGTACCACATACTTGTGGCACTGCCGCTAAATGTCATATTGGTATAAAGAGCATGAAGAAACTCCATGCTTATGGATCATTGGACTCATTCGATTCTGAATCAGTTGAGACATGCGAACCATGCCTCTTGGGCAACATGACTAAGGACCACGTTTTCCAGATGGATGGAGCGGGCAAGTGATTTATTGGAAATGATACATGTTGATGTATGAAATCCAATGAGTCTTGTAGCGTGTAGTGGATATCGTTATTTTCTTACCTTCACTGATGATTTTAGTAGATATAGTGTATATTTACTTAATGAAACACAAGTCTGAATCGTTTGAAAGGTTCAAGCAAAGTCAGAGTGAAGTTTAAGATCATCATGACAAGAAGATAAAAATGTCCGCGATATGATCGTGGAGGTGAATATCTGAGTTACGAGTTTGGCATACAACTTTAGACAATGTGAAAGTTGTTTCACAACTCACGCCACCTGGAACACCATAGTGTGATTGTGGGTCCGAATGTCATAGTCGTACTCTATTGGATATGGTGCGTGCTATGATGTCTCTTATCATTTTGCTACTATAATTTTGGGGTTATGCATTAGAGACAACTACATTCACTTTAAATAGGGCACCATCTAAATCCGTTGAGATGACACCGTGTGAATTAGGGTTTGATAGAAACCCAAGCTGTCATTTCTTAATGTTTGGGGCTGCGACGTTTGTGTGGAAAATGTTTTCACCGAATGAGCTCAAACCCAAAGCGGACAAATGCATCTTCATAGAATATCCTAAGAACAGTTGGGTGAACCTTCTATCTCAGATCCAAGCATAAAATGTTTGTTGCTAAAATTGGGTCCTTTCTTGAGAAAGAGTTTCTCTCGAAAGAATTGAGTGGGAGGAAGATAGAACTTGATGAGGTTGTTGAACCTTTGTTCAACCAGAGTGTAGCGCAGCGCGGGAAGATGTTTCTGTGAAGCCTACATTAGTTGAAGAGGAAGTTAATGATGATGATCATGAAGCTTCGTATCAAGTTACTATCAAACCTCGTAGGCCGACAAGGATGTGTACTGCTGCTGAGCGGTACGACAACCCTGTCTTGGAGGTCAGGTTGTTGGACAACGATGAACCTACGAGCTGTGGAGAAGCGATGATGGGCCCAAATTCCGACAAATGGTTAGAGGCCATGAAATCTGAGAAAGGATCCATGTATGAAAACCAAGTATAGACTTTGGTAGACTTGCTCGTTAGACGGCAGGTTGTCGAGTACAAATGGACCTTTGAGATGATGACAGACGCTGATGATAAATTTCACCATTTATAGAGCTCGACTTGTCGCAAAGAAGTTTCCGACAAGTTTAAGGAATTGACTGCGATGAGACTTTCTCACTCGTAGCGATGCAAAAGTCTGTTTAAATTATGTTAGCAGTTGCTGCATTTTTCAATTATGAAATCTGGCAGATGGATGTCAAAACATTGTTTCCTTCCTTAAGGAAAGGTTGTATGAGATACAACCAGAAGGTTTTGTCAGTCCTAAGGATGCTAAAAGGTGTGCAAACTTCAGTGATCCTTCTATGAACTGAAGCAAGCATCTCGGAGTTGGAATATACACTTTGATGAGGTGATCAAAGTTTTTGAGTCTATACAAAGTGTATGAGAAATTTGTATTTACAATAAAGTGAGTGGGAGCACTATAGAGTTTCTGGTAAGCATATGTGGTTGACATATTGTTGATCGGAAATGATGTAGAATTTCTGGAAAGCATAAATGGTTGTTTGAAAAGAGTTTTCAAAAGGAAGACCTGGATAAAGCTACCTAATTGTTGAGAATCAAGATCTATAAAGATAGATCAAGATGCTTGATGAGACTTCCAATGAGTACATACCTTGACAAGATTTTGAAAGAGTTCAAAATGGATCAGTCAGAGAAAGAGTTCTCGCCTGATTTGTAAGGTGTGAAGTTGACTGAGACTCAAAGCTCGACAATGGTAGAAGAAAGAGAAAGGACGAACGTCGTCCCCTATGCCTTAGCCATAGGCTCTATATTATGCCATGTTGTGTACCGCACCTGGTGTGTGCCTTGCCATGAGTTTGTCAAGGGGTACAAAAGTGATCCAGGAGTGGATCACTAGACAACGGTCAGGATTATCCTTAGTAACTAGAGGACTAAGGAAATATTTCTCGATTATGGAGGTGATAAAGATTTCGTCGTAAAGGGTTACGTCGATGCAAACTTTAACACCAATCCGGATGACTCTGAGTAGCAATCCAGATACGTATAGTGGTGCAGCCATTTCGAATAGCTCCAAGTGGAGTGTGGTAGCGGTGTCTATAGTATGACATAAAGATTTGCAAAGTACACACGGATCTGAATATCGCAGACCCGTTAACTAAAAGACCTCTCTCACATGCAAAGCATGATCGAGCCCCAGAACTCATTGGGTGTTAGATTCATAACAATGCGAATCACATGGTGATGCGAACTAGATTATTGACTCTAGTGCAAGTGGGAGACTGTTGGAAATATGCCCTAGAGGCAATAATAAATTGGTTATTATCATATTTCCTTGTTCATGATAATCGTTTATTATCCATGCTATAATTGTATTAATCGGAAACTTAGATACATGTGTGGATACATAGACAACACCATGTCCCTAGTATGCCTCTAATAGACTAGCTCGTTGATCAAAGATGGCTATGGTTTCCTAGTCATGGACATGAGATGTCATTTGATAATGGGATCACATCATTAGGAGAATGATGTGATGGACAAGACCCAAACTACAAACGTAGCATATGATCGTGTCGGTTTATTGCTACTATTTTCTACATGTCAAGTATTTGTTCCTATGACCAAGAGATCATGCAACTCACTGACACCGGAGGAGTGCCTTGTGTGTATCAAACGTCACAACGTAACTGGGTGACTATAAAGGTGCTCTACAGGTATCTCCAATGGTGTCTGTCGGGTTGGCATGGATCAAGACTGGGATTTGTTACTCCGTGTGACGGAGAGGTATCTCAGGGCTCACTCGGTAATACAACATCACAATAAGCCTTGCAAGCGATGTGACTAAGTGTTAGCCACAGGATCTTGTATTATGGAACGAGTAAAGAGACTTGCTAGTAACAAGGTTGAACTAGGTATGGAGATGCCGACAGTCGAATCTCGGGCAAGTAACACACCGAAGAACAAAGGGAACAACATACGAGATTAATTGAATCCTTGACATAGAGGTTTGACCGATAAAGATCTTCATAGAATATGTAGGAAACAATATGGGCATCGAGGTCCCACTATTGGTTATTGATCGTAGAGGTGTCTCGTCATGTCTACATGGTTCTCAAACCCACAGGGTCTGCACACTTAAGGTTCAATGACGTTTCGGTAGTATAGAGTTAGTTATAGTGGTGACTGAAGGTTGTTCGGAGTCCCGGATGAGATCCTGGATGTCACGAGGAGCTCCGAAATGTTCCGGAGGTAAAGATTCAAATATATGAAGTCCTATTTTAGTCACCGGAAAAGTTTTGGGTTCATCGGTAGTGTACCGGGAGTGGCAGGAGGGTACCGAGGGACCATCGGGAGGGGTGTCTCGACCCAAGAGGCTACATGGGCTATGGGAGGAGGTAAACTAGTCCCTGTTGGGCTGGCTGAAGCCTCCTCTAAGGGCCCATGCGGCTGAGTGGTTTGAGATGGAAAAATCCAAAGGTGGAGAGGTGGAAAGAGTTTCCAAGTGGAAAGGAGGAATCCTACTCCTAATAGGATTGGAGTAGGACTCCTCCACCTCCAATTTCGACCAAACCTTGAGGGTTTGAGGCTGCCTCCTCCCCTCCCTCCCTCCTATATATACTAGAGGATTCAGAGGGAAAAGCTAACCCTAATAGCCATGTGCTACCTCTCCTCTAGATAGTAGTTTCTCCTCTAGATTGGTTTTCAGCGGTGCTTAGGCGAAGTCCTGCTGGAATTCCTCCATCACCATCACCGCAACGCCATCGCGCTGCTGGATAACTCGTCTACCACTCCCTGCAGTGCATTGTCACGGGCCACGCTTGTCGTCGTTTTCTCAGGACAGATGCCATGGGTAGGCTTATCGTAGGTGGTTGGGGCCCAAGGACGCCGACGGGATCCGACTGCGAGATTGGGCACAAGCGGTGGCGACACATGATATTATTAGGTTCAGGGCCCTTTGGGGGAGGTAATACTCGTAGTCCTGCTTGGTCTGGTTGGATGGATAGTTGTGTTTACAAGGGTGCTCCTAGAGCTGTGTTTAGAGGGGGAAGAAGGAGCAGTCGTCTCGTCCTCCTCCGTTGCTAGTGATGGTATGAGAGGAAAGCTCTATCTGGGTGTATGCGAATGATCGTCCGTCCCTGTTGCATGGGGGGATCGGGGGGGTTTATAAGCCAACCCCCAGCTCTATAATATGTTCTAAAGTACACGGGTGGGGGGACCCGGCTGGCAGTCTCTCCGACTGGCCAGGGGGTCCTACCCTTCGTGTCGTCTCGTCGTCTGTAGGGTCCACCGGCTGAACGGTCCCGTCTTCTGCTGGGGCGCGCCAGCCGGCTCTGTGATTGGCCCTCACCCACCTGCTGCGTCACGGGTCGCCCGGGAGGCGTCCTCTAGCGCCAGTCGGCCGAAGTCTCCGGTACCGCCGGTCGCACTGTAGACACACCGAGGTAGGTAATCGAGTGGGCGAGGGCATGCCGCACTGTTTTCCCGCCCGGTCGCGCTCACCAAGGTCAGTGGTCTGGACAACCAGATTGCAGCCATGCACTCCAGTGCGTCAGCGGCCATTGTGGCCATAGGGCCGCCCATCATGGTGGTTATGTCTTGTCGTCGTACCCGTGCGCAGGGGGGCGAGACATCGCACGCCTACCCTGGGGTCAACGGAGGAGGCGGCTCGGAAGGCAGCCGGACGTGCCCAGCCGGCCGGGGGTCAAGCCGGTTGCACGACCAGCCGTTCGTGTTACCAGCCGGTGGCAGTTCGAGCCGGCCATCCTCCAGCCGGCCATGGGCAGCCAGTCGCATAGTTTTCCTTCGAAGCGAAAGGGGGGAGAACCTTGTTGCTTCGGCCTACCTAGGGGTAATAACCCCGTCAGTAGTCACCGAAGCCGGCGGGGGCCCGTGTTCGACAGACGGAGGGGAGCCGGCGGCTTCCCCCCAGCGATACCCGCCTCCGGTGTGAAGTCGAAGGGGCAGCCGGGATGGCCATTGGACCCGACGCCTCGGGTACCGGCGCGTTGCCCCGGGACCCGCGCCGGCCCGCCGCACGCCATGCAGCAAGTAATGATGTGGCAGGCCCCGCACATGTAGGGAGGCGGGAAGTCGGCGTGGGCCTAGCCCGCTAGGCCCCGAGCATAGCCCTGTAGGCCTCGGGACGCAGACCGGTATCCTCTGCGCCCCGAAGCGGCCGTTACGATCCGGGGCCACCCACGCGCGCGTGGATTTTCCGTGTGAGTGGGTGCAGTTAATCCCATGTCCCCCGGTTGTGGCCTCCCCTATAAAAGGGGAGGAAGGGTAGGGGTGGAGATACCCGCATCCCGCTCGCCCACATGCTGCCTTGCCTTCTTGCCTTCTTCGTCCTCCTCGCCCCCTTGCGTAACACCACACTCGAGCCCGCAACCGCGCCCGCACGCTGCCCCGCCGCCGCAATGGCCGACGGACACTGAGGGAGCTGGGCTGGCTCCATCATCGTCCAGGGAGACATTGCAGAGCTTCGCCGCGCGCATATACTGCCGCCGGCTAAGCGGGTGGTCGCGCGTGCGCCTGGAGACGAGGTGGCACCGGCGCCGCAGCCAGGGGAACATGTGGTGTTCCTCTGGCACTTCTCCCGCAGCTTCGGGCTCCCCGTAAGCCACTTCTTCCGCCTATTCCTCGACACCTTCGACCTCCAGCAGCATAACCTTGGCCCCAACGCGATCTTATACCTCGCCGGCTTCGTGATGCTGTGCGAGGGATATCTCGGGATCCTTCCTTTCCTCGAGTTCTTCAACGCCCTCTTCAATCTCAAGCCGTTGAAGAGCAGCGCCTGCGGGGGCACCATGGTGTGTTGCCGCGGCACCGCGCGCTTCCCACCTCTTTCTCTCATTGATTTTGTCAAGGGGTGGCACCGGACGTTCTTCTATGTGAGAAACGCCGACGCAAACTTGGACTTCATCTGGCTGTCGCCGTTCGTCGACGCGCAGTCCACCCAGGTGAACTAGCTAGGGGCCGCCCCGCGCCGCGTGGCCCTGGCGGAGCTCGGCTGGCTCGCGCAGCTGAAGAGATCCGGGGGGTTGGTCGCCATCGATCCGGTGGCCGCTTTCATCTCACGCCGGGTGTTGCCTCTTCAGTTGAGGCCGCACCAGATCTGTGACATGTCCGGCCGCCGCGACCCCTGCCGGCTGTCCACCATCAACCTGACACCAGCTTAGGTGGCGAAGCGAGTGAACGCCCTCACGGTGTTCAAGCTAAAGCCCGAGTCGTGGTCCTTCAGCATGGAGCCATACGTCCGCATCAACCATCCCCCTAGTAAGTCTTTTGACGAGACGACTTTTCTTTGTTTGATTCTTTCCAGCCGGCGGCCGGCTGCGGACCTTGTTGTGCTGACCGCAACTATTGGTGCGACAGAACACGTCAGACGGCCCGCACCCCCAAATCTTCAAGGCGGAGCGCGAACACTCTGACTCCAAAGACAACGAGCGGGTAGGCCCGACGGAGGAGGGGGTGGACTCCTCGGGAGGAGTCGATGAGCCGACGGACCCACGAGCCGGCGACCCCAGTGGAGCCGGAGGATCTGGCGCAGCCGGGGAGCCTAGCGGAGCGGATGAGTTTCTTCTTGCCCCAACAATCAGGGACTAGACGGACGACGATGATGATGATGATGACGATGACATAATGATTCTGAACGAGCCTCCTCCCTCAGCGCATCAGGTTCGGCGGAGCAAGGAACGACCAAGTCAAGCCCTGGCAGCCGGAGCCGCCGGCCGGGCGAAGAGGCCGGCCCAGGAGGGACCGGCGGCCCCGCCACCGGTTCCAAAGCGGGTCAAGGTGTCCACGCGGAAGTCGTCGGCGCGTGCCAAGCGGGCCTTGCCTCTCATCATCGGGTAAGTCTCTTTCTCTTGTCTTGCATGTGCTTTCTTCTAGGTCGCGAGCCGATGAGTGACCGGCCTTTATGCATTGCAGGGACCCCATCGAGCTTCACGAGGGGGAGTCGGCGGGGGACCTGACGGATGCCGCCAGCCGGCTGGCCCGCGAGCACGCGGACACCTAGCGGGAGGAGAAGAGGAGGCCCGCAGAGCTGCGAGCCTTAAAGTCCGGAACGCGAGGCGGGGCCTCGCATTCCGGGACTTCGAGCAGCAGGCGGCAGAGGAGGTCCGCGGATCCTGCGCGGGCATCGGACTCGGCGGCGGAATTGACTTGTCTGTCAAGGCCTCCATCGAGCGAGCCGCGAGGGGTGGCCATGGACCCACCTGTGCCTCTATCCGCGGAGGAGGCGGCCCAAGCGAGGGTGGCGGCAGCGGAGCCGGCCCCCGAGGTGACCCGGCCGGAGGTGCCGGACATGATACCGCCCGTGGCGGAGCCGGCCCGGGTCGATGTGTCGGAGGCCTTGGTGGCCCCGGGGGAGGCATCAGAGGCTGCGCTAGAGGTGGCGGCCATGGAGGTCGAGGCGCCCTCCGTCGCGATCATCGCGCTGGAGCGGCAGGAGGTGGAGGTGGCGACAGCGTCGACGGAGGACCGGTGGGAGGCGACTCCCAGGCCCTTGCTATTGTCGACCGCCCCCAGTAGCCGGTACTATGGCGAGCCCGGGCGGTAACGGCGGCCGGGCCTGGAGGACCATGCAGGAGGTGCTCCGAGACTAGGAGGCGCTGTCGCACGTGCCAGCCCTACCGGATCCCTAGGCGGGCAGCCCGATCCCCTCGTTTTGGGACTTGGGGAGCGTCTTGGACCGGTGCCGGCAGGAGCTGGCCCGGTTCGCAAAGGCAGCAGACGTCACCCTGCAGCCTTGTCTTAGATTTTTCAGTGAGGGCGCGCAAGCACACCCACTGGGTGTAGCCCCCAAGATGCGGGTCGGCTGACCGGCTGACGAGCAGCCGAGCCGGATCTCTTTGAGCATGTCTTGATTTTTGGCTCTGCGTGACATGAAGCGAACTCCTTGCGGCAGAAGCTGTTTGAGGAGGTGGTCGCCATCCACGACCATGGCAAGCACGGCTTCTACCGCCTGGAGGAGGAGCTAGCGCGCGTGCAAGGTAAGTTGAGTTTCGCGGGAGGGGTATGCAGCCCTCGAGAGCCGGTTGACGCCTGCCTTGTCTTGCAGGCGATCTGACCGCCCTCCGGGATGAGAAGACCAGGCTCGTCTTTGAGCGGGACCAGCTGGCGCAGGATGTCCAGGCGGCCACGCAAGAGAAAGACCAGTTGGCCACGCTACTGGTGGACGGGGAGGCGGCCCAGGACCGCCTCAAGGCCGTCGTGGTGAGGGAGGTGGCGGACAAGGATACGACTGTCAAGGAGGCGGCTGACGCCACCCGGAGGACCACCGCCCTCCAAGATGAGGTGACCCGAGTCGATAAGTCGCTCGAGGAGGTCAAGGGCTCCCTCGCCGCATCGGAGGCGGCACTGGCGTCGGAGCGAAAGGCGGCGCTCAACTTTGCCATCGGGTTGGACGACGCCATTGAAGGTAAGTGCCATTGGACGCGTGGCCTTGTGGATGGAGCAGGGCGTGGCCCGGCTCAAGGCCTAGAAGGCGTCAGTAGCCCAAGCCGGCGCGCAGATGGCGCTCCGGTTCGTCATGTCGTGGTATCGCAGCGTGGACTTGGGTCGGCTAGCCACCATGCGGGATGAGCCGGCCGAGGAGCGGGAGGCCCGTGAGCCGTCCCTTGTCCACCGGGCCAACAAGCTCGCGTCGTACGTCGACACGGACGAGTTTTTGTCAACCCTTGGCGAGGACAGCGAGCCGGTGCTTGAAGACTCCTTCGGCATCCCCCAAGGCCCAGTGGACGAGGAGGTTGCCGACGAGATCACCGACTCGAGCGGCGAGACGGTCGGAACCGCGGAGGCCAATTCGAAGGCCAAGGAGGCCGACCTGAAGGCCGTGACCACCTTCGAGGTGAAAGTCAAGCCGCCCAGCGATTCACCAGCTGGAGGCACGCAGGCTGGCGATGCGCCGGTGGCCTGAGCCCCCGGCCGCCTTTTGTTGGGGAACATTGCATGGGAAACAAAAAAATTCCTACGTTCACCCAAGACCTATCCATGGTGATGAGCATCTACGAGAGGGAGAGTGGATCTATGTACACTTGTAGATCGCTAAGAGGGAAGCATTAAGAAACGCGGTTGGTGTAGTCGAACGTTTTTGTGATCCAAATCGTCGAGCGTCCCGCGATCCAATCACGATCCGTCCCGATCAAGCACCGAACGGACGACACCTCCGCGTTCAGCACACGTACAACTTGATGACGATCTCCGCCTTCTTGATCCATCAAGAGGGAGCGGAGAGGAAGAAGAGTTCTCCGGCAGCGTGACGATGCTCCGGCGATGGTGGTGGAGCTATTCCGGCAGGGCTTCTCCTAAGCATTGCAGAAATCCGACCTAGAGGAGAAACTATGTACTGGAGGAACGGGTAGCACGTGGCTGAAATTCTAGTGCAAAAACCCTAAAACCTCCAGTATATATAAGAGGGAGGGAGGAGAGGCCTTGGCACAAGGGCCAAGCCTCCTTGGTTTGGCTGAAGTGGGGAGGAGAGGAGGACTCCTCCAATCCTAGTAGGACTAGGATTCCTCCTTTTTTGCCTTTTCCACCTTTTTCCCATTGGGCTTTTCTTCCCTAGCTGCATGGGCCCTGTGTGGGACTTCCACCATCCTACTAAGGGCTGGTATTCACTCTCCCACAGTCCATCAAGCCTCTTGGGTCGAAATACCCCTCCCGGATGTCTCCCGGTACACTACCGGCACTCCCGGTACACTACTGATGAGCGCAGAACTTTTCCGGCAACCAAAACAGGACTTCCTATATAGGAATCTTTACCTCCGGACCATTCTGGAGCTCCTCTTAACGTCCGGGATCTCATCTTGGACTTCAAACAACCTTCGGTCACCACCATACATAACTTTATACTACCGAAACGTCACCAAACCTTAAGTGTGCAGACCCTGCGGGTTCGAGAACTATGTAGACATGACCGAGACACCTCTATGGTCAATAACCAATAGCAGGACCTAGATGCCCATATTGGTTCCTACATATTCTATGAAGATCTTTATCGGTCGAACCTCTATGTCAAGGATTCAGTTAATCCCGTATGATGTTCCCTTTGTTCTTCGGTATGTTACTTGCCCGAGATTCGATCGTCGGTATCTCCATACCTAGTTCAACCTTGTTACTGGCAAGTCTCTTACTCGTTCCGTAATACAAGATCCCGTGACTAACACTTAGTCACATTGCTTGCAAGGCTTATTGTGATGTTGTATTACCGAGTGGGCCCTAAGATACCTCTCCGTCACACGGAGTAACAAATCCCAGTCTTGATCCATGCCAACTCAACAGACACCTCGGAGATACCTGTAGAGCACCTTTATAGTCACCCAGTTACATTGTGACGTTTGATACACACAAGGCACTCCTCCGGTGTCCGTGAGTTACATGATCTCATGGTCATAGGAACATATACTTGGCATGCAGAAAACAGTAGCAATAAACTGACACGATCATATGCTACGTCTGTAGTTCGGGTCTTGTCCATCACATCATTCTCCTAATGATGTGATCCCGTTATCAAATGACATCACATGTCAATGGCTAGGAAACCTTGACCATCTTTGATCAACGAGCTAGTTCACTAGAGGTATACTAGGGACAAAGTGTTGTCTATTTACCCACACATGTCATGTGTTTCCAATTAATACAATTATAGCATGGATAATAAACGATTATCATGAACAAGGAAATACAATAATAAACACTTTATTTATTGCCTCTAGGACATATTTCCAACACCTTTATCTTTCTTTTTTCTTTCCTGCAAGTTAGGCTCGAGTCCACCCACTGGGGGTGTTATGTAATGAACCGTGCTGGCCGTGGGCCACTTTTGTCTTAACATTTGCATTGTGAATATTTTTGTTTGCCTTATTGCTCGTGCCAGCTTGTCCTTATCCTTTTTCGCCCTGTTGGTTCTTTTCAATCCCCCCCCCCCCCGTCTTCCCCTTTGGTTTCGGCCCCGCCAGCCCGACAGCCGGGAGCCGGTCTGTAGCTTGCTCGGGGTGTTCGCCTCGAGGGAGCCGGTTCAGAACTTAGGAACCGTGAGGGCCTTTCGGGATAAGTAGAGTGGCAGAGGCGAGGCGGTGGTCCGGCTGAGCCTAGCCGATATCTCCTTTCGGTTGATATTTCGTGTGAGCTAAGCCTTGCCGCCCCGGAGCCCCGTCAGCCGGATAGCCGGGAGCCGGATCTATAGCTGGGAGGGGTGGGAGGGTTTGCCCGGCTCACACTACTTAGTCAATTTTCGAGAAAAGCGACCTAGGACCAGCCGGCGAGCCCCCAGGCCCGAGAGCCGGGGCCTAGGAGCCGGTGAGCGAAGAAACCTTTGAGGGAAGCTAAATAGGGTGTGCCCCAGGAGCTGGTCTGGGGCACTCATTGCATTCATAAGCCCAAAAGGGTAGGGATACATACATACATTGGTCTTTTCAGCAGTAAAACGGGTGAAGGAGCGCCGCGTTCCATGGGCGCTCCGTCTCCTTGTCGGAGGCATCTCTTTTGCGCTTTTGCGGCTTCTGAGCGTCTATTAGGTAGTATGCATTGTTGTGTAGCGCCTTGCTGATGATGAACGGGCCCTCCCATGGGGAGGATAGCTTGTGTTGTCCGGTTGTATGCTGGATCCGTCTGAGGACCAGGTCCCTTTCGTGAAAGGAGAGTGGACGGATCCGCTTGTTGTGGTAGTTCTGGAGCTTCTGCTGGTAGATTGTCGTCCGACTCAAGGCCAGTTCGCGAGCTTCCTCAAGTAGGTCGACGCCACCTTCTCTTTCCTCCTTTGCGTCCTCCTCCATGTATAGGGTGACCCGAGGCGAGTCAAACTCGATGTCGACGGGGATGATCGCCTCGGACCCGTACACAAGTAACAAGGGAGTGTAGCCGGTTGATCGATTGGGGGTGGTCCTGAGACTCCAAAGGACGGCCGGCAGCTCGTCGATCCAGTAGTCGGCCGACCTTACCAGCAGCGTCATGAGCCGGGGCTTGATGCCGGACAGGATGAGGTCGTTTGCCCTCTCGACCTGGCCGTTTGACTATGGATGAGTGACGGAGGCCAGGTTGAGCCGGATTCCTTGCTTGGAGAAGTAACGCGTGAGTGCACCCTTGGTGAAGTTCGTGCCGTTGTCAGTGATGATGTTGTGGGGGACGCCGTAGCGAACCGTGATGTCATCGATGAACCGGACGGCCATGGGGCCATCCAACTTCTTGATCGGTCGTGGCTCGATCCACTTGGTGAATTTGTTGATAGCCACCAACAAGTGCGTCATGCTGCCTCGTGCGGTCTTGAAGGGGCCCACCATGTCTAGGCCCCAGATGGCGAAGGGCCACAAGAGGGGGATGGTTTGGAGGTTTGATGCCGACAGGTGGCTCTGCGTGCTAAAGCGCTGACAACCTTCGCACTCGTCGACCAGTTTCTTGGCCGCCTTGAGAGCAGTGGGCCAGTAAAAGCCGTGGTGGAAAGGCCTTGACCACCAGGGTCCTGGAGGCGACATGATGCCTACACTCACCCTGGTGGATATCGAGGAGGATCTCCAGGCCTTTTTCTGGCTGGACGCATCGTTGGAAGACGCCAGTGGTGCTGCGATGGATGAGCTCATTGTTGATGATGTTGTACGTCGGGGCCCGTCGTTGGATTTTTCTTGCCAAGGCCTCGTCCGGGGGAGCTCGCCTCGTAGAAGGAACACTAGGATAGGTTGGGCCCATGAGGGGGCCAAGACGAGGGCCATCTCGGGAGCCCCGGGACTGGATGATCAGCCCCCGAGACCGGCTCGCCAGCCCCCGGGGCCGACTCACCAGTCCTCGAGGCCGGCTGGTCGATTGTCATCATGACGGCCGCATCGTTGAAGCCGGTCGCCTCGGACGCAGCCGGCTCAACTGGTGCCGGTAGGGCGGCCAAGGTTGCAGGATCCAGTGGTGAAGACGCCGAAGGGGCAGCCGGAGCCGCCGATGGGCAGGCACTGTCTGCCGACACGAAGATTGACTCCGATTCCGGGGAAGGCTTGCTCGATGGCTTGAGCAGCCGCTCGAGGGAGACGCCAGCTGGGATGGCCTACCGGGTGGAGCCGATCTTTGCCAGTGCGTCGGCCGCCTCGTTGTCCGCCCGTGGGACGTGATGAAACTCGTAGCCCTCGAAGGAGCCGGTGAGCTGTTGTATGAGGAAGCGGTAGTCGGCCATGTTGGCGTCCCTGGCATCCCATTTGCCAGAGACTTGTTGCCCCACGAGGTCGGAGTCGCCGAAGCATAGAGTGCGCCTGATGCCGATCTCCTTGGCGAGCCAGAGGCCGTGGACGATGGCCTCATACTCGGCCACGTTGTTGGAGGCGGCGAAGTGGATCTGGAGGGCGTACTTGAGCCGGTCACCTTTCGGGGAGGAGAGGACTATGCCGGCACCCAGGCCGGTCCTCATTTTTGAGTCATCGAAATGCATACACCAATGCGTGGAGTCTGGGGAGGCGGCACGAACTCCGTCTCCGCCCTGTCGACGAGGACGTCAGCCAACGAATCTGACTTGATGGCGGTTCTTGGCTCATACTGGATCTCATGATCGGTGAGGGCGATGACCCATTTGGCAATCCGGCCGGTGGAATCCCGGCCGCTCATGATCTCACCGAGTGGGGCCATGCTCACCACGGTAATGGTATGCTCCTCGAAGTATTGCTGAACCTTCTTGGCGGCAAAGTATATGCCGTAGCACATCTTTTGGTAGTGGGGGTAGTTTTACTTGGACGCGGAGAGTGTTGGGGAATGTTGCATAGGAAACAAAATATTTCCTACGCACACGCAAGATCTATCCATGGTGATGAGCATCTACGAGAGGGAGAGTGGATCTACATACCCTTGTAGATCGCTAAGCGGGAAGCGTTAAGAAACGCGGTTGGTGTAGTCGAACATATTCGCGATCCAAATCACCGAGCGTCCCGAAATCACATCACGATCCATCCCGCGATCCAATCACGATCCGTCCCGCGAACTCATCACAATCCGTCCCGCGATCTCATCACGATCCATCCTGCGATCTCATCACGATCCGTCCCGCGATCTTGTTCACGGTCCTTCCGATCTAGCGCCGAACGGACGGCACCTCCGCGTTCAGCACACGTGCAGCTTGATGACGATCTCCACCGTATTGATTCAGCAAGAGGAAGTGGAGAGGGAGAAGAGTTCATAGGTAGTGTGATGGCGCTCCGGTGATGGTGGTGGAGCAATTCCGGCAGGGCTTCGCCTAAGCACTACAGAAAACCGATCTAGAGGAGAAACTATGCACTACAGGAACGGGTAGCACGTGGCTGAAAATTCTGTGCCAAAACCCTAAAATCCTCTAGTATATATAGGATGATAGGAGGAGGAGTCTTGGATGCCAAAAAGCCAGCCCTTGGGTCGACCAAAGTGGGGAGGAGAGGAGGACTCCTCCTCCAATCCTAGTAGGACTAGGATTCCACCTTTTTTTGGCCTTTTTCCACCTTTTTCCCTTTGGGCTTTTTCTCCCAGCCGCATGGGCCTTGTGTGGGACTTCCACCATCCCACAAAAGGCTGGTATTTACTCTCCCACAACCCATGAAGCCTCTTGGGTCGAAATACCCCTCCCGGTGGTCTCCCGGTACACTCCCGCCACTCCCGGTACATTATCGATTAGCCCGAAACTTTTCCGGCGACTAAAATGGGACTTCCTATATATGAGTCTTTAACTCCGGACCATTCCGGAGCTCCTCGTGACGTCTGGGATCTCATTCGGGACTCTGAACAAACTTCGGTCACCACCATACATAACTCTATACTACCGCAACGTCACCAAACCTTAAGTGTGCAGACCCTACGGGTTCGAGAACTATGTAGACATGACCGAGACACCTCTATGGTCAATAACCAATGGCGGGACCTAGATGTCCACATTGGTTCCTACATATTCTACGAAGATCTTTATCGGTCGAACCTCTATGTCAAGGATTCAGTTAATCCCGTATGATGTTCCCTTTGTTCTTCGGTATGTTACTTGCCCGAGATTCGATCGTCGGTATCTCCATACCTAGTTCAACCTCGTTACCGGCAAGTCTCTTTACTCATTCCATAATACAAGATCCCACAACTAACAATTAGTCACATTGCTTGCAAGGCTCATTGTGATGTTGTATTACCGAGTGGGCCCCGAGATACCTCTCCGTCACACGGAGTAACAAATCCCAGTCTTGATCCATGCCAACTCAACAGACACCCTCGGAGATACCTGTAGAGCACCTTTATAGTCACCCAATTACGTTGCAACGTTTGATACACACAAGGCACTCCTCCGATGTCCGTGAGTTGCATGATCTCATGGTCATAGGAACATATACTTGACATGCAGAAAACAGTAGCAATAAACTGACACGATCATATGCTACGTTTGTAGTTTGGGTCTTGTCCATCACATCATTCTCCTAATGATGTGATCCCGTTATCAAATGACATCTCATGTCCATGGCTAGGAAACCTTAACCGTCTTTGATCAACGAGCTAGTCCATTAGAGGCATACTAGGGACATGGTTTTGTCTATGTATCCACACATGCATCTAAGTCTCCGATCAATACAATTTATAGCATGGATAATAAACGATTATCATGAACAAGGAAATATGATAATAACTAATTTATTATTGCCTCTAGGGCATATTTCCAACAGTCTCCCACTTGCACTAGAGTCAATAATCTAGTTCACATCACCATGTGATTCGCATTGTTATGAATCTAACAGCCAATGAGGTCTGGGGCTCGATCATGCTTTGCATGTGAGAGAGGTCTTATAGTCAACGGGTCTGCGACATTCAGATCCGTGTGTACTTTGCAAATTTCTATGTCAAACCGTAAACACTGCTACCACACTCCACTTGGTACTATTCCAAATGGCTGCTCCGTTATACGTATCCAGATTGCTACTGCGAGTCATCTGGATTGGTGTTAAAGCTTGCATCGACGTAACTCTTTGCGACAAACTCTTTATCATCTCCATAATCGAGAAACATCTCCTTAGTCTTTTAGTTTCTAAGGACAATCTTGACCGCTGTCCAGTGCTCCATTCCAGGATCACTTTGAAATCTTCTGGCCATACTTATGGCAAGGCTGACATCGAGTCTTGTGCACATCATTGCATACATGATAGAGCCTATGGCTGAAGCATAGGTGATGACACTCATCTTTTCTCTATCTTCTATAGTCACTGGGCATTGAGTCTTACTCAATTTTATACCTTACAAATCAGGCGAAAACTCTTTCTCTGACTGATCCATTTTGAACTCTTTCAAAATCTTGTCAAGGTATGTACTCATTGAAAGTCTCATCAAGTATCTTGATCTATCTATATATATCTTGATGCTCAACCATTAGGTAGCTTTATATAGGTCTTCCTTTGAAAAACTCTTTTCAAACAACCATTTATGCTTTCCAGAAATTCTACATCATTTCCGATCAACAATATGTCATCCACATATACTTATCAGAAACTCTATAGTGCTCCCACTCACTTTATTGCAAATACAAGTTTCTCGTAAACTTTGTATAGACTCAAAAACTTTGATCACCTCATCAAAGTGTATATTCCAACTCCGAGATGCCTGCTTCAGTTCATAGAAGAATCACTGAAGCTCGCACACCTTTTAGCATCCTTAGGACTGACAAAACCTTCTGGTTGTATCTCATACAACCTTTCCTTAAGGAAGGAAACGATGTTTTGGCATCCATCTGCCAGATTTCATAATTGAAAAATGCAGCAATTGCTAACATAATTCCAACAGACTTTAGCATCGCTACGAGTGAGAAAGTCTCATCGCAGTCAACTCTTTTGAACTTGTCGTAAACTACTTTGCAACAAGTCGAGCTTTACAAATGGTAACATTTACCATTAGCGTCTGTCTTCATTTTAAAGATCCATTTGTACTTAACGACCTGCCGTCCAACGAGAAAGTCCACCAAAGTCTATACTTGGTTTTCATACATGGATCCTTTCTCGGATTTCATGGCCTCTAACCATTTGTTGGTTCCCGGGCCCATCATCGCTTCTCCATAGTTCGTAGGTTCATCGTTGTCCAACAACATGACCTCCAAGACAGGGTTGTCGTACCGCTCAGTAGCAGTACACATCCTTGTCGACCTATGAAGTTTGATAGTAACTTAATCCGAAGCTTCATGATCATCATCATTAACTTCCACTTCAACTAACGTAGGCTTCACAGAAACATCTTTCAGCCCTGCGCCACTTTCTGGTTGAAGTGAAGGTTCAATAACCTCATCAAGTTCTATTTTCCTCGTAGGTCGATAGTAACTTGATCCGAAGCTTCATGATCATCATCACTAACTTCCTCTTCAACTGACGTAGGCTTCACAGAAACATCTTTCTACGCTGCGCTACTTTTTGGTTGAAGCAGAGGTTCAATAACCTCATCAAGTTCTATCCTCCTCCCACTCAATTCTTTCAAGATAAACCTTTTCTCGAGAAAGGACCCAGTTTTAGTAATAAACATTTTATGCTTGGATCTGAGATAGAAGGTTCACCCAACTGTTCTTAGGGTATTCTATGAAGATGCATTTTACCGCTTTGGGTTCGAGCTCATTAGGTGAAAACATTTTCCACACAAGCGTCGTAGCCCCAAGCATTAAGAAATGACAGCTTAGGTTTCTATCAAACCAAAATTCACACGGTGTCATCTCAACGGATTTAGATGGTGCCCTATTTAAAGTGAATGTAGTTGTCTCTAATGCATAACCCCAAAATTATAGTAACAAAACGATAAGAGACATCATAGCATGCACCATATCCCATAGACCATGACTATGACGTTCGGACACACCATCACACTATGGTGTTCCAGGTGGCGTGAGTTGTGAAAACAATTCTCACATTGTCTAAAGTTGTATGCCAAACTCGTAACTCAGATATTCACCTCCACGATCATATCGCAAACATTTTTATCTTCTTGTCACGATGATCTTAAAACTTCACTCTGAATTTGCTTGAACCTTTCAAACGATTCAGACTTGTGTTTCATTAAGTAAATATACACTATATCAACTCAAATCATCAGTGAAGGTAAGAAAATAACGATATTCACCACACGCTACAAGACTCATTGGATTGCATACATCAACATGTATCATTTCCAATAAATCACTTGCCCACTTCATCAAAACAGAAAACGGGGTCCTTAGTCATCTTGACCAAGAGGCACGGTTCGCATGTCTCAACCGATTCGAAATCGAATGAGTCCAAAGATCCATCAGCATGGAGTTTCTTCATGCGCTTTATACCAATATGACATTTAGCGGCAGTGCCACAAGCATGTGGTACTATCATTATTAACTTTGTATCTTTTTGGCATCAATGTTATGAACATGTGTATTACTACGATCAAGTTTCAACAAACCATTCTTACTGGGTGCATGACCATTGAAGGTATTATTCATGTAAATAGAATAACCAGTATTCTCTAACTTAAATGAATAACCGTGTTGCAATGAACATGATCTAATCACGTTCATGCTCAACGCAAAAACACCAAATAACATTTATTTAGGTTCGTCACTAATCTCGAAGGTAGAGAGAGCGTGCGATGTTGATTACATCAACCTTGGAAACATTTCCAACACACATCGTCACCTCACACTTAGCTAGTATTCGTTTATTCCGTAGCTTTTACTTCGAGTTACTAACATTTAGCAACCGAACCGGTATCCAATACCCAGGTGCTACTAGGAGTACTAGCAAGGTACACATCAATAACACGTATATCAAACATACTTCTGTCGACTTTGCCAGCCTTCTTATCTACCAAGTATCTAGGGTTGTTCCGCTTAAGAGACCGTTCTGCTCATAATCTAAGCACTTAGTCTCGGGTTTGGGTTAGACTTTGGGTTGCTTCACTGGAGCTGCAACTAACTTGCTATCCATGAAGTTTCCCTCCTTGCTCTTGCCCTTCTCAAAACTAGTGGTTTTGACTAACCATCAACACTTTGACGCTCCTTCTCGATTTCTACCTTCGCGGTGTCAAACATCGCGAACAGCTCAGGGATCATTAATTCTATCCCTGGCATTCTATAGTTCATCACGAAGTTCTAGTAGCTTAGTGAAAGTGACTTGGAGAACTATATCAATCACTATCTTATCTGGAAGATAAACTCCCACTCGATTCAAGCGATTGTAGCACCTAGACAATCTAAGCACATGCTCAACGATTGAGCTATTCTCGTTCATCTTGCAGGCAAAGAATCTTGCTGGAGATCTCATATCTCGCAACACGGGCACGAGCCTGAAATCCTAATTTCAGCTCTTAGAACATCTCATATGTTCCGTGACGTTCAAAACGTTTCGAAGCCTCAATTCTAAGCCGTAATGCATGACGCACTAAACTATCAAGTAGTCATCAGCACGTACCTGTCAGATGTTCACAACATCTACAGACGACACTAGAGGGGTTGGCGCACCGAGCGGTGCATTAAGGACATAAGCCTTCTGTGTAGCAACGAGGACAATCCTCAGATCGCGGATCCAATCCGCAATATTGCTACCATCATCTTTCAACTCTATTTCTCTAGGAACATATAAAAAATTCAAGGGAGCTACAGCGCGAGCAAGTAATCTACAACATAATTTGCAAAGACACTACTGACTATGTTCATGATAATGAGTTCAATTAATCATATTACTTAAGAACTCCCACTCAAATTGACATCCCTCCGGTCATCCGAGTGATACATGATCCAAATTCACCAACTCAAGTCCGGTCATCACGTGAGTTGAGGTGGTTACAATGGTGAACATCATCATGTTGATCATATCTACTATATGACTCATGTTCGACCTTTCGGTCTCTTGTGTTCCGAGGCCATGTCTGTACATGCTAGGCTCGTCAAGTTTAACCCGAGTGTTCTGCGCATGCAACACTGGCTTGCACCCGTTGTATGTGAACGTAGAGTCTATCACACCCGATCATCACGTGGTGTCTCAACACGATGAACTTTCGCAATGGTGCACACTCGGGGAGAACACAATTTATCTTGAAATTTAAGTGAGGGATCACCTTATAATGCTACCATCGTACTAAGCAAAACAAGGTGCATAAAAGGATTAACATCGCATGCAATTCATAAGTGACATGATATGGCCATGAACTTGTGCTTTAGATCTCCATCTTGAAAGCACCGGCATGATCTCCATCGTCACCGGCATGACACCATGATCTCCATCATCTTGATCTCCATCAACGTGTCGCCATTGGGGTTGTCACGCCCTGCATGCTTCTACTACTAGTGCTACCGTTTAGCGATAAAGTAAAGCATTACATAGCACTTAATGATTGACACGCGGGTCGTACAATAATTAAAGACAACCCTATGGCTCCTGCCGGTTGCCGTACTCATCGACATGCAAGTCGTGAAATTCTATACATCACATGATCATCTCATACATCACATATATCACATCATGTAATTGGCCATATCACATCACAACATACCCTGCAAAAACAAGTTAGACGTCCTCTAATTGTTGTTGCATGTTTTACGTGGCTGCTACGGGTTTCTATCAAGAACAATTCTCACCTACGCATAAACCACAACGGTGATACATAATTTGATTTTCAACCTTCTCAAGGACCGCCTTTGTCAAATCCGATCCAACTAAAGTGAGAGAAACTGGCACCCGCAAGCCATCTATGCAACAAGTTGCGGTCGAGGGAACCGGTCTCTCGTAAGCGTACGAGTAATGTTGGTCCGGGTCGCTTCATCTCACAATACCGCTGAACCAAAATCAGACCAAGGGAGGAAGCAATCTAAGCATCAATGTCCACAAACCTTTTGTGTTCTACTCGAGATCTCATCTACACATAGACCTAGCTCATGATGCCACTGTTGGGGAACGTTGCATGGGAAACAGAAATTTTCCTACGCACACGCAAGATCTATCTATGGTGATGATCATCTACGAGAGGGAGAGTGGATCTACATACCCTTGTAGATCGCTAAGCGGGAAGCGTTAAGATACGCGGTTGGTGTAGTCGAACATCTTCGCGATCCAAATAGCCGAGCGTCCCGCGATCACATCACGATCCGTCCCGCGATCCAATCACGATCCGTCCCGCGAACTCATCATGATCCATCCCGCGATCTCATCACGATCCGTCCCGCGATCTCATCATGATCCGTCCCGTGAACTCATCACGAACCGTCTCGCGATCTTGTTCACGGTCCTTCCGATCTAGCGCCGAACGGACGGCACCTCCGCGTTCAGCACACGTGCAGCTTGATGACGATCTCCACCATCTTGATCCAGCAAGAGGAAGTGGAGAGGGAGAAGAGTTCACCGGTAGCGTGACGGTGCTCCGGTGATGGTGGTGGAGCAATTTCGGCAGGGCTTCGCCTAAGCACTTCAGAAAACCGATCTAAAGGAGAAACTATGCACTAGAGGAACGGGTAGCACGTGGCTGGAAATTCTGTGCCAAAACCCTAAAATCCTCTAGTATATATAGGAGGAGAGGAGGAGGAGTCTTGGCTGCCAAAAAGCCAGCCCTTGGGTCGACCAAATTGGGGAGGAGAGGAGGACTCCTCCTCCAATCCTAGTAGGACTAGGATTCCTCCTTTTTTTGGCCTTTTTCCACCTTTTTCCCTTTGGGCTTTTTCTCCCAACCGCATGGGCCTTGTGTGGGACTTCCACCAGCCCACAAAAGGCTGGTATTTACTCTCCCACAACCCATGAAGCCTCTTGGGTCGAAATACCCCTCCCGGTGGTCTCCCAGTACACTACCGGCACTCCCGGTACATTACCGATTAGCCCGAAACTTTTCCGGCGACCAAAATGGGACTTCCTATATATGAGTCTTTACCTTCGGACCATTCCGGAGCTCCTCGTGACATCCAGGATCTCATCTGGGACTCTGAACAAACTTCGGTCACCACCATACATAACTCTATACTACCGAAACGTCACCAAACCTTAAGTGTGCAGACCCTGCGGGTTCGAGAACTATGTAGACATGACCGAGACACCTCTACGGTCAATAACCAATGGCGGGACCTGGATGTCCACATTGGTTCCTACATATTCTACGAAGATCTTTATCGGTCGAACCTCTATGTCAAGGATTCAGTTAATCCCGTATGATGTTCCCTTTGTTCTTCGGTATGTTACTTGCCCGAGATTCGATCGTCGGTATCTCCATACCTAGTTCAACCTCGTTACCGGCAAGTCTCTTTACTCATTCCGTAATACAAGATCCCGTAACTAACAATTAGTCACATTGCTTGCAAGGCTCATTGTGATGTTGTATTACCGAGTGGGCCCCGAGATACCTCTCCGTCACACGGAGTAACAAATCCCAGTCTTGATCCATGCCAACTCAACAGACACCCAATTACGTTGCGATGTTTGATACACACAAGGCACTCCTCCGATGTCCGTGAGTTGCATGATCTCATGGTCATAGGAACATATACTTGACATGCAGAAAATAGTAGCAATAAACTGACACGATCATATGCTACGTTTGTAGTTTGGGTCTTGTCCATCACATCATTCTCCTAATGATGTGATCCCGTTATCAAATGACATCTCATGTCCATGGCTAGGAAACCTTAACCGTCTTTGATCAACGAGCTAGTCCATTAGAGGCATACTAGGGACATGGTTTTGTCTATGTATCCACACATGCATCTAAGTCTCCGATCAATACAATTTATAGCATGGATAATAAACGATTATCATGAACAAGGAAATATGATAATAACTAATTTATTATTGCCTCTAGGGCATATTTCCAATAGAGAGGACCTCGCTGAGGTAGTAGACGGGCCGCTGGATCGGCAGGGATTTGCCCTCCTCCGGTCGCTCGACCACCAGGACGACGCTGATGATGCAGGTGGTCGCCGTGATGTAGGCGAGTAGTGGTTCCTTCTTAGCCGGCGCGGCCAGGATGGGCGCACGGGTGAGAGCCTTCTTGAGGCCGCGGAAGGCCTCGTCCACCTCGTCGGGCCAATCGAACATGCCTGGTTTCTTGGTGTGACCCGGCTCGACCAGAGCTATTTTGCGAAGGAGCCCGTAGAGGGACAAGGCCATCTCCCGCAGTCGGCTGATGAACCGGCTGAGCGAGGCAAGGTAGCCGATGAACTTCTAGACGCCGCGGAGCCGGGTCGGCTTGGGCATGTGCTCGATCGCGCTGATCTTCTTGGAGTTCGCTTCGATGCCACAAGCAGACACGAAGAAACCCAGGAGTTAGCCGGTCGGGACGCCGAAGAAACACTTCTCCGGGTTGAGCTTGATCTTGTACTCATGTAGGTTCGAGAAGGTCTCTCGAAGACCATTAAGGAGGCTAAACTGCTTCTTGGTTTTGATGACGATGTCGTCGACATAGACGTGGACGTTCCTGCCTATCTGAGGCAGGAGGCACTTCTGCATGCACCGCTGGAAGGTGGCGTATGCGTTCTTCAGGTCGAAGGACATGGTGATGTAGCAGTAGGCCCCAAAGGGCATGATGAAGGAGGTCTTGAGCCGGTCTTCTGGGTCCAGCTTGATCTGGTGGTAGCCGGAGTAGGCGTCCAGGAAAGACAACAAGTCGCAGCCGGCTGTGGAGTCAATGACTTGATCGATCCGCGGCAGGGCGAATGAGTCCTTGGGACACACCTTGTTCAGGCTAGTGTAGTCGATGCACATGCGCCAGGTCTTGTTCTTCTTTAACACCAGGACTGGGTTGGCCAGCCAGTCCGAGTGGAACACTTCCATGATGAACCCGGCTACGAGTAGTCGGGTGATCTCTTCTCCTATCGTACGTCGCTTCTCCTCGGAGAAGTGGCGCAGGGGTTGCTTGACCGGCTTGACGTCTGGCCGGCCGTGTAGTTTGTGCTCGGCGAACTTCCTCGGAACACCCGACATGTCCTTGGGAGACCATGCGAAGATGTCCCAATTCTCACGGAGGAAGTCGACGAGCTCGCCTTCCTATTTGCTGTCGAGGCGGGAGCCGATGGTGATGCACTAAGTCGGGTTGGCCGGGTCGAGCGGGATTTTCTTGGTGTCCTTGGACGGCTGGAAGGAGGCTTTGCCGGCGGACTGCGAGGGGGAGCCGGCATGGCCGGCTGGCTGGCGGCAAGGGCCACGAGCCGGTCGAGCTACCGCTTCTCCTCGGCGATTTCTAGGGCCTCGGCCAGCCGGCTATCGTCTCGAGCGCACTCGATTGACATCTTGTAGTCGCCCGTGATGGTGATGATTCCCTTGGGGGCCAACATCTTGAGCTTGAGGTAGGCGTAATGAGGGACCGCCATGAATTTGACAAGGGTCGGTCGGCCTAACAGCGCATGGTAGGGGCTCGCGAGGTCCACGACCTCGAACAGTACTGGCTCGTGGTGGAAGTGGCCGGGTCCGCTGAAGAGGACGTCGAGCGTGATCTTGCCAACAGGGGAGCAGGAATTTCCAGGCACGATGCCATGGAAGACCGTCCGGCTCGCCTGTAGGTCTTCTATCTTCAGCCCCAGGTTGTGCATTGTGTCGAGGTACAGGATGTTGATGCTGCTGTCACCATCAAACAGCACCCGCTTGAAGCGACAAGTGCGCTTCTCGATGGCGATGGTGGGGTCAAGGACCAGGGCGTAGCTGCCAGGATTTGGCATTATGGCGGGATGATCCGCCTGGCTCCAGGTGACCGGCTTCTCCGACCAGTGCATGAACTGGGGAGTTGCCGGCATGGTGACGTTCACCTCACGGTGGAGCCGGCGCTGAGCATGTTTGCTTGTCTCTTCGCTGGTGAAGACGACGTAACAGCCGTCTTGGTTGGGGAACTGGTCGATCAGACGACCGTCATTCTGGGCCGGAGTCGGAGCCGGCGCCAGGGCGACAGCTTGGGCCGGGGCTGGCACGCGGGCAGGCGGCGCGGGGGAAGCCGGGAGGCCGTCCCCCTGGGCCAATCGTTGTGAGAAGCTGCATTGTCGGAGCATGTGCGTAGAGGATTTGGCCCCCAAATGATTTTTGTAGGGGAGGTCAAGCATCTGCTCGAAGGTGAACTTCGGCTGCCAGGCAGCCTTGCCAGTGCATTGGCGCTGACTGGAAGGCTGGACAGCCGGCTCCTGCTCCTCAATGGTGTTTAGCTGCCGACTCCCGTAGCGGGGATCCGGCTGATCATTCTTGCATTTGTTTTTCTGCGGCTGCCGGTTGTCGGCAGCCGGCCGAGACGTTGCCGGTGTTGTCGTCGCCTTGGCGGGCGGGGTCGTCTTGACCCGGATGGCCAAATCAGCCATGGCGTACTTGTCCGCCTTGGTCATGAGCTCGGCAAGCATGGCCGGCTCGGAGCACAGAAGCTTGTGCTTGAGTGGTGTGCCATCTCGACAGCCTTTGATGAAGTACTGTACGGCCTGCACCTCGTGCACCCCCTCACGGGAGTTACGGAGTTCGGTCCACCGGGTGAGGTAGTCGCGGAGGGACTCGTCTGGCCCCTGAACGCACACGGCGAGTACACAGGGTCGCCCGTGCCGCTTGTAGGTGCTGGTGAATTTGTGGACAAAGGCCTCCTCGAAGTCCGTCCAGGTGTTGATGCTGCCAGCCGCCAAGCTGTTGAGACAGGTGCGGGCCGAGCCGATCAACATGAGGGGAGCGTAGCGAACGGCTACGCGCTTGTTTCCCCTGGCGATGCCGACCGCGGTGGTGTAGTCGATCAACCAGTCCTTGGGCTTGGCGGCCCCGTTATACTTGGGGGTGTCCTAGGGGAGAGTGAAGCCAGTTGGGAACGGCTCGTTGTGGATCCGAGGGCCAAAATAGGCCGGGCCGATCGAGCCCTCCTCTTCAAGGAGGGCCGACTGTGCGAGGTGGTCGATGTGGTTGCGGGCATCGTTCTCGCTATGGGGGATGCACGGCCCGGTCCGGGCTGAGAGCTCGGGGCGGATGACAGGCAGAACCAACCGTTCCGGCTCGTGCCACGAGGGTGGCGTGTGTCCGCGGTTGCGCCGGCTGCCGGCTACCGGCACTTCTTGGTGGCGGCCGCTGCGAGGCGGGTTGTTGGTGCGCCAGCTGCTAACAGTCGGTTGCTCGCTCCCCGGCAGCTAAGAGGGCCGGGGGTTGTTTGTTTCAGCCCGCCGGCCGGAGACGCGAGGGGAAGAGGAGTGCTGAGCCGGCTGACGGTCCGCAGTCCCCGTGCCCTCGCGCTCAAACCGGGGGCTCCTGGAGGCGGCGTCGCCCGACGCGAGCAGATGCTGTTGCGCGTCAGCGGCGTCAATGAGCTCCTTGATGTGACACTTGTGGGCGGGATGTTCTTCGCCCTCCAAGGTCGCCAAGTCCTTGTAGGCTACCTTGAGGGCCCGCAGGTTGGCTACGGGGGTGTCATAGATGGGCATCTTGCCGCCTAGGATTTCGGCGACCACGCGGCCGCGGTCGCGCACAACCCCACGCCGGCTGGGCTCGGTGCCAGCCGGGGTGAGACCGTAGGCAGAAGTTTATTCCCGCTGGACAGCCTCCATGCGGCTCCGCGTGACCTCGAGGGCTGTGGTGTCCTCGAACTGGATGTGGCGAACCGCCTCGAGGTCAGCCATGGCAGCGTCAGGGTTCGTCGTCGGGGCGATGGGAGTGCTCAACCCTCGTAGGGCCGCGCCGAGCGGGTCGGAGGTGTCGACGCGGGCCGCGGCGGCGTCAGCCCCGACCCGCGCACGTTCGGAGGAGGTGGAGGATATGATGGCCATCGCCCCCATGCGATCGTGGGAGCCGCTGGACTGGGTCACAACAAGTGCGCCCACGGCCATGGGTGGATCGGCGCAGACGAGCACCTGCCCGGGGTACTCATCCGTGGCCGGAGCCTTGGCGAGGCTAAGCCTGCCAAAGCGCTCGGTGAGCGCATCGATGTCGGCCGCGAGGCCGATGGGGTCACCCACAGGGCGTGCTGGAGAAAGCCCCACGAGCCCGCAATTTTGCCTAGACGTGCGACAACGGCGGGGGATGGCGAGGGGTCCCGCCGGCGCATGAATCCGGCCGGTGCCGCATACGGCCCCACGGGGGGTGCCAATTGTCATCGTTTTCTCACGACAGATGCCATGGGTAGGCTTATCATAGGTGGTTGGGGCCGAAGGACGCCGATGGGCTCCGGGTGCGAGATTTGGCACAAGCGGTGGCGACACACGATGTACCCAGGTTCAGGGCCCTCCGGGGGAGGTAATACCCCTAGTCCTGCTTGGTCTGGTTGGATGGATAGTTGTGTTTATAAGGGTGCTCCTAGAGTTGTGTCTAGAGGAGGAAGAAGGAGCAACCGACTCGTCCTCCTCCGTTGCTAGTGATGGTATGAGAGGAAAGATCTATCTGGGTGTATGTGAATGATCGTCCGTCCCCGTTGCATGGGGGGCTCGGGGGGTTTTATAGGCCACCCACTGGCTCTATAATATGTTCTAAAGTACAAGGGTGGGGGACCCGGCTGGCAGTCTCTCCGGCTGGCCAGGGGGTCCCGCCCTTCGTGCCGTCTCGTCGTCTGTAGGGTCCACCGGCTGAGCAGTCCCGTCTTCCGCTGGGGCCCGCCAGCCGGCTCTGCGATTGGCCCTCGCCCACCTGCTGTGGCACGGGTCACTCGAGAGGCATCGTCTAGCGCCAGCCGGCTGAAGTCTTCGGTACGGCCGGCTACACTATAGCCACGCCGGGGCAGGTAATCGAGTGGGCGAGGGCGTGCTGGCACTGTTTCCCCGCCCGGTCGCATTCACCAAGGTCAGCGGTCTGGACGGTCGGACTGTAGGCATGCGCTCAAGTGCGTCAGCGGCCACTGTGGCCACAGGGCCGCCCGTCGTGGCGGTCATGTCTTGTCATCATACCCGCGCGTAGGGGGACGGGACGTTGCATGTCCACCCCGGGGTCAATGGAGGAGGCGGCCCGGAAGGCAGCCGGCCGCGCCCAGCCGGCCGGGGGTCGAGCCGGCTGCACGACCAGCTGTCCATGTCGCCAGCCGGTGGCAGCTCGAGCCGGCCGTCCTCCAGCTGGCCATGGGCAGCCGGACGCATAGTTTTCCTTTGAAGGGGAAGGGGGGAGAACCCCGTTGCTTTGGCCTACCTAGGGGTAATAACCCCGTCAGCGCTCGCATCTTCGAGGGCGCCTCCACCACTTCGGCAGCCACCACCTCAGCCATGGCCTTGGCCTTTGCCTCAGCCACTTTACCTGCCAAGATCTCCATGGCCTTAATGGCCTCTACTTGCTCCAGCGGGGGCGGGGGGGGGGGGCTTTTTCGCCTCGGAACACAATTGCCGAATTGGACGCCACCGTAGCCAAATGTGCAAAAGAGATACCATAAAGTGCGGAAAAGGAACAAACGTGCAAGGGAGGGGGAAGTACCTGGCACCGTGTTCCTATTCAAGCAAGCCAACCGCCTCTCGGCCTTCTTAGGGATCATAGGTGAGATTGCCTCCCCGGCCCGCTTGGCCTCCAACCAAACACTACACCTAGACGCGGTGATAGGAGTGGAACTCTCCCATGCGCGGGCGCGCGCACGAAGCAGCACTAGCAGCGTCCGCTAGCCCACCACCATCTTCGTCTCGTCCCTCATTGCCGCCTGACCGCACAAGTCCTTCACTGCCCTAGGAAGGTTGCCCACCGGGGTTCCCAACAAGGCCACGGGAGGGATGATGCCCGCGGTCGTAGACCCCTTTCTTGTTGGGCTTCGAATGTAGGGGGACACTTCCATGGTGGCCACGAGGAGGGGTGAGACCAACCCGACACCATTGCCCGGCCCCACATCTATCGAGAGCTCCAGAAGAGCAGGGGAGCGGGGGAACGAAGCGGGCAACACCACTAGACCCACGCTGTCGACGTCGGACCCATTGGGGGTCCCCATTAGAGCCTCCATCTCGAGATCCGTCGCCCCTCTCTCCATCATGTCACTAAGCAGCGCAGCTCCTGGAGAAGGAGGAGTGGGTTGTAGGTTCGCATCCGTGTCCTATAGCTAGAGTTGATGATCATGTCCATGGATGCGTACGTGTAGCGAGGCGCCTGTCCACCAAGCCAGGAGAAGGTAGGAAGCAAGATGGAGGCCGGGGGGGCCCGGTCGAAGGAGAGGACACGGGCGCTCGCTGAGAGGATCGGTTGTGGTTGCCATCCTTCTTGGTATTCCCCTTGCTAGGTGGAATTGCAGCGGCAAGCCCTGGACAGTGCGGAGCGCTGGTGTCTGAAGCGTCATCTTCCTCGTCGCCAGAGTCGTGGGGCGAGCCACGATGACGGGAGCCATAGCTACCCGCCCCACCACTCCCACCATTCTGCCCTCCGTCCGTGGACCGGGCGATGCCTACAATCAAGCTCATGCACAATGTTGAGGTTGTACCCGGCCCCGTTGAAGAACACCATCATTGTGGCTTGCATCTTGGCTGGCTTCAAGCATTGAACTTTGGCACGCATGAAAGAACCCTTGATTAAAGATAGCTCGTCCACCACCTCCACCAGACCGAGAAACCTAGAAATGTTGCAAATCATTGTCTCATATCTGGCATCATCCAGCAGACCCCAAATCTGCAACCAAGTGGATTAAAGAACAACCACCACAGCCGGATCGGTCTTTGGGATCGAAATCTTGACCCACATGTCATTGAGAGCGAGCGTGATCCCCGTGCTCTTCATGCAGATCTGCCTCCATTCATCCAAGGGGAAAGTGATCACAAACTCTGTGTCCGAAATCCCTTTTACAGCCCAGTCCTAATCCTTCTTGATGAAGTGCTTGAATTCAACATCGATCATGGCTGCCATCGCGGTGCCCTTCATCACCTTGATCGGCGCAAATCGAAGTGGCGGTGCAACCCCTATGGCTTCCAATTTCATGTAGAAGAAGGCCTATTCTGGGATGTCGTTGCCAAAGAGTTGCAGCTCATGTAGTTGGGACCTCTCCGGGAAAGCCGCATTGTGATGACCGGGCTTCTGGCAGGTGAAGCATAGGAGGGGGCGGGCAGTCCACCTGCACATGGCCCTCCTCGTTATGGTTGAAGCAGACCCGGGGCTGCTCAGACGTCGCGCCCCGGAAGAAGCTCCAGAGGCCCCTCAGGTTTTTGCCGCACCGCCTTCCCTTGTTTCCCTTTCTTCTTGAATTTCTTTGCTGTCTTGCACTGATTCTGCCCTTGCTCGCGGGGGTGGGGGAGGGGGGGCTGCTGCTGCTACTGGCCTAGCGCGGGCTGCCAAGGGGCGAGGGGATATGGGGGCGGTAGCCATCAGATCGCCCGCCCTTGGGTATCCCCCTTCACGCCATCACAGGCTAGAGACCGCCACCGTTGTTCCTGCCAAGGAGGGGATTGCTCCCTTTGGTAGCCGCCACCGCGCCTCGCCTAGGATCCGCCCCCGCGCCGCTGCAACTGGTCACGCGGTTCGGCCTCCTGCTGGTAGCCGTCCGGCTATCGCGACCAGTTGTGGTACTGGGAATTGCTGGCCTTCCACGACCCGCCCTCGGCACGCCGCTTGGGACGGGGCTCGCCATCTTGGCAGGAGCGAGTCATCAACACTTCGGCAAACGAGCGAGCGAGGGACGGGGGAATGTAGTGGAGGAGCCCACGAGCGGAGTGACCAAGCAGGCGCACCTCCTCTAACCTAGCCAACGACCCGAGTTGTGGGTCGTTCGATCCTTTCGGGATCCATATCCAACGGATCATTAGGGCAGGGAGGTCCAAGAAGGCCTGTGGAGGGACATAGTCCTCCAGGACCCGGCTCGCATATCGTCCACGTGTTCCCGAAAGTCCGGGAGTGGGCCTAGGCTACGTCGGCTGCAAGGCCCCTGAAGGCCCATGCAACTGCTCCTTGCTCACGGATTCGAAATCCTCCCCCAACCTTGCCCAGAGCCATGATGGCGCCACCGCCAAAGCCACACCCGGCAGCGGGCCATGGCCGCCCTCGGGAAGAATGGGATGTACCTGGATCCAAGGAGTGTCGGCTCGGCCTGAACCCCCGCCACCATTGAGAGGTCCAGGGATCGACAGGTTCCCTCGTGGAGGCCGTGCGCCTTCACGAGACGAGCTCGTCGGCCCGACAAGGGGAACAATCTTTGCCTCCCCCGTCTCCGGCCGCCCCATGCACCGCCAGCCCCCGAGCCCTAGGCCCCACCGTCAGAGCAACCAGAACGGGGACCTGCAGAGGCTCTCCCTCGCGCTCCGCCAGACCCGCCCACCTTGGCAACCGGCCGGACGAGATGGCTACCCCTGCGCCTACCAGAGCCGTTGACGTACCTGGGGAAGGAGGAGAAGTGGGCCGGAGCGTCGCGCGGCCTCCCACCGAGCCGGGGGCCGTCAGAAACGCCAGGACGCGCGCAGGGTTGCCCCTCGCGACGCCGCTCGGAGGGTCGCCTCCCGAGTCGCCTAGCAAGTCCTCCATCCGTCGTGAGCTCCTTTTCCACGCCCGGTCCTGATAGTTATAAATTCAACTTAGGGATCGGAAAAAAGACAAATCATAATATGAATGACAATTAATTTATCTTGCTATATGAACTGGTATTGTTAACATCATGATGAATTTGTTAAAAAAAATACGCTGGATGCTAGTTGAATTTGTAACCGAAATATACCATGTGCTCCTACACATTTAATGCTCCCATGCTCTCAACATTCAAAAACAAATTTCAATGCTTCATGAAATTCCAAAAAAAAATTGTGAATGCTCCCAAGTCATGTTTCTACAATCCCTAAAATCTACAAATCTAAATTCAAAACACACATGGAGAGGAAAAAACAAATCTGCATGAATAGTGTCAAAAAGTGTCACAAAAAGACAAAACCAAAAAACACACTATTCACATCCAGATTGTTTTTTGTTTGTTTTTCCATGTGTGTTTTAATTTTGGATTTAAAAATTTTAGGGGTAGTATAGACATCTCTTGTGAATGTTAATTTTTCTTTGTTATAAGCTTTTTTTTTGGAATGTTGGGAGCATGGATGTGCACTCTCGCTCGAGGAGGCGGCTACCGGCTAGCCAACGAGCCTAGCCGGGAGTACGGCACAGTTGACGTTCATCCACGTAAAGCCGTTGAAAACGCACCAGAAGAATCACTCAAAAATCCCACCTTCCGCTCCTCTCGACGCTGCCCGCCAAACCACCGTCTCCCTCCTCCCATGGCCGCGCCCGCCCTCCTCTCCCTCTCCCTCTCCCCGGCCGTCTCCAGGCACCCCCACCTCCTCTTCTCCCACACCCACTCGCCTCGCCACCTCCGCTTCACCCCACTCGCTGCCTCCTCCTCCCCCTCCCCCTCCCCCTCGCCGTCCGGCGGCGGCGGCGTCTTCCTCTCACCGAGCGCGCTCTCGCAGCTCGACGCGCTCGCCGCTTTCCGCTACGAGCACTCTTTCCCCCACGGCAGCCTCACCGTGCGGGCCCTCACCCCGGCCGACGACGCCGAGGCCGACGTGCTCGTCCGCCTCCTCGCCTCCTCCTTCTCCGAGGACGTCCGGTGGGCCCCCGCGCAGCGCTACGCCCAGCTCCTCGCCTTCGTCATCCGCCGCTACCTCTACGAGCGCCGCGGCCTCGCGCCCCACGCCGCCGTCCTGGTGGGTTTCTACAAGCCCGCCGCCGCGGGGGAAGGGGAGGAGGGCGAGGACGACGATGGGGATGAGGGGGAGATGGCGTGCACCGCCGAGGTGTCGCTGGACGCGGTGGGCGCCCCCGGGGCACCGCCCACGCCCACGCCGCCGCTCGAGTTCCCTTACATCTGCAACATGACCGTGAAGACCTCGTTGAGGAGGTAACGGATAATGCTCTCTTTCCAGCCACCATTTTGCCCACCTGTTTATTTTTGTAAATATAGGACAAATCTGTACATACATGTTGGGTATAGAGTTGATTGTGAAAGGGGATTCCCTGGAAGTATGACCTATGGAGGACTTGAATAAACTTTTTTTTCTTTGCCAATTGTCACATGTGCATGAGTGCATCCTTTAGGTTGGAATTAAGATGCTGTGTAGAGTTAATTGTGAAAGATGATTCCTTAGAAGTATGGACTATGGATCATTTGAGTAAAAGATTTCAGCCAATTGTGACATGTACATCCTTCAGATCGGAATTACAATCCTCCTTTTATATTCAACGGGACCAGTGATACAATTTTATGATAACATAGTTCCCTACACCTTTGATCAGCCATTCTGATTGGAATGAATTGAAATTCTAGCTTCTGGGAGCAAGTAGAGACCGTCATTCTCTGACTAATTTCTGCCGATTCCCCTTGTCTCCAGCCATCCATTTAGGTGCCTGCAAGCAAAGGGAACCCTGGATGAATGCTTGGGCACATATTAGGTTCCTCATATGTTAGGTTTGTGTGTTCTTAGCGGGGGTGTCTTGACTGTGGATGTGATGCCGTATGGAATAAAAGTCTCCTGACTCTATCCCTGTCCCGGTGTAGCTACGCGTCTTAATTTCGTAGAGCCAGTGCTATTTTGTATTCTGTTCCCACGGATCCGGTTCCTAATTCGGCAGTTTGCTGCCCAGTGTTACTGCCTGACTTGGTAGTGGTGATGGCGATGTTTGTTATGAGTTTTTTCTAGTTAGTGAGTCTTCAGTTTTATCTTTCTGTGCACTTCGTTTTCTTCCCGGGCAATCTGGCAGACTGGCACGCAGCAGTGGTTCGGCATCCTGTCCTTCCCTGCAAAGGGCGTGTTCCCGGCCACAATGTGTTCAGTGAATTTAGGTTCTCACCTGTTGGCGTGGGCAGTTGATGGGCCTCTTTGGAACCTTTAAGTGCTTGCACAGTCTTGGTCTTCTGCAACCTTTTTAGTGGAGGATTGGAGAAACATAGACACGAATGGCGGGTTGAAGATACCGACTTCATAGCAACTTGATGTACATTTTGTTTTTATCAAGGAGCCCATTGCTTGTTTCCGTTCTTTTTGAATTGCTTGGTGCTCTTATACTATCTTTGTTTAATCAATAATGATAGTAGTTGGTTTTGCTTCGAAACATGATACAAATTTACTACAGTTCACCAAGGTAGAATAATTAGGCAAGAATCCATTTGAAAGTGGTTTTGCTTATATAAGCGTGGCCTTGTATTCTTGTATGGGATTCTTATAATATCTTGTACAAGTCTGCATCGTTATTATCTAGTCCCACCAAGATACCAAGATAAACGGTGTATATATTTTCCTTTTACCAAATAATAGTTCAACTATTTTTTTTTTATCTATACTATTATCTAGCCACACCAAAATAAGTGGTGTACATTTTTTTTAATCTTTTTCTCAAATATTTTGCGATTTCTAGATTTGTAGATTAATGTTGGAATTTATGTTCCTCCAAACAAATGTGGTACATTGAATCTCACTTGTTGTTCAAAGATATAGATTAGTCGATTGCAAAATCGATTGGTTTAATGCCATATGGAGTAGTATATCATGTTTACGATATTGGATTCTAGTGTTGTTCTAAAACGAAATATCTTGTTTTTCTCACCAGGAGAGGAATTGGAAAGCAACTTCTGAAGGCATGTGAGGATTTGGTTGTCAAGATGGATGCCAAAACGCGTGTATACCTTCATTGTAGAATAATCGATGAAGTGCCGTTCAACATGTACATAAAAGCAGGATACGACATTGTTCAGACTGACAGTATTCTTGTTTGGCTGAGCCTCCAGAAGCGCAAGCACTTGATGCGCAAGGAATTACCGCAAGTTTCCGTTGGTAGTGAGCGTACAACCTTATAATTTTGAGGGGCTGAACATGCCATAGCACCATCAGGTAAACATAAGTTGAATCTTGTGTATAAATTGTATGCTTCTAGTTAGCCACTAATTGACATGTGCATATTTACTACTGTATTCTCCTTGTCAACTGGCTATCAAAAATGGTTTTTGCAGAGATGAATCTAAGTGCTTGTAATATATCTTGACCTATGGTATAGCTATTATGCTCACCGATCAGAAGTGGTGTTTGAACATCATAACTCTGCTGGTTTGAAATTTTTGATGAAGAAATTAATCAATGAAATGTGCGTTGGAGTAAACAGATTTTCTGGTTCTATCCTTCATAAACTTTCCACACACATGACTCTGCTGATCATGTGTACAGGTCATCACAGTACACGTATATCATCTTTCTGAATTAATAGAAATTGTTGCAAAAAATGGAGAAATGTGGTTTGACTTTTGCATAGTAAAAAGAAGGAAAAGAGGGACTCTCTGGGATCTTATGGATTAGCAGAAATCCCTGCATCATTGGTCTTCCATTGTTTTGTTATATTTGTTAAGCACAGCAAGTAATAGCTCATTCCACATATCAATTGGTCCTGGTAGGCACCAATGCGAACAGTCACTGTAACCCCTCATCCACTCGTTATTCCAATGGATCCCTGGGTGTGCATCTGGTCTCATAGACATAAGTTTGGTTATATCTAGGATCTCTATATTCATCCCTCCCTTTTGTTTTTTCTCCTTTTGTGCCCTGTTGGCTTCCTCAACCTGGACATTTCTTATTTCCCATTCAATTGGACTGGTCATTGCTGTTCCTTCTCCCACTGGTTCAGTTCTGTTGCATGTTCCTCCAGTATTCCACTGGCCATTTTCAAAATGTGCCGGTGTTGCTGTCCTTACCACTGTTAACTGCAATCTGGATTCTTGGCGGCTATTCAAATTGCTGATAGCTGTCCTAAACACCCTCTGAATAGCTGAAGTGACGCTGAAACTTGTGATGTTATCCTCTGCGCAGTATATGCAACCGATGAGTTTTCCATCTTCGTAGAGATAATTTGTTCTGAAAAACCAACGTGAACTAGACACAACTAAGATATTGATCTCATGCAAGTTTGCAGCTAATCTTGCATCAAGTTTATCTAAGTGCATATCATGTGATTCAACTAATGTCCCGTTGATCTCTCTTTGAGTATCTTCTACTAGAAATTTGGTCCACAGTGCCATGAGAGTGAAGTTATAAGATCTGAAGCGCCATGTGATAAATTTATCTTTAGTGTCGCTGTGAACTTTTGTTGGAGCTTCTACCTGCATCAGTTTGTGCGGTTTCAGATTGTTCGCTCTAATAGGATTATTTCTAGATATAAAGTAAATGAAGTAGAAGTGCTACAATATTGTAAGTATCTATGGTACATTTCTGTAGTATTAACTATTAAGGTAGCCTATGTGGTTGGTGACTCAATAACTGTTGTTCTTGCATAAAGCCCATGAAGTATGGAGGTTCGACGTACTGAATGTTACTGTTTCAGTTTGGCTTCTAAATAACTTAGCACCTTGAGTCACTACCTGTAGGTTCTAAACATTTAGAGCAAATCAATGAAGCTACATAAAGATATGTGAATGCATCTAAAAATATAAAGATTTTGAAACCTAGGTTATCCCGTTGATATGTTGAAAGCTCCAGCAGAGCTAGGGATGCCCAGTTAAGATCTTCATTATCTGAAGAAATAGCCTTTTGTTTTCTTTCTTGGCAACTTTAATCGCGAACATTTCTTGGACTTCCTGTCCCACTGTGGTCTTGTCCAAGAATGCCTGCCTACTGGATCTATATATGTGTTCAGAACTTTAAAGTGAAACTAAACTACACGCAAGTTAATGTCAGGATCGGTGGTGATAAGTGATATGGGCATTGCTATTATTCATAACATGTATCGGAAGTAAACACTGCTTACTCACCTGAGACAATAAACAGAGGAGTGACTCCATCTGGTTCCATCCAATTGAATCCCCGGCGAAAGCCAATGTCTTACCTTGGACAATATTTAAGAATAGTTGAGGTTGAAACCTTTCCATAGCACAGCCCCGTGGCTTCCACCTCCAGTTTACATAATCCATTTGCTTTCCATACTTTGCGCAGTCCTTTGAATCTGGCATTGTCGGGCATGTCACGTTAGTGTAGATTGGGCCTCCCGAATCCCTGACCCATGTGCCATTGAACAGATTGCAGTCTATTTCATTGTCTCCGTGACCTGAAAACCAGCGAAATCACTATGAATTTGTTGGAGATAAAAGCTTGCTGTGCTTCATACTGTTTGGACCCTGAGACGTATCCTCTACTCGTATGACATTGTAATAGTAGTGTGACTCTTTGAAGCGTTGATTTTTTAGAGGCAAAAGGTCTTCTTTCTGTTGTTTATTTGTATCTGTACTTTGTCTTCTTATGTTTTAAAGGTTTATTTATCTTGCATTTTTATACGTATAAACTAATCTGATGTGGAGGGCATTGCAAGAACTGAGAAAAAAAGATCCCATGAAACACGCTGTCACTGATAACTGATATTTGAGCCGAACAGGCTTGGTAATCATGTCACAGCCTTCCCAACGGTACTATTCGAGTCTGATATAGAACATTGAGCTGGTATCTTATGATTCACTTCATTCATATCCCGAACTGAAAATGGGAAATAAGCAACAAGTGCTAGAGAAATCTGGCACATGAATGTAGCTGACAGTATTATATGCTAGAGAGCAAAGGCGTACCGGCCATGGCTGTCTGTTGAGAATTATGAGTGGGCTCTCTAGCGACGTAGAAAACCTTCTCGGGGTAATACGTCGAGGAAACAAGAAGAAATACGACTGTGCCCAGCATCAGCGCAAGTTTCTTCCCACCAGGAATTTTTTTGCTCGAGTTTCTGACGGGGTTTATGGCTTGGACATTCGGAGGAGGAATGATTTCCTTGGCCATTGCTAGGTTTCTATGGTTGCATCACTGTATGGACTAAGAAGTCACAGCCCTCTCATATGAAGGAGGGGTGTGGTTGGCTGGTGAGGATCGATGCCCGCATCGCAAAGACAGCTGTGCGTAGTACTTTGTTTACTTCCTCTGTGGTAAGTTTTCGCTCTTCCCCCAGGAATCGAAGGATTTAAGGGTACTACCCCAGGTTCTCCGCTCCTAATGAAGTGTAGAATGGGAGCAATCTCGATGCCATTTTATAGTCATTGTTACTAGGAGATTGAGCTCTGAAAATCATCTCAGCACAGCTAGACCACACCTCTGACTCCAGAAAACTGTTAGCCTTGCTTAAAAGTGAAGCTAAGCGCATGCTCCTTGGTTGCTGCGATCTTGGAGATGAGCCGAGGTACCAGCGGTTGTGCTTCGTTGTTTTTCCCTTTACTGATTTGCTTTTCTTACGTGATACTGGGAGTTTAGACTGCCTGTTGGTTGGTCTCAAGCTGTTGGATTCGAAGAGGATGGTTGAGATCCATGGATCCGCTCAAGTAAAAACCATTCTTGGTAAAAAGGAAAATGTAATCAAAGAAAGCCTCTAGGCCCCTCTGGGCTCAGAAATGTAGTTAAACGTTATTGTGCCACTAAGGTTCCTTGCCTACATTGAAGTCAAACCACATGAAATATAGTTAAATGTTATTATGCCAAACCCTAAACCCTAAACCCTAAGTCTTGTTCTCCGTACATAGATATTTGAAAAGGAGGTTCAAGCGGATGATATAATTTCTATGTTTTTCCTTTGGAACCGAGACCAAAGGATTTTTTTTTTCAATTTTCTTTGCCCCGTTCCTTTGAACCAAATACAAGAATAATGGTCGTATACCATAGAAAAGTTCCCTATTATATGTTTTACTCCACTTCTCCTTTGAAACAAAGAGGGACTTAAGATTTATGTGGACCATATTTTCCAGTTTTTTCTTTGTGCTAAACCAAATGTTAATGCAATCACGTAGTATTCAATATGACATGATACTTTACTAGAAGAATTGAACGTGCTTTGATGTGCCGTTAGTGTTGTTGGGTTTCTTAAAAAAACCACTCTGCTTTAAAATATAAGGTGTATTACATTTTTGAAAAGTCAAACCTTTTAAATTTGATAAAATTTGTAGAGAAATATATCAAAATTCCTTAATATCAAATTGTTATTTTTAGATTTATCATGAAATGAATCTACCTGTTTATTTCCTTTAATATTATGGATGCCAATATTTTTGCTGTGAACTTGGTCAAAACTAAAAAAAATGACTTTCCAAAAAACTAACACCCCTTATATTTTGAAATTAATGAAATATTTAATTTGGCCGGTGGAGGAGATGATAGTGTGTATTATTTTTATTTTTAATGTGGTGATTTGATGGGTCTTTCGTGGTTTGATTTTGTATTATCTGCTAATCAACCAATATTTATTTGTGGAATTTTTGTGTCGGTAATAGCATGTACTATATTGGTGTTATAATATCACATGGTGGCGCTTCTTTTTTCTAGATGGTGAGAAGGTGCGCAGGATTGATGTTTTTATAGATCGATTGCTGCCGATTGATTTGAAAAATTATTTGCTTAATCAAAATTGTAAATCAAATTCAAAATTAAATACCTCAATTGAATGAAAGAACTTTAAAATTAGGAAACATAGTGGAATAAAATAATTAAATGGGAGAGCTCGAGAAATTTTAACCCGGTCAAAATCGGATGACCCAATTCTAATTGGAAGCCTCACTTGAATATGGGCTCTTTAAAACTAGGAAGCTTAGTGTTATAGAGGATATATTAAAATAATTAAGTGAGAGATTATTGACCCGGTCAAAATCGATGACCTAATTGCAATCGGTGACCTCAATTGAATGAGATGCCTCCGATTCTAAGGAGTTTAGTGATATAGTATATTCGTGTGCTTTTGTATTAACATGTTTTATAAAATTTATGGATCAAACACGCCTTACCTTCTGTGAGGCCAGAAAAGTGAGTCGTTTATGAATACTCCATCCCCCTCCTCCTCCTTACACCAGACTATTCACGTCTCATGCCAGAAGCGCTAAGAGACATATATTGCCGTCCATCTACCAGTCTATGGAGATCAATCACAAAGTTTCAACGTATTCTTCTGTATTTCATGTGTTGACGGGTAAAAAAAACATGTATATATTAGCAATTTCCGTTGCAAAGATGTTTGTTGTGTGTTACAACTAGATGCATGTTGCATCAATTTCATTGGGTGCATTGATAATTTTGTTCCACAAGTTCTTGATGTGTTGCAAACATGCATTTGATGGTGTATTTGCCTAATTGAATTGTTGCACACATCTAGCAACATGGTACTAGTTTTATACTTATTTGGTGCACACATTCTTAGTGAGATATACTCTTTTTGTTGTGGACACATAGCATTTTTTCCGACATTGAGTTGTGGCACAAAGTTTCGAGACTAAATTGGTTCGAACATTCAATCGATGCCAACAATTTGCCCTTTTCTAAGTTGTAACTTCTGTTATCAGATATTACTACCTCCGTTCAGGTTTAAAAGGCCGGGCGACAGGTTTGGGAGGGTTTAGGCGCCACTAATTGACACATCATTAATTTTCTGTAATTAATCTCGACTGGCAAAATCGGAACGAAGTCAGCCAACCAGTGCGCTCGCCCCATGCATGAGGCTGACGCACACATGCAGTGCCTGTGCATGGCCAATGAAGGAGCCCCGCTTTCCCGTTATTTGAGGCGCAGAGTTCGACATGCAATTAATCTATCCAAAATCTAAACAAAACAGTAGGAAATTGATGCAGCGGCCTAGTAAATTAGGACTCAACATCGTGCCTCTCATGTCTAATAATCCCGAACGGAGGTAGTACTTCATAATCGGTAATATGAATATGAGAAAGAAGGGTGAATCGTCATGCTCACTCTCGCGATGGTGTGAAGGGTAGTGACATGGCGATATACCCGGGCATGCTTCTACCCATGATTGGGCCGGTAGAAAGCTGAAAACCACACAAGCGCGTGACGCTGGGCCCATACTCACCACAAAGATTTTCTATTGATGGACCAAAGGCCATTCATGGCCATGGTGCTTATTTGGCGTGAGCTATCCTTTTGAGAACCTTTGTTTTCGATCATCCCTTGGACCTAAGTATTTTATGAGTATCATGCATTATGCATTGTCACCTAAGCACACATACTATGTGGCATTGTAATTAATGATGTGAGAGAGGTTTAGCATGTCAAACGAGTAAACAATAAATTAAAAATAAATGATAGAGACAACTTTCTATTGAAATTCTACAAATAAATTAATGAGATGACCATATGATATTAGTGTATAATAGTGTCCACTGCAGGGTCGTGTGAGAATTTGATCAGATTGTGAATGAATAATTTGATAGATTTGTCTTCATTGATGATACAGGAGGATTATATACAAGTGGAACATATGTCTACGCCACGAAGGGACGCATCCGATTGTGGGGGCGTGGGAGCGCTTCAAACGGTTGCCAGAGGCAAACCGCATGCTTATTACAAGGGAGGATTATCCCTAAATATTAGAATTAATTTAAATCCTAACGGTCCTTTAGTCCTCACTTGTCCTTGAGACTTAATCATCTTTGAAATATTCTCTTCCAAAAACCCCGTGGGAAAAATTGAGAAGAAATATACAATATGCCATGAAAAACTCCTTCTAAATCCCAATGAAAAAATAAGGAGAAAATGACATATATCGTCCGTGTTTGCATTGGTATTGGCTCATTAAAAACTCACATGAGAAACCATTTGGAAAAACTGAGAGGAAAAGAGTGCAATACTAAAGATCCATGATCTTAACATGTTATATCCTAGGAGACCCCCCCCCCCCTAATTTTGCAAATCTCGAAGTCGTGTCATACCAATTCCATTTACATATTTATGGAAAATAGAACTTGGTAAGGACTACAGTAAACAGATCAACAAGATTATAGCATGACTTTGTTTGCAAAATACTTATCTCCCCCTTCTCCTGCAGACCATGGGGATAAAATAATTTAGGAGAAATATGGTTTGTAATAGTGCTCTTAATATAACCCATTTGCATTTGTGCAATACAAGCAGCATTATCTTCATAGATAATGGTGGATGATTTCAACGAACTAATCTCACTTGAACTTTGGACAAAGTTCATCATTCTGCGAAGCCATACACATTTGCGTGATGCTGTAAACAAAGCAATTATCTCGGAATGATTGGTGGACATTGCCACTAAGGTTTGCTTTGTTGACTTCCAAGAGAAGGTTGTACCTTCATGTAAGAAGACAAAACCAGTTCGTGATCTAGCATCATGGGGATGTGATAAGTATCCAGCATCACAATATCCCATCATGGTTCTCTCTTGATTTTTCTAATAGAATAAACCAAGATCTTTGGTGCCCTGGAGATATCTGAAAATATTATTCACACCAACCCAATGCCTCTTTGTTGGTGATGCGTTGTATCTAGCCACTAAATTAACTGTAAATGCTATGTCAGGTCTAGTGCAATTTGCTAGATACATTAGTGCACCAATGACACTAAGATATGAAAACTCTGGTCCCAATATCTCTTCATCATCACCCTTAGTCCTAAATGGGTATTTATCTCTATCAAGAGATCTGACGACCATAGGCGTTTTTGAAGGGTGTGCTTTATCCACACTGAACTTTTCAAATATCTTTTGGATGTAAGCTGATTGATGAACAAGTATTCATGAAGAAAAATGTTCAAGTTGCAAACAAGACAAAATTTGGTTTTATCCAAAATTTTCATCTCGAATTCCATCTTCACATGATTACATGCCTCATGTATTTCTCGTGGTAGTCCTAGTGATGTTCAAGTCATCAACATACATGCAAATTACACAAAATCCACCAGTGGATTTCTTGATGAACACATATGTGCAATCGATGGTGTTTGAGTAACCCTTATTCAGAAGGAACTTGCTTAGTAGGTTATACCACATTCTACCCGACTGTCTCAAGCCATATAATGACTTCAGTAGCTTTACGCAATACATGTTACGGTTAGCTTTCGGATCTAGAATCTTCATTCCCTCAAAAAAATTCATATAGATATCCGTACTGAGTGACCCATATAAATATGTAGTCACCACATCCATCAATTGGATATACAGATTCATTTGTACTGCGAGTGATATCAAGTATCGGTACGTGATTCCACTCATCACAGGAGAATATGATTCATCATAATCGATGCTAGGTTTCTATGTAAACCCTTGTGCTACAATCCTCGCTTTATATCTCACCACCTCATTGTTCTCGTTCCTTTTACGAACAAAAACCCATTTTGCCCCCATGAGGAAAACATTATAAGGAATAGGTATTATTGCAATAAATACCCCTCTCTTGGAAAGCGAGTGTAGTTCATCCTCTATTGCAACCTTCCAATTGGACCAGTCTGAGTGTTTGATACAGTCTGCCATGGACTTAGGTTCACGATCCAATGCAGGTCATTTGCAATCTTTGAGGTGAAAAATATGTCGACAATTGTAGTCTTTCTGTTGAATGATTCTCTTGATTCAACATAGTTTAATGAAATCTCATTAATACCTTCTCACTCATTGTGATTAACCACAACAATCGAGTCAAGGTGTACCGATGTCCCATCATCAATATTTGTGTGCATAGTTGTGCCGGGTTCTGAATGCATAACATCCTTTAGGTGTCTTTAACAGTAGGTTGAATATAAACTCGTGGTTGACCTGCATTTACAGTTAGAGGGATCCTCACTTCCCGCAGACGCTTCTCAGAAGCCTTGTGCTTTTATCCATCTTTCTTCCTCTCTTGGGCGGTTGAGTGGTCTTATGAGATATCTCAACTCTCTCTGGAACATTCATAGTGGGAACATGGGATTTAATGAAACCTTTATAGTCAATAAATGCATCTGGCAGACTATTTGCAATATTTTGCAAATTAATAATCTTTTGAACTTCCAGTTCAGATTCATTCGTATGTGGATCTAAGGACTAAATACCTTTGACATTCCAATCTATTTCCTGACATTCTTTGTGGTTCTTTTCTCCCCCTAATGCTGGAAAATTTTCCTCATCGAAGCGTATCGGGTTGTAAATAGATCCCCTGTTAGTGGTTCCAGGTACTCTATAATCGCCGGAGAATTGTACCCCACATAGATACTCATTTTTCTATGCGGACCCATCGATGTACATTGAGGTGGTGATATCGATACATACACAGCGCAACCGAATCTTCGAAGATGGGAAATATTTGGTTGATCTCCACGTACTAACTGCAACGGGGAGGCCGTATGATATGCAGATGGTTGAATTTCTACCAATTCTATGGCATGCAATACCGCATGTCCCCAACAAGATGTTGGAAGATTACAGTTCTGTAGGAGTGGTCTTTCTATCAACTCGATCCTCTTGATAACTTATTCCGCAAGACCATTTGTGTGTATACATATGGTACATAAGTTTCCACAGTTATGCCCAAAGCTAGGCAATAATCATTGAATGCTCGTGAAATAAATTCAGCGGCATTATCCATTCCTATGGATTTTATCATGTGTTCAGGATGATTTGCCCTCAGTCTAATGATTTGAGCGATCAATTTTGCAAAAGCATGGTTCCGTGTTGATAATAAACACACATTGGACCACCTTGTTGATGCATCAATGAGCACCATAAAGTACCAAAATGGTCCCGATAACGGTTGAATTGGACCACTTATATCTCCTTGAATGCATTCAAGAAAATTAAGTGGTTCATTCTTGACCTTCAGATATGAAGGTCTTGTGATTAATTTCCCAGTTGCACATGCAGTGCATATGAAATCCAAGGATTTGGGAAAATTAGCAACTGTTATGTTGTGTCTAGTTGAACCATAAATAATTTTTCTCATCATCCCCACATTAGGATGACCAGGAAATTATGCCATATCTTGAACTTGTCAAGATTCTAAAAAAAATTTTGTATGCCAATTGATGCTCTGGCTTGATGTATGTGTAATATAGTCCAGAAGATAGAGTAGGCAGTCTCTCAAAGGTTTCCTTGTTGGATCTCTTTTGCTGAGTTATGAGAAGGCTTTCAACCGCATTGTCTTCATGAGTTTCAATGTGGTAACCATTCATGCGGATATCCTTAAAACTCAACAAGGTACAAGTTGAATCCGGATACAGTAATGCCTCCTAGTTTCAAGTTTTGTACCATTCGGGAGTGTAAATGTGGCTTGACCAGAACCAAAAATTATCGTGTCATGACTACCAATTGTCATAACACCTCCCTTACTCCTTTTGAGACTTTGGAAGTATTTAACCTCCCGTAGAATTGTGTTAAAGGCACCACCGTCCATTGAACAAATTTTCTCCTTCATTTGACTATTTCTCCTTTCTCGAAGTTTTCTATAGAGTAAAAGAATAAAAATCATTATTTATCCAATCTCATATAGAATTAACACATTTTTCAAAAAAGGAATATATTAATATCAAGCCGATACCAATTAACCCAACCTCTGCACCAAAAAGATGTGTAAAACATCCAGGATGCACACAGCCAAAAAATGAAAAGAAAGAAAAAAGAAGACCCTGTCACAGCCACGATGATCAGTCACATGCAGTAGCAGCACTCTAACAACTATGAAAGACATCATTCGAACTATAAAGAAGGTTCTCCAAAAGCAACGCCTCCAGGAAGGAAACAATGCACAAGCGTCGCCGATGCCCGATCAAAGATCGTAGGTTTTCACCCTGAAGAAAGACCGCGTTCCCAAAATAATGCCTTCACCAAGGCCACCGCCAGGCACAACCGATAACCGGCAGACCTTGGGTTTTCACCCTGGAAATCACGACTCGGTACTCATAGGAGCACCACCAACAAACAAGTCCTCCAATGTTGTTGCCCCCAACTTGTGGAGGCTACTACTACAGGTCATTACCACTGGGCTCACAAGAACTCGTGTCCGGTTTGGACGAGAACATATCTCGCAAGCCAAGTGTGAACAACTGTCTATGAAGCAAAGTCTTCACCAAGATCATGCCTTCGCCACTTGCAGGTCCTTCAATCACGCCATGAAATTCTCCATATATGTTGATCCCTTGAAAATCTTGATACAAACATGTCCCAAGGTGTCAACAAAAACGGAGCTTCGCAATACCCCAACGAATCTGGTTATGCTAATGTTGTGGGTGCACACGACCGGCCACTCTATAGACAAGCTGTCCAAAACGCCATATGTCGTGGGAACAAGCCTGACAATAGAAGGTAGGGGTACGAAAGGAGAGGGCAGAGTCCTAGCTACGGCGAGGATGTACACACGGATGTATGAGTTCAGGCCCCTCTCGTGGAGGTAACAGCCCTACGTCTCAGTGCTCTGGAGCTTTGTCATGTGGAGAATAGAGATACAATGGTTGCGAATCCCCGTGCCAGAGGGGAGGGGCGGCTTATATAGAGTTCTCTGCCCCTCATAATTGCCAGGCATCCAAGGGTCCGATCGTGGGTATAAAGACTAACGTTACTGGTATCGTACTCATAATTGCTATTAATGACGACTGGCCTAACGCCTGTCTGTTGGTTTCTCAGGGGCGATTTCTGGTCTTCTGTTGTCGACTCGAAGTGGAGTTGTCCGAGTGACAGGTGACTGTTGAGTGGAGGAAGGAGCTGCCGAATGGATTGGTTGTCGAGTGACTTGAACTCCATGGATAATCCAGTCGGAATCTCTCCTATGGTCCTTCAGTTTTCCAACATAGTGTCCTTAGATAGGGTATGTAGGTTAGGCCTAGGACCCTACCCTAGGTATATCCTTGTCATTAGCCCCCGAATGGATCAGGGTTCGAGTGGTGAAGGGGGTATCAATGCCAGTTCGAAAGAGGGCACCAAATCTTTCGAATGATTTTCGGGGCTTCAACGAAACTTGCATCGACTGAATTCTTTGTCATTTACCCAGATGGATTCTATCCTGAAAATGTACGAGTGAACATTCTATGCCAACTTAATTCCTAGTGATCTGAAGGGATCTCTGGATGTGACAGGTCGCTCTGACAGGCCTGGATCTTGCGGGATACGAAAATTTGGGAAGCATGCACATCCCCGAAGATGATGCCATGATCGGGGCAAGTGGGAGCATGACACATCGATTTGTGTGCTGCTCATTTTGCCACGTACAGGGCGTCGTCTGCGGTTAGGATTTGCGGGGATCTCACGGGCCCACACGTCTGTGAGGCACTCGGTGGAGTATAATTCTCGAAGCACCACAGTTCGCACAGTGTTTCTCTCCCAAATATCCTCTCTTCCTTCGCCTCCCTCGTCTCCTATGTACCACTCTGCTCTGCTCCAACATACTCTGCCGCCACGATGACGAAGGGAGCCACGGAGAAGCTAGAGCACGCCAAGAGGGTAGTCGTGAAGGGCAAGGCCAAGAAGCCCTCGACCGCCAGGTTCACCGTGCTGTCCGGGTGGATCCAGTGGGACTTTCTCCCATCGACGGTCACCTCCGTGGACGTCGATAACCTCGTCATCGACGGCCTCGTGGCGGACGGTGCTTGGAGGCTGTCAGAGGGGGAGGGCGAGCCGGAGCCTCGCGAGGGAGAGCGGATTCTTCTCCGCTCCCACATTGAAAGAGGTTTCTCCATGCCTCTGGCCCGTTTTTTAGAGGATTCTTGAACTTCTTCGGAGCTCAGCTCGATCACCTTCCCTCGAATGGGATTACCTACTTGTCTGTCTTCATCACTCTGTGTGAGTGTTTCTTGGGCTGTTCTCCCCACTCAGGACTATTCAAGCACATCTTCACCGCTAGATCTTAGACTGTAAAAAGGCCCACCCTGAGGATGGAAAGACTCATGTAGTCCAGCTGTGTGGGGGTCTAGGAATTCAAAAGAGAGCTCCTAGTTCTTTTCCTTCTGTGACTTTTCCCGAGTCAGTTAGAGGTTAGCAGTCGACCTAGTTTTATTGCAAGGATGTAGCTTCTCCCAATATGTCGACTGGCCTTTCTCCCTTCACATTAGATCGTCTAGCCATTCCCAAATCTTTGAAAGTGTTGGAGGAAAAAAATCCAGGTCAGAATCTTGGTGGATGATGTAGGAGCCCTCATTCGTGGCGGAGTCACTAGAATGGATCTCTTGGATACATTCCTCAGTCGACGGATCCAACCCCTCCAAGCAAGGGACCACACCATGTGGCATTATGCTGGTCCCGAGGACTCGACCAGGACACACCCGGAGGAGGTCTCACAAAAAACTGTCGGGCAGTGGCTTCGAAGCATCACTAGATCTTGTGACAACCCTCTAGACGTGAAGAGGATCCAACCCTACTCTGCTGCAAACCCACCAAAGAATCTGGTAACTCTTGTCATGTCGACTATCATTCTTTGCTGTCGAGTGATTGATTGAACTGTTGACTGACTTCACTATTTGAAACATGCAGGAGTGGACGCACATGCACTCGCCTGTGCCCAACGGGAGCCAACCTGAAGACCGTGGGGAAAGCGAGGGTGGTAGCGTGGACGTCAACTGCGTTTATGACAGTGAAGACGAATATGAGGACTTGGGTGACAATGAGGAGGAGGTCGAATCTCCACCATGCGTCGAACGTCGATCCAAGTCACGTCAGGACCCTGCCACTGCTGCGGACAAAGCCCCGATTCCGAGTGAAAGGAACCCGAAACAGGGCCGACCCTCGACTGTCGAGTCGGGCGAATGATCGGCGAAGCAATCCAAGCCCAATACAGGAAAGCCTCGCAAAGCTCTGCCCCGCATGAAGATGGTTGTGCCCGTCGTCTTAATGTAAGTATTTTCTTTCATCTTTTGTTGTCGATTGCAACTTCTATTTTTTTTTGAGCGAGTGGATTTTGATCTCCCAATCCTACTACCTCAATGACGTTGCCTCCAAGGGACGGAGAGGAGCAAATGGATGTGGATATTCCTGATGCAGCTACTTCTCAGAGAGGTAATTAAATCTTTATGCAGCTCTGATTCTTAAAGCTCATCGATTGCAAAAGTCAATATCGCCGATTGGTATTTGCAGAAATCATTCAACTGGAGGATGACAAAGAACAACCTCGGGGTACCGGGGGTGAGGGTGAGACCTTAGGTGCCCCGCGAGTACGCGCCTGAAGAACTCAGTCGGGTCAGGCGCTCTAGTGAACGACTGTTGGATCTTCCCAGGGAATAAGCGACTCGACAAGGGTCAGAACCGATCCTTCAGTACCGCTGTCGAGTGCTCCACCAGCCGTTTCGACCATCGTGACATCGACTCCAACCGGACCAGCATAGACTACCTCGACTGCCCCAGCTGCCACAACGATCTCGCCAGTGACTGCTTTTCCTCTGCACCGCGTTCCGAAAGATCAGACCGGAGCCGCAAAGGAGGCCATGATTCAGGCAGAACAAACGATGTTGCGCACCAAAGAGGCATACGAGGCCAGCAAGTTGGCTTACGATGCCAGCACAGCGCTTCGCACTAATGTCCGAGTAAGTTCGATTGTAAGTACGTTTTCGATTGAATTCATGTCTTCTTTGATTGTACACCCACTGGGTGTTTTCCACTTGGATGATGTTTGAAAGTTCTCCACTTGAATAGATAAGGTCTTAATCGAGTAGATTTCAGTCGAGTGGGGGCACATTGAGTGCACCAACTGGGTGTAGTCCCCGAGACCACCGTCGAGTGCTTGCACTGGCAGGGGTCTGATAGAGACCGTCGAATGCTTGCACATGGTAGACCTTGCCGAATGTTTTTATGAACCAGTGGGGGCACGCTGAGTGCACCCACTAGGTGTAGTCCCCAAGGCTACTGTTGATCATAGACAATGAGCAGTAGTTTTAGAGACTTTAACTCAGGACTTTTGTCGTACACGGAGTACGCTTACCACTCGACATGTCGAGTGTACTTTTTTAGCCGTCTTACACCGAGGATGCCTTGTAAGTTTTATGGACATCATTTCATCAACCATGATATGACGCTACTTGAAAGGTGCGGAGTGGGGTTGACGGGTCACTCGACGGATCGAGTGTTGGTAATTCCAGTGGGGGCACTCTGAGTGCACCCACTGGGTGTAGTCCCCAAGACCACCGTCGAGTGCTTGCACTGGCGGGGGGGTCTGATAGAGACCATCTTGAAGTTTTTTATAGTACACGGAGTACACGAGCCACTCGACACGTCGGGTGGACTTTTGCTTGAATTCTTCCTCTCCCGAGTGCAGGTTTCATGGATATCATTTCATCAACCATGATATGACGCTACTTCAGGGTAATGGGGTGGGGCGGGGCGCGCCATCCAGTCGACTATTTTTTTACCTTCTGCACTCGGGAGTGTAGGTATTTCTTATCGACTGGACTTTTTCTTTGTTGATTTCAGAGAGCTTGCGAACTTGGTGCTCAGTACAAGGACCTTGAGGATGAAAGGAACCAGTTGCGAGTGGACTTGGAGGTCTCCAATAGCAGTTTGGAGCGAGTGCGAACTGAACTGAAAACTCTCGGAGGTAATTTCTGTTGACCCAATGCATTGTTATCCTCACTGTCCATGATTTGAACTGAGTCTTTTCACTCGAACATACGTACGCGATGAAAATCGTCGACTCCAAGCATGACTCAACCATGCTATTTCTTTAGATACCATGAAGAAGGCGCTGGAGGACAAGGACAAAGCGCTTGTTGATGCCCAATGGGTGGCGAGGGAGAAGACTGAAGCTGCTGAGCAGAAACTGGGTGCCGCCAAGAAGATGGAGGCAGAAAACTCCAAGTAAAGCAGGAACGGGTGGACCTCATCAAGAAGACTGAATAGCTGACCAAGAGGAGCAATTGCTTGGAGAAGCACTTGGGGGAGTTCACGAGAAAGATGTACATCATGCTTGACGGTAACCATCGCTGTCGATTGAACTTCATAAAATCCTTGACGACTGTATTTCATTGAACCTCCTCTCATTCCCCCTTCCCAACAGAATTCTGCCAGGACTTTGAGAAGAAAACTGAAGAAATCGAGCCCAATTTGGATCCCACCAAGTCACCTGTTGGTGATGCAGTGGCAATGAACATGTTCCAACTCACGTCAGGCTCCAGGGCGTTCAAGCATATGTCCTCCGAGTGAAAGTTGTGATGGAGAAGATCGACAAGGAACTGTGGTCAGAAGACACCCTTCAGCTTGACCTTACATCCATGATGGCGCGCCTTAATGACCTACCCAGTCGAGTGTAGGCCTGGAAGAAATCCGCTACCCGCTGCGGAGCCGATGTGGTGCTCTCCCTCGTAAGAGTCCATTGCAAGGAGGCAAGGGAGGAGAAATTGAAGGAGCTCCGAGTGATGAATACGAAGAAGCTTCAGTTTTAAGATTTCGTGGAGACCTTCATTGACGCAGCCATAAGGATCACAGATGGGATCGACTTGGATACATTCGTTGAGCCATCCAGCCCGTCGGGCGCCTGATAAACTTGATTCATAAGAAAACTTTATTTGCCTCGGTATGCCTTGATATGCCAAGTGGAAATGTATCGACCTAAAAACTTCATTCGGGCCTTAAGCCTGAGAAGGATTACTTGCGTGCGAAACACTTATCCGCGACGAAGCTTCTGAATTTATCTGTATTTGATTTTCAATCGTTTGTTCGAACGAATTTGTTTTTGACTTAGGTGAAAAACTGGTTCGCAGCTAAGCCTCTGAGTGTGAGGATTGCTCAATACTCGAATTTTTTTTGAACCTAGAAGAAGACTGATTCACAGCTAGGTCGTCGAGTGGATGGACTACTATCCACTCGGCAGGGTTTTTAACTTAGGCGAAAGCGTGTTCGCAGCTAAGCCCCCGGGTGTGAGGATTGCTCAACACTCGGAGTAGTTTTGAACTTAGGCAAAGACTGATTCGCAGCTAAGTCACCGAGTGAATGGATTGCTATCCACTCGGCAGGGTTTTTAACTTAGGTGAAAGTGTGTTCGCAGCTAAGCCCCCAGGTGTGAGTATTGCTCAACACTCGGAGTAGTTTTGAACTTAGGCGAAGACTGATTCGCAGCTAAGTCGCTGAGTGAATGGACTGCTATCCACTCGGCAGGGTTTTTAACTTAGGCGAAAGCATGTTCGCAGCTAAGTCCCCGAGTGTGAGGATTACTCAACACTCGGAGTAGTTTTGAACTTCGGCGAAGACTTATTCGCAGCTAAGTCGCCGAGTGAATGGACTGCTATCCACTCGACAGGGTTTTTAACTTAGGTGAAAGCATGTTCGCAGATAAGCCCCCGAGTGTGAGAATAGCGAGAAATTACTTGATCGGAGTCGACAAAAAGACTGCAGAAGCCACACTTGCATACATGACATGTTTTGGAATATTTTTATTACATCAAAACCACTCGGTTCCTAAGTATAGAAACGCCAAAGCAGATCTGCATTCCAGGCTTGCGGTTCTTCCAACTTCTTAAGGTTGTACAAGTGATATGCTCCGTTGTTCAATACCTTGGTGATGACGAAGGGACCCTCCCACGCAGGAGCGAGCTTGTGGGGTCACTGTTGATCCACTCGGAGCACCAAATCTCCCTCATGAAACGACCGACTCTTAACATTTTTTGCATGGAAACGTTGCAAATCTTGCTGATAAGCTGTGGTCCGGACTAGTGCCATCTCTCGCTCTTTTTCTAGGAGGTCTACGCCATCCTATCTTGCTTGTTCAGCTTCGGCTTCAGAATAAAGTTCCACTCGGGGAGAGTTGTGCAACAAATCACTCGGCAAGACAGCTTCGGCTCCATAGACCCATGAAAAAAGGAGTCCGTCTAGTCGAACGATTAGGCGTTGTTCTCAGGCCCCATAAAATAGATGGCAGCTCTGTCACCCAGGCTCTGGTGACATGATCTAAGTCGCGCATGAGATGAGGCTTCAAACCTTGCAGGATGAGGACACTAGCTCGCTCAACTTGTCCATTGGTTTGAGGATGTGCAACAGAAGCATAATCCACCCGAGTGGCCTGGGAGGTGCAGACGTATCTGAATTCTTCCAAGTCAAAGTTGGTGCCATTATCCGTGATGATGTTGTGGGGAACACCGTATCAGAAAATTATTTCCCTCATGAATGTGACCGTCGTACGGGAATTCAGTTTCTTTATCGGCTTGGCATCAATCCACTTTGTAAATTTGTCGACTGCAATGAGCAAATGAGTGATTCCGCCCTTTCCAGTCTGAAAGGGACCGACCATGTCTAGGCCCCAGACAGCAAATGGCCAGGCAAAGGGGATTGTCTTCAGAGCAGACGCCGGTTTGTGGGATAAGTTTGCATAGAACTGGCACCCCTCACAATGATTGACAATGTCTTTGGCCATCTCATTGGCCCGTGGCCAGAAGAAACCAGCTCGGTATGCTTTAGCAGTGATTGTCCATGAGGACGCATGATGGCCACAAGTTCCCTAGTGGATTTCATCCAGAATCAATCGACCTTCTTCGAGGGAAATGCAACAATGCATTACGCCAGTCGCGCTTTCTATGAACAGTTGATCCCCGATCACAGTAAAAGCTTTCAACCTGCGCACAATCTGTCATGCTTCTGTTTCGTCTTCAGGGAGTTCTAGTCTGAGGATATATGCAATATAGGGCACCATCCAATCGGGAATGAAGACCAGAATCTCCATGACTAAATCAATAACTGCAGGGACATCGACTTCAGTCGGATCGGTGGGACTCATAGCTTGCGGGGGCTCTTTGGTGAAAGGATCTTCCTGTACCGAAGGAGTATGGAGGTGTTCTAAAAACACATTGCTGGGGACAGGTCGTCGAGTGGATCCAATCTTTGCTAGCTCATCAGCTGCTTGATTCTTCACTCGGGGAACATGATGAAGTTCCAGACCTTCAAATTTCTTCTCAAGCTTTCTAACGGCACTACAATATCTAGTCATGGTAGGGTTTCGAACATCCCACTCCTTCATCACTTGATTGACCACCAAATCTGAGTCACCATAAACTATCACGCGCTTGACGCCAAGTGAGATAGCCATGCACAACCCATATAAAAGTGCTTCATATTCTGCTTCATTGTTGGAGGAATCGAAGTGGATTTGTAGGACATAACTGAGTTTGTCGCCCTTCGGAGATACTAAGACAACGCCAGCACCAGACCCATTCAACATTTTAGAACCATCGAAGAACATGGTCCAGTGTGTCGAGTGAACCTGGACTGGCTGCTGCTGTTCAATCCACTCAGCCATAAAATCTGCAACTACCTGAGACTTGATCGCTTTGTTGGCTTCAAACTTGATGTCAAAGTATAGGAGCTTGATTACCCACTTAGCCACTCGACCAGTTGCGTCCTGATTGTTGAGAATCTCGGATAACAGAGCATCACTGATGACTAAAATCGAGTGGTCTTGAAATAATGTGCCACCTTCTTTGCTGACAGATAAATAACATAAACCAACTTCTGGTAGTGAGGATATCTTTGTTTCAAAGGAGTCAATACTTCAGACACATAGTAGACTGGACGTTGGACTTTGTAAGCCTTGCCCTCCTCCTCCCGCTCGACAGTTAACATTGTACTGACGACTTGATTAGTGGCCGCAATGTAAAGGAGCAAAGTCTCTTTGTTGCGAGGAGCAGCAAGCACCGGCTTGGTGGAGAGTAGAGTTTTGAACTCGACAAACGATGCTTCAGCCTCTGGAGTCCACTCGAACATGTCAGACTTATTCATCAGTCGGTACAAAGGCAATGCCTTCTCAACGAGACGAGAAATGAATTGAATCAATGCAGCCAAGCAACCTGTGAGCTTCTGAACATCGTGCACTCGCACGGGAGTCTTCATTCGGGTAATGGCGCTGATTTTCAGGGTTGACGTCGATCGCTCGTTCGGAAACGAGAAAACTGAGTAACTTGCTGCCAGGAACACCGAAAGTATACTTAGGTGGATTCAGCTTTATGTCGTACCTTCTCAGATTAGCGAAAGTTTCAGCCAAGTCAGCCAGCAGGTCGGAACCTTTGCGGGACTTGACAACGATATCATCCATATACACCTCGACATTCCGAGGGATCTGGTCGAGTAAACACTTGTGAATCATGCGCACGAAAGTAGCACCGGCATTTTTCAAACCGAATGGCATGGTGATGTAGCAAAAAACACCCGAATGGGGTGATGAAGGTTGTTTTTATTTCATCTGTGCCAAACAGACGGATCTGATGGTACCCAGAGTAAGCATCTAGAAATGATAAATGCTCGCATCCCGCGGCTGAGTCAACAATCTGATCTATGCGGGGGAGCAAGAAATGATCCTTCGGACATGCCTGATTGATATGATTGAAGTCGATACATATGCGTAGTGACTTGTCTTTCTTGGGAACCATGATAACATTCGAGAGCCACTCGGAGTGGTAAATCTCCCGAATGAATTTGGCTTGCAAGAGACGAGCCACCTCTTCGCCGATTGCCTTACGCTTCTCTGCCGCAGACCGACGCAAATGCTCCTTTACGGGCTTGGCCTTCAGGTCAACTCTCAGTCGGTGCTCAGCCAGCTCCCTAGGAACCCCCAGCATGTCAGCAGGCTTCCATGCAAAGATATTCCAGTTCTCACAGGGGAACTGGATGAGCTCGGCTTCCTATTTGCTGTCGAGTGTTGATGATATGTTCGTCGGAGCGGCAGTTGAATCTGTCGGGTGAATGTGCACTTTGTTCACTTCCCCTACCGACTGAAATGCCGACTCAGAAGCAGGCTTCTTAGCGCGCAGCAAATCAACAGGGTCAGCACTGTTCTTGTATTCTTCCAGCTCAACCATGGCCATCTGGTGATCAACGATTTTGGATCCTTGCTAGAGGCACTCTTCAGCCTGCTGTCGATTGCCAGTGACCGTGATCACACCTTTGGGACCTGGCATCTTCAACTTGAGATACATGTAACATGGACGGGCCATGAAACGAGCATATGTGGGTCGACCCATAATGGCATGATAAGCGCTCTGGAAATCCACGACTTCAAACGTCAACTTTTCCTTTCGAATTTTTTTATCTGTTCTGAATGTCACATCCAACGTAATTTGGCCAAGTGACTTGGCCTTCTTCCCTGGGATGACTCCATGGAATTGCATGTTGCTCTCATTGAGTTGGGACATCAGAATGCCACTCGCTTTAAGGGTATCTGCGTAAAGAATGTTCAGGCCGCTACCACGGTCCATGAGGACCTTGCGGAGTCGAGTGCCCCCCACAACCGGATCAACCACCAAAGCCTGTCAACCGGGAGTGGCCATGTGAGCGGGATGATCCGAATGATCAAATGTGATGGTAGTCTGATACCACTTGAGGTAGGTGGGGGTGGTAGGAACGACCATGTTGACCTCTCTGTTGATGATCTTCAATTGACTCTTGCTTTTAACATCAGCAAAAACCATCAATGTAGCGGTGACATCAAGGAACATTTCTTTGTCTTCATCATCCTTCTTAGGAGTTTTATCACTCGACAGAGTCTCCTTAAACTACTGAATGAGCAGTCGATGCTGCCGAGTGGTATGCTTGGGCAATATCAAGTTGCCTTCTTCATCTTTCCTCATGTGGATTGCACACGGTAGATCTAACACATCAGCCCCTGACTGATTCTTTCCTTTCTTGGGGTTAAACTATCCTTTGGCCTTCCCCTTATTCTTTCCTTGGGCCGCCAGAGCGACCGCCTCTGCCTGAACAGGGCCATCAGCCTTCCGCTTCTGCTTCCGAATGGAATTGCCGCCGGCCTCATTGTCGACTGCCTTTCCTTTGCCGCTGTGGAGGCGGTCTTCCTCTTCTCCATTGGTGTACCGAGTGGCGATTTCCATCATCTTACTCAGCGAGATGTCGCCTGTTCGACCAAACTTCAAGTAGAGCTCTCTGTACTTCACTCCAACCTTGAAAGCACAAACAGCTGATGTTCAGAGACATTTTCCACTATATGATGCAGAGTTGACCAATGGTGAATGTAATCCCTCAAGGTTTCATTGGGCTTCTGAACAATGCTGCAAGTCAACCAGCCCGACAGGACGCTTACAAGTGCCTTCGAAAGTTCTGACGAACACTCGGGCGAGATCCTCCCAGCAGTATATGCTAGATGGAGCCAAGCGATTCAGCCATGCACGAGCCGAACCATCCAACATCAAGGATAAATGTTTCATTGCGACGTTATCATTGCCACCACCAATCTGAACTGCCACTCGATAGTCATCCAACCAAGTCTCTGGCTTTGACTCGCAAGAAAACTTCCTGATCCCAGCCGCCAACATGAAGTTGGGGGGAATCTATGCAGAACGTATGGCTCTGCTAAAGCACTCGGGGCCAAAAATAACAGTTGTGCTGCCACTCGGAAAATCTCTGTCCTGTCCATCTCTGTGGGCTCTGCTTCTGTCGATCCGCCTCTGAGTGAGGAGATCACGAGCATCAAACCCTGCATTCCGCTCGTAACCGAACGAGCGCCTTTCGTCCTGGTGCCGGGGCACGTGCGGACCACCCTACAGAGGAGAGGGCACTCGACGGTGGTCATCATGGCGAAACTGATCTCTGAACTAATCTTCACAAAAACCTCCGCCCCTTCGGCGCAAGGGCGATCCAAGGCTATGTGCCGACTGAACTGTCTCTGCCCTGGGTGAGTTACCGTGAATCCTATTGCGCGACTACGAAACAACAGAATTCTGACGCTGCGCTGCATCCAGCAAAGCTCTAATCTGCATCAACCCTCTACCAGCCTCTGACCATGACAGCTAAATGGAATCTGCTATCCTAGCAACAGCTGTAATGTTTAACATAGGAGTACGATATACCTCAACATTGTTGTGAGATCTAGTCGGAAACAGCTGTCGCTGATGTCCACTGGAAACTGGTGGACGCTAGCGACCGTGCTCGTCGAGTTCTCTCTGAAGCTCTTCAAGCCGTATGCGTGTAGCCTCCAAGGCTTGGGCCTCGGCGGTCGTACCAACAATGGGAGTACGAAGGACTTCACCATCGTGACACGACTGTTCACTCGACGGTCTGCCAATTTCCTGCCTGCCGTGGCCGAAGCCCAGTGGCAGGCTTTGATGAGAACCAGCCATAAGGACCTCCGCTGCAGGATCGCAGCTCTCGCACTCGGAAGAAACATCAGACTGATCGGAGTCCGACTTGAACACACCGTGAAGGGACTCGGTGGGCTCGATCGCTGCAATCTGCGGAGAAGAAATTTGGCGAGACATTGCATGCTTGATCCAGCACTGGAGTTGTGAGCGACCGGATCGCTTGCAATGACGAACAGCGGGCAAAGCCAACGAATACGGAGTTGACGGCTGCCGCAGCAACACACCATAGGAGCTCGCGCGGAAGTGCGCAGCCCCGCGGACTGGTAGCGCCTCGACGTCGAGAGGCACTTCTTGAAGCCATGCCGAATCGTGGGCGATGAAGATGAGCGCTCCGAAATGGATCTCGTGGCCCAAAGTGAAAATACCGCCAGAAGACATGACGAAGGGTGAAAAACGCAACCTCGCTGAAAGTCGCTTAGACGCCTGCCACACGGTGGGCGCCAACTGTCGTGGGAACAAGCCTGACAGTAGAAGGTAGGGGTACGAAAGGAGAGGGCAGAGTCCTAGCTACGGCAAGGATGTACACATAGATGTATGAGTGTAGACCCCTCTCATGAAGGTAACAACCCTACGTCTCAGTGCTCTGGAGCTTTGCGTGTGGAGAATAGAGATTACAATGGTTGCGAACCCTTGTGCCAGAGGGGAGGGGCGGCTTATATAGAGTTCGCTGCCCCTCATAATTGCCAGGCATCCAAGGATCCGATCGTGGGTATAAAGACTAAAGTTACTGGTAACATACTCATAATTGCTATTAATGATGACTGGCCTAACGCCTGCATGTTGGTTTCTCAAGGGTGACTTTTGGTCTTCTGTTGTCGACTGGAAGCGAGGTCGTCCGAGTGACAGGTAACTATCGAATGGAGGAAGGAGCTGCCGAATGGATTGGTTGTCGAGTGACTTGAACTCCATGGATAATCAAGTCGGAATCTCTCCTGTGGTCCTTAAGTTTTCCAACACAGTGTCCTTAGGTAGGGTATGTAGGTCAGCCCTAGGACCCTACCCTAGGTACATATCCTCGTCACCATACATGCCCGTCTTTGTTTTCCTTTGAATGAGAAGTATGGAACTCGCCGATGGATAGATCAAAGAGGGTTGAACAAACACGATTGCCTCGACATGCTGCCACACCGGAGCCACTACTGTAGCTCGAAGGGAGGAGTCCCCGGAGACAAGGAGACCCACTACACGAGGCAACCACAAAAGCCACGGCTAGCCTGACAAAACTGCACCCAGCTCACCCCATGGACGAGCAGATCGAGCACATGCCATGGAAGACATTCCTGAAACCGTAGGCCAGCCGCCCCAGTAGATCGGCACACGCGCACCTCCGCGTCGCCGAGGGACTCCTTCGCAACGTGCATGCGCACGACCCAGAGCCGCCTCCCATCCACGTGCTGATGCTTCATCCATGGCCCGATGGAAACCCAGATCGGGTCCGACCCCTTTGACTCGCCGTGGCATCACGCAAGACCAACTCGCGCAGCACATGAGCACTCCGTGCCTCCTCATGACCACACACCATTGCGCCACAACTCAGCATCCACGTGCCGCTCCGGCGTGCGGTGCCGCGCCGCTGCACACCATGCCATGGACGGATCTAAGAATTTTTTCAAAACTAGTACGGAATTTATACCAAATTTGAAAACAGTATGTGCAGTTGAATTTTGTTCAAAAATAGTACCCCGTCGGCCAGCACCTGGCCGAAGAGGGGCCCATCGGCCAGCACCCGGCTGAAGAGCCCCCTGTCGGCCAATCAGAGGTCGGGGAGAGGCCTGTCGGCCAGAGGGGGGACAAAGAGCCACCTGTCGGCCTGTGGGAGGCCGATCGGCCCCTGGATAAGGCCCAAGGCTTCTTTCTTCCTCCTCTAACCACTTGTTTCGCCCTCCCCTGTCTAGTAGCCTGCCCCTCTCCACCTCTCACTCCCGTTGCTCTCTGGTGCTTCCACCGCCTCGCCGATCTCTTCGCTTGACCACCCATGTTGTTATCCTACCCGCGTAAACAATAGATCAGGGCGCTCTCCACCGGCCTACGGTATTTTTTTGGCTTCCAACTCAATCGAATGAGAACTCTCTCGCCATTTTCTCCCGCCAAGTATTCCCGCCAAATTTTCTTGCCTGATTTCCTGCCATTGCTGTTGTCATGTGCCTATAAAAGGAGGTATTGTATCTGCCTTCCTCCATCGGCCACCAACACTCGAAAAAACCAGCGCGGTAGTCATTAGATTTGGCCTTGTTTGGATCAAAGCATTAGGCCTAGCAAATGGAAGAGTGCGAAGTTGCCTTAGGGGGTGGAAGCAGTTCGTTGTTGGTGCGGGGATCTCTGCAAGGTGAAGGAGGTGACGGATTTTTCAGATTGGTTGGGCATGAAGTTTTTCATGTGCGCTAATTATGAGGAAGATCCACCCGTTGGTCCTTCACCGTACATCACGCCTCCGGTATGTTTCAGTCACCCAGAATAAACATGTTGTTGATATTTTTGTTGATTTGATTTTTATATTTCTGTTTCTTTTGTAGTCTCCTCCGCCCTGTGCTAGTACTATCATTGGATAGACACGAAAATGCCGGACTGGGCGGTGACTAAGATACGTGAAAGAAGTCATCGTGCATGGGCAAGCCTGGACTTGGAGGAGCGCCGTGAGAAGGTGGTAGCAGAGGAGAAAGCAGAGCAGGAGAGATCTGGGCAAGAGTACCGTGTGGAGCAGAGGGCTTTTCTTGTTGAGATGAAGAAGAAAAACCAAGAAAACCAACTTCGACTAGCGGAGGTCTACCCGCAGCGAGCGGAGGCCCGTGAGGCTGAGAGGCAGAGAAATAAAGAAAGGGCTCGTGTAGCCCAGGCAACAGAAGAAGCTGGAGATGGAAAAGGAAAATATCCACGTTGGACTCAGTAGATTTATATTCTTGTAACTCAATTTCAGCAAGTTGTATCTTAATTTCAGCAAGTTGTATCTTAATTTCAGCAAATTGTATCTTAATTTCAGTGAGAAGCATGATACTTGCCTCTTGTGCAACTACATTGGTTCTCTCCCGCTAGTTTCTCTCCCACCAGTTTCTCTCCTGACACTCTCTCTCCCGCCATTCGTTCCCGCCATTGTCTTTCCTGCCTTTCTCTCTCGCCACTTTCTCTCCCGCCATTCGTTCCCGCCTTTCTCTCTCGCCACTTTCTCTCCTGCCTATATAACCACATTCGTAGTAAGGAGGGTGAGCAGGCCCTTCCTTTCCCTTTCGCTCCGCCATCCTTCCGCTCTCGCCATCCTTTTGTGGAGATGTCTCGTCCTCCTCATCCTCACTATCCTTTTGATCATAGTTTTCACAAGGGTATGTTCGACCGTCTTCTTCGTCTAGCTGCCAATTTCAAGATGAATGATAGAGTAGTTCCATGGGAGGAACTCATTAGTAGTGACTTCATAATGAATGAGTTGGCTCACCAATTAGCTAGGAGTGGGTGGCCTCTCAGGACTTTTGAGGAGATACGGAAAGAACTTCTGAGGTTGCACGCCAGATGGCAAAAGCAACTGCACAAGGGTGATGCTTATCTTAGGATTGCTATGAATAATTCAGGTTTATGGTCAGCAGAAAGTGAGGACGAGGACGACCTCTTCATGCCGAGCAGCAAGGTGAAGAGTTCTGCATCAAAGGGAAAGAGTTTTGCATCGACGAAGGGGAAGAGTTCTACATCAACGAAGGGGAAGAGTTCTACATCGACGGAGGACGAAGAGGACGTCTTCATGCCGAGTACCAAGGTGAAGATGACCGCACCGTCGACGGGCAACAGTTCTGCAGCGACAAAGGGGAATAGATCTGCATCGACGGAGGATGATGATGATGCATTCATGTAATACGTTTTTCATGTAGTACTATTTTCTGTAGTGGTGTCTTATGTAGTGCAGTTTAATTAAGCTTTAACGGTTAATTCAGTTGTAACATTTAATTCAGTCTTAAAGTTTAATTCAGTTATACTTTCTAATTCATTTGGACGTATTTGGTTTGCGTTACTGTTGTTCTCTCTCCAAACCAAATAAGTCTCAACCATAAATATGTCACATACATGAATATACCCGATACATAGAGGCTAAATATGTCAAATACATGAAGATGTCCCATACATAAAGGCTACATATGTCTCATACATAAATAGATAGTCATGTCTCGTACGTAGATGAGCATATCACTACTGGGGCTTGCGACGAATCTTGGGCTTCCTCGGACGTGGACCGGAAGGCGATAAGCGCTGAGGCGGTGGACAAGTGTCACAATGACCACAACCATAGAACACCTCGTTCGTCGGTGTCTGTGTCTCCTGCGTCGATGGTGGTGGTGGAGTGGCAAGAACTGTCTCCGAGATACCATAGGTGCATGCACCACGGTCATCGTCCTCGCCGTCGCCAAGTGTGTACGAACCAGGACCAGTAAACAGAGGTGACTGAACTGAAGTCATGAACGTTTGCGACTGGCTGCTGCCTGCTGGTAAATTAAAACATGTAAAGAATGACTTATGAGGCTAAATTTTGTAAAAGAATGTACACAAGCCAGAAGAGTCCTCGGGCTGTGAAGGAGGTGGCTGCTGGTAGAAATAGCCCCCGGGCTGTGAAGGGGGTGGCTGCTGGTAGAAATAACCCCCGGGCTGTGAAGGAGGTGCCTGCTGCCAGGAGGAGCTTCCTGGCTATGAAGGAGGTGTCTGCTGCCAGGAGGAGCTCCTTGGCTGTGAAGGAGGTGCCTGCTACCAGGAGGAGCTCCCTGGCTGTGAAGGTCAAGGTTCTGAACGCTGCAGAGAGGGGCGTGGCGGACGATGTGCTGCACGAGTGTCAACAACATCGGAAGATCGTCTACATGCAACAGCTGCGACGATCCCGCGTATCTTCGCTTGAAGACTCTTCAACCTTGTTACTGCATCTCGCTATGGGATATTTTCTCTGCTCTCAAAGCGTTCCACTAAAGCGGTAACCTCCGCTAGCGCCTGAGATGACAATTCACCCTATACACAGAAAGTTAACCAATTGTACATGTTCGGGTATAGGGAAAACGTAGCATGTGAGAAAAACTAAGGACATACCGCGTGGTGTCTGGTTCCCACAACTGAGGCAGTTGGGAACAGATCGCTGGCGAGAGGAACTGGGATATGATCCTGAGCAGATGATGGAACCAAGTAGATCCTCGTGCTTTGTGGGTAACGCTTCAGATACAACCCGAACTTGTCCCAGTTGAAGACACGAACTTCATCCCATATATTTGTCGGGGCAGTAGTCCATTCGTCAAGGTAAGGTCTGATGTCGCGAAACCAAGAAGCCTGGGACTTGTTTTCTCCTATGCGACTGTACCTGAGATTGAAATGCACGTAACATGAATAGCTATAAGTAGACCAAACTATCTCAACAACCTATTAATGTAGAGTTGAGAACCAAAGTAGTATTACTTACTTGTGCACGTGATCTGGTAATTGTGAAATAACCGGAATGTCAGGCTCTTGGCACAGACCGAACTGTCTCATCAACCTATTAATAGCCATCTCCTCAACCATCACGTCGAACACCGACTTGGCCCTGGTCATCCAATAATGCTGACCTCTAGTGCAGAATCCAGAAATCCCACCTGGGTACCTTTCTGAAATAGCCTTACAGGTGTATGGTTCCCATATAACCTGATCATCGTGCAGACTATCAAACTGCGCCGTGAAGGAGGGGTAGCAGCCCCTCACCTGGCCAGGCGTAAACTGTCTCTATGCATGACAACAAACATTGGTACATAATATTGAATAGCGAGAAATAAACATTACTAATTCATATTGTTAATAATGAAAATACCTCTCTCCATGCCCAAACAGATCCCATAGTAGGCAAGTCGCCGATAGAAGGCACGTAATGTCCAGCCATGTCCTCATTACCAAAAGGTTTGTCAACGCTGACGTAGGGTCGACCAATAGGGAATCTCTCATATGACCAAGACTGCAACAATAGTGGACATCCGAGAAGACCAGATTTCCTTGACCTCAACTGGCAAGCTTTGCATAGGCCTCTATACGTAGCTGCTAACGCAGCAGAACCAAAACTCCTCTGCATAATGTCCTCTGGGTACGTGCGTCAGCTATCTCTCGTGCAACACCGATCAGTCGTGCATCTACAGTGGTCACGTGGTTCTCTGTGAACATCGTCTTGCCAAATAACCACATAATATATGCCTCTAGGGACCGGTCAATCTGTGCCTCTGACAACTGAAAAGTGGGATATCCTAAGGCGACAATCTGAAACTGGCTCAACCACCTGAAAAGAGGCCTGTGCCGATCGTTGTCTAGTGTCTTGGTAGTTGGCACCGTAGCCAGAAAACGGGAAATGCACAGATGCTAGCCAACCAGTTTCTACCTCTAAAGGTCCTATGGCAGCACCGGCCAGAGGTAATCCCAACAAGTAGGACATATCTTGTAAAGTAGGAGCCATCTCTCCCCAAGGAAAGTGAAACGTATGTGTCTCTGGTCTCCATCTATCTACTAAGCAGCTAAGGAGTGACCTGTCGTAAGAGAAGCGTGATACTTGCCTCTTGTGCAACTGCAATGGTTCACCTGCGTCATCCAAGTCCGGGTGATCAACCCACTCATCCAATGTACCCTCAACCAGTCATGCCAAGGGTAGAAGTTCATCCCAATTCAACCTACAAAATAAACAGAATGTAGATCACAATTAGCTTCTATCAAAGCGATGTCAAACATAGTAAGTGATTATACCGACACATACCTATCCACCCATGAAGGGTGTATCATCCAGTTAGACTTTGGGGTGCGAGTGATCAACACGTCTAAGTTCGTGCCCGATTCCGTAAGTGCGCCTCGATGACCTCTATCGATATTACCATTAAGCATAGGATACGAAGCCATATCTGCAATTAGAACATAGTCCACACATATTACAAAATAAAACATAGATGTTTGCATATTACAAATAAAAAATAGTCTCACATATAACAAATAAAAACTTAGTCTTACATATTACACAATAAAGCATAGTCTCACATATTACACATAAAAACATAGTGCACACATATTACAAATAAAAACATAGTCAGACATATTACAAATAAAAACATAGTCCGACATATTATGTAGCTCCTTCGGCCTCGAGAGCCTCGTCCACCACGACTTCCAGGACCACCTCTTGCAACTGTTGCTGCAGTCGTCGATGTGGAAGCACTCGTCGATGTGGAAGCACCGTATTTCTTCAGGTCGGGGCAATATTTCATCCTATGCCCATAAGCCGCGCAAAGCAAACATTGTCTGGTTGCTCCACCAACTTCAGATTGGTCCATATCGTTTCGGATGCGCTTCTTACGCCTGCCCCTGCTAGTTCGCCGTAGTGCAGGATCCGGGATGTATACTCTATCACCATCATTTACCTTGTTGAAATTGCCGACGACTCTAAACCCTGTCATCTCACCTGTCCAGACATTGAGTACTGCCTCCTTTGAATAGTACGGAGACATGAAGGAGATAGCGTCCAACTGAATCTGGCCACAGGCAGCCAACACATGTGAGCAAGACATGTGCAATAACTTCGGTTTGTTGCATCTACACTCACAAGTTGGATAAAATTCTGCTACAATTGTAACCTCATGCGTCTTCACCTCATTTGCAGAACCAAAACCATCAGGAGGAAGCTGAATCTCATACCTCCTTTCTTAATTACCTATGAGTGTGACAGTGTGCTTTTTTGCTTTCTTTATCTTCTCAGCCATGTACTCCATGACACGACTACAATAAGGAGTGTTCTGATTATCTGCAATATGCTTCTTTGCTAACTCGTGCCTTTATCTGAAATATCTCACAGTGCCATGGAATACACCCTCCACAATAGCTGTCAGTGGCAATGCTCTATTCCCTCTGAGTACAAAGTTATAGATCTCTGCAAGATTGGTTGTCATGTGGCCATACCTAGCTCCATGGGTGTCATGCAGCAAAGACCAATTCACTGGAGGCTCTTTCTCTATCCATTCAAAAAAATTCTTTATTGCCCTGCCCTTCTTTCTCTTTGTATTAGGAGGGTCAATTGCTGGCAAGTCACAAAGACCAACTTGCTCCTCAAGCTCCGCAATGAGTGCTGTTAATTGAACCTAGTCTTTTTCCATTTTCTTCCTCGCAAGGACCTGCTTCTTAGTGAACTCATCTAGTTTTGACCAAATAAAATCGTATTTGCACCGCTGGTTCTACTTGCATAACTTCTTGAACAAGTTCATCAACCGTTTGTTCTTGAACTGTGAGAAAAAATTAGCACCCAAATGGCGCATGCACCACCGACTTTGCAAGTCCTTCCAAGGTGTTGGCTCGTCAGCAGTTGGATTACTCAGTGTCTTCATGGCCTTCAATATACCGGGATGTCTGTCATGAATGAGACACACATTTGATCGGTCCTTCACGATCACAATTTTAACTTGCCGGAAGAACCATACCCAGCTCGGAAAGTTCTCACCCTCCACAAATGGCATGGCTAGTGGGATGATTTGGTTGTTCCCGTCCACACCAATAGCAGTCAGGATTTGCCCTTTGTACTGACCAGTCAGGAATGTACCATCCACAATCATCACAGGAGGACAATGCCTGAAAGCTTCGATGCACATACCGAAAGATAAGAATACTCGTTTCAACACCTTTTAATCTGGTATACTATCCAACCTCGTGTGCTGAATGTTAACATAAGTGCCAGGATTTCTCTCCTTCAGTACGTCAAGGAGACAGACAACATTATCATAGGAGTCAAAGAATGTCCCAAACCTCTCCTCCATAGCCTTCTGCTTAGCCCTCCAAGTCTTCCCATATAGAATGTCATACTTCCATCTGACCTTCACTGCTGTCTGGATGTGTTTTGCTTCCATATCTTTCTTCCTCACTATCTCAGTATACATGAGTTGCGCTATGAGAGTTGAAGTAAGGTTTGGATGACGAACCAACAAGTTTTTCCTAACACAATTATGCGGGACAACATTTGTCACAACCCAGTGGATGTTATACTTGTTGGAAATATGCCCTAGAGGCAATAATAAATTAGTTACTATCATATTTCCTTGTTCATGATAATCGTTTATTATCCATGCTATAATTGTGTTGATCGGAAACTCAAATACATGTGTGGATACATAGACAACACCATGTCCCAAGTATGCCTCTAATAGACTAGCTCGTTGATCAAAGATGGCTATGGTTTCCTAGTCATGGACATGAGATGTCATTTGGTAACGGGATCACATCATTAGGAGAATGATGTGATGGACAAGACCCAAACTACAAACGTAGCATATGATCGTGTCAGATTATTGCTACTGTTATCTGCATGTCAAGTATATGTTCCTATGACCATGAGATCATGCAACTCATTGACACCGGAGGAGTACCTTGTGTGTATCAAACGTCACAATGTAACTGGGTGACTATAAAGGTGCTCTACAGGTATCTCCGAGGGTGTCTGTTGGGTTGGCATGGATCAAGACTGGGATTTGTTACTCCGTGTGACGGAGAGGTATCTCAGGGCCCACTCGGTAATACAACATCACAATAAGACTTGCAAGCAATGTGACTAAGTGTTAGTCACGAGATCTTGTGTTACGGAACGAGTAAAGAGACTTGCCGGTAACGAGGTTGAACTCGGTATGGAGATACCGTCTATCGAATCTCGGGCAAGTAACATACCGAAGAACAAAGGGAACATCATACGGGATTAACTGAATCCTTGACATAGAGGTTCGACCGATAAAGATATTCGTAGAATATGTAGGAACCAATATGAGCATCCAGGTCCCGCTATTGTTTATTGACCGTAGAGGTGTCTCGGTCATGTCTACATAGTTCTCGAACCCGCAGGGTCTGCACACTTAAGGTTCGATGACGTTTTGGTAGTATAGAGTTATGTATGGTGGTGACCGAAGGTTGTTCGCAGTCCCGGATGAGATCCCGGACATCACGAGGAGCTCTGGAATGGTCTGGAGGTAAAGATTCATACATAATAAGTCCTATTTTGGTCGCCGGAAAAATTTCGGGCTCATCGGTGGTGTACCGAGAGTGCCGGTAGTGTACCGGGAGACCATCGGGAGGGGTATTTCGACCCAAGAGGTTACATGGGCCATGGGAGAGTGAATACCAGCCCTTAGTGGGCTGGTGTAAGTCCCACACAAATCCCATGCGGCTAGGGAGAAAAAGCCCAAAGAGATAAAGTGGAAAAAGGCAGAAATAGGGTGAATCCTAGTCCTACTAGGATTGGAGGTGGATTCCACCTCCTCCCCTTGGTTCGGCCGACTCCTAGATGCTTGGCCCTTGGGACAAGCCTCCTCCTATCTTCCTCTTATATATACTGGAGGTTTTAGGGTTTTTGGACAGAATTTTCTACCACATGTTGCCCGTTCCTCCAGTGCATAGTTTCTCCTCTAGATCGGTTTTCTGCGGTGCTTAGGCGAAGCCCTGCCGGAATTGCTCCACCACCATCACCGCGGCGCCGTCACTTTGCCGGTGAACTCGTCTACCTCTCCGCTCCCTCTTGTTGGATCAAGAAGGTGGAGATCGTCATCGAGCTGTACGTGTGCTGAACGCGGAGGTGTCGTCCGTTCGACGCTAGATCGGAAGGACCGTGATCAAGATCGCGAGACGGATCGTGATGAGTTCGCGGGACGGATCGTGATTGGATCGCGGGACAGATCGTGATGATTTCGCGGGACGGATCGTGATTGGATCGCGGGATGGATTGTGACGAGATCGTGGGACGCTCGGCGATTTGGATCGTGAAGACGTTCGACTACACCAACCACGTTTCTTAACGATTCCCGCTTAGTGATCTACAAGGGTATGTAGATCTACTCTCCCTCTCGTAGATGATCATCACCATGGATAGATCTTGCGTGTGCATACAAAATTTTTTGTTTCCCATGCAACGTTCCCCAACAATACTTTGGCTCGTGGTCATGCACCTTCGCAGGACAACCTGATTCAACACACTTCATGGTATATTTAATTGGACTAGATATGTGTGTCCGGAAAACCCTCTGCGTAGACATAGATCACTTTATCACCGCATACTTCATTTTCTTCTTTGTGTCAAACATAGCCCCGATCTGGACTGGTTCAGATTATATTGCCATGGAGTCTCATGGCCATCATTGACAGTAAAGCATGCGGATATGTCCTGCTCCCATGCAGCAGGAATTGGTATCTCTTCCTCATCCTCGGAATTTTCAGAATCAAGTTCCTCTGCAATCCCATCCTCGTCCTCTTCCTCCATCACCCTCTGCATTTCATCGCCTTCCTCATCCCCATCAGCAACACCAAAGGCAGCTAATACTATCGACTGAATACTCTGACCAGTAGCATGACCACTAACATTGTCTGGCACATAATCTGACTCTTTCTCGGATTGGCTAGCATTCACATCCGGTGGCCGTGACCCGGATACATAAATCTCGTTAGCCACTTGACTACTCTGGCCTGGTTCATACCCCACGGTGGGTGGTATGATATTCTCCTCCTTCGCCACTGGTTGCACTAGGGCATACAGATGGATCCTTCGGTCTCTGCAACAACTTAACAGAGACAACCAGTGTTGGCTCCTATCTATTGGAATCAAATCCCACTTGACATTTTTACAGGATTTGGTCCACAAGGCATGAATACTGACGGAACAAACTTCAAGATCCAGGCCAAAACTAGTTGTCAACCAGTGCTTCAACTGCCTAATGTCCAGTCTGTCCGGATCTGAAAGTGTCATCTCACCTCTTTTAAACTCGCTAAGATCAACCCCCAATTCATTATATCGAACATTACCAGGGCCGTAATACACATTGAAATTTACGGATTCAGACATTTTAACCTGTCAGACATTACCAGCTTCTCATTATTCGCAACGAATAAATCGACACTAAAATAAAACGTACACTAAAATATACCCACGTATTCTAAATAAACCTACACTAAAATGAACTTCCCAAAAATAAACCGACACTAATATGACTACACTAACTAAACCTACACTCGGAAAACATACACTAAAATGTACACTAAAATATACATACGTATTCTAAAAAAACACACTAATATGAACTTCGCAAAAATAAACCGACACTAATATGACTACACTAACTAAACTTATACTCAAAAAACATACATTAAAATCACTACACTAATAAAAGTAACCTAAAATCACTACACTAATAAAAATAACCTAAACTAATTTTACGTTCATTAAAAAAACTAACAAAAAACTAACCTAAACTAACAGAAAAAATTATATCTTTGACGCGTGAGTGCCCTCCTTCTTCCTCTCCACCTTCTTCTTTCTCTCTACCACTCCACGTTCTCACCATTGACACCTCCACCACCACATCATTTCTGCTCCACACGAACAAATCACTACCACGTTGCAAAAAATGAAACCGTAGGGCTGGGGAGAAGAAGACGATCTATCGTTTCATCAAATTGAAACAGGAAATGGGTGGAGGGAAAGGGAGATCGGGGGGGGGGGGGATTTTCGGCCGAAATGAGACAGGACGAGCGAGCTGGAGGAGGAAGAAGGAGCTGGCCGCGCCGGCCTTATCCAGGGGCTCTTCGGCCTGGCGTGGGCCGATGGCCCGTCTCTTCGGCCTGGCTTTGGCCGATGGGCCAATTTCGGCCTGCAGTAAGCCGACAGGCTGCCGGTCGGCCCAACTAGGGCCGACGAGGTGCTAGTTTCGTCATTTTTTAAACTGCTATCAGTGTTCTCAAATTTGGTGCAAATTTCGTAGTAGTTTTGAAAAAAAATCCGGATCTAACACATACATTACATACTATGTGTGTCTGCTTACATATTATAGTACATTATATGTTTAAGGACATAATTATTACAATACCATAAGTCCAAGGACATAATTATTTTAGAACACACAATATAACCAAGGACATTATCACAAATACTTATGACATTATCAAATCGTGTTGATAACATGTGGAAGAACAATTTGATCCAACTTTCTCTTTCAGTAATGATACATGAAGACTATATACAAAAAGAACAGACGCCTTCAATCGTGGGGGCGTGGGAGCGCTTAAAACAGTTGCGAGAGGCAAACCGCACGCTTGTTATAAGGGAGGATTAGCCCTAAATGATAGAATTAGTTTAAATCCTAAGAGCAACTCTAATGGGACGACCCATTTCGTCCGTCACCGTTCGTTTGGATCGGTGCGGACACAAAAGGCGACCCAACGCGCCGACCCAAACGGACACGCGTCCGCTTTTCGTCCGCGCACGACCCATTCCTGGCCCATTTTGAACCAGATTTGCGTCGGCGCGAACACGAGACGGACGCACGCGCGCTCGCCCTCTCCTCTCCCCGGGCCCGTTGGTCGGTGGCCCATTGGCCTCCCCTCTCCCCTAGCCAACAGCAACCCTCATCCGCCTCCTTCGTCGCCGACGCTACCGCCTCCACATATGCCCATATTTGTCGGCGACTTTGCCAGCTGCCACAGCCTCCACATCCGTCTAGCAACGCCGCCCACTCCCCCCGTCGCCCTCCACCGCCGTTTTGCCGCCGGGGAGCAAACTGCTTCCGACCACCGCTCCCCCGCCGCACAGCCGCCCACGACCAAGAAGCTGCCTCGCCGCCCCGGCCAGACCCGACCGACACGCTCGTCGGACGACGACCCACTCGTCGGACGCCGGTAGGGCAGCTAGCTGGTCCGTGCGTGCTGCGACTCCCCTCGCCGGCTGTCTCCTTCTTCGACGCCCGCAAGCTATTCGACAGTTTGCCAAGGTACGAAATGGACTCCGCCGACGAGTTCTTCTTCCACAATTTCCTTTGCGACTTCGATGATTCGCCGTCCGACGACGAGGAGGAGGTATTGGCTGCCGTGTTGGTCCATCACCACCTAAACAGCCAGCGGTCGTTGTTCCGTGGCTCCATTCCGGGCCACCTTCCGGCGTTGAATCGCAACCGAGAGAGTGGGTCTCTAGAAGGACTACTTTGATACAACAAACCCGTTGTTCAAACATCAAAAATTCCACCACCGTTTCCGTATGAGTAGGCATGTTTTCAACCGTATTAGAGAGGGAGTGGTCGGCTATGATGACTATTTCGAGTGCAAAGAGGATGCCGTCGGCAAGATTGGTTTCTTCTCTTATCAGAAATGCACTGCCGCCATCCAAATGCTTGCATACGGAGTGCCCGGTGATCTCATTGACGAGTACGTCCGTATGAGCGAGTCTACATGCCTAGAGTCCCTGTATAAATTCTGCAAGGCTGTTATTGCTGTGTTTGGCCCTGAGTACTTGAGAGAGCCGACAACTGAAGATACAACCCGTTTGTTGGCGATGAATGCCAGAAGGGGCTTCCCAGGGATGCTTGGCAGCATAGACTGCATGCACTGGGAGTGGAAGAACTGTCCTTCTGCTTGGCAAGGACAATACAAGGGACATGTCAGGGCTTGCACTGTCATACTAGAGGCCGTGGCGTCTCAAGATCTCTGGATCTGGCACTCTTTCTTTGGCATGGCTGGATCACACAATGATATCAACGTGCTTCAGCGCTCGTCGGTGTTTGCTAGGCTTGCCGAAGGCAACAACCCATCGGTGAACTTTACTGTCAATGGACACAACTACGACAAAGGATACTACCTGGGTGACGGTATCTATCCTCAGTGGACCACTATTGTCAAGACAATACCCAACCCTGTCGGAGAGAAGAGGAAAAGATTTGCCCAAGAGCAAGAGAGTGCTAGGAAGGATGTCGAGCGTGCCTCTGGTGCTTTGCAATCTCGATGGGCATCGTTTGGTATCCTGCTAATACCTGGAGCACGCAGAAACTATGGGAGGCGATGACTGTTTGTGTGATCATGCACAATATGATCGTAGAAGACGAGCGCCCGGAACGTCTGTACGATCAATGCTTTCAGTTTCAGGGTGAGAATGTTGTGTCTGAGCATGGAATAGCGGCAACGTTTGAACAGTTCATCCAATTTCATGAAGACATGCGTGTTTGGAAAACTCACGTGCAGCTGCAAAATGATTTGGTTGAGCATATATGGGCTCATGTTGGCAACCAATAGATATATCTTCTTTTATTCATTTGCAAAACTATGTGAAACATTTTTATTTGTATCCGGCTTGTAAAACCATACTATTTTATTCGGTAAACTATGTTATTTGACAATATATTTGAATGCAAATCAATGTAATATTGGACGGCCAGCCGGTCATGCCGGCACATATGTGTCGGCGCGTTGGATACGCTGCCGATCCAAATCTAAAAGAGGACGGACGTCGGACGGACGGTCGATCCAAACGGACAAAAATCAAACGAAATCCCGTCCGTTTGGATCGCCTCATTGAAGTTGCTTTAAGGCACACAAATCCTAGGGGCAGGGTGAGGTCTCCTCCTACACGGCCACACGGGTTGTAGTGTAGCCCGCTCGTCCCCACACCGCAGCCGTGCCCAGATCACGCACGCTCTGCCCCCTCCCCTCTCGTTCTCGAACTCGGTGGAGTGCAGCTCAACGCTCGTACGCCCGCCACTCTCCTCTGCTCCCCCGTCCTATTCCCTTGTCTCGCTCACCGTTCATCAAACGACGCACCGGGCGGCCCAGCGCTCAGGCTTGACAGGACTAATTTCCTTCCACGCCATCGTGGAGAGAATCCTAGGTGTTGTAGTATATGGAAGCGCCCGTGTGTTTATCTCTACAGTAATCAAGGACAGGGCAGGGCAGGTGTGGCGCCCCGTGAGCAGGGCGAATTAAGCCCATTTACTCCACTCATCCAGGCGACGGTATAGCGACGGTGGTAGTAGTACTACGTGTCAATGGCCATTGGGCAAGTGCAGTCGCAGTGCCGCAGCCGCAGATCATTTACGCCCTTGCCAGGAGCCAACCTGGCCACCACCCATCACTTGCACTTCCACTTCTACAGCGCAAGCCTGTAAAGTGTTAAACGCTTGGCTTCGCTCTCCTCTATTTAACCATCACGCTGGCTGACTCCGGCACTGCATCACCTCACCACCCAAAGAAACCACACAGCTCAAGGGAGCTCTTCAGACTCGAGAGGAAGGAGCCATGGCGCTCGGCAAGCTTGCGGTGGCCGCGTTGGTGGCGTCTCTCCTCCTGCTCAGCACCATCAAGGTAGGTGGCCTTCTGTTTAGTCAATGCGACGACGCATACAATACATTGCATGGTACGTAGCATGGTACTCCAACTCACGTTGCTGATTTTGTCGTGTGGGTGGTCGGGTAGGCCGCCGAGTCTCCTGCTCCGGCTGCTGCTCCGCTCGGGCCTCCTCCCCACAACATCGTAGACCCCTCTAAAGGTAATATCAGATCTGAGGATGAGAGGAGATGCGCTCATTCATTCATTCGTACATTCATGTGCCCTGCTATGTATGCATGCAGACTGCGGGTGGGCGTGCAACCTGCGGTGCAGCGCCAACTCGCGGCAGAACCTGTGCAGCCGGGCGTGCCTCAAGTGCTGCAGCGTGTGCCGCTGCGTGCCGGCGGGCACGGCCGGCAACAAGGAGACCTGCGGCAAGTGCTACACCGACTGGACCACGCACGGCAACAAGACCAAGTGCCCCTAAATATCTTACTAGTACTAGCAGCTAGTAGTAAGCTTTGCTCATGAAGTCATGATTGTCGTTAGCGTTACCGGTGGCCTTTGTGATTTCGTCTTGGTGTGGAAGGAACGGACGGTGTTGACTAGCACCAGCTAGCTGGTGAACCTGGTGTGTGTTCTTGTGTAAAAAGTATGTATTGTCCCGTACGTGGGCGTATTTCTCTTGTAATAAAAAACCCATCCGGAGGTTTATATGTGATGAATGCGCGGTTCGCGCGCCTCCCTCTCCTTCGAAAACGAAATTTGGCGCTAGTGCGCCCCCCTCTCATTCAAAAAAAGAAGAGAGTTCTTATCCATCAAAAGTCTATGAATCATCTGCTCTGTCACACTTTCTTTACTCCGTGTGTCGCATGCGTTGTCGTGTTGCAAGCCCCGCATATATGCTTCAATTCTTGGTTGCGCGTGCATCGGTACTATCTCGAGCTAGAAGACATGTACTAGCATAGAGAAGATCAGGTATGCCATCATAGCACGCACAAGTGCATGGTACCGTACTTGACAGTAACACCAACCTCCACCGAGCTACGTCCCCCGAGGTCCTGAAGGCAATTCCGGAAGCAAAATTTGCTGTTTTGACCTTTTCAGTAACGTTAGCCCGATCTGATCTCGCTTACGATTTTTTCGAATCTGATCATTTTTTCTACCGCCACTCGCTGTGGCGGTAGACATACACACCCTACCGTCAGAACCAGTGGCGGTAGAAATTGAGTCAACACAGATGACATCGGGTTAGTGGAGTCAAATGGGAGTCAAACAAAGTCAAACGAACCTACCGCCATTGTCTCTAGTGGTAGGGTCTGTATGCCTACCGTCACCCGCTGTGGCGGTAGGAAAAATGGTTAGATCCGGAAAAAAATCATAAGCAGGGTCAGATCGGGCTAAAGTTAGTGAAAATGGTCAAAACCGTGAATTTGTCCAATTCGGGATCGTTTGGGTTTAGAGACAATGATGATGTCTTTTAGGAGAGAAGTGATGACAATGGCGTTTGTGTTGTGGCGGCAAGTCCCTTTTTAAATTGATGATATCGTCTTTCATCGGTTGTGATGATTTTAGTTCATTTTTTCATAATAAACTCACAATTTGGTTTTAGCTCAGTTTTTCTTAATTAATGGAGCAACTCTTTCCTTTTAATCAATGTAGGAATTATGTCATTTAAAAGAAACATAGTCGCCATGATAGGATCAAGGCACCGTTGTTTTTGGAAAAATATAACTTCCTTTTTATGAAGTCTTGAACCTATGATCACAATTTTAGAAATTACAGTTATAGCACCTTGTCGTTGCCGCCACCAACGAAGACCAACTTTACGTTTCTGAGAGGGGTGAAGAGCTTCTTTGTTGCCAACAGAAGCAAAGTTTATTTTTGGTTGCGAGCGAGGACGAGGAGCCCCCTTCATATCGTCGAAACAGGGCATCGAAGATGTATGTTGTTGGGGCTAGCAATGATTACCCACCTTTTGTTGCCGATGCCAATGATTATTTTCTTTTTTCCGTCAATTTGCCTATTCCTGCTCATTTTTTCACCTTGTCTCCTTTGCCTTGCTCATCCTATAACCACCTCCCTCCCCCCCCCCCCCCCCCCACACCCATCCCCACACACATGTTGTGTTATGCATCCTATCTTAGTTGTTTCTCCAGATATGTCTTCTGACCATCCCGTCATTTTACTCCGGTGGGCGTCTCATCTAGTTTTAACATGTGTAGCAAAAATGAAGATGGGTAATAGGAGTGGGAGGTTCCAACAACCGTTCTGATTTAATTAGTTAGTAGCAAGAGCCACCTTGAGTTGGGTAAGTATATTTTTTCAAAGAAGGGCTCCTGGAAAGAAACTCAGGGAAAATTTGACAAGAACTTTTAAGGTTGCGTGCAAGGTGGGATAGGGTATATGAACTCTATTCTATGAAGCTTGCATGACTGATCTATAAAACCTGCATCGACAAAAATAACTTTTTTGCGGAAGCAATATGAGATCCACATTAAGTTAGTAGGTAGTGTCGTAGTTCTAGTTTTATTCTTATTTCTACTAGATGACCTGTTGCACCCTTGTCCCAAAGACCAATTCCATCCAAGAAGTCAAGGAACATGTGAAGAACAACCTCCCTAACGACTGATGTCTACTACGTAGATTTATTTTTATAGGTTATGTTGGGCCTTCAAACGTAGAGTTCTGTAGGACAACAACAAATATCTCTCAGTTGGATGACCTAAGATTTATCAATCCGTGAGAGGTGTAGGATGAATATGGTTTCTCTCAAACAACCCTGCAATCAAATATAAGTAATCTTTTCTATCCCCAACACACCCAATACAATGGCAAATTATATAGGTGCACTAGTTCGGCGAAAAGATGGTGATAAAAGTGTAGTATGAATAGTAGATATAGATTTTGTAATCTGGAATAATAAAAACAACAAGGTATCAAATAATAAAACTAAGCACATATGGTATTGTAATGTTTGAAACCAAGACCTAGGGTTCATACTTTCACTAGTGCGATCTCAATAAGACAACCATAATTGAATCACATAACAATCCCTCAACGTGCGATGAAGAATCACTCCAAAGTTCCTATCAAAGAAAGTAGGATGAAAACGTGTATCAACCTTTATGGCTAGCTTACCCCAATGTCACCACGGGAATCCTAACTTGATTACCAAAACATATATAAAGTGATATCAGTAGATTACCCCATTGTCACCAAGGATAAGAAAAAGCAAGACATATATCAAGTGATCTCAAATACAAAGTATTAAATCCAACATATTAAACTTCAAAGAGAAATACTCAATTCATCACAACAAAGATAGAGAGGGAATAACACCATATAATCCAACTATATTAACAAAACTCATGGTACATCATGATGGTGTCCTATCAAGATCATGAGAGAGAGCAAGAGAGAGAGAGAGAGATCAAACACATAGCTACATGACATACCCTCAGCTCCGAGGGTTAACTACTCCCTCTTGTCATGGAGGCTGTGGGGATGATGAAGATGGCCTCCGGTGCTGACTTCCTTCATCCGAAAGGGTGCCAGAATAGGGTTTCATATGAGATCACTTCGGAACAGAGGCTTGCGAAGGTAGAAAAACTCATATGGGTTAAATTTCAGAGGTTTGTGAATATATAGGATTGCTCAATGTTGAAATCATGACAGGAGGTGCCACAAGGGGCCCACAAGGCACTAGGACGCCCCTACACCTAGGTTGCGCCCCCTATCTTGTGGGGCTCCTGTAGGTCTTCTGGTGCTTCCTCAAAACATCATGGCCCTCTTTCCTTCTAGAAAGAATAGTCAAAAAGTTTCATCATGTTTGGACTTCGTTTGGTATGGATTTTCTGGAAAACCAAAAACAAGCAGAAAATAAGAACTATCACTCGACACTAGATTAATATGTTAGTCCATGAAAATAATATGAAAATGCACCAAAACCTTTCAAGATTGATGTAAGCATAGCATGGAAACTTCATAAATTATCGATACATTGGAGATGTATCAACGGCCTCCTAATTGGTCATGGACAACCAAAATAATAGTGGTTGAAAACCTGAAGCCGAAAAACAACAACCCTTCACCAACCCAAGGATAGTGCAGAATATGTGCCCAACATAATCCAGCCTGATGCACGTCAACAACCGAATAAGCCGCGGATCTGGCCAATTGGGGTCCATGATGCGTGCGTCGAGGGCTCCTTCGGGTCCACCTCGGCTGCCGCCTGTTGCCCTTGCCCTGCGTGTGCATCGCATGTGTTGGTGGTGGGAGCCGATGTTTGTTTCATCGGGTAAAGGCGTTTGGCCTGCATGCAACGGGTGTGACTGGGTTGGTGTGTAGGTGGTTTGGTACATGTGTGTCGGGTACATCCATGCGATAGGGTACCCCATGTGTGGTTATGTTTTTGTTTTTATCATATCAAGTAAGCATTTCATTGTACTGTAATTATTAATTCGAGATAACAAGCACAAAATATTCCTATTTTAAATTCCGCAATCTATATAGAGGTTCCATTGTACCCTTGGTACAAAAACCAAATGCAATTGAGAAGATGAAGTGAACTATTTGAAGGATGCTTTGTGAGGATTGTTTGCAAAATATGATGTTGGTGACTATGTTCGCGTCTATTTATCTAAAACCGCATATTTATATATAAGCATCACAAATCCTTATTTGTTAATACATATGATGTAATACATATAAAAAACATCTATGGTTATCTAAAAACTATAAGTAAAATACAAAGAATGATATGTCCTCATACAAATATAATAGAATAATAAAATAGCCGATGAACTCGTCCTTCAGTTTTAGTTGCTCACACATATAATATAATATAGATGGAAACACCTATGATATAATACGAAGAACATGTTGTGTCCTCGCAAACAACATAATAGAATAATAAAATAGCTAATGAACTCGTCCATTGATTTCAGTTATTCCTCCTCCTCATGTCCGTTGCAGCGACATGTATCATTTTCTTTGCGGTTGCTTATCGCAAACTCTCCTTGATGTTAAAAATGCAGCTCCATATGTCGCACATGCATATGCATCTTCGAATACGTACTCGGTTTTCATCATGCACAGTTGCTCCGCCTACGAACGTATAAGTGTCGTTGAGGAGGAACCATCTAAGGGAACTGCTTACCCCTTGTGACTTGCATGCATGATACAAGAGATAACTCTTGTAGAAGCACGGCCGGATCATGGTTGCCTATGCTCGACAATCATAAATATACCTACATCAGGAAGTGGAGGAAATTGTGATGGTGGTTCGAGTTTGTACTGAAAGTGCTAGTTATCGACTAGAGGGGGATGAATCACTCCCATCATTAATAGTATGAATATCACCAATAGTATAGCAATTATTATTATCATCTTTCAAATTGGTGGCATACATATTTTCAAGATTATAATAAGTATCATTATCTTCTGAATCATAAGTATCACAACAAGCAATAGGCATAACAAAATCATCCTCGAGTGTATCATCTTCCATAACTATTTTTGATTCATTCTCATGAGGCCTATCAATAATGGGAGCAACATTATTTGGGAGAGACACCTCTTTAACTTTACTTTTCTTTATTTTCTTATTCTTCACCACATTATGTGTGGGTTTATTTAATTCCTCCAAACTTCTTTTTGAAGAGATTGGTCGAATAAAAAGCTCCTCCTGGTTACCTGATTCATCATAAGAAAAAATAGGAGGATATTGGGAAACCTCTTCCCCTTCATTAGTATTCTCTTCACCTTCTATTTGTTTTCTTGTCTTTAAGTAATTGGCAATATAAGTATTGTCAATGCAATTTACCATGTAATACATATAGATTTCATTTAGATCAAAATCAATCATTTTCATGAGAACCCAAGCTGGAGCATCCTTAGTTTTATGTTTTCTTTCTTCATACCCCAAAAATATACTAAGTCATTATGATGCTCAAGGGTAATGAGGTTATCACAAATTTTGGACACAATCCGATCATGAAATAATTCACACTGGAAATTAAAATGACCATTTTCATTCAAAGTTCACAAGGACGGCGAGAAATATTAAGTCCTTCAGCACAAACATATAGCCGCTCTTGCAACCGTTTAGTTTCTAAATACTTATGCCTCTTACAAAATCTATCTTTCCTTTTAGGCATGTCTTCACAAACTCTATGCACTCCACAAAAATTGACATGCTTATAAGAAAACTTTTTATCATGACTAGTGCTATCATCTTAATTACTATGGATATTCAAAGAATTCATACTAACAACATTGCAATCATGCTTATCACTCAAATATTTAATGCCAAACATTTTAATAACTTCTTCTTCTAACACTTGAGCACAATTTTCCTTTCCATCATTTTGACGAAAGACATTAAAAAGATGAAGCATATGAGGCAACCTCAATTCCATATTTTTTTGTAGTTTTCTTTTTAAAACCAAACTAGTGAAAAAAGAAACTAAAAGATTAAATTGCAAGATCTAAAGATATACCTTCAAGAACTCACCTCCTAGGCAACGACGTCAGAAAAGAGCTTGATTCTACTACGCAACCTTCTTCTTGTAGACTCGTGTTGGGCCTCCAAGCGCAGAGTTTTGTAGGACAGTAGCAAATTTCCCTGAAGTGGATGACCTAAGGTTTATCAATCCGTGGGAGGCGTAGGATGAAGATGGTCTCTCTCGAACAACCCTACAACCAAATAACAAAGAGTCTCTTGTGTCCCCAACACACCCAATACAATGGTAAATTGTATAGGTGCACTAGTTCAGCGAAGAGATGGTGATACAAGTGTTATATGGATGGTAGATCTAGGTTTTTGTAATCTGAAAATATAAAAACAGCAAGGTAACTAATGATAAAAGTGATCACAAACAATATTGCAATGCTTAGAAACAAGGCCTAGGGTTCATACTTTCACTAGTGCAAGTTCTCTCAATAATAATGACATAGTTTAATCATATGTAAATCCCTCACGTGCGACAAAGAGTTCATTCCAAAGTCACAAATAGCGGAGAACAAACGAATAAATTATTGTAGGGTAAGAAACCACCTCAAAGTTATCTTTTCCGATCAATCTTATGAGCTATCCCTATAAGTGTCATGAACAGCCCTAGAGTTCGTACTAAAATAATACCTTAACACACACATCAACCAAAACCCTAATGCCACCTAGATAATCCAATGTCACCACGAGTACCCATGGGCTTGATTATACGATATGCATCACACAATTTCAGATTCATCAGGCTCAATCCACCACAAAGAACTTCAAAGAGTGTGCCAAAGTTTCTACCGGAGAGTCAAGATGAAAACATGTACCAACCCCTATGCATAGATTCCCAAGGTCACGGAACCCGCAAGTTGATCAGCAAAACATACATCAAGTGGATCAATAGAGAATCCCATTGTCACCACGGATACCCCATCGCAAGACATACATCAAGTGTTCTCAAATCCTTTAAAGACTAAATCCGATAAGAAAACTTCAAAGGGAAAACTCAATTCATCACAAGAAGATAGAGAGGGGAAAACTCCATATGATTCATCTATATTGACAAAGCTCGCGGTACATCAAGATCGTGTCATCTCAAGAACACGAGAGAGAGAGAGAGAGAGAGAGAGATCAAACACATAGCTACTGGTACATACCCTCAACCCCGAGGGTGAACTACTCCCTCCTCGTCATGAAGACCGCCGGGATGATGAAGATGGCCTTCGGTGATGATGGCCCCCTGTGGTAGGGTGCCGGAACGGGCTCCCAATTGGTTTTTCATGGCTATAGAGGCTTGCGGCGACGGAACTCCCAAACTAGGTTTCTTTCTGGGGTTTTTGATATTTATAGGAATTTTTGGCATTGGTCTCACATCAAGGGGACTCCCGAGGGGTCCACAAGCCAGGGAGCGTGCCCTAGGGGGCGCCCCCTAGGCTTGTGTCTGCCTTGGGACTACTCTCAAGTTTCTTTTTGCTTCAGTATTTTTTTATATTTTCCAAAAATATTCTTCGTAAATTTTCAGACCATTCCGAGAACTTTTATTTCTGCACAAAAAAACGACACCAATGTAGTTCTGCTGAAAACAACGTCAGTCCGGGTTAGTTCTAATAAAATCATACCAAAATCATATAGAATTATTGTAAACATGGCATGAATACTTCATAAATTATAGATACGTTGGAGACGTATCAATGAGGTTGTTGAACCATCACTTCAGTTGGAGAGTAGTGAGGGAGTTCTGGATTAAGGGGTCCTCGGGAGGCCGACCTGTTTCTTATGGGCCGGACTGTATGGGCCGCTTGTCGAACATTGATCGATCGAAGGCCATGTCTCCAGGAAAGGAAGCTTCGGGAATCATGGCTTGTCCTCCACGTTTGGTGTAGCAAATAGGCATGTTTATCTCATCGGCATGTAACCGATCATGTGTAAACCCTAGGTACCCCCGGCATTTATATAAGCCGAAGGGTTTTAGGTTGTAGGGGGAGAATAACTCATCTAGGGTTAGCTATTCAATCTCGAGGTAGACCAGCTCTGTAACCCCCATATCATCAATACTATCAAGCAGGACGTAGGGTATTACCTCCATAGGAGGGCCCGAACCTGGGTAAATCCTTGTCCCCTTCGACCCCTGTTACCACCAATTCTAGTCTCACAGCTCGGGACCCCCTACCCGAGATCCGCCGGTTTTGACATTGACATTGGTGCTTTCATTGAGAGTTCCGCTGTGAGCACCCAAGGAATCGATGCCTCGCCTTGTCATCAACAAAGAGGTCCGCAACATGGACACTTTCGTTCCTGGACAGATCTTCGCCTTTGGCAGCATTGTGCTGCACGCCAACTAAACCGGTCATCTAGGCCGTGGCGGAAGCTTCGCCCATGGTGAAGAGATCAGATTCGGGAACCTAAAGTTCTCCGTGGATCCTAGGGGTGACTTGTAACTAACCGGGCTCGCAGTCTCGCCTTCCATACCCGAAGACTCTGAGGCTTTAACCTCGAGCTCCGTTTTCGGTCACGCCCACGAGGTTAACTCTGGCGATGGCTCGGCTTTTAGTCCGGGTCCGTTCATAGTGCCGGAGGACCAGATACCTGTTCTTGCCGAACACTCCACTCATCCGGACACGTTAGGGATCAATACCAACAACTCCGCGCGGTTTGACCCGATCGATCTCTCGACGTTGAACGATGCCTTAAATCGGATCTTGTCGATGAAAATTACTGACAATTCAAACCCGATCTGTGCTCGGATCGACCACCAAGAGTGTCGGGGCAAATTTTTAGACCCACCCACCACCCACTTCATAGCCATAGACGAAGACTTAACCGACATGTTGGACTATGCCTCTGACGAGGCAGAATACATGGATGAAGAAGACTGTGCTCCAACCCCTCTTAACACCGGGCGATGGGCACATCTACATGGTGGACACCCCTGTCGCTAGTGGCAACAAAACGCCTAATAATGATGGCGACAAGTCGGGCGACGCACTGTCCACGCGCCGAAAACCGCATAAGCGGTCCAAAGGCAAAAAGGGAAGGGAAGCTATTATCGGCACCGGGGACGGAGATATCCCTGAGGACCGTGGCGATCCCGATATCCCGGAACACCCGTTAGAGGGCCAGGAAAGGCCTGAGGACCAGAGCAACCCCGACGACTTCAATGATTCCGAGGATGAAAACCACCTCCCTCCTGTCGAGGAGGAGGACATTTTGGAAGTTGATGACCTAGACATTCCTGATATCTGAAGATCAGGAACTGTTCAGACAATACCTCATGGCAATGGCCCATAGCCCGAAAGCAAAGGAACAAAAACTTAAAGCCGAATAAGACAATCTCAACGATCGATGGACTAGAGTCCTCTCAGGTGAGGAGAGATACGGTAATGGTCTGTCAAACCAACCTAAAAGTTATCCACGCAGAAGGCTGCTGCCGCAATTTGATGATGAGCTCACTGATACCCCATCTCCGAAACATACCCCGTACGACAAGCCGGACCACGCTCCTCGCGGGTGTGACAGGACGGCTGACGATACCGGTTACAGACCGGCTATGCCCTGAAGACGGGCAAAGGAGCCACTAGAGTCCAATGATAGGTTTGACCTGCGAGACGACCTAGACTACGGAGTAGGTCGCACAAGATTCATCTATGGATCCAGAGGCTACTCACCCGATAGATGGGATGGGTACAAACCATGGCTCAACAAAAGCAATAACAGAGACCGGGAACGCAATCAGGCTAGAACAAATACCGAATACACGCGCGATATAGATCGGATTCGAGGCGTCGCTCACCCTCTGTGCTTCACATATGATGTAATGCGGCATTAGTTCCTAGAGGGGTTTAAACCCGTGAACATCGATCATTACGATGGGACAACTGATCCAACAGTATGGAGTGAGTACTTCCTCCTCCACATCCACATGTCACGAGGATATGATCTCCATGCCATCAAATATCCCCCCTAAAACTCTAGGGGCCACCTTGGCACTGGTTAAACAGCCTTCTCGAAAACTCCATCGGATGCTGGGAAGACTCAGAGGATGCATTCCGATCAAACTTCTAGGGCACCTATGTTCGGCTGCCGGATTCCTCCGACATAAGCAACATCGTACAGAAGCCCGAAGAGTCTACATGATCATTCTGGAATCGGTTCTTGACCTAGAAGAACCAGATTGTCGACTGCCCGGATGCTGAGGCAATAGCCTCTTTTCGGCATAATATTCGGGATGAATGGCTGGCTCGCCAACTCGGCCAGGATAAACCTCAGACTATGTCCGCCCTTACATCCCTTATGACCTGCTTTTGTGTGGGCGAAGACAATTGGCTAGAACGACGCAGCCACAACTCTACAGACCCCAGAACCCGCGAAGTCAGGGACAACAACGGGAAACCTAAGCTCAATAACAACAAGCGCCGACACAAGAATAGTGATGCCGATGATACGGTTGTTAACGCTGGTTTCCGCTATTCCCGGCCTGGGCAGCGGAAGAAGCCTCCTAGAGGCAATCACGACGGACACACCCTGCTGGAAAAGATCATGGAAAGGCCTTGCCAAATCCACGGGACTCAAGAGAAGCCCACCAATCACACACACTGCAATTTTTAGGTGTTTAAACAGGTTGGCAAGCTCCCGCCAGAGGATCAAGGCAAGAGCCCTCATAGCAAGGATGAGGATGAGCCTCAGGGTCCGATTGGTGGCGGACAAAAGAAATTCCCTCGAGTGGTCAAAACAGTAAACATGATATATGCCACCCATATACCCAAGAAGGAGAGGAAGCGTGCCCTTGGTGACGTCTGTGCCGTAGAGCCCGTAGCTCCGAAGTATAACCCCTGGTCGGCATCTTACATCACCTTTGATCGACGTGATCACCCGACCAGTATCCATCATGGGGGTTCGGCCCCACTCGTCCTAGATCCCATCATAGATGGGTACCACCTCACAAAGGTCCTAATGGACGGAGGAAGTAGCCTCAACCTGATTTACTTAGACACGATGAATAATATGGGCATCGATCTGTCAAGGATCAAAAGCCAGTAACACCACCTTTAAAGGAGTGATCCCACGTGTCGAGGCCCGATACACGGGCTCCGTAACCCTGGAAGTTGTTTCCGGCTCGCCCGATAACTTTCGCAGCAAAGAATTGATCTTCGACATTGTGCCCTTCCGCAGTGGTTATCATGCCCCGCTTGGGTGGACATCGTTCGCTAGCTTAAACATCATCCCACATTATGCATACCTCAAGCTCAAGATGCCTGACCTCATGTTGGGAACGTCGCATGGGAAACAAAAATTTTCCTACGCACACGCAAACCTATCCATGGTGATGAGCATCTACGAGAGGGAGAGTGGATCTACGTACCCTTGTAGATCGCTAAGCGGGAAGCGTTAAGAAACGCGGTTGGTGTAGTCAAACTTCTTCGCGATCCAAATTGCCGAGCGTCCGGCGATCCAATCACGAACCGTCCCGCGAACACATCATGATCCGTCCTGCGAACTCATCATGATCCGTCTCACGATCTGTCCCGCGAACTCATCACGATCCGTTCCGTGATCACATCACGAACCGTCTCGCGATCTCGATCACGGTCCTTCCGATCTAGCGCCGAACGGACGACACCTCCGCGTTCAGCACACGTGCAGCTTGATGACGATCTCCACCGTATCGATCCAGCGAGAGGAGGTGGAGAGGAGAGAGAGTTCACCGGCGGCGTGACGGCGCTCCGGTGATGGTGGTGGAGCAATTCCGGCAGGGCTTCGCCTAAGCGCTGCAGAAAACCGATCTAGAGGAGAAACTATGCACCGGTGGAACGGGTAGCACGTGGCCGGAAATTCTGTCCAAAAACCACCCAATCCACTAGTATATATAGGAGGAGAGGAGAGGAGAGGCAGCCAAGGCCTTTGGGTCGGCCGAAATAGGAGGTGGGAAGCAATCCTACTTCACCTCCAATCCTAGTTGGAGTAGGATTGCCTCCTATTGGCTGATTTTCCACTTTTTGCTTTAGGACTTTCTCTCCTGCGCCATGGGACTTTGTGGCTGTTTTCCCAGCCCACTAAGGGCTGGTTATTATTATCCCACAGCCCATGGACCTCTTGGGGTCGAAATACCCCTCCCGGAGGCCTCCCGGTACACTACCGGCACTCCCGGTACACTACCGATGAGCCCGAAACTTTTCCGGAAACCAAACTAGGACTTCCTATATATGAATCTTTACCTCCGGACCATTCCGGAGCTCCTTGTGACGTCCGGGATCTCATCCAGGACTCTGAACAAACTTAGGTCACCACCATACATAACTCTACACTACCGAAACGTCACCAAACCTTAAGTGTGCAGACCCTGCGGGTTCGAGAACTATGCAGACATGACCGAGACACCTCTACGGACAATAACCAATGGCGGGACCTGGACGTCCACATTGGTTCCTAGATATTCTACGAAGATCTATCGCTAGAACCTCTATGTCAAGGATTCAGTTAATCCCGTATAACGTTCCCTTTGTTCTTCGGTATGTTACTTGCCCGAGATTTGATCGTCGGTATCTCCATACCTAGTTCAAACTCGTTACCGGCAAGTCTCTTTACTCGTTCCATAATACAAGATCCCGCAACTAACAATTAGTCATTTCTTGCAAGGCTTATTGTGATGTTGCATTACCGAGTGGGCCCTGAGATACCTCTCCGTCACACGGAGTAACAAATCCCAGTCTCGATCCATGCCAACTCAACAGACACCATCGGAGATACCTGTAGAGCACCTTTATAGTCACCCAGTTACGTTGTGACGTTTGATACACACAAGGCACTCCTCCGATATCCGTGAGTTGCATGATCTCATGGTCATAGGAACATATACTTGACATGCGGAAAACAGTAGCAATAAACTGACACGATCATATGCTACGTTTGTAGTTTGGGTCTTGTCCATCACATCATTCTCCTAATGATGTGATCCCATTTATCAAATGACATCACATGTCAATGGCTAGGAAACCCTAACCATCTTTGATCAACGAGCTAGTTCACTAGAGGCATACTAGGGACACAGTGTTGTCTATTTACCCACACATGCAATGTGTTTCCAATCAATGCAATTATAGCATGGATAATAAACGATTATCATGAACAAGGAAATATGATAATAACTAATTTATTATTGCCTCTAGGGCATATTTCCAACACCCAAGCGCTCTCTAGAACCGAGGAACATGCGTTGGCCCTGGCGGCCGAATTTAATTACAAAGATGATCGGCAAGCTCCGGCGTCTGCCGTAAAGGGATGCAACACTAGGAAGCAAGCTCGGCTTTAGTCCGAACTCTCGGAGCCTTCCTCTCCCCTTAAATAGGGACTCGCCCCCATCGCACAATCCTAGGACCAGCGAAGTCCGTGCCAAGGAGGCACAACTTCGCACTTAAAATTTCGTGGGTAGCGATAGGGAAACAAAGGTGGGTGTCCGGATGGACCGAACCACTACCACACAACGCGGGTAGAAAGGCCTGCCAATGGCCTAAAGCTCATCCACAATTCGGCGACTTCTCAAGATCTTGTTCGCAAGATCCGTTCGCCGAACAATATCACCTATTAAGGTGAACCAAGATGCAGGAGTACATAAGTGGCGGGGCACACCAAAGACTTAAGGTCACAAATTGAAAACCCCCGGTACAACCACTCCTGTAAAACTTCTTTTTTCTTGACATACCTGTAAGCAGTTGCTTCGGTACTCCGAGTAATAAGTGTTGGTGAGAAAAAATGTAGGATCATTATACATGTTCGTCTTGTTGACCTTTTTGGCACATATTTTTCTTTTCTCCCTCTTCTCATGAAATAGTTCGGTATGTTACGATGCAACCGGGTAATACATCGGGGGCTCGAGCTTACAAATAAATCGCCTTACGTATAGCTTATTATGTGTTCAGCGTCTTGGAATTCACTTTATATGCATTGGGCCGAACTATGTCTTGGGTCAATATTTGGGTTCCACGGCTCCTGTGCTTGCCCCTTTACATTCCGCTCGTTCGGCTAAAAGGGGAAAGGGAGAACCCTTGTGATTGTGTTTCCGGATAGTCTGGTCAAACACCTGAGGGGAGAAAGCCGAAAACTGACAGTCATAGTATGCGAGAGCATGTCTATGAATCCGAGCTTAAAGTGTTATACTTAAATCCTCGTCAGAGGATATTCCGCGTTATGAGAGGGGTTTGCTCTCCATGCAAACCATGTGATGCTAGCCTTAGCCGCAGTTCATCCGAACGTCACAACACTCCGGGGGCTATTCCTCAGCCCCCCCGCAGTCCTTTTCGCGCCCCTATGGCTAAGTGAGAGAAATAAAGCACTATAGTCTGATTGCCTAGTCCATCACACTCTACCGCCTTCGGGTTCCGATCACTCAGCTAAGGGACATAGTTCATTGGCAGAGACACCCCATGTGGTATCTACGTGGGGGCTAAAGCCGATGACTCGCATCTTTTAGTTTCAAGCGGCCACACAGGAGTTATAAAGGAATGCAAAACATCAAAAGCATGATAGATTATAACATTAAAGCTTTTAAATTATTCAGACACATTACAAATTTATACATGCATGTTATCTTTCGAACACTGTGACGCTATCACCCGAGCACCTTCCATTACTCCGGCGAAGTACAGCTCAGGGCGTCTATGTTCCTTCTCGGGAGGCGGCATGGCGGTGGCTATCTTCTTTGGATCTAGCCCTGGCCAGTGCACCTTGGCCTTGGCAAGGGCCATCCGGACTCCCTCGATGCAGGAGGAGTGCTTCACAGTGTCGATGCGGGGCGAAGCGGCGATTAACTTCTGCACTAGGCCAAAGTAGTTGCCTGGCAGCGGCCTCATCGGGCCATAGGCGGATGCAAAGGTCCTTCATGGCCGGCTCCACCATCTGGTTCAGCTCCATCAGCTGCTTGAGTTGCTCCATAAGAAGAGGAGAGCACTCGGGGTCTCCGAACTACGCCCAGAACAGACGAGCTTCATCTCGTTCTTCCCTCGACGCGTACAGCTGATTGGTGTCTTGCTATGCTCTTCTGGAGATCGAAGGAAGCGCCTGAGGAACGCCACACCTGGGTAAGCAATTTGAACTTGCTATCCCCAAAGACACACTGCACTAAGTATGGCTTACCACCCGTTATGTCCTCACGGGCCTGCTCCTCGAACAACCGTCTATCCACCCGCTCCTTTTGGAGATCGGCTTTTAGGGTGGATAGTTCGGCTGTGTGCTTCTTGCCTTCTTGCTCAAGGACCTCACACTTATGGCTAGTGTCCTTGAGTTCCTGCTGGATCTCCTGCACCCGCGCCTCATGGTTGTCGCTGGTGGCCCTTAAAGCCAAAAGCGCGGTGGCTTCTTGTCCGACTGCTGCCCTTTCAACCGCCGCCTCATCCTTGGCCTGCCGCAGCTCCGCCTTGAGCTTTTCTACCTCCTTCGCCCAGGCTGCTTGATCATTACCACTATGAAAAACTGCATGGACAGTATTCTGACAAAGGTGTCCGGATGTGGATTTAGACTTACCTTGTGCCGCGTCGAATCTTTTGTTAAGAGCATCAAGCTCGTCTTCGGAGCTTTTGAGCTTCCGATTCAGCTCGTCCAGCTCGACGCCATTCACGGCTGCCGCCGATGATGAAGCGTGCAACACACAAATATTTGTTAGGTTGCATGAGTTATGTACTCCCGAATTGTCATCAACCCGATCATATCACCGGCCCTCTCAAGGGCTATAGTAAGGTTCTGAACACATACTATGTATATAGTTCAGAATCGGGTACATGATTGATCTCTAGGCAAGTTTTTTCAAACTCACCTAGGGCTCGAGGGCTGCCATGTATACAATCATAAAAATAAATAAACATTTTTGCAGATAAGAGTGTCGTGTGACTTACTTGAAAGCCCGTCAGGAGACCCTTGAAGGCCCCCTTCAGTCCATTGTCAACAGACTTAATGCTCTGTAATACCGCACCCATAAGGGCACCCATTGGTCCTCGGAGATGGAGGCGCTCGATAAAGCCTCCTCCATGATCGGCCACTCATTGGTCGGTGGTGCCGGTAGTGATCGGATAACCCGATCACCAACCAGGGTTTGAACCAATACCTCCGGAAGCATGGTGCGCTCCGGAGATGCCGTTGGAGGGGACTGAGCAGCCGCTTGTCAGGCCTCCTCAGTATCCGGGTGGGGTACCTCCTCCCGGTCTTCGGTGATCGATGTGTTAGCCTCGGCCATGATGGCGTCTCCCCCGCCACTAGTGCCCGGATCCATAGGAGCATGCTGGGATGACACCTCTGTGGTGTCCTCCGCGGCGCCTGGAGTAGCGGGGTGCGACGCATTTCCGCTCTCCGCTAGTTCGGTGGGCGGGGTCTCCCCATCCGAGACTTGGTCGGAGGGGAGCACGCGCGGGGGGCTGCAAAGTCGACAAATGCCCGCATATTATTAAAACTATGAACTTATTAAATGGTAACTAAAGGAGACTTCGGATTCTCACTTTTGATCAGGGGGCTTGACCCTTAGGGTCCTTTGTGGAACCCTCTCGAAGTCATCACACTCGATACCCGAGTCCAAACTATCGCCGGACATGATTACCTATGACCGACGCGCCCTATTCGGGGTAGGAGAGGGTGCCACCTCCACGGTGTCTGATGACGCCACTCTCTTTATTGCGAGGGGGGAATCGCCCTCCCCCTCATCTTCATCCTCTTCCTAATGTTCCTCTTGATTCGAATAGGCATGGGTTTCTTCGGACGCAGCCTCTGGTTGGTCCCTGATGCGCAGGCCTTCTCGGCCTAGTTTCTTCTTCTTCTCTTTCTTCGCAGGCGCCTCATAAGGCACCTCCACGAGCATCTCCGCTAACAGCCCGAACCTGGGGTCTTCGGGCTGAGGCGCCGGGTAGTCGATGCCCGTGGCTTTGCTCAGCCATTTCTGCAAAGTGACCAGAAAGGATTTTATAGATCTTCTCTATGGAGGAAAAATCCGGTCAATCAAAATTTTACCGTACCTTGGAAGCGGGTTTGGCGGCGTGCAGACATCAATCTTCCTCTTCGGATGGCCACTCCTCTTGCAACTTGAAAAGCGCCTTCCACAGCTTCTCTTGCGTCATGCGGAAGAGGTGCAGAACTGTGGGCACATCATCGAGCTAACGAGCCCATAGGGGAGTATCCCGGTGCTGGCAGGGGAGGATGCGCCGCCGGAGCATAACCTGGACTATGTTGGTCAGCGCAATATCATTGTCAATCATAGAACCGATGCGCTTTTGCAGGTCGCTCACTTTCTTGTTTGGTCCCCAACTGAGGCCCTTACGGAGCCATGAAGTTAATCTAGTGGGGGGACCGGATCTAAATTCGGTGGGGGGAATCTGCCCTTCCTCCTATGGCTCAGTGATGTAAAACCACTCCTTCTGCCATACCTTGATGGTGTCGATGAAGGTGCCGGAGGGCCATACAACGCTGGTGAGCTTGCCGATGACAGTTCCGCCGTAGTCTGCGTGTTTGCCGCCGACGCACTTTGGCTTGACGTTGAACACTTTGAGCCAGAGCCCAAAGTGTGGCTTGACCCGCGGGAATGCCTTGCAGACGAGGATGAAAGCTGATATATGCATGAAGGAGTTTGGCGGGAGGTCTTGGAAGTCGAGGCCGTAGAATAACATAAGTCCTCTAACGAAGGGGTGGAGTGGGAAGCTCAGACCCCGGATGAAGTGGGGGATGAAGACCACCCTTTCCCCTGGCCTGGGAATGGGGATCACTTGTCCCACCTCCGGCGCATGGTGAGGGATGTTTGCGGGAAGGTAGCCAGCCTTCTTGAGGTCTAGGATGTCCCGGTCGGTGACCATGGAAGCCTCCCACTTGCCATTGGAGCTTGCCATGGATGAAATCAAAAAGGGAGGAGTGGAAAACCTAGATCTTCGCTTCGGAGACTCGGAGGAATGAGGAAGCAGAGGAGGCGAATGGGAGGTGTGTTTAGGCCTTGGGGTTTTCTTTCCCTTCTATGAGGCTTATTGCTATTTTGCCTCCCTCTATTATGCTATGGATCCCTCCGCTTCCCGAGACATGAGTGTCGTTGCGCACGCATGATTAAACATATCCCGTGGAAAACGGGGCACGATCTGTGCATTGATAGATCGTGTTGATTGAAACGGCCTCGAACCACGAATCGAGTTTTTGCAACTGGCCTAGCAGTCATGGTGGGCCGTGATCTTTCGTCAGAAAGGTTGTCAGGGGATGTCGTTTTGCCCCTTGACGTTTGGCCTACAGGGCCGACCTATTGACGGTGTCCGGACATGCCACTATTTCGAAGACTACAAGTTGTCGGAGGCCGAACTAAGTTTGGTGGAAAGAACTCACCTCACAAGCCGAAGAGTCTAATTACACGAAGTGACTGAAGCTAAGACCCTTGGCGTTGGAGGCAAGTTCCGGGGCTACTGAGGGAGTCCTGGATTAAGGGGTCCTCGGGAGTGATGAGGATATCCCTGCTAATGCTACACCCACAACTCCGACTGCTATACATACATGACCAATTATTAGAGCTCGCGCACGTCAATTGAATTACCAGGTACTTTCGTTTCTTGCAAATCCTTCTAATGTTCATGAACATATGATGCTGCCTAAATTAGATACTTTTGTTTTACTTATGAATGAAGGACCTGGCATGGACAAAAAGGATGACCATGGGAACGGGATCAAGCATGAAGAAGAAGGTGCGCGCGCAGGAAAGAACAATGGAGTTTCCAGTGATGATTTTCGCACTTTGAAGCCACCATAATGGGAGCAACAAGCCTTGGATGAAATATGCATGATGCTACTTTATAAAATTCATCCCTAGGCTAATATAGGTGCCGTGCCACCTTATTGTTGGGCCAGGCCCATGTTATTTCGAAATACCATATTATAGGCTGTTTTTAGAGTCCGTATGTATGGGGAAACTGAGTTAAGGTCGGTTTCGGACCCCTCCTCCAAGGGGCCACGAAATTCCCCTCTATTCCCCCATATATACAGCCCTTAGGGCGTCATTTTAGGGTTGGGTTTTGTTTAGATTACAAGTTCGCCACAGCTGCATCTTCGCGTTCTTCATTTGTGTTCCATGACCAGACAAAGGCGTCATAGAACCCCACTTCATCAATAAAGCTTTCCTCTTATATTCACAATATCTAGATTGCAATCTTAGTTTCTTGCTTGTTCTTTGTTTGCGTGCAGGAAATAGACCCTCGTGGTCAGATTGATCGTGCTCCGGCGTGGTCAATAACCTCTCTGAGTTGGTTTAGCGATTGCTAAGGCGCGACGTCATCACACGTTCGTAGTCGGATCGTCAAAGTCTACTCCACCAAAAGCGATAGCCACCATCTCATCGGAAGACAGGGACAACTTCGCCTTTATCAAGTGGTATCAGATTTCCAGGTTGTTCGGTGAGATTTTACCAGTTTTCGTAGTTTTGATCGCATCTTTTCTTCATACCTTTAGTCCACGAAAAAGCCACAAAAAAAATTAGGGTTAGATCATCATATCCGAACCAATCTGAGCCTTTGCATAGTCTTTTCAGTATTTTGCTTTGTTGAATTTGCGGTTACATCATCGTGTCGAGTTGCTGGTCTTAGTGTCTAGTCCTTTAGAGTTTCGAGTTCTATCCACAGGTTGTCACGTCGCCACCGCATGGTCTTCATAGTTGCCATATACCACCACCATCATCACTATTGCCATATATCACCACCCACCATCACTATCCATTGGTGTCCATATATACCACCACAAATCCGCCACCAATCCGAGTCCAGCTCGTTTTAGGTTTAGTTTCGAGATCCTTTTGATTTCGGATTCGTGTTTTGCTACCTGCGTAGGTGTCGAAAAAGAGTCTGACATGCTTTGCAGAGCACGTTTTGGCCCAAAAAAAATTCGGCTGAAAATATTTTTTCCCTATCTTGGTTTTAGGTTCTTCGGAGCGTTTTGAGACACTTGCCATCATAGTGATTTTTGTCGAATTTTTTTGTCGTCGCAGCCCCCGAATTGCTCCAGAAAAAGGAAAAAAATTAGTCCAACAAATTTCGTGTCCATCTTGCTTATACGACGTGGGAAGAGTTTTGAGACACTCGCCATTGTAGCGATTTTTGAGAAAAAAAAGAGCACAAAAAAAGAGGCGCAAAAAAAGGAAAAAAAATCAGAGTGTGCTTTTCCCTTGATTACGTGTAGCGTCGTGATTTTGCTGGTGTTTTAGGCTCGCGTCTCTAGAACACAGTACCGTCGTTGAGCGTTTATTCAACCTTGCATCTCTGAATTGATTATTGCTAACCCTTTTTGCTACCATATTATAAGCCATCCCAGCTCCACATACATCTACGTCGTGTGTTTGACACCACCTGGCAATCGCTCTATCCAAGCTTTGATAGTTTGACTACAACGGTTGCCGATCACCGCCTGCTGCTGGGTAAGAACTGGTAAGAATTTGAGATTCGCTTAAAGGATTTGTGACACACCACCACCACCACCACCACGTCCCGGTAGTCTATAGGTTTCATATTCTTGTATGTTTCCTATTTCTGCTAACCATGTCAGGATCACAGGATGACGGGAGCGACTGGGAGAGCATGACCAACAAAGCACTCTATGATAAATTTCAGCAAATGATGGCTGACCAGGTACAAGACTTCGTGACCAACTTTGGAGAGGCCATGGAGAAGCTTGATGGTTTGGAGAAGACATTCGACACCAAGATGCACGCCAAGTTCAATGAGGTGCTTGCCCGTCTACCACCACCAGCTGCAACTCCTATCCCTTTCGAACAACGAGCGCGATATGTGCCTCTCGGCCAAGGCCAACATACTGGTACTGTTGATACTGCTGCTACTTCTATGGCTCCTGTTGCTACTGTCATTGAGCAGGTTGAAGATTATGATGGTGATTACGATGATGAGGGAGAGGTTGCTGGAGATCAGTCTCAGGGGCAACCACCACGATACGCACCAGGTCGACCACATGGCTACAACCGTAACGGTAGGGCTGCACCATCCCCTCAGGTACGGGATCATGACCATCTCCCTAAACTTAAATTGAATATTCCGATGTTTGAGGGTAGATATGTTCCTGATACATATCTTACATGGGAGTTAGAAACAAAACAACGTTTTACATGCTTACAATTTCCTGAGGATAGACTTGTTGCTGCTGTTGTTTGTTCATTCACTAGTTTTGCTTGTGTTTGGTGGTCAGAACATTGTAGAATACACCATGCTAATATTCCAACTACTTGGGATACTTTGAAAACTGCTATGCGTAATCGTTGGGTGCCACCTTATTATCAACGTGAATTGCTTCACAATTTGCAGCGTTTAAGACAAGGAAAAAATTCTGTAGAAGAATATTATCAGGAATTACAAACTGGCGTGGTTAGATGTGGTATTGTTGAGGAGAATGAAGCTATGCTTGCACGTTTTATGGGTGGATTAAATAGAGAGTTTCAGACTATTCTAGAGTATAAGGAGTATAACACTATCACTCGTTTATTTCATCTTGCTTGCAAAGATGAACGTGAAGTGCAGGATCGACAGGCAATGACTAGAACTACTTTTTCTACAGGTCGCACTTCATCATGGACACCACGTACCTCCTCTACTTCCGCACGCCCTGCTGCAACACCACCTACTTCCACCTCCAACTCGAACTGCGATACCAGGAAACAGGCTCCTACTCCACCCTCTGCGAAGAGCACACCTTCTGGGCCTGCACAGAGCTCTTCTTCATCTATTGCATCCACAAGGCAAACACATGAGGTTATATGCCGTCGTTGCAAGGGTGGAGGTCACTTTGCGAGAGAATGCCCTTCCAAGCGTGTAATGATTGTTACTGAGGATGGTGGATATGCGTCCGCTAGTGATTATGATGAGGATACTTTGGCTCTCATTGCAAGTGAAGAACAGGGTGGCGAGGATGCAGAACCAGAGACACACTACATGGCTGTTGATTACGCTGACAGGTATGAAAGTTTAGTTGCTCAACGTGTTCTCAGTGTGCAAGTTACACAAGCTGAGCAAAATCAGAGGCACAACTTATTCCACACGAAGGGAGTTGTGAAAGAGCGTTTTGTTCGCGTCATCATCGATGGAGGGAGTTGCAATAACTTGGCTAGCATGGAGATGGTGGAGAAGCTGTCTCTAACCACCAGACCACATCCTCATCCTTATTACATCCAATGGTTCAACAATAGTGGCAAGGTTAAGGTAACACATACTGTTCATGTGCATTTTAGCATTGCTACATATTCTGATTATGTGGATTGTGATGTGGTACCCATGCAAGCATGTTCTCTTCTACTTGGTAGGCCATGGCAGTTTTATAAAAAAATTGTACACCATGGTAGGACAAATCACTATACTCTTGTTCATAAGGATCAAAATATCACTTTGCTTCCTATGTCTCCGGAACATATTATGAAAGATGACATTGCTAGAGCTAGTAAAGCAAAACAGGAGAAAAATAAGAGTGAAAATCAGATTGTAGCACAGGAATTTGAGCAACACCATAAGCATAATAAACCATCATCTAATGTTGCATCCGAAATAAAATTGAAGAGTGGATGTTTACTTGCTACTAAATCTGATATTAATGATTTGGATGTTGCTACATCTGTTTGCTATGCTTTTGTATGCAAAGAGGTATTATTTTCATTTGAGGACATGCCTCCCTCTTTGCCTCCTGCTGTCATTAACATTTTGTAGGAGTTCGCTGACGTCTTCCCACAAGACGTGCCACCAGGATTACCACCTATTCGCGGGATTGAGCATTAGATTGACTTAATTCCCGGTGCATCCCTACCCAACCGTGTGCCATACTGTACCAATCCAGCAGAGACAAAGGAGATTACGCGTCAAGTACAGGAGCTACTTGACAAAGGTTATATACGTGAATCCCTTAGTCCTTGTGCTGTTCCTATTATTCTAGTGCCTAAAAAGGATGGTACATCGCGCATGTGTGTGGATTGTAGAGGCATTAATAATATTACTATTCGTTATCGTCATCCTATTCCTAGACTAGATGATATGCTTGATGAATTAAGTGGTTCTACAATTTTCTCCAAAGTTGATTTGTGTAGTGGATACCATCAAATTCGTATGAAATTGGGAGATGAATGGAAAATAGCATTTAAAACTAAGTTTGGATTATATGAGTGGTTAGTCATGCCTTTTGGGTTAACTAATGCACCTAACACTTTCATGAGATTAATGAACGAGGTTTTACGTGCTTTCATTGGACGATTTGTGGTAGTCTATTTTGATGATATATTGATTTTTAGTAGATCTTTGGAGGAGCATTTGGAACATCTACGTGCTGTTTTTATGGCTCTACGTGATGCATGTTTGTTTGGTAACCTTGGGAAGTGCACCTTTTGCACCGACCGAGTATCTTTTCTTGGCTATGTTGTTACTCCATAGGGAATTGAAGTTGATAAAGCCAAGATTGAAGCTATTGAGAGTTGGCCGCAGCCCAAAACGGTCACACAAGTGAGGAGTTTTCTTGGCCTCGCTGGTTTCTATAGGCGTTTTGTGAGAGATTTCAGCACCATTGCTGCGCCTCTCAATGAGCTTACAAAGAAGGACGTGCCTTTTTCTTGGGGTACCGCACAGGAAGAAGCCTTCACGGTCTTGAAAGATAAGTTAACACATGCTCCTTTACTCCAACTTCCTGATTTTAATAAGACTTTCGAGCTTAAATGTGATGCTAGTGGAATTAGGTTAGGAGGTGTGTTATTATAAGATGGTAAACCTGTTGCGTACTTTTCTGAAAAACTGAGTGGGCCTAGTCTGAATTATTCTACTTATGATAAGGAATTATATGCTCTTTTTCGGACTTTGGAAACATGGCAACATTATTTATGGCCCAAAGAATTTGTTATACATTCTGATCATGAATCTTTGAAACATATTAAAAGTCAAGTAAAACTGAACCGTAGACATGCTAAATGGGTTGAATTCATTGAGACTTTCCCTTATGTTATCAAACACAAGAAGGGTAAAGAAAATGTTATTGCTGATGCTTTGTCTCGTTGTTGTACTATGCTTTCACAACTTGACTTTAAAATATTTGGTTTGGAGACCATCAAATATCATTATGTGCATGATGCTGAATTTAGAGATGTGTTGCAGCATTGTAAAGAAGGGAGAACATGGAACAAGTTCGTTATTAATGATGGATTTGTGTACCGTGCTAACAAGCTATGCATTCCAGCTAGCTCCGTTCGTCTTTTGTTGTTACAGGAGGCACACGGAGGAGGATTAATGGGACACCTTGACGTGAAGAAGACGGAGGACGTACTTTCTACACATTTCTTTTGGCCAAAGATTAGATAGGATGTTGAGCGTTTTGTTGCTCACTGCACTACATGCCAAAAAGCTAAGTCACGTCTCAATCCTCATGGTTTATATATGCCTTTGCCTGTACCTAGTGTTCCTTGGGAGGATATATCTATGGACTTTGTTTTAGGTTTACCTCGAACTAAGAAGGGGAGGGATAGCATATTTGTTGTCATGGATAGATTTTCCAAAATGGCAGACTTTATACCATGTCATAAAAGTGATGATGATGCTCATGTTGCTGATTTGTTCTTTCGTGAAATTATTCGGTTGCATGGTGTGCCAAATACAATTGTTTCAGATTGTGATGCTAAATTTCTTAGCCACTTTTGGAGATGTTTATGGGATAAGTTGGGGACTAAACTACTTTTTAGCACTACATGCCATCCCCAAACTGATGGCCAAACTGAAGTAGTCAATAGATCATTGTCTACTATGCTTAGGGCTGTTTTGAAGAATAACCTGAAAATGTGGGAAGAATGCTTGCCTCATATTGAATGTGCTTATAATCGTTTGCTACATTCTACCACTAAGATGTGCCCTTTTGAAGTTGTGTATGATTTCTTACCTCGTGCACCTATTGATTTGTTGCCTCTTCCATCTTCGGAGAAGGTTAATTTTGATGCTAAAGAACGTGCTGAATTGATATTAAAGATGCATGAGTTAACCAAGGAAAACATTGAGCGTATGAATGCTAAATACAAAATTGCTGGAGATAAGGGTAGAAAACATGTTGTCTTTGCACCTGGAGATCTTGTTTGGTTACATTTGCGTAAGGATAGATTTCCTGATTTGCGCAAGTCAAAGCTAATGCAACGTGATGATGGTCCTTTTAAGGTGTTAGAGAAAATAAATGATAATGCATATAAACTTGAGATGCTTGTAGAGTTTGGGGTTAGCCCCACTTTTAACATTGCAGATTTGAAGCCTTATTTGGGTGAGGAAGATGAGCTTCCGTTGAGGACGACTTTAGTTCAAGAAGGGGAGGATGATGAGGACATCCCTGCTAATGCTACACCCACAACTCCGACTGCTATACATACATGACCAATTACTAGAGCTCGCGCACGTCAATTGAATTACCAGGTACTTTTGTTTCTTGCAAATCCTTCTAATGTTCATGAACATGTGATGCTGCCTAAATTAGATACTTTTGTTTTACTTATGAATGAAGGACCTGGCATGGACAAGAAGGATGACCATGGGAGCGGGATCAAGCATGGAGAAGAAGGTGCGCGCGCGGGAAAGAACAATGGAGATTCCAGTGATGATTTTCACACTTTGAAGCCACCATAATGGGAGCAAGAAGCCTTGGTCAAAATATGCATGATGCTACTTTATAAAATTCGTCCCTAGGCTAATATAGGTGCTGCGCCACCTTATTGTTGGGCCAGGCCCATGTAATTTCGAAATACCACATATTATAGGCTGTTTTTAGAGTCCGTATGTATGTGCAAACTGAGTTAAGGTCGGTTTCGGACCCCTCCTCCAAGGGGCCACGAAATTCCCCTCTATTCCCCCATATATACAGCCCTTAGGGCATCGTTTTAGGGTTGGGTTTTGTTTAGATTACAAGTTCGCCGTAGCTGCAACTTCGCGTTCTTCGTTTGTGTTCCACGACTAGACAAAGGCGTCATAGAACCCCACTTCATCAATAAAGCTTTCCTCTTATATTCACAATATCCAGATTGCAATCTTAGTTTCTTGCTTGTCCTTTGTTTGCGTGTAGGAAATAGACCCTCATGGTCAGGTTGATCGTGCTCCGGCGTGGTCAATATCCTCTCGGAGTTGGTTTAGTGATTGCTAAGGCGCGACATCATCACACGTTCGTAGTCGGATCGTCAAAGTCTACTCCACCAAAAACGATAGCCACCATCTCATCGAAAGACCGGGACAACTTTGCCTCTATCAGGGAGGCCGACCTGTTTCTTATGGGCCGGACTGTATGGGTTGCTGGCCGAACATTGATCGATCGAAGGCCCTGTCTCTAGGAAAGGAAGCTTCGGGAATCATGGCTTGTCCTCCGCGTTTGGTGTAGCAAATAGGCATGTTTATCTCTTCGGCATGTTACTGACCATGTGTAAACCCTAGGTACCCATGGCGTCTATATAAACCAGAGGGTTTTAGGTTGTAGGGGGAGAACAACTCATCTAGGGTTAGCTATTCGATCTCAAGGTAGACCAACTATGTAACCCCCATATCATCAATACGATCCAGCAGGACGTAGGGTATTACCTCCATAGGAGGGCCCGAACCTGGGTAAATCCTTGTCCCCTTCGTCTCATGTTACCACCGATTCTAGTCTCACAGCTCGGGACCCCCTACCCGAGATCCGTCGGTTTTGACACTGACAAGTAGCACGACATAGAAAGATGTTTCTGTGGCGCCTACACCAAGTGAAGAGGAAGCAAATGATGATGATCATGAAGCTTCAGATCAAGTTACTACCAAGCCTCGTAGGTCGACAAGGACTCATGCTGCTATAGGATCGAAAGTAGGTCTAGAGGGGGGGGGTGATTAGACTACTTGACCAAATAAAAATCTACTTTTTCCCAATTTTAAGTGTTGGCAGATTTTAGAATTCGTAGCAAGTCAAGCACACCCTACACATGCATGTCCACGAGTATAGCAGCGGAAAGTAAAGACAAGCATGAGTAGTAAAGGAAGGGTAGGAAGATCAAACGCAATTTGGAGACATGTTGATTTTTCCTATGGTTCTGATAGGTGGTGCTATCGTACGTCCATGTTTATGGAGTCTTCAACCCACGGAGGGTAACGGTCGCGAGAGTCCACGGAGGGCTCTACCCATGAAGGGTTCCATGGAGAAGCAACCTTGACTATACCATGGTGGCCTACGTCCACAAAGGACTAGCCTAACTCGGGTAGATCTTCATGAAGTAGGCGATCTCCTTGTCTTACAAACTTCTTGGTTCACTCCACAACACAAAGTAGGAAGCTCCCAAGCGACACCTAACCAATCTAGGAGGCACCACCCTCCAAAAGTTAATAGGCTCGATAATGTCGATGAACTCCTTGCTCTTGTGCTTCAAGATGATAGACTCCTCAACACACAATCACTCTCTCACAGATTTGGCTTTGGTGGAAGATATTGATTGGGTGGAAAGGAACTTGGGGAGGCTAGAGATCAATATTCATATGGTTGGAATGGAATGGCATGATCTCAACACATGAGTAGGTGGCTCTCTCTCTGAAAATCAATTGGTATGAGTGGGGTTCTGTTCTGAGTGCTTTTCTTGCGAGTGAGTGGTGGTGGGGTGGTATATATAGGCATCTCCAAAAATCCAACCATTACAACTTAAGTGACCAACTCGGTGAAACCGATGTGTGAATCTCGATGGTACTGAGTTGCTTCAAAGATAGCACCTTCTGAATCTCGGTGAGACCGATATAAAATTCTCGGTTGCACCGATTAGGTGACCAACTGTCAGATTGCACAACTCGGTGACAGTGATTCAACAAACTCGGCAGGACCGATTTTGTGAATTTGGGTAACAGGAAGTTGGCAACCTGAACTCGGTGGCACCAAACCAGAATTGGTTGCACCGAAAATCTAGGGTTTGGCATGGGTCTGTCCGAGTCTGGGAATCAGTGGCACCGAGTGGGAGTTGTTGGTTGCACCGATTTTGAATATTTGGCTTTGGACAAACTTTTGTGGAAGAGCTTGTGGGTATATTTGTCGACTATCACTTGTACACGTTTGAGCATCTTGTTCACCAACAATACCTTACCCCCTTTTAATAGTATTGGCTTTCCTATGGACTCAAAGTGATTTCTCAAAAAGTAAAATGTAGAGTCCTCTTGCTTGAAGCTTTGACAAATACTTCCTTGCATCATGGGGTATTCCACAATCCTTTTTCCATACCCATCATTGAAATTTTCCTGAAATATGCTTTGTGGAAACATTAGTTCAATGACATATATGTTGTTATTAATCACCAAAACCACCAAGGGAGCAAATGTGCTTTCAATCTCCCCCTTTTTGGGCATTGATGACAACATATTGATAAAAGCTTCGACATATGATATAATCAATGAATATAATCGTCACTTTGAAAAGTATGTGATAGGCAAGATGTCACACCCTGTGTTTGTATCACCTTGTTATGCTTGGATTTATAAAATTTGGAACCAATTAAAACTTTTTCAGTGCTTGTTGCTTGTTCGAATTGTTGCTTGCTTGCTTGTTGATTGTTGTGCATGGCACTCTTAGATATGATATAGAGTTTGAAATATATTTTCACCCAAAGGGAATTGAACATGAGGCAATGAAGATGGTTGGAGTTGATCAAGGATTACGACCTCAGTGTTCAATACCACCCCGGAAAGTCCAACGTGGTAGCAGACGCCTTAAGCAAAAAGGCTTGTTCCTTGAATGCCATGATTAAGGAAAGGCTACCCGCCCTATATGAAGATCTTGAAAGCTTTGGCCTAGAACTAGTTGCACCTGGGTTCCTTGCCAACCTCTAAGTAAAGCCTACCTTGATGGATGATATCAAAGAAGCTCAGAAGGGACACAAGAGCATTGAAGGCATCAAGAGGAAGATCAAGGCAGGCAAGGCCCCAGGATTCTTAGTGGATGAACAAGGAGTTGTATGGTTTGGGAATCACATCTGCGTACCCAAAAAAGAGGAGCTCAAGAACTTGATCTTGCAAGAAGCTCATGACACTCCATACTCCATACATCCTGGAGGAACCAAGATGTAGCAAGACCTCAAGGCAAGATTCTGGTGGCATGGTATGAAACGGGAGATAGGCACCTTTGTCGCCAGGTGTGACATATGCCAGAGAGTCAAGGCTGAGCACCAGCGACCCGCCGGGTTGTTGCAACCTCTCAAAGTGCCTGAATGGAAGTGGGACAAAGTCGGGATGGATTTCATCATCGGATTACCAAGGTCAAGCAAAGGACATGATTCAATTTGGGTCATTGTCGACCACCTGACCAAGGTAGCCCACTTCATTCCCATCAGGACCACCTATGATGGAAGCCAGCTTGCAAACCTCTACATCAATCAGATTGTGAGCCTCCACGGAGTTCCTAAGGAGATCGTATCGGAATGAGGCACCTAGTTCACCTCAAGGTTCTAGAATAGGTTCCAAGAAGCCTTGGGAACTAAGCTCTCCTTCAGCACTGCTTTTCACCCGTAGACCGGTGGGCAAACGGAACGAGTAAATCAGATACTCGAAGATATGCTCCGTGCTTATGTCTTAGCTTATGGAGCCAAGTGGGAAGATTGACTACCATTTTCTGAGTTATCCTACAACAACAGTTATCAGTTGAGTCTTCAGATGGCAACATTTGAGGTGTTGTATGGATGCAAGTGCCTTACTCCCCTCAACTGGTCAGAGACCGGAGAAGGGTTAGTCTTTGGACCGGATATCCTCCACGAGGCAGAAGAGCAAGTTCAACTCGTCTGAGAGCGCCTTGAGACCGCCAAGACAAGACAGAAGAGCTACTCCGACTCTCATCGTCGGGACATGAGCTTCTGTGTTGGAGACCATGTTTACCTCTGTGTCATGCCTCTCAAGGGAACCAAGCGATTCCACGTCAAGGGAAAACTTGCACCAAGGTTCATCGACCCCTTCAAGATGACCAACAAGCAAGGAGAAGTTACCTATCAGCTAGAGCTACCTCCCGAGCTATCAGATGTGCACAACGTCTCTCATGTGTCACAGCTCCGAAAGTGTCTGCAAGTTCCCAACCGCCCCGACCTCTACAAGGACATCGACCATCAAGCCATCAATCTTCAGCCAAACCTCACTTATTGTGAGAGGCCAGTCCGCATTCTAGATGAGGCAGAACTTTGCACCCGAAGCCGCACCATCAAGTACTTCAAGGTCCAATGGAGCAACCACTCTGAAGCTGAAGCAACCTGGGAGCGTGAAGACTATCTTAGATCCGAGTTCCCTTATCTTTTTAGTGCTTAGCCTAGGAATCTCGGGGACGAGATTCTTGTAAGGGGGGTAGGTCTATCACACCCTGTGTTTGTATCACCTTGTTATGCTTGGATTTATAAAATTTTGAACCAATTTTTTCCCCCAGTGCTTGTTGCTTGTTTGAACCGTTGCTTGCTTGCTTGTTGATTGTTGTGTATGGCACTCTTAGATTCTACCCCTCTTCATATTCATCTTACTTGACCCAAACCTCTTGCCCAATGATCATGCCATGTGAATAATGCCCAAAACTATTTTTATCCAATTTTATTTTGACCAAAAAGGATTTATTCAAACTTGGTTTTCAAAACCCCCTGAATTGAGGTCTGCACTGCAAGTCCCCAAACTGGGTGGATTCCTTCTCCCCAAAGGCTTTATTTCAAACCTACTATAAATATGACTTCCCAAAACCACCAAACATTAATTTTAAAGATTATTTTTATATTTTATTTAAAGGCTTTTTTAAGACCAGAAACGGTTTTTCATTGGGAAAAATTATTTAAATGCTTTCAAAATGTTTCAGAAAATTTAGGAAAACTCAGTGGACATATATTTTCCATATATGTGAGTTTCAACACATGGGCATGATCAAATCATGGGCAAAACCCCTCTAAACCCTTTTTGTCCAAATCAAGCTTTTGAAATATTTGCACAAGAAATATTCTCAATAAATTCGAGGAAAATTCCAGCAAGTCAACACCATAATAGGTGATGATCTTGCAAAGTTTCATCTCAATCCAAGTTGATTTGGTTCATCAAACCATCCCAAAACCCTCCCTGTCCAGATTCAAATTTGAACAACTTTACATTGTGAACTTTCTTCCCTTGACCCCCAAACTATGTGGGCATGTTCTAATCACAAAATAATGAAGCTACACTAATTGGTGCATCAAGGGTATTAGCTTAGCATAACTAGATATATAGAAACCTGATTCTCTTAGTTTCTAGGGTTCATAAAGTTTCCATTGTCAACTTTGCTCATTTGAGCTCAAACCTGGTGATCCATCCCATTTTTACCTACCATTTGACCCATTTAAATATCACAGTAAGTGGGTAAATTATTCTTGCCCAATCATCCATCAAACACCTTCTGGTGAAATGGTAAAATTGCTGTTTTCACCATTTTCACTATTTCCCTTGCCTCCAAAATTTTACCACAGCTATCTGGTATTGCCTTTCACCCCGAGTAAGTTTCTCTGGACAAGGCTCATTGGGTAAGTGGGGAAAAACCTACATTTACCCCTCTGTTTCACCATGGTAGGGACACTTCTACCCTCTCCCCTACTCCATTTCTTCTCCCCTACCTATTCCCTAGCTCCTCCTAGCCCATGGGCATCTCTAGAAACCCCAATACACTAGAGGACACACTGGTGGGCATATTTTATGCCACGGCACGCCGTATGGGCAATTTGGAGCGTGCTACAGTGCACCTGAGCATTGTAGCCGCCCTTGCCCAGCGCCTCCCGACCATCTTGGGCCTCCCCAGCACACTTGCCGGGGGGCCTCGATGTCCGCAACACGCCGCCCTTGTCCTCCCTTATCTCTCTTCCCCCTCTGGCTCTTCTCTTGCACGCGCGCCGGCTGCCCGAGATCCCCAATGGGCGACCTCACATGCGCGATGCCCCGGGCAACGGCCGCTCCTTCTCTCCCCTCCTGCGTGCCAAGACCGCGCCCAGGAACACCCAGGACAAGCCCTGGCGAGCCCCCGAGAGCTTAGGCGATGGCGTCGACCTCGCCAGACCCGCTTCCACAGTACACCGACGCCGGCTATATAAAGCCCTCCCCGAGCTCCCGCTGCTCTCCTCTCGCTCCCTCCTCCCATCAGCCGCTCTCCCGTGCCCAACACCCTTGTCCTCATGGTCGGGAGCTCGAACCCGAGCCAAACCCTCACCGCCGTGCGGTTTTCCCCCTCGCCGGCGATTCCCTCAGCCCCGGAGTTTGCCTCGACCACCCACCGACGCGCGGGAAGCCCTTGAGCGTGTCGGTGCCCTACGCTCGAGCTGCTGTGGCCGGAGCCCGCGCGAGCCTCCTTTGCTCCCTGTCGCGAGGTGAGGGATGACATGTGAGGCCCACCTGTCATACCCTCACCCCCCTTTCTCGCTGCCAGGTTGGCCCCCCGGGCAGGTTTAAAAATAAACCTGCCGCACGCGGCGTCTCTCCCTGGGCCGGCTCCCCTTTAGGCTAGCTTGGCTATGGTGCTTCTGGCCCGAGAGGGCACTGTGCCTTTTCCCTTTTTCTTTTCCCCCTGTTTTCCTAAAATCCCCAAACGAGTAAATAATTCCAAATCCAATAATTTTTTCACCTAAAATCTTAGAATATTCCCTAGAATTTAATAGTGCCTTTTTTGTAAAAAATTTAAAATCTTTTATATACTGTTTTATTTTAAAACCCAAATTAGGCATCTTTTTGCCTCTGTTAAATAGTTTCAAAAATGTTTTTCATAACAAAATCTTAAAAAAATATTTTTAGTATGATTTTTGGCATTTATCAGAATAGGGTAGCATTTTAACATTAGCTTGTGTGCTCTGTTTTTGTATGATGCTTATTTTTATCACTATTATTCGTGACGATAGATTGCGCTATTGACGAGGGAGTTGGACCCGAAGACTTTGAAGACCCCGAAGACTTTGTTGAGCCAGGCAAGCAGCCCTTTGACCATGTTAATAAACCATTTTATTGCATGTCATATAACACTTTACTTTCGTCATATTTGAGCATGTGGAGTAGTGACCACTTCGGTGGGTTGCTTCTGACACTTTTACCATTGACACTTGCATCATGCATGACCCTACCACCTTATGAGGGTTATGCGGGTGGGTGTAGATAGGATGCTAGTGGAAGCTATGCAAGTGGGATTGGGATTTATGCATAGTGATGGAAAGGTACAGATGATTTCAAAGACTTTTTGAAAACCCCGTCGGGTGCCACTAATGCCCGAGGGAGATGATGATGATGTGGGTGACCACTTGTGAAAGAAGTGGTGTGCCGAAACAAGTTGAGGATGTGTTTTCGAAAAAACAGAGGGTTTAAGATTTGTCGACCGTCCCAACCTTACATGTGCGACCACGATACCCCTTATGGGACGGGGCTTCTTATGCCACGTCCACGATCAAGGATAGTTGGGTGGTGCTTCTTATGCCACGCCCAGTTATTTTCACAAACTTGGTGTGTGTGAGTGTGTGTGGATAACACAGAGATAATACTTGATACAAGTCGGAAGACTTGATGTGATGAATGAACATGAGACGTTCAACCCCTGCTTATGAAGATATCTGTAACTTGTTCAAATGGATATCTGCCAAATGTTGATGCACGCTCATCTAGTTACTTGATCATGTCATTGCATTCAAACTTAGCTTTCCGCAAATTGCCTACTTAGTGCTATACCATGCATCATTATTACCTTGTTCCACAACTTGGGTTGCTTGCGAGTACATTCAAAGTACTCATTGGCTTGCCACTGGTTATTTAACTGGCCAGGGATGCAAGAACAGGAGTATATTGAAGAGTTCGTTGGTGACGAACAGGCGAACTAGGACGCTTCCCGGTCAGAATGCCTGTAGGTTAAGGCAGATGGCATGGGTTCACGCTTTCAATCAAGATTTCCGCTGCTTGTTGAGTTTATGTATTTGGTCCTTGTGACCCTACCTATGTAAGACTAGGCCTTCATGGTCTTTATTTGTGTAAGACGCTAAATGTGGATGTTAAACTCTTGTTATTTAGCTTCTGTGTGTTTAGTGAGCATTGATCTCTGGGATCACTGTACACGTGCATTCGGTGATCACGACTTATGAGTCGGGGTCCCCACACAAGAGCCCCCCTAAATTTGTGCATTATTTTAAACTTGTGTTCGAATGCAAATTGAATAAGAATGGTGGTGCGCGAGAGTAATAAGAATGAATATCATAGCACAACACATTCAAGCAAAGTGAATGATCATGTCATAACCATCAAAAGGATAGGAAATAGTAGCAACACACATTAAGTGTATGATCAAACACGAACAAAAGTTTAACACAAGCAACCAAAATAGAAAATGTTTTTTAAAATGATAAAAAACAATGCTCTCTTACTCGAAGCCTAAGGATCTATATACAAATTCTCCCCCTTTGGCAACAAGTTACCAAAAAGTTCAAAGAGATATAGCTAATCGTCCTTCTGGGGCTGATCTCCTTCAACGGTCGATGTCGGAGTGAAGAGAACTGTCTCGGCAAAGACCTCTGCTGATGCCATGGACGGAGTTGGAGTAGCAACTAGAGGTACTGGAGGAGCTGAAGGAGCTAAAGTGACAGTAGACGGTGCTGATGAACAAGGTCTCAACTCAGGAGCTAGCACTATGACTGATCTGACCTGGGTAGTGAACTAAGTAGCTAGCCTAAGAGGAGAGACATCCTCATCATCTGAAGTATCCTCATTTGTGGACTGTGGGATAGGCACAAAATCTACTTCCTTCTTGAGCTCGTTCACAGTCTTGGTCAGCCTATCCACCTTGTCATTGAGGGTCATGACCCTATTCTCAAAGATCCTCACAAGACTGTTCTGGTTCTCTAGTATGTCCTTGATGTCCTTCTGCATGCAATGAACTGTAGAAATGAAGAGATCCATTTTCTCCTTCCTGGATCTAGGGACTTGAGCACTAGTGACTCTAGCTGCCTCTGTTGGGGAATGTTGCATGGGAAATAAAAAATTTCCTACGCACACGCAGATCTATCCATGGTGATGAGCATCTACGAGAGGGAGAGTGGATCTACGTACCCTTGTAGATCGCTAAGCGGGAAGCGTTGAGAAACGCGGTTGGTGTAGTCAAACGTCTTCGCGATCCAAATCGCCGTGTGTCCTGCGATCCAATCACGATCCGTCCTGCGATCCAATCACGATCCATACCATGATCCAATCACGATCCGTCCCATGAACTTGATCACGATCCGTCCCATGAACTTGATCACGATCCTTTCGATCTAGCGCCGAACGGACGACACCTCCGCGTTCAGCACACGTACAACTTGATGACGATCTCCGCCGTCTTGATCCAGCAAGAAGGAGCGGAGAGGTATAAGAGTTCTCCAGCAGCGTGACGGTGCTCCAGCGATGGTGGTGGAGCTATTCCGGTAGAGCTTCGCCTAAGCACTGAAGAAAACCGATCTTGAGGAGAAACTATGCACTGGAGGAACGGGCAGCACGGGGCTGAAAATTTTGTGCAAAAACCCTAAAACCTCCAGTATATATAAGAGGAAGAGAGGAGGAGGCTTGGCACAAGGGCCAAGCCTCCAAGGAGTCGGCCGAACCAGGTGGAGGAGGTGGACTCCACCTCCAATCCTAGTAGGACTAGGATTCACCCTATTTTTGCCTTTTTCCACTTTTTCTCTTTAGGCCTTTTTTCCCAAACCGCATGGGCCTTGTGTGGGACTTCAACCAGCCCACTAAGGGCTGGTAAAAACTCTCCCACAGCCCATGGAGCCTCTTGGGTCGAAATACCCCTCCCGATGGTCTCCCGGTACACTACCGACACTCCCGGTACACTATCGATGAGCCCGAAACTTTTCCGGCGACCAAAACAGGACTTCCTATATATGAATCTTTACCTCCGGGCCATTCCGGAGCTCCCCGTGACATCCGGGATCTCATCCAGGACTCCGAACAACATGCGGTAACCACCATACATAACTCTATACTACCGAAACGTCACCAAACCTTAAGTGTGCAAACCCTGCGGGTTCGAGAACTATGCAGACATGACCGAGACACCTCTATGGTCAATAACCTATAGTAGGACCTGGATGCCCATATTGGTTCCTACGTATTCTACGAAGATCTTTATCGGTCGAACCTCTATGTCAAGGATTCAGTTAATCCCGTATGATGTTCCCTTTGTTCTTCGGTATGTTACTTGCCCGAGATTCGATCGTCGGTATCTCCATACCTAGTTCAACCTCGTTATCAGCAAGTCTCTTTACGCATTCTGTAATACAAGATCCCGCAACTAACACTTAGTCACATTGCTTGCAAGGCTTATTGTGATGTTGTTTTACCGAGTGGGCCCTAAGATACCTCTCCGTCACACGGAGTAACAAATTCCAGTCTTGATCCATGCCAACTCAACAGACACCCTTGGAGATACCTGTAGAGCACCTTTATAATCACCCAGTTATGTTGCAACGTTTGATACACACAAGGCACTACTCTGGTATCCGTGAGTTGCATGATCTCATGGTCATAGGAACATATACTTGATATGCAGAAAACAGTAGCAATAAACTGACACGATCATATGCTACGTTTGTAGTTTGGGTCTTGTCCATCACATGATTCTCCTAATGATGTGATACCGTTATCAAATGACATCTCATGTCAATGGATAGTAAATGTGACAGCCCAAGTGCTGTCCCTACCTTAGTTGGCATGTAACCCTATGTATGATCTTTGTGTTATGAGCTATGTTTGGAGTTGAACCTTGTCATTCATGTGTTGGTGGCATTCATGCATCATGTCATCCATCATTTCATCATGCATCTTCTCATTCATCTTGCCATGTTGTTTTCATGTGATGTGTGGTGTCATGATGTGAGTGAATTGGTGGTGTTGAGTGTGAGTGTGGGAGTAGAAGATATGGGCTTCTTCTCCTCTCCTTCTCTCTTTTCTTCTCCTACAAAAACCACTTCTTAATGCTTTTATTCCCATGCCTTTACTTCGCAGATTTTAATCGCCTTTAAATTCTTTTAAAAATGTTCAAGTGGTGGCCCCAATATTGCTATGAATTATGAGCATGGAGTTTTGGTGATTGAATGTTTTGGTTTTTGAATTCCGTTCAAAACAGGAGCTGTTTTTATTTTTTTTATATAAAAAAATTATAATAACTTGCTCTATAAACCAACTTCATATTTTATTTAAAATGGGCATTTCATTTCCTTCTCAAAACTATCTTTATTTTCTCTAAAACCTTTTTCTTCTCTCTGGCTTTTAGTTCTTTCTCTGGTTTATTTTAAAAGGGCTAAAACCTTTTTCTTTTCCGTGAGAGGGAGAGAACAGGGCGAGTGGGATCCCGGCCCACTAGGCCCAGCCTGGCCGACGGTCACCTGCCCGTTCCTCCTCGCCGTTAGTTTCGTCAGAGAGAGAGAGAGAGCAGAGAGCGCGCGTCGTCGCCGTCCGGTCGCCGTTAGCCGTTCACGCACGTCGAGGCCGCTATTTAAGCCTTGGTGTCCGTGCCCCCACCCTAGGGTTTCCCCTTCTCCTCTACCGCTACCGTTCCCCTCTTCTCCTCATTCCCTTCCTTCTCTGACAGCGAGAGGTGCGAGAGGTTTAGCGGTTCAGAGGCGTCCGCCGTCGTCGTCGCCGGCGTCGCCACGTCTCCGCTGGTCGTCGCCCTCGGTGGAGATGGCTGCTGCGTTCCTGGTGCCGTCCGCGTCCCGATTCCACTGCTAGGGGGTGAGGAGCACCCCTGCAGACCCTCGTCGTCGCCGTCGGCCGTTGCAGACTCGCTGTCGCCGAGCTCTGCTTCCCCTCCGTTGCCGCCGCGTCTCCGAACCTTCTTCCCCTCCGTCGAGCCCTCCTCCCCGTCGCCTTTCCCTCGGTGAGCAACCGCTCCTCGATGTCCCCTGCTCTTCTCGCCGTAGCGTTGCATCGTCGCCGTCGCATGGTCGCCGCCAGTAGCCTTCCGAGCTTCTGTCACTCGCCTCCTTCCTCCTCACCGCGAGGTGAGCAGGCGAATGGAGCCCCCGTTCATCCTTAGCGGGTAGGAGCCGTTGGTGTCACCGATTGCGTCCTGTAGTCGCCGGAGTGCTTCGCTGCCGTGCCTGTCACCGCTGCTTGTCATATTCTTCAGTTTCGTCAGGGGTTTAGTGTGCGTGTGTGTATAAGAGCAGAGAGTTCCCTTCTCTATTGAGATCCGGCGTCGTAGCACAGTGGTAGTGAGTGTGTGTGGCTACCAGGGAGGTCCTGTGTTCGATTCCATCTCCCCCCATTTTTGTTTTTCTGTTTCTTTTTTCCTTTTGCTTTCTTTTGCAAACAAAAACCAGCTTTTGTGTGTGTGTAAATATTTTGTGTGGTGGCAGAGTATGTGTGCATGTGTTGCACCCACACATGAGTGTGTGTGTGTATGTGAGTGTGTATGCACTATGTGCATATGTACCCATGCTTGTGTGTGTATGTATGTATGTATGTGTGTGTATGTGCCTTGCACATACCCACATGTGAGTGTTAGTGGTGAGGCAAACATAGTGTGGTCCTATGTGTGTGTATGTGTGTGTTTCACACACACATACATGGGTAGAAGTGTTAGGGTTTGTGTGTGTGGTGCACATGTAGTGTGTGTTTGGCACATGGGTTGTGCCATGTCTTGTATGTGAGTGCTCGTGCATGTGTGTATGTACATGTATGTGCAGCTACATGTGCATGTGCACATGTGGATATGTTTCTTGGTGTGTGTGCGGTGAGTTTACATATGTTGTGGATGGGTGTGAGCTTAAGTGTAGAGATGCATGTGTAGGTTCCCTTTTATGTGCATATGATCCTTTTACCTCTCCTAGCTTGCTTACCTTCTTCATCCTGCTTAGAAATGGCTAAGTCTGGAGATTCTGCAGTTATTGTTTTGCCATGAAGAGTGGATTGTAGCAAGTGCTGTGGTGGGATTTGGTTCATGCTTAGTGTTAGTTAATTATAGTGTATGTTGTCATCTACCATCCTGTTAATTTTCATGACATTTGGAGCCTTCTAGCATATTTAACCAGTGCTATTGATTTGCTACTTTATTAAACCAGATTCCAGAAAACTGGAATTTTCACTAAGTCCCTAAAAACCTGTTTCATCATGCCTACTTGACAGCTCGATGCATAGTGGTGATTGCATAGTTGGATGAATTGGTGTGTGTGTGGTGTAGTTTATGTCCATGTCTTGTTTGTGGCTGTAGAGTTCCTGTAGCAATAGTTCTGAGCTTTTCGAATTGCTATGTTGGTGTTTGTGGCAGATTGGTGTTATTTTGTTTTGTGAGTTGTGGGAGCTATACTCCATGGAACTGAGTGGTTCTTGAGTCTATTGTTATTGATTTTTCATCACCTATCCAGTAGCTACCTTGGAATGCCAAGAATTAGCCCAGGTATTTGGTGGTCTTGTGTTTTGCCTCCGTGCCTTGTCGTGAGCGTATCTCGAGAACCGTAGCTCCGTTACTTACGATCCTTATATGCATTTTCATCAACTGTGCATGCTCATCCATATTTGCCATGTTCATGCATGTCTACATAACTTAACATGAGGTTCTGTCTAGATCCATTAATTAACAACATTGCATGTGAGACATGACTAGTTTAAGATTGCCATGTTATAAAACTTCATTAAATGGATCATGCATCTTCTTGGTTGTGCATTGCACCTTGGTTGGTTATTTATATGCTGTTTCTCTTGGGTAGACGCGAGTGTCGAAACTGAGTTCGAGGACCCTGGAGAGTACCACTACGAGGATCCCGCTACTTGTTCTGCTGAAGAACCAACAGGCAAGATGATCGTACCCGGATCCCAATACTATCTTTGCATGCTAGTTTCTCGTTCTTATCGTTACAATTGCGCTACCTACCACATGATATCAGCACCCCCATGTTGCCATGACAGCCTCTAACCTCCACATCCTAGCAAACCGTTGATTGGCTAAGTTACCGCTACTCAGCCCCTCTTGTAGCGTTCTTAGTTGCAGGTGCAGGTTGTTCCTTGGGATAACATGGATTGGATATACCGATAAATTCTATTATTTAATTTAATGCACATATATATCTGGTATTGGTCGAAGGCTTGGCCTTTTGCTAAGTGGTTTGTTCTGCTCGTACCGCCATTAGTTCCTTGTTACCGGTGTTATGTTTTCCATATTTTTGCGCTCCTAACACGCTTGGGGTTGTTATGGGGACCCCCTTGTTCATTCGATGGAGATTAAAACTTGTCTGGAAAGACCCAACATTGTTACTACATTTGCTTAACAACTTAATTAATTGCGTAGGGTCTTGCAAACCCATGGATAATTTAATCAACCACGGGCCAGTGCTCCGCATGAGTGTTGGTCCAACCCAGAGCAGCTTATTAACGCCGCTCGGGGCAACTCGGTGATTGGCGTGGTAACCATCGCTCATTCGTCATGTCCCGAGACTGAGATACGCGGCTCTTATCGGGTTGTCGACACGTCGGGTGGTCTTGCTGGATTTGTTTTACCTTTAGCGAATGCCTTGCGTGTGAAGTTTGACTTTCTTTGGGCTTACTCGAGGTGTTGGGCTCCTTTGGAATTGTCTATGATGATCGCGAGAACCGCGTTCGAGGCTATTCCCACGGAGTGTGGTTATCTGTGATGGACTAGTTGGAGCACCGCTGTAGGGTTAAATCTTTCAGAAAGCCGTGCCAGCGGTTACGGGGCAACTTGGATATTTGTTTAACACCCGGTTATAGAAAACTTGAAGTAAACTCTAATTAAAATACACCAACTGTGTGAGTAACCGTGATCGTCTCTGCTCGTGAACATGAACCGAGAGAGAACACGGTGGTGTTATGGTTGACGTAAGTAAGTGTTCAGGATCTCCTAGAGATCATTCTAGATGCGATCGTCTACGTAGGCCACTCACATTTATTTCATGTTGCGTAAGCTAGCCACCATAAAATGCTTAGTGCTGCTGCAAACTAAACATCACCCTTCCTTCCTAAAGCTTAAATAGTCTTGGTACCCGGGCACATGATAGCTGAGTCCTCTGTGGCTCACAGTTTACTAGAACAATCCAGGTGCAGGTTCAGACGAGTTCATGCAGGATGATCTTACTCAGCTCCAGTGGGAGTATGATGAGGAGAGAGGCAGGATGTACGTGACGTATCCGGATGAGTAGAGGACCTGGTCGTGATCGTTGGGATAGCTTGATAGTATCATTTGCAACTTCTTTTATCGTTTAGTTTCGTCCATAGTCAGACCCTGTGTTCAACTTGATGCTATGATTGAAGTGACATTGTAAGTTAGCATGTGGCGAGTGTAAGCCAACTTGTATACTCTTCTCATTCAGTATTGTATGTTGTAATGATACATTCTTGCTAACGGCAAGATGCGCTCTATCCCTTGCGAGGCCCTCGTGCCTTAAACGGATAGGCGCGCATCTTGGGCGTGACAGTAAACCTTGACCATCTTTGATCAACGACCTAGTTCACTAGAGGCATACTAGGGACAAAGTGTTGTCTATTTACCCACACATGTAATGTGTTTCCAATTAATACAATTACATCACGTATAATAAATGATTATCATGAACAAGGAAATATAATAATAAACACTTTATTTATTGCCTCTAGGGCATATTTCCAACAGTCTCCCACTTGCACTAGAGTTAATAATCTAGCTCACATCACTATGTGATTTACATTGTAATGAATCGAACACCCATGCAGTTCTGGTGTTGATCATGTTTAGCCCTTGGAAGAGGTTTAGTCAATGGGTCTGCAACATTTAGATCCGTGTGCACTTTGCAAATATTTATGTCCTTCTCCTAGATGTAATCGCGGATGGAGTTGAAGCGCCGCTTTATGTGTCTGGTCCTCTTGTGAAACCTTGGTTCCTTGGCCAGAGCAATGGCACCTGTGTTGTCACAGAACAGGTTCATTGGATTCAGTGCACTGGGCACTACTCCAATATCTGTCATGAACTTTTTGAAACCTTCCGGCCATACTTATGGCAAGGCTGACATCGGGTCTTGTGCACAACATTGCATACATGATAGAGCCTATGGCTGAAGCATAGCTGATGGCACTCATCTTTTCCCTATCTTCTGCAGTCACTGGGCATTGAGTCTTACTCAACTTCACACCTTGTAACACAGGGAAGAACCCCTTCTTGGACTGATCCATTTTGAACTTCTTCAAAACTTTATCAAGGTATGTGCTCTATGAAAGTGCTATTAAGCGTCTCGATCTATCTCTATAGATCTTAATGCCTAATATGAAAGCAGCTTCTCCTAGTTCCTTCATTGAAAAACTCTTGTTCAAATATTCCTTCACGCTTTCCAGCATTTCTATATTGTTTCCAATCAGCAATATGTCATCCACATATAATACTAGAAACGCTATAGAGCTACCACTCACTTTCTTGTAAATACAAGCTTCTCCATAAACTTGTATACACTCAAACGCTTTGATCACCTCATCAAAACGCTTATTCCAACTCCGAGATGCTTGCACCAGTCCATAAATGGATCACTGGAGTTTGCAAACTTTGTCAGCATTCTCTGGATCGACAAAACCTTCTAGTTGCATCATATACAACTCTTCCTCAAGGAAACCATTGAGGAACGCTGTTTTGACATCCATCTGCCAAATTTCATAGTCGAAATAAGCAGCTATTGCCAACATGATTCTGACAGACTTAAGCATCACTACGGGTGAGAAGGTCTCATCATAGTTAACTCCTTGAACTTGTGAAAAACCCTTTGCCACAAGTCGAGCTTTATAGACGGTGACATTACCGTCCGCGTTTGTCTTTTTCTTAAAGATCCATTTGTTTTGAATGGTCTTTCGCCGTTCAGGTAATACTTCCAAATTCCATACTTTGTTTTCATACATGGATCCCATCTCGGATTTCATGGCCTCTAACCATTTCTTGGAATCCGGGCCCATCACTGCTCCTCCATACCTCGTAGGTTCATTGTTGTCCAACAACATTACCTCCAAGACAAGGTTGTCGTACCACTCACGAGTAGTACGCGGCCTTGTTGACCTACGAGGTTCAATAGCAGCTTGATCCGAAGCTTCATGATCATCATCATTAACTTCCTCTTCTACCGTGGTAGGTTCCACAGAAACATCTTTCTGCGCTGCGCTACTTTCTGGTTGAAGTAAAGGTTCAATAACCTCATCAAGCTCTATTTTCCTCCCACTCAATTATTTCGAGAGAAACTCTTTCTCAAGAAATGTTCCGTTCTTAGCGACAAACACTTTGCCTTCAGATCTGAGATAGAAGGTATACCCGACTGTCTCTTTCGGGTACCCTATGAAGACGCATTTTTCCGCTTTGGGTTCCAGCTTTTCAGGCTGAAGCTTTTTGACATAATCATCACATCCCCAAACTTTTAAGAAACGACAACTTTGGCCTCTTGCCAAACCATGGTTCATATGGTGTCGTCTCAACGGATTTCGATGGTGCCCTATTTAAAGTGGATGCAACTGTCTCTAATGCATAACCCCAAAACGATAGTGGCAAATCAGCAAGAGACATCATAGAACGCACCATATCTAATAAGGTTCGATTACGATGTTCGGACACACCATTACACTGTGGTGTTCCGGGCGGTGTCAACTGTGAAACAATTCCAAACTGTCTTAAGTGACTGCCAAACTCATAACTCAGATATTCACCTCCTCGATCAGATCGCGGGAATTTAATCTTCTTGTTATGATGATTCTCAACTTCACTCTGAAATTGCTTGAACTTTTCAAACGTTTCAGACTTGTGTTTCATCAAGTAAATATACCCATATCTACTTAAGTCATCAGTGAAGGTGAGAAAATAATGATATCCACCATGCGCTGTAACATTCATTGGACCGCACACATCAGTATGTTTGATTTCCAATAAGTCACTCGCCCATTCCATTGTTCCAGAGAACGGTGTTTTAGTCATCTTGCCCATGAGTCATGGTTCACATGTGTCAAGTGATTCAAAATCAAGTGACTCCAAAAGTCCATCAGCATGGAGCTTCCTGATGCGTTTTACACCAATATGACCTAAACGGTAGTGCCACAAGAAAGTGGTACTATCATTATCAACTCTACATCTTTTGGCATCAATGTTATGAATATGTGTGTCATCACTATCAAGATTCAACATGAATAAACCCCTAACACTGGGTGCATGACCATAAAATATATTACTCATATAAATAGAACAACCTTTATTCTCTGATTTAAATGAGTAACCGTCTCGCAATAAACAATATCGAGATATAATGTTCATGCTTAACGGAGGCACTAAATAACAATTATTCAGGTTCATCAGTAATCCCGATGGTAATCGAAGAGAGAGCGTGCCGACGGTGATCATATCAACCTTGGAACCATTTCCCACGCGCATCGTCACTTTGTCCTTTGCTAGCCTTCGTTTATTCTGTAGTTCCTGCTTTGAGTTGCAAATGTGAGCAACCGAACCGGTATCAAATACCGAGGTACTACTACAAGAGCTAGTAAGGTACACATCAATAACATGTATATCATATATACCTTGTTTGTCGTTGGCCGCCTTCTTGTCAGCCAGGTACTTGGGGCAGTTCCACTTCCAGTGACCAGTTCCCTTGCAATGAAAGCACTCAGTTTCTGGCTTGGGTCCATGCTTGGGCTTCTTTACAGGAGTAGCAACTGCTTTGCCATCCTTCTTGGTTTTACCCTTCTTGCCCTTGCCCTTGACCTTGCCATTTTTCTTGAAACTAGTGGTTTTATTGACCATCAACACTTGATGTTCTTTCTGGATTTCAGACTCAGCGACTTTTAGCATCGCAAACAGCTTGGCGACTGACTTGTTCATCCCGTGCATGTTATAGTTCATCACAAAGCTCTTGTAACTAGGTGGCAGTGAATGAAGAACTCTGTCAGTGATCGCCTCTGGAGGAAGGGCAATTCCCAACTCTGCTAGACGAGTTGAATACCCAGACATTCTGAGTATATGTTCACTGATAGACCCGTTCTCCTCCATATTGCAAGCATAGAACTTATCGGAGGTTTCATACCTCTCGATCCGGGTATTCTTCTGAAAGATAAACTTCAACTCCTGGAACATCTCATATGCTCCATGACGTTCAAAACGTCTTTGAAGTCCCGGTTCTAAGCCATACAATATTGCACACTGAACTATTGAGTAATCTCCAGTACGTGCCTCCCAAGCGTTCTTGACGTCTTCGGAGGTCATGTCTTCTGGTTGGTCACCAAGTGGTGCATCAAGGACATATGATTTCTGGGAAGCCGTGAGGATAATCCTCAGATTACGAGCCCAGTCAACAATGTTACTTCCATCATCTTTCAACTTAGCTTTCTCTAGGAACGCATTAAAATTCAGGGGTGCTACTACACGAGCCATTGATCTACAACATAAATATGCAAAGTTTACTTAGACTATTGTTCAAGATAATGAGTTTTGTTAATCAAATTACTAAAGCTCCCACTCAAATCGACATCCCTCAGGTCATCTGAGTGTCACATGATCCAAATCCACCAACTCAAGTCCGATCATCAAGTGAGTTGGGGTGGCTTCAATGGTGAACATCATTATGTTGATCATATCTACTATATGACTCATGTTCAACCTTTCGGTCTATTGTGTTCCGAGGCCATGTCTGTACATGCTAGGCTCGTCAAGTTTAACCCGAGTGTTCTGCATGTGCAACACTGGCTTGCACCCGTTGTATGTGAACGTAGAGTCTATCACACCCGATCATCACGTGGTGTCTCAACATGACGAACTTTCGCAACGGTGCACACTCGGGGAGAACACAATTTATCTTGAAATTAAGTGAGGGATCACCTTATAATGCTACCGTCGTCCTAAGCAAAAACAAGGTGCATAAAAGTATTAACATCACATGCAAATCATAAGTGACATGATATGGCCATGAACTTGTGCTTTTGATCTCCATCTCGAAAGCACCGGCATGATCTCCATCGTCACCGGCAAGACACCATGATCTCCATCAACGTGTCGCCCTCGAGGTTGTCACACCCAACATGCTTCTACTACTATTGCTACCGTTTAGCGATAAAGTAAAGCATTACATAGTGCTTAATGATTGACACGTAGGTCATACAATAATTAAAGACAACCCTATGGTTCCTGCCGGTTGTCGTACTCATCGACATGCAAGTCGTGATAATATATACATCACATGATCATCTCATACATCACATATATCACATCATGTAATTGGCCATATCAGATCACAACATACCCTGCAAAAACAAGTTAGACGTCCTCTAATTGTTGTTGCATATTTTACGTGGCTACTACGGGTATCTGGCAAGAACAATTCTTATCTACGCAAAAACCACAATGGTGATACACTAGTTGCTTTTCAACCTTCTCAATGACCGCCTTTGTCGAATCTGATCCAACTAAAGTGAGAGAAACTGGCACCCACAAGCCATCTATGCAACAAGTTGCGGTCGAGGGAACCGGTCTCTCGTAAGCGTACGAGTAATGCTGGTCCGGGCCGCTTCATCTCACAATACCGCTGAACCAATATCCGGCCAAGGGAGGAAGCAATCTAAGCATCAACACCCACAAACCTTTTGTGTTCTACTCGAGATCTCATCTACACATAGACCTAGCTTATGATGCCACTGTTGGGGAACGTTGCATGGGAAACACAGATCTATGCATGGTGATGAGCATCTACGAGAGGGAGAGTGGATCTACATACCCTTGTAGATCGCTAAGCGGGAAGCGTTGAGAAACGCGGTTGGTGTAGTCGAACGTCTTCGCGATCCAAATCGCCATGCGTCCCGCGATCCAATCACGATCCTTCCGATCTAGCGCCGAACGGACGACACCTCCGCGTTCAGCACACGTACAACTTGATGACGATCTGCATCGTCTTGATCCAGCAAGAAGGATCGGAGAGGTAGAAGAGTTCTCCGGCAGCATGATGGCGCTCCGGCGATCATGGTGGAGCTATTCTGGCAGGGCTTCGCCTAAGCACTGCAGAAAACCGATCTAGAGGAGAAACTATGCACTGGAGGAACGGGCAGCACGTGGCTGAAAATTCTGTGCAAAAACCCGAAAACCTCCATTATATATAAGAGGAAGAGACGAGGAGGCTTGGCACAAGGGCCAAGCCTCCAAGGAGTCGGCCGAACCAGGTGGAGGAGGTGGACTCCACCTCCAATCCTAGTAGGACTAGGATTCACCCTTTTTCTGCCGTTTTCCACCTTTTCTCTTTAGGCCTTTTTTCCCAAACCGCATGGGCCTTGTGTGGAACTTCCACCAGCCCACTAAGGGCTGGTAAAAACTATCCCACAGCCCATGGAGCCTCTTGGGTCGAAATACCCCTCCCGATGGTCTCCCGGTACACTACCAGAACTCCCGGTACACTACCGATGAGCCCGAAACTTTTTCGGCGACCAAAACAGGACTTCCTATATATGAATCTTTACCTCCGGACCATTCCGAAGCTCCTCGTGATGTCCGAGATCTCATCCAGGACTCCGAACAACCTTCGGTCACCACCATACATAACTCTATGCTACCGGAACGTCACCAAACCTTAAGTGTGCAGACCCTGCGGGTTCGAGAACTATGTAGACATGACCGAGACACCTCTACGGTCAATAACCAATAGCGGGACCTAGATGCCCATATTGGTTCCTACATATTCTATGAATATCTTTATCGGTCGAACCTCTATGTCAAGGATTCAGTTAATCCCGTATGATGTTCCCTTTGTTCTTCGGTATGTTACTTGCCCGAGATTCGATCGTCGGTATCTCCATACCTAGTTCAACCTCGTTATCGGCAAGTCTCTTTACTCGTTCCGTAATACAAGATCTCGCAACTAACACTTAGTCACATTGCTTGCAAGGCTTATTGTGATGTTGTATTACCGAGTGGGCCCTGAGATACCTCTCCGTCACATGAAGTAACAAATTCCAGTCTTGATCCATGCCAATTCAACAGACACCCTCGGAGATACCTGTAGAGCACCTTTATATTCACCCAATTACATTGCGACATTTGATACACACAAGGCACTCCTCCGGTATCCATGAGTTGCATGATCTCATCGTCATAGGAACATATACTTGACATGCAGAAAACAGTAGCAATAAACTGACACGATCATATGCTACGTTTGTAGTTTGGGTCTTGTCCATCACATCATTCTCCTAATGGTGTGATCCCATTATCAAATGACATCTCATGTCAATGGCTAGGAAACCTTGACCATCTTTGATCAACGAGGTAGTTCACTAGAGGCATACTAGGGACAAAGTGTTGTCTATTTACCCACACATGTAATGTGTTTCCAATTAATACAATTATAGTATGGATAATAAACGATTATCATGAACAAGGAAATATAATAATAAACACTTTATTTATTGCCTCTAGGGCATATTTTCAACAGCCTCTGCCTTCGCCTATGCCTGAGCTGTAGCTGATGTGGGATGATCTGGGTCCATCACCACAACGTTGTCCTCAAAATCTGGCTGTAGGGGCAAATGGGGTTTGTCCAGAGCAAATATGTGCTTCTACAACTTGGAGTTGATGAGCATCTGAATGTAGGTTGCATAGCAGCGTGAGCGCTTCTGATCAGCAGCAACCCTCTTCATAGTCTCCACAATCAGATCCATCACTCTGAATCTCGTATGCTGGTCAATAAGAAGCGGAAAGTTGATGGAGTAGCCTCAGATCATCTTCTCGTCTCGTGACTTAGGCATAAAAGTATGCCTCAGAATAGTGTTGATGGTACGGAGACCTGCCTGGAGGTAGTAGATAGATCCTAGCTTATGAGACTGAAGGTGTGCAGCACGAATAGCATTGTACATGTCCTTCATGGCATTATGGCTTGCCTGGGACTGTAAGTACACACAAACATCTCCATCTTGTACCTTTGGGACTCCTAAGATGGCAGCCCATTCATCAACAGTAGATTCATATCTTGCTCCTTCAGTCATCCATACAATCCTACCATCTCCATAGAAGTGAGCGGTGGAGTAGAATTGCATGATCATCTCATTGTTCCATGCAATGAATTCTTTGCCAACGAACTCATCTAGGATGACAAAGTGGAAGTTTTCTTGCACATTCGGGAAATAGTCTTGATTTTCCTTGATGTACTTCCAGTCAACATACCTCATGTCACTCAAAGTTGGACTCTTTTCAAGCAGCATAGTCTCATAGAAATCATTTTGCTCCTTAGTGTAGAACCTGTAGTCCACAACTGTTTTCCTCCTCTGAGAGTAAGGATCAATGGATCTCAACTCTCTTAGGCATGCATCCTTCTTCTTATTCATGTCTTCAGTAAGCAGATGGCTGTCATTGTGCTCTGGAAGGTGTGGTCTAAGCTTCATCAAAGCAGACATGGCATCCTCATCTATATATCTGGAGGTAGATCCCTTGTTCTTCTCAAAAGATGGAATCTATCTGGATGACCTCTTGGATTTCTTAGCAGCAGCCTTCTTGGGTGCAGACTTGGTGCTCTTGGATGGACCTTGCTTTGGCATAGCATCTGCCAAAAGCTTCTTCTGCTTCTTCTTGGGAGGGGCCTTGGCAACATGCTCTTCCTCCCCCTCCTCAGCAGCAGCACCAACAGTCTCCTCTGGGTCCTCATACATGGAGGTAGACCTGCCAGTCACATAGACAATCCTCTTCCTGGCTTTCTTCTCTCCTGCCTTCTTTGGCATAGACTTCCTGGGAGGCTTGATACGTCTCCAACGTATATACTTTTCCAAACTCTTTTGCCCTTGTTTTGGATTCTAATTTGCATGATTTGAATGGAGCTAACCCGGACTGATGCTGTTTTCAGCAGAATTGCCTTGGTGTTATTTTCGTACAAAAATAAAAGTTCTCGGATTGACTTGAAAATTTATGGAGAATATTTTTGGAATTAATAAAAATATGGCGAAATAATCAACTGTAGGGGGCCCACCACCTGGCCACAAGCCTGGTGGGCACGCCCACCCGCTACGACGCGTCGGACAGGCTTGTGGCCCCCCTGCTGCTCCTCCGACCTCGTTTCCACTTATATATATTCCTATTCGGGGAGAAAAAATCAAAGAGAAGAGTTCATCGCGTTTCACGATACGGAGCTGCCGCCACCTCCTGTTCTTCCTCGGGAGACCAGATCTGGAGTCCGTTTTGGGCTCTAGAGAGGGGAAATCGACGCCCTCATCATCACCAACCATCCTTCATCACCAATTCCATGATGCTCTCCACCGTTCGTGAGTAATCTCATCATAGGCTTGCTGGAAGGTGATGGGTTGGATGAGATTTATCATGTAATCGAGTTAGATTTATCATGTATCCACTATGTTCTGTGATTGATGTTGCTATGACTTTGCTATGCTTAATGGTTGTCACTAGGGCACGAGTGCCATGATTTCAGATCTGAACCTATTATGTTTTCATGAATATGTGTGTGTTGTTGATCCTATATTGCAAGTTGTAGACACCTACTGCGAGTTATGATCCGCATCCCCTAGGGTGACAATAACTGGGATTCTTTCTGGTGATTACAGTAGTTTGAGGAGTTCATGTATTCACTAAGTGCTAATGCTTTGGTCCGCTTCTCTATTAAAAGGAGGCCTTAATATCCCTGAGTTTCCAATAGGACGCCGCTGCCACAGGAGGGTAGGACAAAAGGTGTCATGCAAGTTCTTTTCCATAAGCATGTATGACTATATATGGAATACATGCGAACATTACATTGATGAATTGGAGCTAGTTCTGTGTCACCCTATGTTATAAATGTTGCATGATTAATGTCATCCGACATAATTATCCATCACTGATCCATTGCCTACGAGCTTTCCATATATTGATCTTTGCTAATTTACTTTTCCGTTGCTACTGAACAAACACTACAAAACTGCTATTATCACTTTTGCCACTGTTACTTCCATACTACTTTGCTATTGAATACTTTGCTGCACATATTAAGTCTTTCATGTGTGGTTGAATTGACAACTCAGCTGCTAATACTCGAGAATATTCTTTGGCTCCCCTTGTGTCGAATCAATAAATTTGGGTTGAATACTATACCCTCGAAAACTGTTGCGATCCCCTATACTTGTGGGTTATCAAGACATTTTTCTGGCACTATTGCCGGGAGCATAGCTTTATTCTCTGAGTCACTTGGGATATATATCTATTGTTCACTATGAGGAATCTTAAAGATCCAAAAACCAAGATCTACCCCTCAACTACGAGGACAGGTAAGGAATTGTCATCTAGCTCTGCACTTGATTCACCTTCTGTTATGAGTAAATTTGCGACATCACCACCTGCTAGTAATTTTGACATGTCGCAAGTAATTCATGATGCTACTTATGCTATGCATGATGCTTATTATGATACTTTTCTTGATGATACTGTGCCACTGGGTGAATTTCTTGATGAACAAATTGCTAGAGCCAATGTTGAAACTGATAATATTTCTGAATTTGATGAAATTATTAAAACTGAACACTATGAGACACCTGCTAGACCTATCTCTCCTAGATATGAATTGCCTGATATACCTGAGGGTTATGTTATGGAAGGAGAGGTAGCTAGGGACTTTCTTGCTTGTAAGGATAGAGATGATCTTAAGAAATTGATTCGCAAGTGGAAGGAAAAATCTTTGAATGCTAGAATGAAATATGATCCTAAGTTTGCTACTTCACTTATCTTTGTTATTGATAAGGATTATGAATTCTCCGTCGATCCTGAGTTAATTACTTTGGTTGAATCTGATCCTTTCTATGGTTATGAATCTGAAACTGTTGTGGCACATCTTACCAAATTGAATGATATAGCCACCCTATTTACTCATGAGGAAAAAAATTCGCTATTACTATATTCTTAAGTTTTTTCCTTTCTCATTAAAGGGTGATGCTAAGATATGGTTTAATTCTCTTGCTCCTGGTTGTGTGTGTAGTCCCCATGATATGATCTATTACTTCTCTGAAAAATATTTCCTGCCCATAAGAAACAAGCTGCCTTGCAGGATATATTTAACTTTGTGCAACTTGAAGAAGAGAGTCTCCCACAAGCTTGGGTGAGGCTTCTCCAATTACTTAATGCTTTGCCTGATCATCCTCTCAAGAAAAATGAAATAGTTGATATCTTTTATAATGGACTAACCGATGCTTCTAGGGACTACCTAGATAGTTGTGCTGGTTGTGTGTTCAGGGAACAAACTATTAAACAAGCTGAATTATGATTGAATAATATATTGAGCAATGATAATGATTGGACTATTCCCAAACCACCTTCAAAGCCAGCTCCAAATAAAAGAGGTATTCTATTCCTCAGTCTTGAAGATATGCAGGAGGCAAAGAAATCTATTAAAGAAAAGGGTATTAAAGCTGAAGATGTTAAGAATCTACCACATATTGAAGAAATACATGGTCTTGATAACCCGACATAGGTATTAGAGGTAAATTCTCTTAGTAGATTTGTTGAGAGAGATATTCCTTATAATAAGTCTACTAAGCAATGCTTGGATGAATTTGATAATTTTATTGTGAAGCAAGAAAATATCAATGCCTATGTTAGTAGACAATTGAAAGATAATGCTGATATGGTTGATCGCTTGAGTGATTATTTGAATAGAACTATCAATGATCTTAAGCTTATTAGTAAACATGAATAAATGGTAACCACTCAAGTAGAACAAGTACTTAAGGCTCAAAATGATTTGCTTAATGAGATGAATAGTAAATACAATGATCATTCTGTTAAAGTTGTGACTAGAGGAGGTAGAATGACTCGGGAACCTTTGTATCCCGAGGGCCATCCTAAGAGAGTCGAGTAATATTCTCAGAGAGTCAATGCTGATGCACCTATTCCCTCCAATAAGAATAGGAAAAAGAATAATGATAGTACTTTGCATGCTGCTATTGAACCTGTTATAGATACATCTCAAAATCCAAATGATATTTCCATTTCTGATGCTGAATCACAAACTGGTGATGAACATGAGCCTAGTGATAACATTAATATTGATGTTCATGTTGATGCTCAACCTAGTAATGATAATGATGTGGATACTGAACCTGTTGATGATCTTGATAACCCACAACCTAAGAATAAAAGATACGATAAAAGAGACTTCATTGCTTGGAAACATGGTAGAGAAAGAGAACCATGGGTTCAGAAAGCCATGCCCTTTCCTCCCAAACCATCCAAGAAAAAGGATGATGAGGATTTTGAGCGCTTTGCTGAAATGATTAGACATGTCTTTTTACGTATGCGCTTAACTGATGTTTTGAAAATGTCTCCTTATGCTAAATATATGAAAGATATTGTCACAAATAAAAGAAAGATACCGGAAGCTGATACTTCCACCATGCTTGCTAATTATACTTTTAAATGTGGAATCCCTAAGAAATTAGGAGATCCCGGAGTACCTACTATACCATGCTCTATTAAAGGAAATTATATTAAAACTGCTTTATGTGATCTTGGAGCTGGTGTTAGTGTTATGCCTTTCCCTTTATACCATAGACCATATTTGAATAAGTTGACACCTACTAAGATCTCTTTGCAAATGGGTGATAAATCAACTACTCTACCTATCGGTATTTGTGAGGATGTACCTGTTGTAGTTGCAAATGCTACTATCTTAACAGACTTTGTTATTCTTGATATTCCCGAGGACGATAGTATGTCGATCATCCTTGGTAGACCATTTTTGAATACTCCAAGGGCTGTTATTAATTGCAACAAGGGCAATGTCACTTTTCATATTAATGGTAATGAACATACGATACATTTTCCGAAGAAACAACCTGAAGTTCATAGTATCAACTCTACTGAAAAAATTCCAACGATTATTATTGGAGACTTTGAGTTCCCTCTTCCTACTGTCAGGAAGAAATATGATATACTTATTGTTGGGGAAATGCATATCCCCATTGAGGTAACTTAGTGTTATTCGAAAGAAGTTTATTAATAAGACTTGATCAACCTTATTGATGGATTACTTTTGATGAGCATGACATGAACGAATTTAGAAAGCACAACTTCCTGTACCTAACTTTTGCTTTTTGTTACCTAGATGAGATTAAGTAAAAATGCTACTATTTTTCTGTTTTGTAAGTTTCCCGCAATAAAAAGTGACCTGAAAATAAAAGTTCTTCAAATGTCCTAAAATTGGAGTATGATTTTTTTCTGGAATATTTAAGAATTTTTGGCACTGAGTATGCATCAGGGGGCTGCACTAGTGGGCCACGAGCCTGCGAGGCGCGCCCACCCCCTAGATGCGCCCTAGTGGCTTGTGGGTCTCATGTGCCCCCCCTCCACTTATTCCAGCATCCATTCACTTCATCTTCCTCCAGTAAAAATCCCACCATTGCTCAAACTCATGTTCTAGTTCCTCTTGTTGCCATTTTCGATCTCCTTGCTCAAAGCTCCATTCGCAAAATTGTTTTAGGGGATTTCTCATCGGTATGTGACTCCTCCAATGGTCCAATTAGTTTTTGTTCTAGTGCCTTATATATTGCAGATTTTTGCTGTTGCGGTGACTGTGTTTTTGAGCTTGCATGTCAAATTTGTATGGTCCCAAGTAGTTTTGATGCATGATATAGTCTCTAGGCACTTGAGGGAGTAGTTGCTATGAGTTTTGTTCACCTTTATTTTCGTTCATTAAAAATTTCAGAAATTTTTCAGAGAAAGAAAAGATGTTGAGGAGAATGTACCAAGGTGGTTCCTCGAGCAAGAAAGCCCTGAGACTCGCGTTACGTGAGCCCGATTTTGAACCACCAAGGGAAGCTCGAGTACTTCCTTGTGAATGGCCGTCGGATCAACTCATGGACAACGCCGGATTCAATGAAGAGTTTTATGCGTACATAAGGAATGCTGGCCTTGAGGATTTCATTTCAGATCGATGCAAGCAATATTATCAACTCACTGATTCTTTCATGCGGAGGTTTGAATTTTCATCGAGGCGTAATTCTCATTTTGTTCTATTTAATCTTTATGATAAGACCTATACCATGGACCTAGAAGATTTTAATGATGCATGCAAAATTCCATAGTGGGGTAATCATAGTGATCCTCATAAAAATGAATATAATGATTTCCTTGCTAGCATCACGGTGGGAGAAACTAGAATCATTACACAAGCTACCTTGGGGAGCATTCACTTTCCGGCTATTCATTATTTTGCTCTCTTCATAGGTAGATGTATTAACGGTAAACATGATCATAGTCACCTTTGCATGCCTTATCTGAGTATTCTTAAGAGTGCTGTAATGGTAGATAGACGATATAACTTGAGGGCTATTATTGCCAAGAGGTTAGATCATAATGTTAAGGATGGAGATTTCTTTGGTGGAATTTATGCCACCCGTGTAGCTAAGTATCTTGGGGTACCCATAAGAGAGAATGATATTGAGTTTCCCCTTGCTTTTGTTGATTTTGAGGCTTTGGTGCACTACCAATTTCTTGAAAGAAATGAACAATCCCTCCAGTACCCACTAATTTTTGACGGGCAACATGTTGTCCATGTTAGCCTTCCTGCTCCTACCTTCTTTAACTGTCAGGAAAAGCAAAGATATGTTATAACTAGAGAGGAGGCAAACGAGTACGAGCGAAATGTAGAAACCGCTCGCCTTCACGCTGCAGTAGTTTAGGCGGTAGCCGCCGCAGCCCAGTACAACTCCAACTTTGACTTCAGATATTCTCTGGGCCAGCCATGGCCCTAGACCAACTTAGGCAAAAATCCTAAGCTTGGGGTAGTACGTATTTCTCATCGAAGTTACATTCATGTTCACACACTTATTTCAGTTGTCGGTGTTCATACTTTTTCATTGTACTATCCATGGTAGTTTATTTCTTGTTTTGCTTTCTTCTTGTGTTTAATTAACTTTGAGGAAGATACAAAAAAATAGTTCTAGCTTTATTTCCTAGTTGCTTAGTTGTAGCATTAAAGAGAAAACCCAAAAAAGATTTCTCGTTCTTCTTTTTGCTTGTTGGGAGCTTTCCCGTGTAAATAATTTTCCTTTCTTTTCTTTGGGTCATAAGGAGAAGACCACGATGACATGTTGAGTGGCCCTCGTATGCCCATCGATAGATATCAATGTGAGTGAGTAGGGATTGCCATGCAACGTATGCACTAGAGCTATAAGTGTATGAAAGCTCAAAATAAAAGCTAAGTGGACTTGCATCATGAAGTAAAATTCCACTAGCTATATGAAAGTGACAAAATAGTGGACTCTCCATCATGAAGATCATGGTGCTACTTTGAAGCACAAGTGGGGAAAAAGGTAGTAGCAATGTCCCTTCTCTATTTTCTCTCATATTTTTGGGTGGGAATCTAAGGCTTCTTTTATTCATTTTTTATTTGGGCATACTTATTACAAAAGTCTATTAGTCATTGAAGCAAAGCATTAAACACATGCTCCTAGGTGGGAGGTTGGTAGGAGTTAACCATCACGCCCCCCCGGCCCTCACACAAAGGTCGACAATCTATAAACAAGTCATGCTCCGACTTCCTTACATACCGGCTCACCATATGTGCATGCTACGGGAATCACAAACCTTTACACAAGTATTTTTACCAAATCACAATTTACTTCCTAACATGTCTCTTAACATTACCATCTTTATATCTCAAAACTTTATGCAAGGAATCAAACTTCTCATAAATACTCAATGCACTTAATATGGAAGTTTTTATTATATCCCTTTTGGATGCCTATCATATTAGGACTAAATTCATAACCTAGACCAATTACCATGCTGTTATTATAAACCCTAAAAATAATATAAGGGAGGTATGAGAGTTCAAGTAATTCTATAAAACGCAAATACCACCGTGCTCTAAAAGGTATAAGTGAAGCCTATAGAGCAAAATTGTAACGCCCCGGACACACCCGCCGGTAGTCATTACTCCTGGCGGGATCTACACTGGCCTCACAGATCAATACTAGTCTTTTCTGCGCACTTTGTCCTCACTTATGCGCACCCGGGACCAACTTCCCGGTCGGTCACCCATCCTACAACTACTCCAAGCCAAGCACGCTTAACCTGGGAGTTCTGTTCGAATGGGCTCCCGGAAAAGAAGAAATTCCTTATTTATATGAGTAGTCTATCATCCCTAATAAGCCAGGCTATCACATACACCACCACTCAGAGGAACCGACGTCCTCGTCGGGTCACAGGAACGTCCCTCTTGGCACAAACGTCTGTGCTTCCAGTCCAATACATGTGTCATTCCGTGTGCCACGACGTGTCACAAAATTCATGAACAACATGACCCCGCACCTTTCGGCAAACATCCGTGTAACCGCAAGGGTCGGCTCTAATACCAACTTGTAACGCCCCGGACACACCCGCCAGTAGTCGTTACTCCTGGCGGGATCTAGACTGGCCTCACAGATCAATACTAGTCTTTTCTACGCACTTTGTCCTCACTCATGCGCACCCGGGACCAACTTCCCGGTCGGTCACCCATCCTAGAACTACTCCAAGCCAAGCACGCTTAACCTAGGAGTTCTGTTCGAATGGGCTCCCGGAAAAGAAGGAATTCCTTATTTATATGAGTAGTCTATCATCCCTAATAAGTCAGGCTATCACATATGGTATCAGAGTGAGGTTTCGATCCTGGGACCTCTGGGTTATGGACCTATCCGTTTAAGGCACGAGGGCCTCGCAAGGGATAGAGGCGCATCTTGTCGTTAGCAAGAATAGTATCATTACAACATACAATACTGAATGAGAAGAGTATACAAGTTGGCTTACACTCGCCACATGCTAACTTACAATGTCACTCAAATCATAGCATCAAGTTGAACACAGGGTCCGACTACGGATGAAACCAAACGATAAAAGAAGTTGCAAATGATACTATCAAGCTATCCCAACGATCACGACCAGGTCCTCTACTCATCCGGATACGTCACGTACATCCTGCCTCTCTCCTCATCATACTCCCACTGGATCTGAGTAAGATCATCCTGCACGAACTCATCTGAACCTGCACCTGGATTGTTGTAGTAAACTCTGAGCCACAGAGGACTCAGCTATCATGTGCCCGGGTACCAAGACTATTTAAGCTTTAGGAAGGAAGGGTGATGTTTAGTTTGCAGCAGCACTAAGCATTTTATGGTGGCTAGCTTACGCAACATGAAATAAATGTGAGTGGCCTACGTAGACGATCGCATCTAGAATGATCTCTAGGAGATTCTGAACACTTACTTACGTCAATAATAACCCCACCATGTTCTCTCTCGGTTCATGTTCACGAGCATAGACGATCACGATTACTCACACAGTTGGTGTATTTTAATTAGAGTTTACTTCAAGTTTTCTATAACCGGGTGTTAAACAAATATCCAAGTTGCCACATAACTGCGGGCACGGCTTTCCGAAAGATTTAACCCTGCAGGGGTGCTCCAACTAGTCCATCACAGATAACCACACTCCGTGGGAAAAGCCTCGAACGCGGTTCTCGCGATCATCATAGACAATTCCAAAGGAGCCCAACACCTCGAGTAAGCCCGAAGAAAGTCAGACTTCACACGCAAGGCATTCGCTAAAGGTAAAACAAATCCAGCAAGACTACCCGACGTGTCGACAACCCGATAAGAGCCGCGTATCTCAGTCTCAGGACATGATGGATGAGCGATGGTTACCACGCCAATCACCGAGTTGCCCCGGGCGGCGTTAATAAGCTGCTCTGGGTTGGACCAACACTCATGCGGAGCACTGGCCCGTGGTTGATTAAAGTATCCACGGGTTTGCAAGACCCTATGCAATTAACTAAGTTGTTAAGCAAATGTAGTAACAATGTTGGGTCTTGCCAGACAAGTTTTCATCTCCACCGAATGAACAAGGGGGTCCCCATAACAACCCCAAGCGTGTTAGGAGCGCAAAAATATGGAAAACATAACACCGGTAAGAAGGAACTAATGGCGGTACGAGCGGAACAAACCACTTAGCAAAAGGCCAAGCCTTCCACCAATACCATATATATATGTGCCTTAAATTAAATAACATAATTTATCGGGATATCCAATCCATGTTATCCCAAGAAACAACCTGCACCTGCAACTAAGAACGCTATAAGAGGGGCCGAGCAGCGATAACTTAGCCAATCAACGGTTTGCTGGGATGTGGAGGTTAGAGGCTGTCATGGCAACATGGGGGGGGGGCTGATATCATGTGGTAGGTAGCGCAATTGTAACGATAAGAACGAGAAACTAGCATGCAAAGATAGTATTGGGATCCGGGTACGATCATCTTGCATTTTGGTTCTTCAGCGGAACAAGTAGCGGGATCCTCGTAGTGGTACTCTCCAGGGTCCTCGAACTCAGTTTCGACACTCGCGTCTACCCAAGAGAAACAACATATAAATAACCAACCAAGGTGCAATGCACAACCAAGATGATGCATGATCCATTTAATGAAGTTTTATAACATGTCAATCCTACACTAGTCATGTCTCACATGCAAAGTTGTTAATTAATGGATCTGGACAAAACCTCATGTTAAGTTATGTAGACATGCATGAACATGGCAAATATGTATGCAGCATGCACAATTGATGAAAATGCATATAAGGATCGTAAGTAACGGAGCTACGATTCTCGAGATACGCTCACGATGGATGACATGATGAAATGATGGATGACATGATGCATGAATGCCACCATGAAAACAACATGGCAAGATGAATGAGAAGATGCATGATGAAATGATGGATGACATGATGCATGAATGCCACCAACACATGAATGACAAGGTCCAACTCCAAACATAGCTCATAACACAAAGATCATACATAGGGTTACATGCCAACTAAGGTAGGGACATCACTTGGGCTGTCACAACTCTCCCACACTACAAGAGGTTCTCGACCCGAGATCTAGGAACGGAAAAAGTCTGGAAATTCGGAACGGAGCAGGTCCTCACGTTCCCAAGTAGCTTCTTTGTCGGAATGATGAGACCACTTCACCTTGAGGAACTTGATAGACTTTTTGTGTGTCTTACGCTCAGTTTCTTCAAGGATTGCAACTGGGTGCTCACGATAAGAAAGATCATCTTGAAGATCGATGTCTTGGAGGTCAATGGTTCGCTCTGGAGTCTTGAAGCATTTCCGGAGCTGAGAAACATGGAAGACATCGTGCACGTTCGCAAAATTTGAAGGAAGCTCAAGTTGATATGCAAGACCACCTCTCTTGTCCACAACTTTGAAAGGACCAACAAAACAAGGAGCCAACTTCCCTTTGATTCCAAATCGCTGCGTGCCTCTCATGGGAGAAACTTTTAGATAGACAAGATCATCCACTTGGAAGGAAAAATCCCGATGTTTGCTATCATAATAGCTCTTCTGACGGGACTGAGTTGCTTTGAGGTTCTCACGAATGACATGGCACATTGCCTCTGCTTCAGTGATCATGTCATTGTCCAATATCTGACGCTCACCGGTTTCGGACGAGTTAAGCGGGGTACGACACTTTCTACCGTAGAGAATCTCGAACGGGGCCTTGCCTGAACTAGCTTGGAAGCTATTGTTGTATGAGAATTCAGCATAAGGAAGACAGTCTTCCCACTTCATGCCGAATGAAATCACACATGCTCTGAGCATATCTTCAAGAATCTGATTGATTCTCTCAACTTGACCACTTGTCTGCGGATGGAACGCCGTGCTGAAACGGATCTTAGTACCCATAGCAGTCTGGAAGGACTCCCAAAACATGGAAGTGAAGAGGCTTCCACGGTCAGAAGAGATGACCTGAGGAATACCATGCAAAGAGACTATCCTTGACGTATACAACTCTGCAAGCTGAGCTGTCGAGATAGATTCTTTGACTGGCAGGAAATGAGCAACTTTTGACAACTTGTGGATAACCACAAAGATGGCATCGTTGCCTCTCTTGGACTTAGGAAACCCAGTTACGAAATCCATCTCCACATGATCGAATTTCCACTCTGGGATTGGCAAAGGTTGAAGAAGACCCGCTGGACGCTGATGCTCCGCCTTCACTCTGCGACAAACATCACACTCGTTCACGAACTGAGCAATTTCACCTTTCATGCGAGTCCACCAGAAGGTCTGCTTGAGGTCCTGAAACATCTTGGAACTGCCTGGATGAATGGATAGAAGAGAATTGTGTGCTTCGTCCAAAATAACCTTTCTGAGATCGCCTCTTGGAACAACAAGACGGTCCTCAAAGAACAAGGTATCTTTGTCATCGACACAAAAGCACTTATACTTCGGAATGCTCTTGGCCACACCTTTCTTCACTTTCTTCACCATAGCATCTAGCAGCTGTGCTTGGTGAACTTGATCTTCCAGAGTCGGAGAGACTTGAAGATTGGCAAGAAATCCTTGTGGAATCATTTGAAGGTTGAGCTTGCAGAAGGCTTCACAAAGCTCGGGTTGAAGTGGCTTCAAGATAAGACTATTGTAGTACGCCTTACGGCTGAGCGCGTCTGCAATGACATTTGCTTTCCCAGGAGTATACTCAATGCTTGGATTGAAGTCTTCAAGTATTTCCACCCAACGATATTGCCGAAGATTGAGATTGGGTTGAGTGAAAATGTACTCCAGGTTCTTGTGATCAGTGTACACCTCAACTGGTCTACCCAACAACAAATGCCTCCAAGTCATAAGAGCATGCACAACTGCCGCCAACTCAAGATCATGAGTGGGGTAGTTCTTCTTGGCAGGCTTCAACTGACGTGAGGTATAGGCCATAATCTTCTTGTCTTCCACAAGAACACCACCAAGGCCTTGGAGAGAAGCATCACAGAAAACTTGGAAAGGCTTGGACTGCTCCGGAGGAACAAGAACTGGAGCTGAAGTCAGTCTCTGCTTGAGTGTATTGAAAGCTGCATCACACTCAGGAGACCAAACATACTTGACACTCTTCTGGAGGAGATTTGACAGAGGCTTACCAATTTGAGAGAAGTTCTCCACGAATCTTCTGCAATAACTAGCAAGCCCGAGGAAACTCCGAAGTTGCTTCACATTCTGAGGAGGTTCCCACTTCAAGATTGCCTCGACTTTCTCAGGGTGCACTTTAATTCCCTCGGCAGAGATGACATGCCCGAGGTACATCACTTCGTTGAGCCAGAACTCACACTTGGAAAACTTGGCATAGAACCGATGTTCCCTTAACTTGTCAAGCACGAGGCGGAGATGCTCTACATGATCTTCTTCTGTCTCCGAGAACACCAGATTATCATCAAGATAAACCAAGACAAACTCATTCTTGAAAGGAGAGAAGATGAAATTCATCATCCTTGAGAAGGTTGGAGGAGCATTCGCAAGACCAAACGACATCACGGTGTACTCATATGAGCCAAAACTCGTCCTGAACGCGATCTTGGGAATGTCTTCTTCACGAATGCGGATTTGATGATAACCCATTCGAAGATCCAACTTGGAGAAAACATTGGCACCTTTTAGTTGCTCAAACAACTCATTGATGTTAGGGAGTGGGTACTTGTTTCTGATTGTCTTCTTGTTCAATGGCCGTTAATCAACACAAAGACGATTCGTGCCATCTTTCTTCTTGACAAACAAAACACCACAACCCCACGGAGAAGAACTTGGTCTGATCAGACCCAGACGTTCTTGCTCATCTAGCTGCTTCTTCAACTCTTTCAGCTCTTCGGGGCCAAGTTTATACGGGCGCTTGCAGACCGGTTCGGTTCGGGGCTCGAGATCAATCACGAACTCAATTGGCCGGTGCGGAGGCATTCCTGGCAATTCCTCTGGAAAGACATCTTCATACTCACAAACCATCGGAATTTGAGAAATCGCTGAGATTTCACCCTTCTCATTAAGAGCAAAGAGACGGATTGTGTCATCGCGAGCTGCGAAAATAATCACGTCTTCTGAAGGATGAGTCAGCTTGACTTCTTTTGCTTTGCAATCAATGTGAGCCTTATTCATAGCCAGGAAGTCCATGCCCAGAATGAGATCAATATCAGAATTCCCAAGAACAATTGGAGAAGCCAGAAAAGAATAATTCCCCATCTTGATAGAAGCATCTGAAACAATCATATGCGAACTCATGCGCATCCCCAGAGAAACGACACGAAATGGACTAGCTAAATGCTCCACAGAAAAATCATGCATAGCAACAAAAGGCTTGGATATTAATGAATGTGATGCACCAGAATCAAATAAGACTTTTGCAGGAAAATCATTAACTGAAAGATTACCCATAATCACATCATTGGACTCCTCTGCTTCTGGTGCATTCACCATACTCATTCTGACTAACTTGGGATTATGCTTCACCATAGCATTGCCTGGAGGCTTGACAGGAGGAGGAGGCGGAAGACGCCGCTGGTTGCACTTGTTAGCATAGTGACCCTTCTGGCCACACTTGTGACAAGTCACCTCAGAGGGCGGACGAACATTGCCAGGAGGAGGAACAAGAACAGCCTTGGACGCCTGATTCTTCTGCTAGAAACCTGGGTTGGGTGGGTGGGAAGAACCACGACCACCAAACTGCTTCTGCTGCTGAGGAGGGCGAAACGGAAGAGGATTTGGCGCCCAATACTTCTGCTGCTTAGGAACCATCTGAGAGCTGGAAGAAGAAGAATATGGATCCCTTGAATGCTTCTTGGAGTTCTCCAACTTGAGCTGAGCTGCTTCAATCTTCAAAGCCATGTTGTAGAACTGATCAAACTCATGAGGCTCTTGAAGAACAAGGCCTGGCAGAAGCTCATCCTTGAGACCACCTCTGAACTGATAGATCATAGCCTTATCATCTGGAACATCTTGCTTGACATAACGAGCTAGATTCTGGAACTCAATGTTGTACTGGTAGACTGACTTGGTTCCCTGCTTCAGGTGCCTGAACTTCTCACGCATCTGCTCGACAAAGCTTGTCGGAATGTAATGAGCCCTGAAGTCACGACGTAAATCGTCCCAAGTAACAACACGATCGCCCTTGGAATCCTTGTAGTGTTGCCACCAATCAGCTGCTTGACCCTTTAGCTGGAACGAAGCAAATCTGACAAAGTCCTCTGGCCTGACATTGCTGCACTCAAAATGCTTGCTCATATCACGAAGCCAATCATTAGCATCTAGAGGCTGCTCACAATAGGTGAAAGTCTTTGGCTGGTTGGCAAGTAACTGATTGAGAGTCGCAAACTGCAATTGATTATGAAAATTGCCTTGAAAACCTTGCTGGCCCTGTTCCCTTTCTTGCAACAGCCTGAGCAACATCTGAGTGTTCGCATTGGTTGCGGCCATCACAGCTTGCCAAGCTTCTGGAGGAGGAGGCGGTGGCGGGGGTGGTGGTGGAACATCAGTCTGCTCCTCACCATGACCCGGATTGCTGCGAGTTGGTGGAGCCATCCCGAAGATGGACAAAACGCATTAGCCTCATTGATAAGATGCAACATAAGCTGAATCAAATGCTTGAAAGAATTGAACAACACACATAGCCTTCCTACTGGAAAATTAGTAAGAATGCTTCTTTGGATCATGATAACATCATTAGACACAATAAGCTACTTGCAATAACACAACAAGTATTGAGCTAAGCGCTCGGAACAAATGTACATGCCCAATACATCTGGAGAAGATGATCCTAGATGACTACAAGATTTCCCACCTATGAACTTCCGAAAACTTTCTTGTTTATGCGATTCGGGTTGCGGAATCAGGAACCTGCCCTAGGCAATCAGCTGCGACTGCATCCGCAACCTTCCACACCATAATTCAAGACATTTCGCAAACTCATCTAATCTCGAATCCTCGAACTCACAACGATACTAAACCATGGTGGTACCCCGGACGCCTCCCCAGTACTGGGTGACTCTGACCTTATCTCACCACGATAAGTATTGAAGCAATTTCGAACATTCTCCGTCCTGAGATATCAAGGAAGCTGAATGATAACGATGTGCCAACATTCCTTGGAGCTCAACTCCCCGGAAGAAATCAAGTCAGACAAGAGGCACCAAGACAGAACCCTATCAGCGTGATCCTAAAAATTTTTTTAGCGAGGAGAGGAGTAGAATTAAAATTCCTAAGTCGGAAACCTCACCAGAGCATAAAAGAGAAGTAAAAGAATCCTACTCTCCGATATAACTAGACTCAAAACAGTTTTACTAGACTCGACTCGGCCAAGTTCGAACAAGCAAAGGCTCCTATGATCGTATAGCTCTGATACCAACTTGTCACGCCCAAGATGCGCGCCTATCCGTTTAAGGCACGAGGGCCTCGCAAGGGATAGAGGCGCATCTTGCCGTTAGCAAGAATAGTATCATTACAACATACAATACTGAATGAGAAGAGTATACAAGTTGGCTTACACTCGCCACATGCTAACTTACAATGTCACTCAAATCATAGCATAAAGTTGAACATAGGGTCCGACTACGGACGAAACCAAACGATAAAAGAAGTTGCAAATGATACTATCAAGCTATCCCAACGATCAGGACCAGGTCCTCTACTCATCCGGATACGTCACGTACATCCTGCCTCTCTCCTCATCATACTCCCACTGGAGCTGAGTAAGATCATCCTGCATGAACTCATCTAAACCTGCACCTGGATTGTTGTAGTAAACTGTGAGCTAGAGAGGACTCAGCTATCATGTGCCCGGGTACCAAGACTATTTAAGCTTTAGGAACGAAGGGTGCTGTTTAGTTTGCAGCAGCACTAAGCAGTTTATGGTGGCTAGCTTACGCAACATGAAATAAATGTGAGTGGCCTAGGTAGACGATCACATCTAGAATGATCTCTAGGAGATCCTGAACACTTACTTACGTCAATCATACCCCCACCGTGTTCTCTCTCGGTTCATGTTCACGAGCAGAGACGATCACGGTTACTCACACAGTTGGTGTATTTTAATTAGAGTTTACTTCAAGTTTTCTATAACCGGGTGTTAAACAAATATCCAAGTTGCCACATAACCGTGGGCACGGCTTTCCGAAAGATTTAACCCTGCAGGGGTGCTCCTACTAGTCCATCACAGATAACCACACTCCATGGGAATAGCCTCGAACGCGGTTCTCGCGATCATCATAGACAATTCCAAAGGAGCCCAACACCTCGAGTAAGCCCGAAGAAAGTCAGACTTCACACGCAAAGCATTCGCTAAAGGTAAAACAAATCCAGCAAGACCACCCGACGTGTCGACAACCCGATAAGAGCCGCGTATCTCAGTCTCAGGACACGACGAATGAGCGATGGTTACCACGCCAATCACCGAGTTGCCCCGGGCGGCGTTAATAGGCTGCTCTGGGTTGGACCAACACTCATGCGGAGCACTGGCCCGTGGTTGATTAAATTATCCAAGATTATGCAAGACCCTATGCAATTAATTAAGTTGTTAAGCAAATGTAGTAACAATGTTGGGTCTTGCCAGACAAGTTTTAATATCCACAGAATGAACAAGGGGGTCCCCGTAACAACCCCAAGCGTGTTAGGAGCGCAAAAATATGGAAAACATAACACCGGTAACAAGGAACTAATGGCGGTACGAGCGGGACAAACCACTTAGCAAAAGGCCAAGCCTTCCACCAATACCAGATATGTATGTGCATTAAATTAAATAACAGAATTTATCGGGATATCCAATCCTTGTTATCCCAAAGAACAATCTGCACTTGTAACTAAGAATGCTATAAGAGGGGCTGAGAAGCGGTAACTTAGCCAATCAACGGTTTGCTGGGATGTGGAGGTTAGAGGCTGTCATGGCAACATGGGGGGGATGATATCATGTGGTAGGTAGCACAATTGTAGCGATAAGAACGAGAAACTAGCATGCAAAGATAGTATTGGGATCCGGGTACGATCATCTTGCATGTTGGTTCTTCAGCGGAACAAGTAGCGGGATCCTCGTAGTGGTACTCTCCAGGGTCCTCGAACTCAGTTTCGACACTCGCGTCTACCCAAGAGAAACAGCATATAAATAACCAACCAAGGTGCAATGCACAACCAAGATGATGCATGATCCATTTAATGAAGTTTTATAACATGGCAATCCTAAACTAGTCATGTCTCACATGCAAAGTTGTTAATTAATGGATCTGGACAGAACCTCATGTTAAGTTATGTAGACATGCATTAACATGGCAAATATGGATGCAGCATGCAAAATTGATGAAAATGCATATAAGGATCATAAGTAACGGAGCTACGGTTCTCGAGATACGCTCACGACAAGGCACGGAGGCAAAACACAAGACCACCAAATACCTGGGCTAATTCTTGGCATTCCAAGGTAGCCACTGGATAGGTGATGAAAAATAAATCACAATAGACTCAAGAACCACTCAATTCCATGGAGTATAGCTCCCACAACTCACAAAACAAAATAACACCAATCTGCCACAAACAGCAACATAGCAATTTGAAAAGGTCACAACTATTGCTAAAGGAACTCCACAGCCACAAACAAGACATGGACATAAACTACACCACACACACACACACCAATTCATCCAACTATGCAATCAGCAAAATAGCTACGCACCACTATGCATGGAGCCGTCAAGAGGCATGATGAAACAGGTTTTTAGGGACTTAGTGAAAATTCCAGTTTTCTGGAATCTGGGTTAATAAAGTAGCAAATCAACAGCACTGGTTAAATATTCTAGAAGGCTCCAAATATCATGAAAATTAATAGGATGGTAGATGGCAACATACACTATAATAGACTAACACTGAGAATGAACAAAATCCCACCACAGCACTTGCTACAATCCACTCTTCATGGCAAAACAATAACTGCAGAATCTCCAGACTTAGCCATTTCTAAGCAGGATGAACTGTAACAGAAAGTAGCCAACTAAACAGCATGGTTCCCACTGATCTGGTGACCTAACACTAATAACAACAATACAGGGGTGTTCACAGCCACTTTAACTAGCAAACTCATGTTGGCAAGAACTTAAAAACATGCATAGATTAATTCATATGAAAAAGACAAAAGGGCATCACAGCATAAAAATGCAGTTTTGTCAAGTTGCCCCAAAGTCAAATCTGACTTCACGGGTGCATACATGGGTTGACTCTACCCCAAAATCAATACTCATACATATGTGCTTGCATGGAGAAAAAGGGAGCAAAGGGGGTCGAAATTTGACCACCCTAGGCCATGGTGACTTATGCCACTCCCTAAACTTGATGTAAATGCCACAAAATGCTATGAGCTCCATAGATACATGTTGAGAGAGGTTATTTAGAATGCTAGGTACATGATACATGGCATAGCATCAAGATCAAGAAGGTAAGCAAGCTAGGAGAGGTAAAATGATCATATGCACATAAAAGGGAACCTACACATGCATCTCTACACTTAAGCTCACACCCATCCACAACATATGTAAACTCACCGCACACACACCAAGCAACATATCCACATGTGCACATGCACATGTAGCTGCACACACATGTACATACACACATGCACGAGCACTCACATACAAGACATGGCACAACCCATATGCCAAGCACACACTACATGTGCACCACACACCCTACACACACACAAACCCTAACACTTCTACCCATTTATGTGTGTGTGAAACACACACATACACAGACATAGCACCACACTACGTTTGCCTCATCACTAACACTCACATGTGGGTATGTGCAAGGCACATACACACATACATACATACATACACACACAAGCATGGGTGCATATGCACATAGTGCATACACACACACACTAATGTGTGGGTGCAACACATGCACACATACTCTGCCACCACACAAAATATTTACACACACACAAAAGCTGGTTTTTGTTTGCAAAAGAAAGCAAAAGGAAAAAGAAACAGAAAAACAAAAATGGGGGGGGGGAGATGGAATCGAACCCAGGACCTCCCTGGTAGCCACACACACTCACTACCACTACGCTACGGTGCCGGATCTCAACAAAGAAGGGAACTCTCTGCTCTTATACACACGCGCACACTGAACCCCTGACGAAACTGAAGAATATGACAGGTAGCGGCAACAGGCACGGCGGCGAAGCACTCCGGCGACTACATGACGCAATCGGCGACACCAACGGCTCCTACGCGCTAAGGGATGAATGGGGGCTCCATTCCCCTGCTCACCTCGCGGTGAGGAGGAAGGAGGCGAGCGGCAGAAGCTCAGAAGGCTACCGGTGGCGACCACGCAACGGCGACGATGCAATGCTACGGCGAGAAGAGCGGGGGACATCGAGGAGTGGCTGCTCACGGAGGGAAAGGCGACGGAGAGGAGGGCTCGACGGAGGGGAAGAAGGTTCGGAGACGCGGCGGCGACAGAGGGGAAGCAAAGCTTGGCGACGGCGAGTCTGCAACGGCCGATGGCGACGATGAGGGTCTGCAAGGGTGCTCCTCACCCGCTAGCAGCGGAATCGGGACGCGGACGACACCAGGAATGCGGTAGCCATCTCCACCGAGGGCGACGACCAGCGGAGATGTGGCGACGCTGGCGACGACGACGGCGGACGTCTCTGAACCCCTGAACCTCTTGCCCCTCTCATTGTCAGAGAGGAAGGGAAGGACGAGAAGAGGGGAACGGGGGCGGCGGAGGAGAAGGGAAAACCCTAGGGCGGGGGCACGGACGCCAAGGCTTAAATAGCGGCCTCGATGTGCGTGAACGGCTAACGGCGACCGGACGGAGACGACGCGCGCTCTCTGCTCTCTCTCTCTCTCTGTGACGAAATTGACGGCGAGGAGGAATGAGCAGGTGACCATCGGCTAGTCTGGGCCTAGTGGTCCGGGAGCCCACTCGCCCTGTTCTCTCCCTCTCATAGAAAAGAAAAAGGTTTTAGCCCTTTTAAAATAAACCAGAGAAAGAACTAAAAGCCAGAGAGAAGAAAAAGGTTTTGGGGAAAATAAAGATAGTTTTGAGAAGGAAATGAAATGCCCATTTCAAATAAAATATGAAGTTGATTTATAGAGCAAGTTATTATATATTTTTTTATATAAAAAAAATAAAAACATCTCCTGTTTTGAACGGAATTCAAAAACCAAAACACTCAATCACCAAAACTCCATGCTCATAATTCATAGCAATATTGGGGCCACCACTTGAACATTTTTAAAAGAATTTAAAGGCAATTAAAATCTGCCAAGTAAAAGCATGGGAATAAAAGAATTAAGAAGTGGTTTTTGTAGGAGAAGAGAAGAGAGAAGGAGAGGATAAGAAGCCCACATCTTCTACTCCCACACTCACACTCAACACCACCAATTCACTCACGTCATGACACCACACATCACATGAAAACAACATGGCAAGATGAATGAGAAGATGCATGATGAAATGATGGATGACATGATGCATGAATGCCACCAACACATGAATGACAAGTTTCAACTCCAAACATAGCTCATAACACAAAGATCATACATAGAGTTACATGCCAACTAAGGTAGGAACAACACTTGGGCTGTCACAAAAATTGCCCAGCTCAAAAGATATAACTGAAGCACAAAGAGTATTCTAATAAATTCATGATTCAACGTGTCTCTCTCAAAAGATGTGTGCATCAAGGATGATTGTGGAAAACTAACAAGCAAAGACTCATATCATACAAGACGCTCCAAGCAAAACACATATCATGTGGTGAATAAAACTATAGCCTCAAGTAAATTTATCGATGGATTGAAGACGAAAGAGGGGATGCCTTCTGGGGTATCCCCAAGCTTAGTCTCTTTGGTATCCTTGAATACGACTTGGGGTTCCTTTGGCATCCCCAAGCTTAGGAACTTGCCACTCCTTATTCCATAGTCCATCCAATCTTTACCCAAAACTTGAAAACTTCACAACACAAAACTTAACAGAAAACTCGTGAGATTCGTTAGTATAAGAAAATAAATCACCACTTTAGGTACTGTTATGAACTTATTATTTATTTATATTGGTTTTATACCTACTGTAATATAACTTCTCCATGGCTCATACATCAAGATAAAACCCATAGATTCATCAAAATAGGCAAACAACTCAAAGAAAACAGAATCTGTCAAAAACAAAACAGCCTGTAGAAATCTGGGAACTTCATATACTTATGTAACTCAAACAATTCTTATAAATTATAAAAACCTGGCAAATTTATATATAAATATTGTATAAAAATTTCAGAAAATTAGACGCTCTGAAAAAATTAGAAAATTCCTGGACATAGCGCAAAAGTTTTTGTTTTTCAGCAATATCAAATCAACAACTACCATAGATCACCCCAAAGGTTCTACTTCGCTCAAACACTAATTAAAACACCATAACACAATTACTACAGAAGTAATAATGTGGGAAACACTCAAAACAGAAGCAAAAAACAGAACACAAAAATAAAATCGGGTTGCCTCCCAAGAAGCACTATTGTTTAACACCCCTAGCTAGGCAAAACACAATAGATCTAGGTATTGCCATCTCTTGGTATTGGCAACTTTTGTGAGGACCTTCTCGAATCCAGGGGGTTCTTTCCTCTTTCCCCCATTTTAGGGGGAGGATCCATCTTGGTGTCCAAACTTTTGAAACGCTTATTGCAAATGGTAATCAAAGTATTCAAACGATTAAGGTTCCCGTTGATATGTTTTAGGGGTTCGTAATATTGTTGTAACTCGACCAAGTGCTTATGTAAGTCACTCAATTTGTCCAGCACTTGAGCTCCCTATTGTGAGAAAGAAAACCCCCTTTTTGGTGGAGGAACCCCCAAAATCCCTTCTAAAACTTCATAAGCGGCATTCGTGTCAAGCTCAATAAAATTTCCTTTTGAGGCGAAATCTAGAAGCTCCCTATGATGCAAAGCTAAACCAATGTAAAAATTTCTAAGCAAAACTTCACATCCCCTTTTAGATTGGAAATATGATAAGATTCCATTAACCTATACCAAGCATATTTTGAATTTTCTCCTTGTTTTTCTTTGAAGTAAATAACTTCAAAATCTGGTGACAAGGGGGACGTGGTAATATTAGACATAGTGGTCCAACAAGAAAGAAGCAACCAAAAGAGGAAGAGTAGAGAGGCGAATCTTGTTGGTATTTTCGAAAAATTGTTTTAGAAGTGGGGGAGAAGAAAATGAGAGGCAAATGTCAAATAAATTAAATGCAAGAGATGAGTTTGTGATGGGTACTTGGTAGGCTTGATGTGTATCCTCCCCGGCAACAACGCCAGAAATCCTTCTTGCTACCTCTTGAGCATGCGTTTGTTTTTCCTTGAAGAGGAAAGGGTGATGCAGTGAAGTAGGTAAGTATTTCTCTCAGTTGTTGAGAACCAAGGTATCCATCCAGTAGGAGTAACAAGCAAGTCACCAATGGATGCACCTACACAAATAATCAAACTCTTGCACCCAATGCTATAAAGGGGGTTGTCAATCCCTTCACGGTTATTTGCAAGGATTAGATCCGATAGAGATAGATGTAACGACTACGTAAAGTAAAGGATAAATAAATTGCATCAAGTATAGATCTGAAAATATATGATGGAAAATAGACCCCGGGGCCATAGGTTTCACTAGAGGCTTCTCTCTTGAAGGCAAATATCATGGTGGGTAAACAAATTACTGTCAAGCAATTGATAGAAAAGCGAATAATCATGTAGTTATCCAAGGCAATGATCATGCATATAGGCATCACGTCCGTATCAAGTACACTGAAATGATTATGCATCTACTACTATTACTCCACACATGGACCGACTCCTGCCTACATCTAGAGTATTGAGTTCATGAAGAACAAAGTAACGCATTAAGAAAGATGACATGATGTAGACGGATAAACTCAAGAAATATGATGAAAACAACATCTTGTTACCCTTGATGGCAACAATACAATACGTGCCTCACTACCCCTACTATGTCACTGGGTGAGGACACCGCAAGATTGAACCCAAAACGAAGCACTTTTCCCATTGCAAGAATTACCAATATAGTTGGCCAAACCAAACCAATAACTCGAAGAGACTTGCAAGGATATGAAATCATGCAAATAAGAATTCAGAGGAGATTCAAATAGGATTCATGTATAATCTGAACATAAACTCACAATTCATCAGATCTTAACAAACACCACAAAAGAGGATTACATCCGATAGATCTCCATGAAGATCATGAAAAACATGGTATTAAAGATCAAAGAGAGAGAAGAAGTCGTCTAGCTACTAGCTATGGACCCGTAGGTCTGTGGTGGACTACTCACGCATCATCGGAGGGGCAATGGAGTTGATGTGGATGCCCTTCGTGATCGAAACCCCCTCTAGCAGATTGCCGGAAAAGGCTCCAAGATTGGATCTCTTGGGAACGAAGGCTTCCGGCGGCGGATAAGTATTTGCACGGCTCTTTCTGATGTTGCAGGAATATTTGGGTATTTATAGGCCAAAGAATAGGGTTAGGAAACCTTCTAGGAGGGGACAAGCCAGCTACGCATGGCCAGGGGGCCCGCGCCTAGCAGGCTTGTGGCGCCCTGGCACCTCCCCTGACGTGCACTCCAAGCTTGGATGACTTGTTTCCTTCTAGAAAAATTCCTTCCACAGCTTTTATTCCGTTTGGACTCCGTTTATTATTCCATATCTGCAAAACTCAAAAATAAGGAAAAAACATAAACTGACACTTTGCTGTAGATTAATAGGTTAGTCCCAAAAATAATATAAAATAGCATATTAATGCATATAAAACATCAAAAACAGATAATATAATAGCATGCCATCATAAAAAATTATAGATACACTCGAGACGTATCAACTCATAATACTCTTAGCAGAAACTTGGCAGCAGTTTTGGTCAGACCGAAAACTGCCACTCGGTTTCACCGAGTACTGTCCTGAGTAGCACAAAAAAAATCGGTGGAACCGATTTTTCTCACTCGGTGTCACTGAGATTCGGTTTTGCGGACAACTAAACCAAAAAATTCTTTGTTCACTAATCTAATGAGCTTTCCAGTGGATACAGAGGTTTGGAAATGGTGGATTATCGATAAATCAAACTTCAATGCACAAGAATCAGACGTGGAGCGCAAGGAGGGCCGGATCCATAGCCTAGCTTGGTGACGGTTCCGCTACAATGGGGACGGGGGTGATGATTCCGTCGGCGGCGGTGATTCCCAACAGTGGAGACGCGCGGGGAAGCAAAGGCGATGACCAGGGTTCTTGATTCAACTGCTTCGGGTTTTGGAGGGGGCGACGTTTGAAAAAAAAAATCAAAGGTCGGGTCCACCTCTGTATATACCCACGGCTGTCGGTGACACCGATTCTAAATTTTCGGTGTCACTAAGTTCCTCAACTGTGAGTTGATAGGGAAACTTAGTGTAACAGAGAATATGGAATTGGTGGTACCGAGATTGAAATCCAGATCAACCCTAGGCATTTGGTGAGACTGAGATTTTTGATTTGGTTCCACCGAGATGTACCTGGGAGGTTTTAGTGGTCAGTCCTTTGTCAATACAAAACTTCAAGTGCTCCTCACATAGAGAGATTGAAAAGTACTTGTTCAAATTTTGTGATGCAAGATGAATAGAATATGAGGTGAGAAAGCATAGATAGCTAAAAGAGTGGTCCTAGGCATTCTTGTTCATCCAATTGGAAAAAGAAAAATCAAAATGCAAAATAGCAACAATTGGATGTCCTCGGATGAGTAAATAAATGCATACCAACATGCTCACGCAATAAGATGTCAAATGAAATCATGGCAAATATGCACACACATAATAGCATCTAAAAAGCACTTTTGGCGATGACGGAGTCATCTATATATGAGTATATTGACTTAGGAGCCAAGTAAGAATACATGATCATAGGTCATACTCATCGTTTCAGCACAAGTGGGGTTACCACTTTCACATAAAACATTTAATGTTGTCACATACTATGAGACGCTTTGACTCAAGTCTTAGAGTAAATCTCCCCCTTGATGTGACATCCCCCCATAGGAGGGATAAACTAACCTTGGGTTTTGTCGATGAAGACTTCATGTAGGTGAAGTAGTGGTGGATTCTCAATGTTGATGAAGATCACGATGAGTTGGGAGCATCCTTGTTGTTTCCTTAATTGTCTCACTTACATTGGTTAGTCCTAACACACAAGAGACAAATACAAGGATATCTACGGACATGGAGTGCAAAGCATATATGATGATGTCCATTGATTTGTTGATTCCCTTGTCCCTTGAACTATTGCGTGATGTTGATGTTGATTGCAACTAGTTCTTGCCAATAATGAATATGAGTGAATTTCATTGGCGCAGTCACCCCTCAAGAACTTATATAGTTCTTGTTCTTGGGGACCCACATCAAGTTGATGGACATCCTTGGTGTTCTAGTAGCACTTGTAGAAGTTGAGCTTGTAGTAGCCTTGAGAACCCACTTCACCAAAGCTTGGGATACATCTTCATATGAGTCAATGTCCTCTTGAAACTTGTTCTAGCCCTTGAGCTTGGGGTCTTGTGGTGGAAGGTCATCTTGAGATTTTGTTTCCTTGGGAAGAGTATTTTCATACTTCTCCTTTTTGAGGAACAATCTTGGGCTTGGGCGTATTGACCTTCTTCCCATTCAACTCCATTAGCATTGAAGTAGCCAATGTCATGGTTCTTCTGGTATCCTCCATGATTGTGTGCAATCTCCTCAAATTGTTTGCATCCGGCAAGACTCTTGTAGATACCTTTCTCTAAAATACCTTTCAAGAGTTCATTTTATTTCTCAAGTGTAACTTGGCTAAAAGAAGTGTTAGTGGGATCAGTAGAACTACTAGAAGCAATATCATTGGATTTATCATTTTTATTGCTACTAGTTGAAGAACCTTTCTTGCCTTTGTTACTAGTTTGCTTAGCCTTAACTTGTGGTATGAACGTAGACAAGAGAAGTCGTTTGGCTAGATAAGAGGAAGTTTTCTTTTGAAGATCGTCATTGATAGCTTTAAGGAACTCATGCTCTTGATCTAAATTGAGCTTCTGGAAGCGAAGCTTCTCATGTGTCCTTCAAGCTCTCTATGATCTTGTAGAGTAGACTTATGAGCTAACTTAAGAGTATTTAGTTCTTGAGTTAGTCATTCTATTTCCAACTTATCATCATCAAACGACTTATCTTGACTAGAATGATTACTAGCAAGTTCATCTTGACTAACATTACTGGATTTGTCAAATAGCAAGTCATCTTCAATTAACAAGTCATCCTCATCACTATTGAAATCAAGATACTTGGGGTGTGATACCTCGGGGCCTTTAGCCATGAAGAAACATCCACTCCCTTCATTTGGTGAATCAAATAGGTCGTAGGAGTCGGTTGTCACTAGTGCAAGGCCGGCAACACCTTCATCTTGACTATAGTCACAGTTGGAGTGATAGCTTCTCTCGGAGTGGTTGTTGGATTCAGAGCCAGAAACCCATTGACCAACATGATCTTGATATCTTATTATTGAGTAGCTCTTGGTGTACTTGTCCTTCTTCTCCGAGTCCATACTTCTACTTGAGGGTCTTCGTTCATAACGATCATATCTACTCCTTCTCTCTCTTCGAGGTGACTCATCTCTTGAGCTTCGTCTTCATGGTGTCTCTTCTTTTCTTTTGTAAGGAGCCGTGCACTCAATTTTAGCAGTTTCGGTCACAACTTGACGAATGCTTTTCTTCATATCTTGACTTGGAGCTTCTATCTTTGCCTCTATTCTTGTAGAACTTGTTGAATTTCTTGACCACGAGGCTTATCTCTTCATTTGTGAGAAGGTTGTCGCTTGAAGTTGTGGGAGCATCACTTGTGGCTTTGTAAGCACTGCTAGACTTGTTGTGAAGCTCTTCCTTGTCCTTGAGTGTCATCTCATGAGCAACAATCCTTCCAGTGACTTAGCTTGAGACCTTTGTAGTTTGGCATCATTTGGTGACGAGAGATAGCCTAGGGTACATCTCAGCGACTCCTTCACCATCCTTCATCTTGAACTTGTCAAGCTGACTTTGAAGAGCATCCAACTTGGATTCTTTCACAAATTCAATAACTTCATGCATATCAACCAAAGTATCCCAAATCTCTTTTGCATTCTGAAGACGGATGATTTTGTTGAATTCTTCGAGGCATAGGCAGTTGAAGAGAATGTCACATGCTTGAGCATTGTATTGCAGCATCTTCAATTCATCCACAGTCGCTTCGCGATTTGGTTCCCTTCCATCCGCAAAGAATTCACCTTGCAATCCAACACGAACAATAGCCCAAACAACGGGGTTACGACCAAGGATATGCATTTTCATTTTGTGCTTCCAACTAGCAAAATTATTGCCACCAAATTACGGACCTCTACGGTGATAATTTCCCTCACTAGATGCCATACTCTCCTAGGTTGTGAAACCAATGCAATGGAGACCAAATCTCTGATACCACTTGTAGGATCGAAAGTAGGTCTAGAGGGGGCGATTACACTACTTGAACAAATAAAAATCTACTTTTCCATATTTTAAGTGTTGGCCGATTTTAGAATTCATAGCAAGTCAAGTGCACCCTACACATGCATGTCTACGAGTATAGCAACGGAAAGTAAAGACAAGCATGAGTAGTAAAGGAAGGGTAGGAAGATCAAACACAATTTGGAGACACGATGATTTATCCCGTGGTTTCGATAGGTGGTGCTATCGTACGTTCACATTTATGGAGTCTTCAACCCATGGAGGGTAACAATCGCGAGAGTCCACGGAGAGTTCCACGGAGAAGCAACCTTGAATATACCATGATGGACTACGTCCACGGAGGACTAGCCTAACTTGGGTTGATCTTCACGGAGTAGGCGATCTCCTTGCCCTTACAAACTTCTTGGTTCACTCCACAACACGAAGTAGGAAGCTGCCAAGAAACACCTAACAAATCTAGGAGGCACCACCCTCCAAAAGGTAATAGGCTTGATAATGTCGATGAACTCCTTGGTCTTGTGCTTCAAGATGATAGACTCCTCAACACACAATCACTGTCTCATAGATTTGGCTTTGGTGGAAGAGATTGATTCTGTGGAAAGCAACTTGGGGAGGCTAGAGATCAAGATTCATATGATTGGAATGGAATGGCATGGTCTCAACACATGAGTAGGTGGCTCTCTCTCAGAAAATCAATTGGTATGAGTGGGGTTCTGTTCTAAGTGCTTCTCTTGTGAGTGAGTGATGGTGGAGTGGTATATATAGACATCTCCAAAAATCCAACCGTTACACCTTAAGTGACAAACTCGGTGACACCGATGTGTGAATCTTGGTGTTACCGAGTTGCTCCAAAGGTAGCAACTTTTGAATCTCGATGAGACCGATATAGAATTCTGGGTTGCACCAATTAGGTGACCAACGGTCAGATTGCACAACTCGGTGACTCCAATTCAACAAACTCGGCCGGACCGATTTTGTGAAGTTGGGTAACAGGAATTTGGCAACCTGAACTCGGTGGCACCAAACTAGAATTGGTTGCACCGAAAAGCTAGGGTTAGGGTTTGGCATTGGTTTGTATGAGTCTGGGAATCGGTGGCACCGAGTGGGAGTTGTTGGTTGCACCAATTTTGAATATTTGGCTTTGGACAGACTTTTGTGGAAGAGCTTGTGGGTGTATTTGGTGACTGCCACCTGTACACGTTTGAACATCTTGTTCACTAACAGTAACTTACCCCCTTTTAATAGTGTTGGCTTTCCTATGGACTCAAAGTGATTTCTCACAAAGTAAAATTTACAGTCCTCTTGCTTGAAGCTTTGCCAATCTACTTCATTGCATCTTGGGGTATTCCACAATCCTTTTGCCATCCCTATCATTGAACTTTTCCTAAAATATGCTTAGTGGAAACATTAGTTCAATGAGATATATGTTGTTATTAATTACCAAACCCACCAAGGGAGCAGATGTGCTTTCAACCGTCCCTAAGTGGCACGGCAATCCTGTCTTGGAGGTCATGCTGTTGGACAACAGTGAGCCTACGAGCTATGAAGAAGCAATGGTGGGCCCGGATTCTAGCAAATGGCTAGGAGCCTTGAAATCCAAGAAAGGATCCATGTATGAAAACCAAGTATGGACTTTGGTAGACTTGCTCGATGAACGGCAGACCGTTAAGTACAAATGGACCTCTAAGAAGAGGACAAACGCTGATGGTAAATGTCACGATTTATAAGGCTCGACTTGTCACAAAGAAGTTTCCGACATGTTCAAGGAGTTGACTACGATGAGACTTTCTCACCCGTAGCGATGCTGAAGTGTGTTGGAATTATGTTAGCAATTGCTGCATTTTTTTATTATGAAATCTGGCAGATGAATGTCAAAACATCGGTTCCTCAATGGTTTCCTTGAGGAAAGGTTGTATGTGATATAACCGGAAGGTTTTGTCGATCCTAAGGATGCTAAAAGGTATGCAAGCTCCAGCGATCCTTCTATGGACTAGGGCACGCGTCTCGAAGTTGGCATATATGCTTTGATGAGGTGATCAAAGCTTTTGGGCTTATGCAAAGTTTGCAAGAAAAGTGTATTTACAATAAAGTGAGTGGGGGCACTATAGCATTCTAATAAGTATATCTGGATGGCATATTGTTGATAAGAAATGATGTGGAATTTTTGGAAAGCATAAAGGGTTGTTTGAAAGGAGTTTTTCAAAGGAAGACCTCGAATGAAGCTAGTTAAATATTGGGCATCAAGATTTACAAAGATAGATCAAGACGCTTAATAAAACTTTCAATGAATACATACCTTGATAAGATTTTGCAGGAGTTCAAAATAGATTAGTCAAAGAAGGAGTTATTGGTTGTGTTGTAAGCTATGAATTTGAGTAAGACTCAAAGCTCGAGCACGGCAAAAGAAAGATAAAAGATGAAGGTCTCCCCTATGCCTTAGCCATAGGCTCTATATATTATGGCATGTTGTGTACGACACCTAATGTGTGCCTTGCCATGAGTCTGCCAAAGGGTACAAGAGTGATCCAGGATTGAAGTCTCTGTAAACATGGAAGTATGATAGCAGCACCTATCGGAACCACGAGAAAAATCTTCGTGCCTCCAAATTGTGTTCGATCTTCCTCCTTATCCTATATTACGTATGCTTGTCTTTACTTTCCGCTACTATAATCTTAGACATGCATGTGTAGGGTGTTCTTCACTTGCTATCATTGCTAAAATCTGCCAACACTTCAAATTGGGAATAGGTAGAATTTTTATTTGGTTAACTAGTCTAATCACCCCCTCTAGACATACTTTCAATCCTACAATCCTTGGTCTCCATTGCATTGGTTTCACAACCTAGGAGAGTATGGCGTCTAGCAAGGGAAATTATCACCATAGAGGTCCATAATTTGATGGTACAAATTTGGCTAGTTGGATGCACAAAATGAAGATGCATATTCTTGGTCATAACCCCTCCGTTTGGGCTGTTGTTCGTGTTGGATTGCAAGGTGAATTATTTGGTGATAGAAAGGAACCAGATCGTGAAGCAGCCGTGGAAGAATTGAGGATGTTGCAATACGACTCTCAAGCATGTGACATCCTTTTCAACTACCTTTGCCCCAAAGAATTCATAAAAATCAGCCGTCTTGAGTATGCCATGGAGAGTTGGGACACTTTGGTTGATATGGATGAAGGTACCGAATCCGTGAGAGAATCGAAGTTGGATGTTCTCCAAAGTCAGCTTGAAAAGTTCAAGATGAAGGATGGTGAAGGAGTCGCGGAGACGTACTCTAGGATAGCTCTCATCACCAAGAGATTATCGGCTTAGGAAGCGATGAGATGACCGACAAATTCATCATCAAGAAGATACTTAGAGCTTTGGATGAGAGATATGACACAATGTGCACATACATCCAAATGATGCCCAACTACAAAGATCTCAAGCCTGCGGAAGTCATTGGAAGGATTGTTTCTCATGAGATCACATTGAAAGACAAACAAGAGCTTCACATCAAGTCTAGCAGTGCTTGATACGTCTCCAACGTATCTATAATTTTTGATGATGGCATGCTATTATATTATCTGTTTTGGATGTTTTATATGCATTCATATGCTATTTTATATTATTTTTAGGACTAACCTATTAATCTAGAGCCTAGTGCCAGTTTCTATTTTTTCCTTGTTTTTGAGTTTTCGAGATATGGAATATTAAACGGAGTCCAAACAGAATAAAACCTTTGGAAGGAATTTTTCTGGAAGGAAACAAATTGATCAAGCTTGGAGTGCACGATAGGGGAGGTGCCAGGGAGCCACAAGCCTGCTAGACGCGCTCCTAACCCTAATTCTTGGCCTATAAATTCCAAAATATTCTCCCAACACCAAAACGAGCCACACAAATACTTTTCCGCCGCCGGAAGCCTCCGTTCCAGAGAGATCCAATCTTGGAGCCTTTCCGGTAATCTGTCGGAGGTGGTTTCGATCACGGAGGACATCTACATCAACTCCATTGCCCCTCTGATGATGCGTGAGTACTCCACCACAGACCTACGGGTCCATAGATAGTAGCTAGATGGCTTATTCTCTCTCTTTGATCTTCAATACCATGTTCTTCATGATCTTCATGGAGATCTATCCGATGTAATCCTCTTTTGTGGTGTGTTTGTCAAGATTCGATGAATTGTGAGTTTATGTTCAGATTATACATGAATCCTATTTGAATCTCCTTTGAATTCTTATTTACATGATTTCATATCCTTGCAAGTCTCTTCGAGTTATTGGTTTGGTTTGGCCAGCTATATTGGCAATTCTTGCAATGGGAAAAGTGCTTGGTTTTGGGTTCAATCTTGCGGTGCCCTCACCCAGTGACATAGTAGGGGTAGTGAGGCACGTATTGTATTGTTTCCATCAAGGGTAACAAGATGGGGTTTTCATCATATTGCTTGAGTTTATCCCTCTACATCATGTCATCTTTCTTAATGCGTTACTCTGTTCTTCATGAACTTAATACTCTAGATGCAGGCAGGAGTCAGTCGATGTGTGGAGTAATAGTAGTAGATGCAGAATCGTTTCGGTCTACTTGACACGAACGTGATGCCTATATGCATGATCATTGCCTTGGATAACTACATGAGAATTTGCTTTTCTATCAATTGCTTGACAGTAATTTGTTTGCCCACCATGATATTTGCCTTAAAGAGAGAAGCCTCTAGTGAAACCTATGGCCCCCGGGTGTACTTTCCATAATATACTTTTAGATCTATAAACGAAAAATACTTTGCCGCAATTAATTACCTTTTACTTTCCGTTCTTGTTTACATCTATATCTATCGGATCTAATCCTTGCAAATAATCGTGAAGGGATTGACAACCCCTTTTATAGTGTTGGGTGCAAGAGTTTGATTGTTTGTGTAGGTGCAACCATTGGTGACTTTCTTGTTCCTCCTACTGGATTGATACCTTGGTTCTCAACAACTGAGGGAAATACTTATCTACTTTGCTGCATCACCCTTTCCTCTTCAAAGGAAAACCAACGGTCGCTCAAGAGGTAGCAGTGCTTACCAAGCCACAAGTGAAGCTCCCGGAACTTCAAGCGACAACCTTGTTACCAATGAAGAGATAAGCCTCATGGTCAAGAAATTCAACAAGTTCTGCAAGAAGAGAGGCAAAGATCAAAGCTCTAACTCAAGATATGAAGAGAAGCGTTTGTCAAGTCGTCATCGAAACTGCTACAATTGTGGGAAGCCCGGACACTACTCCAATTAGTGCATCGCTCCCTACAAACAAAGAGAAGAGTCACCTAGAAGACAAAGCTCAAGAGATGAATCACCTCGAAGAGAGAGAAGGAGTAGAGATGACTGTTATGAATGAAGACCCTCAAGGAGAAGTAGGGTCTCAAAGAAGAATGACAAGTACACCAAGAGCTACTCAGAAAGAAGACATCGATCTCACGTTAGTGAATGGGTTTCTGGATCCGAATCCAATGACCACTCCGAGAGAAGCTATCACTCCAACTCCAACTATATTCAAGATGAAGGTGTTGCCGGACTTGCACTAGCGACTACCAACTCCTATGACATATTTGATTCACCAAATGAAGGGAGTGGAAGTTGCTTCATGGCTAAAGGACCCAAGCTATCACACCCCGAGTATCTTGATTTCAATAGTGATGAGGTTGACTTGCTAGGAGATGATGCTTGCTATTTGACAAATCTAGTGATATTAGTCAAAATGAACTTGTTAGTAATCACACATGTCAAGATAAGTCATGTGATGATGATAAGTTGGAAATAGAGTGACTAACTCTAGAACTAAACACTCTTAAGTTAGCCCACGAGTCTACTCTACAAGATTGTAGAGAGCTTGTAAGGACACATGAGAAGCTCTACTTCGAGAAGCTCAATTTGGAGCAAGAGCATGAATTCCTTAAAGCTAGCAATGAGGATTTTTGAAAGAAGACTTCCTCTTATCTAGCAAAATGACTTCACATGTGTACATTCATTCCACAAGCTAAGGCTAAGCAAACTAGGCACAAAGGCAAGAAAGGTTCTTCATCTAGTAGTAGCAATAAAAATGATAAATCCGATGATATTGCTTCTAGTAGTTCTATTAATCCCACTAACAACTCTTTTAGCCAAGTTACACTTGAGAAAGAAAATGAACTGTTGAAAGGCATTATGGAGAAAGGTATCTACAAAAGTCTTGCCAGAAGAACCATGGCATTGGCTACTTAAACGCCAATGGAGTTGAATGGGAAGAAGATAAATACCCCAAGCCAAAGTTTGTTCCTCAAAGGGACAAGTATGAACATACTCTTCCCAAGAGAATGACGTGGATTGAGACTGCGTCGGTATTTCCCCAAAGAGGAAGGGATGATGCAGCACAGAGATGGTAAGTATTTCCCTCATTTATGAAACCAAGGTATCAATCCGTAGAGGAAGATCAGGCACCCACGTAAACAACACCCGTACACAAACAACAAATACTTGCAACCCAATGCGAAACAGAGGTTGTCACGCTCTTTACGGTAATAAGATAGATTAGGTAATGATAGATTAGAGAGATAGATCTCCCAAGAACACAAAATAAAAGAGTAAATATGCAGAAATATATTTTTGTGTTTTTGGTTTTCAGATCTGAAAGCAAAGATTGCAAAATTGTAGATCGGAAAGCAATATGATAGAAAAGTAGACCCGAGGGATGTAGGATTCACTAGTGGCTCCTCTTATGAGTATAGCGCACAATGGGTGAACAAATTACTGCTGGGCAATTGATATAAAATCGAATAGTCATGACGGTATCCAAGGCAATGATCATTATATAGGCATCATGTCCAAGATAAGCAGACTGACTCCTGCCTGCATCTACCACTATTACTCCACACATTGACCGCTATCCAGCATGCATCTAGTGTATTAAGTTCATGGAAAAATGGAGTAATGCAATAAGAACGGTGACATGATGTAGAAAAGATCTATTCATGTAGGAATATACCCCATCTCGTTATCCTTAATAGTAACGATACATGCTTGTCTTGTTGCCCTTTCTGTCTCTGGGAAAGAACACCGCAAGATCGAGCTCATCACAAAGCACCTCTTCCCATGGCAAGAAAAATCGATCTAGTTGGCCTAACCAAACCAAATATTCGAATAAGAAATACAAGGCTATAAGAAATCATGCATATAAGAGATCAAAGAAGACTCAAATAGTATTCATGGATAGAAACTGATCATGAACTCAAAATTCATTGCATCCCAACAAACACAGCGCAAAATTTTACATCAAATAGATCTTCAAGAGACCATTGTATTGCGAATCATAAGAGAGAGAGAGAGGACATCATCTAGCTACTGCCTACGGACCCGTAGGTCTATGGTGGACTACTCACACATCATCGAAGAGGCACCTATGATGAAGATGAACCCCTCCGTGATGGTTTCTAGATAGGATCTCGATGTTTTGGAACTTGTGGCGGCTGGAATTGTATTTCGTCGACTCTCCTAGGGTTTTTGGATTTTCTGAGAATTTATAGGCACGATAGTCGGTTGAGGGGGTGCCTGAGGGCCTAAGCACCCACCAGGTCGCGCCAGGGGGCCTCTCGCGCGCCCCTGTGGGTGCTGGTCACCCTGGGGCCCCTCTTCTGATGTTCTTTAGCCCATCTTCTTTTTTTTGGTCCGTAAAAAGTCCACAAAAATCCCCGCAGTGTTTTATCTCCGTTTAGTACTGATTTTCTACGAAGTAAAAAAACAAGCAAAACAACAACTGGCACTTTGGCACTATGTCAATAGGTTAGTCCCAAAAAATGATATAAAGTTGTAATAAAATGATTGTAAAACATCCAAGAATTATAATATAATATCATGGAACAATAAAAAATTATTGATACGTTGGAGACGTATCAGCATCCCCAAGCTTAATTCATACTCGTCCTCGAGTAGGTAAATGATAAAAACAAAAAAAATTATGTGGAATGCTGACTAACATATTCATCACATTCTTTTATTCTTTGTATATCATGGACATTTGGACTTATAAAATTAATCAAAGTAATAGTCTAGTTTTAACAATGACTTAAATACTCAAGCATATCAACAAGCAACCATGTCTTTCAAAATATCAATGCTAAATCAAGTAATGCCTAGCCCATTATGCTCAACCATTGATCCATTCACAATACACACTCAAATATTAGCTACACCTAATGCTCAAGTATGATCATAGTGCCTCCTAGTTGGTGCTTTATAAGAGAAGATGGAGAATCAAATTTGAAAGAAAAAAAATTGTATGAAGTAAATAGATAGGCCCTTCGCAGAGGGAAGTAGGGATTTGTGGAGGTGCCAGAGCTCAAGTTCTTAAATTGATAGAGAAAAAATATTTTGAGTGGCATGCCTTTCCTGTCAACAAAAACGTCTGAGAGATTTCAATATCTTTCCACACTAGATGCATGATAGGCGGTTCCCAAACAGAAAATAATGTTGATCCCTTTTTCCACCAAACTTTCACTTTCCATGGCGAGCCGTATCCACGGTTGCCTTCCATACCAACACTTTCCAAGGAATTTATTATTTGACAATATAAAGTAAATATTTTTCATTTTTCATGTTGGGACTGGGAAAAACTTGGTTTAAGGATTTTGGATGCACAAGTAGTATTTCTACTTAGTACAAGTGTAGTCTAGCATGAGGTTGAGAAGCATCCAACTGAGAAACAAAAATCACATAAGCGAGCATTAAGCATAACTAACACTGAATAATGCACCACAAGTAGGATGTAATTTTGTAGCACTACTATTGACTTTCGTGCTTGCATAGGGAATCACAAACCTTAACACCAATATTCCTACTAAACATAATTACTCATCAACATAACTCACATATCACTATCATCATGTTTCAAAACTATTAGAAGGAATCAAGTTTAATTTGTCCAATGGTCTTCATGAAAGTTTTTATTATATCCTCCTCGGATATCTATCACTTTGGGACTAGTTCCATATATTGCCATTGCTTTTGATAAGCTCACATGGATATAAGTGAAAAACATGAGCATACAAGTTTCATCTCTCAAAAAGGTATAAGTGAAGCATGAGAGGATTGCTTCAAAATTTACTAACTCTCAAATTAATCTAAGTAAAGCACGAGAGGATTTCTACAAAAGTTTCCAAGCACATCATGCTCAAAAACATATAAGTGAAGCACTAGAGTAATTCTATAGCTCAAAAAGTTTAAGTGAAGCACATAGAGCAATTCTAACAAATCATAGCATGATTTTGGCTCTCTCAAATAGGTGTGTATAGAAAGTATAAAAAGGTAATAACTAACAAAAAAATCAAAGATACAAGACGCTCCAAGCAAAACACATGATATGTGACGGATAAAAATATAGGTCCAAGTAGTATACCGATGGTTGTTGGAAGAAAGAAGGGATGCCACTCGGGGGCATCCCCAAGCTTATTTGCTTGTTTATCTTTGGATATATCTTGGGTTTTTTGTAGCATCCCCAAGCTTGGGAATTTTATACTCCTTATTCCTTCATCCATCATGATCTTACCCAAAACTTGAAACTTCAATCACACAAAACTTAAGAAAATTCTCGTGAGATCCATTAGTATAAGAAAGCAATCACTACTTTAGGTGTTGTTGCAAACCCATTAGTATTTTGTTATTGAATTATACCTAGTGTAATTTAACTTTTACCATGGCTTATACCCCCCCCCCCAATAAAAACCATAGATCATCAAAACAAGCACACAATGCAACAAAAACAGAATCTGTTTCAGACAGAACAATCTATAATAATCTATACTCTACACATACTTCTGGAGCTCTTAAAATTATGAAAAAATATGAAAACGTAAAGGATTTTTATAGAAACATTGTGCAAATTTTATGTCAATATCACGTTACAGTAAAAATTGAAAATTCATATACAGGACGCAAAGTTTCTGTTCTAGATTCGGCATCACTTCTACTCTTCCCATGAATCATCCTAAAGGATTTACTTGGCACAAACACTAAATAAACCATAAAAACACGATCATAACCGAGGCATAATTTTGTCAACACACAAAAACAAAAAGGGAAAAGGAAAAAATATTTATTCATTGGGTTGCCTCCCAACAAGCGCTATCGTTTAACGCCCCTAGCTAGTCATAATGGATAGATTCAAGTATTGTCATCTTTGGTTTTCAACTCTTAAATCATGCCAACTATATTTCTTCAAGGATTTAGCATGCATATTCTTAGCAATAACACTCCGAGGAACAAGGCCAAAAAATTCATTCTTGTAGATAGGATCTCTAGTGATTTCAACAAAGTCCGGATGAATACTAATCATTTTAAGATCTCCCTTGTGGCCACTTGGTGTAATAACTTTGTTCTTAGTGACTTGTGTGGTCTTGCCAATTTTTACGGGAGTTTTTCGAATTGTTTTGATAGAATAAAAGGCAGAACCACTAAAAATCTCTTCCAACTTATCAATACGGTATGGGCTTTCTTCTACCCTTTCGTCAACTACGATTTCTTTTGCCTTTAGTAGTTTAATCAAATCTCCCGACTTAGCCCCATTTTTATTAGCAACATTATGCAATTTGTTATCCAAATCTTCAAGATTTTCTTTAGTAATCATCTTCTCTTCAATAACATCTAATCTCTCCCTAACATGTTCTAGAGTTAAAGTTGTTTCATTGATCATGATAGGTGGCGATCCCACTAAACTTCCCAAAGCATTAAAAGCATCCAAAGATGGACACATAAGGAAATTCCCACCGGTAATCGTATCAAGTACGAATCCATACCAAGTGGTGACGCCAACATAAAAACTGCGAAGAAGAACAGCTGACGTCGTTTTCTCACAACAGATGCTAGGGGGTGGCTAATCGAGGAGAGAGCAAGGCTGTCGTGGAAGACCCGAGATAGGATAGGGTAGTAGCACGCGATGGTTTACCCAGGTTCGGGGCTCTCTTGAGAGATAATACCACTACTTCTGCATGTCTATATATGAAGTGTATATGTAGTACATGGTTCCTCCTAGAGATGTGTCTGAGGAGGAAGAGGGAGCTGGCTACTCCTTTCCTTGGTGAGATCCCTTGGTGCCTCTTATAAAGGGAGGCCCAGGGGACAAGGGGTGACCCACATGGCCAACTATCCACTATTGGAGAAGCCATGTGAGATGACGCATTATGCAGGCAATAGTGCGCCACAATTTGAGATGACATGCGAGGTGACACGATGACGCCGGTTATAGTGCACCACTATTGGCCATGCGGTGAAGTGACGCATGATGCGGGCTATAGTGTCTTTGTGTCGTGTCCGAGGGGACGTGTTGGTTGACCTCGCGCAGCAGGCCGACTAGAGCAGCCCGACAAAGGTCGGTCGGAGCAGCCGGCCGGACTCGGCAATTGGCCAGACCGGGGTGACAACCGGAGCAGCTAGACAGGGGGGCGTTGGCCGCCCCATTATTTTAAAATGTCGAGTCGCCTCCTTGAGCCTACCCGGGGGTAATCCCCCCGATAGTAGCCTCCGAGCCACAGGGCGACTTGTGGAGTCGGACGGATGGTTTTTTCCATTGTCGTTGTTGTTGCACAAGTTGTTGATGACGGTTGATTGCGGGTCCGAGACGGCACGGCTTGCTTCCAGCAGGAGCACGCCAGCACACCCACTGGGTGTAGCCTCCGAGCCTCTGGGCGACTCGAAGAGTGGGGCGGAGGGTCTTTGAAGTCGCTGGAGCGGACGAAGGCGTCGAGGTTGTTGGGTGTGGACGCGGGGTCTGTCGACGGATGGGCGCAGAACCCTCTCGAGCGTGGACGCGGAGTCCACCGGCTGGCTATATCCAGCGGGTGCGTGCAGCCTCTGAGCCTCCAGGCGACTCGAAGAGTCAGGCAGAGTGTCTTTTCTATTGCTGAAGCAGATAGTGGCATTGAGGACACCAGATGCGGATGCGAGGTCTGCCGACAGATGGGCGTGGGGCCCTACTGAGGGAGTATGTGGGGTCCACCGGCTGTTTGAGCGTGAGGCGTTGCCGAGCGCGGACGTGGGGTCCCCGGCTGATGGGTGCAGAGTCGAGCCGGGGGCGGACGCGGGGTCCGTTGGTCGATGGGCGTGGAGCCCAGTCGGGGGGCGGACGCGGGGTCCGCTAGCTGCTGAGCGTGAGGTGTTGCGGGCGTGGACGCGGGGTTCGCCGGCTGATGGGCGCGGAGCCCTGCCGAGGACGGACGCGAGGTCCATCGGCTGATGGGTGCGAAGCCCAGTCGCGGGCGGACATGGGGTCCGCCGGCTAATGGGCGCAGAGCCCTGCTGAGGGCGGATGTGGGGTCCACCGGCTGTTGAGCGCGAGGCGCTGCCCGGCGCGGACGCGGGGTCCACCGGCCGATGGGCGCACAACCCTCTTAGGGGCGGATGCGGGGTTCGCCGGGCGATGGGCACGGAGCCCTATCAGGGGTGTACGCGGGATCCGCAGGCTGATAAGCGCAAGTCCCTTCCGAGTGCGGATGCGGGGTCCGCCTGCTGATTAGCGAGAGGCCCTACCGAGAACGGATGCAGGGTCTGCCGTCTCATGGGCGCAGAGCCCTGCCGGGGGTGGACGCGGGGTCCGTCGGCTGATGAGAGTGGGGCCCTGCCTAGAGTAGCCTCTGAGCCTTCGAGTGAGGAGGTTCCTCATGGAAATGATCGTGCAAAACACAAGTTTAGTCGATGCAGATGTGTCAAATATCTAGTATTGGTAGTGCAAGCTTTATGCAAAGGGTGCCGACTCGGTTTCGTCCGAGCCCCCTTCAATCTTTTTCCTGTGCTCTGCGCTCTTTCTCTTTTGCTCTTGCCAGCCGGACAGCCAGGAGCCGGTCTTTGGCTGAGGCGAAGAGTGAGCCGCAGAATGGAGCATACAGTACTCGAACTGTGGGAGCAGACTCGACCGAGAAGATACTCACGAATAAAATGACTGTGTTACCCAAGCCATTTTCCCCCGGACGTTTTTCGCGTGAAGTGACCTCCAGCTTTTGCTCTCGCTAGCCGAACAGCCGCGGTGCAGACTTTAGCTAAGACTAAGAGTGGGCCTTCAGTACCGTGCACGCTACTAAGCCGTCTATGGGTATGAACGTATCGGTTCAAATGGCCAGCCCCGGACCAAGACTAGCTGGCGCCGGGGTGAACAGTAAAGTGACTGAAATAAATGCGGAGATTGCTTCCAAGGGATGCTCGGGGTATCCGTTGTTTGTGTGTGGCACGAGAATGGGCGATCGGGAGATCACATTGATTTTCGTGAAGGCAAGGTGGGTGTTGTTGATGACAGCCGGCGTGGCTTTCTTCGAGCGGACCGCGCCGGCGTGTCGGCGCATCCGCTGGGTGTGACCGTCGATCCTTCGGCGATCGATGTGTGTGCTCGTAGGCTAGGCCTGACAAGTCGAGCACTAGAGTGGTCGGGCGACCAGGCCGGGCAGACGGGCCGGGCTTTGGAGCGAACGGGCCAGTGTTGAGGCAGGCGGGCAGGCCAGCCGGCCACGCGGTGACGCGGATGGACAGGCAGCTGACCAAGCGGACATGGGGCTCGGGGTTTTTGGGGGGGGGCATGGGCAGTCGGCCTCATATTTGCTTTATGTCGCCGCGTGGGCGGCCAGCCATATGGGAGCCATAGGGGCGATGCGGGAACAGCCAAAGCGTAGAGTGGGGAGCCGGCCGAGCCGGCGAGTGGCTGGGCCAGAAGCGGTACAAGCCGGCAGGCACGCGGAGCAGGTGGTCGCTCGGGAGATGGCGCGTGCATGGGACGGCCAGGGCGCGGGAGCCGGCGCGCGGTGACAAGTGGGAGCCCTTCCAGGGCGGCCGACGTGGTGCGGTCGGAGCCGCAACCCGGGAGAAGCCGGAGCCGATGTAGTGCGTGGGGGCACGACGGTGCAAGGCAGCATGATCTGGTCACGGGGTGAGGCGGCATGAGCCGGCCGGTGCACGTGGGCGCAGTAGCGGGAGCTTTCCGGTGCTCACGAGCGTAGGGAGGCGGAGCCTGTTGGCGGCCGGGCCAGAGGCGGGGCGTGGCCAGGGGCAACGAAGAGGCCGCCGACGCAGAGGTGGGGCCACGGGGGAACGAGGGCCGAGCTGGCGCACGGAGCCACGGGAGGCGCGGGCCGGCCGAAGTGGTGGGGAACGTGAAGCGAGCCTGCACCGGCACGTGGCTGGACCGGGCATGCAGGGAGGTGGTGGCGCCACAGCGGCAGACCGTGGAGGCAAGGCGTGAGCGCGAGTGGGGTAGGAGGCTGAGCCGACGCCAGTGGAGCAGGGGTGAGGTGCAGACGTGGCTGCCAGCTACAGGAGGCCAACTGTCGTCCGCGGAGCCCGTGCGCATGGATGTGGACGAGAGAGGCAGTCATGGCCGAGGGAACCTGGGTGTGGCATTTTCGTAGCGGGCGGAGCAGGTGGAGGGGTCCGTTGGCGCATGGTCGTGCAGCCGTGGAGGCGTGCTCGAAGGCCGCAGGTGCAGGGCACACATCCATTGATGTGCAGCACGGTGGGCGTCGCGGACGACGCGCGAGGGGTGAACCAGGAGCGGAGCGTAGGAAGGACGATGAGCCTCCCGAACCGCGCCACCCTGGACGCGATGCGAAGCCGTTGCGCAGCTCTAGTGGCGGCCATGGTGAACATACGTGATGGTATCTTGGGGAGCTTGGTTCTTGTTCATGGCATTTTTTTGCGTGAGGCCGAAGATAACATGCAGCCAAGATGCGTCCGGTGCCGGCGCGAATGCAACGGCCAGGAGTACCGCGAGCGCGAGGAGCACGTGGTGGCGACCTGTCATGGGTGTGAGTCGCCAGGGCGGTGCGCACGGGGTTGGTGAAGCGGTCGGCGAGGCGAGCGCGTCAAGGCCGGGCACGAGCAAAGGAACGCGGGAGCGGTAACGGCAGCTGGCATCGAGGCGGTGATGACGACACCTGCACCAAGTACGCGGCGTCAGCGCATTTGCCCCGAGGGCGTGTTGGTGCCGAGCCCCCGAGCGTCACCGGAGAGATGGCGGTGACGTCGCGATGATGATTACGAAGAGGGTCCCGCCCGGACTGTGGTTCCAGCAGCAGGTTGCCCCACGGTGGGCGCCAACTGTGGTCGTTTTCTCACAACAGATGCCAGGGGGTGGGCAATCGAGGAAGATCCGGGACGGGATAGGGTAGTAGCAAGTGGTGGTTTACCTAGGTTCGGGGCTCTCCATAGAAATAATACCCCTACTCCTGCATGTCTGTATATGAACTGTATATGCAGTAAAGGGTTGCTCCTGGAGCTGTGTCTTAGGAGGAAGAGGAAGCTGGCTGCTCCTTTCCTTGCTTCATGCATGGGAGTGTGGGAGATGATGAGAGAATGAGAGAAGCTTGGCCATGGGCGAGCTCCCCTGGTGCCTCTTATAAAGGGAGGCCCAGGGGACAAGGGGTGGCCCACATGGCCAACTATCCACTATTGGAAAAGACATGTGAGATGACACATGACGCAGGCAATAGTGCACCACTATTGGGGATGACATGCGAGGTGACGCGATGACGCAGACTATAGTGCACCACTATTGGGGGTGAAGTGAAGTGACGCATGATGCAGGCTATAGTGTCTTTACCTCATGTATGATGGGACGTGGTGGTTGATCTCGTGTAGCAGGCCGGCTGGAGCAGCCGGACAGAGGTCGGTCGAAGCAGCCGGCTGGGTAGGGAGCCGACCAGACTCAACAGTCGGCCAGATCGGGGTGGCAGCCAGAGCAACCGGATAGGGGGGCGTTGGCTGCCCTATTGTTTTAAAATGTTGAGTCGCTTCCTTGAGCCTACCAGGGGGTAATTCCCCCGACAACAATGGTATATTATGAGCATTGCAAATTCTATACCTAGCATCTTTCAGGTTCTGCTCTCCCCTTTTCTTAAAATTAAGAACCTCATTATTGGGGGTACACGCAATAAAGGAAGAACTAGACACAGTGTCACAACAAGAGATCTGGCGAGGAAAAGGGAAAACGTAGGGCAAATGAAACGGCAAATTGGTGAAGTGGGGGAGAGGAAAACGAGAGGAAATGGCAAATAATGTGATTTCAAGGAGATGAGATTTCTGATTAGGAACCTAGTATATGAGATTGATTCCTCCCCGGCAATGGCGCCAGAAATTCATAGGACGTGGCTTGAGACTGCGTTGGTATTTCCCCAAAGAGGAAGGGATGATGCACCATAGTGACGGTAAGTATTTCCTTCAGTTATGAAACCAATGTTTGAAACCGTAGAGGAAGATCACGCACCCACGTAAACAGCACTTGCACACAAACAACAAATACTTACAACCCACGCGAAAGTGAGGTTGTCATGCTCTCTATGGTAATAAGATAGATTAGGTAATGATAGATAGGAGAGAAAGATCTCGCAACAACACATAATAAAAGAATGAATATGCAGCAATATCTCTTTGGGTTTTTGGTTTTGTAGATCTGAAAACAAAGACTGCAAAAACGTAGATCGAAAAGCAATATGATGGAAAAGTAGACCCGGGGGCTGAGGGATTCACTACTGGATTCTCTTATGAGTATAGCGCACGGTGGGTGAACAAATTACTATTGGGCATATATAGAAAATGAAATAGTCATGACGATATCCAAGGCAATGATCATTATATAGGCATCACGTCCAAGATAAGTAGACCGACTCCTGCCTGCATCTACCACTATCACTCCACACATCGACCGCTATCCAGCATGCATCTAGTGTATTAAGTTTATGGAAAATTGGAGTAATGCAATAAGAATGGCGAAATGATGTAGACAAGATCTATTCATGTAGGAATAGACTCCATCTTGTTATCCTTAATAGCAATGATACATGCATGGCTTGCTGCCCTTTCTGTCACTTGGAAAGAACACATCAAGATCGAACCCATCACAAAGCATCTCTTCCCATGGCAAGAACAATCGATCTAGTTGGCCTAACCAAACCAAAGATTCAAAAAAGAAATACGAGGCTATAAGCAATCATGCATATAAGAGATCAAAGAAGACTCAAATAATATTCATGGATAGACATTGATCATGAACTGAAAATTCATCGGATCCCAACAAACACACCGCAAAAGTTTACATCAAATAGATCTCCAAGAGACCATTGTATTGAGAATCATAAGAAAGAGAGAGAGGAAGCCATCTAGCTACTGCCTACGGACCCGTAGGTCTATGGTGGACTACTCACGCATCATCGCAGATGCACCTATGATGAAGATGAACCCCTCTATGATGGTGTCTAGATTGGATCTCGAGGTTCTGCAACTTGCGGCAGTTGGAATTCTGTTTCGTCGACTCTCCTAGCGTTTTTGGATTTTCTGGGAATTTAAAGGCATGATAGTCGGTTAAGGGGGTGCCTGAGGGCCTCAGCAGTCACCAGGACGCGCCAGGGGGCCTCTAGCATGCCCTTGTGGGTGCTTTCCACCCTGGTTCCCCTCTTCTAATGTTCTTTGTCCCATCTTCTTTCTTCTGGTCCGTAAAAAATCCACAAAAATCCCTACAGCGTTTTGTCTCCATTTGGTACTGAATTTCTGCGAAGTAAAAAACAAGCAAAAATAGCAACTGGCACTTTGGCACTATGTCAATAGGTTAGTCTCAAAAAATGATATAAAGTTGTAATAAAATGATTGTAAAACATCCAAGAATGATAATATAACATCATGGAACAAGCAAAAATAGATACGTTGGAGACGTATCAGGGAACAAAAGCTCTAGAAGACCTCCATCACAAGACCACAAGCTCAAATGCAAGGACAAGCTTCAAGAGGAGATCTACTCATATGAAGATGAACCCCAAGCTTTTGTCAAGTGGGTTCCCAAAGCTATTTCAAGCTCAACTTCTACAAGTGCCACTTCAACACCAAGGATCCCCATCAACTTGATGTGGGTCACCAAGAAGAAGAACTAGAGAAGTTCTTGACGGGTGACTCCACCAATGAAATTCACTCACATTCATTATTGGCAAGGACTAGTTTCAATCAACATCAACACTATGCAATAGTTCAAGGAGTCACACATTCCCTCAAAGGTAAGCAAGGGACAAGGTAATTAACAAATCCATGGACATCATCATGTATGCTTTGCACTCCATGTCGTCTCTTGTGTGTTGGGACTAACCCATGTAGGTGAGAAGAGTAAGAAACAACAAGGATGCTCCCAACTCATGGTGATCTTCATCAACTTTGAGCATCCATCACTACTTCACCTACATGAAGTCTTCATCGACAAAACCCAAGGTTAGTTTATCCCTCTCAAGGGGGGATGTCACATCAAGGGGGGATTTACTCTCAGACTTGAGTCAAAGCATCGCATAGCATGTGACAACTTTAACAAACTTTATATAAAAGTGGTAACCCCACTCATGCTTAAACGATGAGTATGACCTATGATCAAGTATTCTTACTTGGATCCTAAGTCAATATACTCATATATAGATGACTATGTCATCACCAATAGTGCTTGGTAGATGCTAGAATATATGTGCATCTTTTCCATGATCTCATTTGATATCTTATTGTGTGACCATGTTGGTCCACATTTCTTTATCCATTCGAGGACGTCCAATTGTTACTATTTGGTTTTACTTTATCTTTTTGCCAATTGGATAGACAAGAATGCCTAGGACCCCTCTCTAGATATATATGCTTTCTCATCTCAAGTTCTATTCATGCTACATCACAAAACTTGAACAAGCACTTCTCGATCCCTCTGTGTGAGATGCACTCGGAGTTCCATATTGACAAGGGCTGCATTCCAAAACCTCCCTACATTGTAACTCAGCGTAACCAACATGAAATTCTTGGCTCCACCGATTACCACAGGGTTGACCTACTTTTGCATCTCGTTACCATCGATACCATAATCTCGATTGCACCGAGTTTCCATGTCAACTGACATCGGTGGAACTCGGAGGCACCGAATTTTTTGTATCGGTGACGCTGACAGTGAGGGGTATATATTTCATGGACCCGACGCTTGAAATCAAATCTTCAAACGCCTTGTTCTCCTAACCCTAACTACCGCACCTGGACCCCTGGTTATCGCCCTTGCTTCCCCGAGCGCTTCCGCCCCTGGGATCCTCGCCGCCGACGGGAATCCACTCCGCCATCGTCGTTGTAGCGAATCTTCACCAAGTTAGGGTATGATCTGATCTCCCCTTGTGCTCCATTGTCCGATTCTTGCGCATTGGGATTTTTTGTCGATAAGACACCATATGCAATCCTCCTACCCCACCAGAAGTTCTCATAGAATAGAGAACAAAGAAAAAGTTAGGGTTAGCCGTCCATAGACCAATTCTTGATGTCACCAAGTCGCAAAAATCGGTTCCACTGATTTTGGTTCTAGGGTTCCTGAGAATGGTCTCAGTGAGGCCGAGTGGTTTCCTTCGGTGTCACCAAAGGGGCTGCCAAGTCTCGGTGAAGCAGACCATCTGTCTCGATGAATCCAAAAAACCTAACTCGGTGCTAAAGAATTTTGTTTTGCAGAAAGCTAAAACTAAGGTTTTCTTTGTTCAAACTTTTAAAACTTCCATGTTTTAGGATGCTCAACCTATCTGCTCTTGTATACTATTTTCACAGGGTCAGAGATGTCAGGATCAAAGGACAATCAGAATGATCTAAGAGAGCCTAGTGTTGATGCAGACCCATGCACTAGTCCTGAGGCCATCCCTTTTGCTTTAGATGACAATCCTAGCTCCCATGACCTTCCTAAAGCTACAACTAGAGCCAGAAGGAAGCTGAGTTCAGATGAAGAAGATTCAAATTCTGTGCCTGAAGAGGTCCTTGCCAAGCAAAGGCAGGACAAAGCAGACAAGGATGCCAAGAAGCCTACTAATGAGGCTACCTTATCAAGAAAGGTAGTAAGGGAGGAGTATGCCAGTTCAGAGGCTATGAAAGCACATGAGAGTGCTAGGGCAACATTGACTGTTGAGCCCCCAAGGAAGTCAATGCCAAAGAAGACAGGAGAAAAGAAAAGTGGGAAAAGGATCATACATGTTGTTGGAAGACCAACTTCTATGTATGAAGATCCTGCTGATGTTTAGGAAGAGGAAGAGCCAACTACCAAGTCCCCTCATAAGAAGAAGAAGAAGCTGCTTGCTGATGCTATGCCAAGCGAGGCCCCATCCAGGAGCAAGCCAGCTGCACCCAACAAATCCACTGCTCCAAAGCCCAAGAGGACTACCAGAGACATCCCAGCTGCTGCCAAGAACAAAGATTCTACCTCCAGATAAGGTGAGGAGGAAGCATTATTAGTTTTGATGAAGTTGAGGCCACACCTTCCTGAGCACAATACCAGCCATGTGCTTGCTGAAGACATGAAGAAGAGGAAGGATTCTGGACTGAGAGAGTTGAGATCCATAGATCCCTATTCTCATAGGAGAAGGATAGTTGTAGACTACAGATTCTACACCAAGGAACAACAATACTACTATGAGACTATTTTGCTTGACATGAGCCCTGCAATCAGTGATATGAGGTATCTTGACTGGAAGTACATAAATGAGAACCAACATTTCTTTCCAAGTGTGCAGGATAATTTCCACTGCATTGTCATTGATGAGTTTGTTGGAAGAGAGTTCACTGCTTGGAATGATGAGATGATCATGCAATTATACTCCACTGCACATTTCTACGGAGATGGTAGAATTGTATGGATGACTGAAGGCACCAGATATGAATCCACTGTTGATGAGTGGGCTACCATCTTAGGAGCCCCACAGGTGCAAGATGGTGATTTGGATGTGTAGTCTGAGCCCAAGGCCTCGGTGTCAAAACCGGCAGATCTTGGGTAGGGGGTCTCGAGCTGTGAGACTAGAATCAGTGGTAACAGGAGACGAAGGAGACGATGTTTACCCAGGTTCGGGCCCTCCTATGGAGGTAATACCCTACGTCTTGCTTGATTGTATTGATGATATGTAGGTTACAGAGTCGATCTACCTCGAGATCAAATAGCTAAACCCTAGATGAGTTGTCCTTTGTCTACAACCTAAAACCCTATGGCTTATATAGACGCCGAGGGTACCTAGGGTTTACATATAGTCGGTTACATGTCGAAGGGATAAACATGTCTATTCACTACTCCAAACATGGAGATGATGCCACGATTCTCGAAGCATCCTTCCTGAAGACAGGGCCTTCGATCGATCCAATGCTCGGCAAGCAGCCCATACAGTCCGGCCCATAAGAAACATGTTGGACTCCCGAGGACACCTTAAACCAGGACTCCCTTAGTAGCCCCCGAACTTGCCTCCAACGCCAAGGGTCTTAGCTCCAGCTGCTTCGTATAATCAGAGTCTTCGGCTTGCGAGGCGAATTCTTCCCTCCTAGTTTAGTTCAGCCTCCGATGACATGTAGTCTTCCGATCAGAGGCTCGTCTGAATACCGTGAATAACTTAGCCCCGAAGGCCAAGCATCAAGGAGCAAACAGGTTTCCCTAACGACTTTTCTGATGAAAGGTCGCGGCCCACCACAACTGCCCGACCAGTTGCAAAAACTCGAACCGCAGTTTGAGGTTGTTTTCATCAGCACAATCCATCCATGCATAGATCATGCTCCGTTTCACACGGATATGTTTAATAATGCGCGCATAATGGCATGCACATCTTGGGAAGTGGAGCAATACGCGATGCAGTAAAGGGAGGACAAACGGCGATAAGCCTCATAAAAGGGAAAGAAAACTCCAAGGCCTAAACACGCTTGCCATTCGCACCCTCTACTTCCCCAATCTCCTGATCTTTTAGAGCACGGATCTAGGTTTTCCACAACTCCCCCCTCCGAGCTCATCCATGGCTAGTTCTGGCTCCAATGGCAAGTGGGAGGCTTCCACGATCACCGAGCGAGACATCTAGAACCTCAAGGATGCCGGCTACCTCCCCGCCAACACCGGCAACCACGCGCCAGAGAAGGGCCACCTGATCCCCACCCCCGAGCCAGGAGAGGAGATGGTCTTCATCCCCCACTTCATTCGGGGACTGAGCTTCCCGCTCCATCCCTTTGTCAAGGGGCTAATGTTCTTCTACAACCTCGACTTCCACGACCTCCCGCCGAACTCCTTCATGCACATATCTGCCTTCATCATCGTCTGTGAGGCCTTCTTGCGAGTCGATCCACACTTTGGACTTTGGCTCGAGGTATTTAATATCATGCCGAAGTGTGTCACAGGCGAACACGCAGACTACGATGGGGCCATCATCGACAACTTCCCCCGCATCAGATGGCCATCCGACACCTTCATCGACACCATGAAAATATGGCAGAAAGAGTGGTTTTACATCACCGAGCCAAGGGAGGAAGGCTGAGGTGCTCCAGCCGAATTCAGATCCGGTCCCCCCATCAGATTGACTTCATGGCTCAAAAAGGGCCTCGGCTAGGGGTCGGACAAGGAGGTGGACAATCTGCAAAAACGCATCGCCTCCATGATCAGAAACGACAGCACGCTGGCCAATGTGGTCCAGATTATGCTCCGGCGACGCATCCTCCCCTACCAGCACCGGAACTCTCTTATGTGGGCTTGTCGGCTTGACAACGAGCCTACTATTCGTCATCTCTTCCTAACTACTCGGGGAGAAGCTATGGGAGGCGATGTTCAAGGCGCGGAAGGACTGGCCAACTGAGGAGGAGGATTGGGGTCTACATGCTGATAAGCCTCCTGCCGAGGTATAACATAGTTTTGTTTGATCGACTTTATTTTTCCTAAAGAAAATCTAAGCACCTCTCTGACCACTTTTGTAGAAATAGCTGAGCAAGGCCACGGGCATCGACTGCCCGGCGCCTCAGCCCGAAGACATCAGGTCCAAGTTGTTGTCGGATATGCTCGTCGAGGTGCCAGCAAAGAAGGAGAAGAAGGAGAAACCAGGCCGAGAAGGCCTGCATATAAGGGACCTGTCGGACGCTATGTTCAGAGAAACCCATGCCTCCTCCAATCAGGAGGAAGAGCTTGATGACGAGGGGGAAGGCGATTCCCCCTCACAAGAAAGAGGACGGCGTCATCGGACGCCACAGAGGAGGTGCCCCCTCATGCCTCGAATAAAGCGCGCCGGACATAGGTAATTCAGTCCGATGATAGTTCAGACTCGGATACCGAGTCTGATGACTTCGAGAGGGTTCCACGAAGGAACCTAAGTGTCAAGCCCCTAGCTCAAAGGTAAGGATCCGAAGACTTCCTTGACTATTAGCGACAAGTTTGAAAGTCATTAACATGTGAGCACTTATTAATTTTGCAGCCCACCTCATGTTCTCCCCACCGAATAGGTTTTGAACGGTGAGACCCCACCTGTCGAGCTAGCAGAGAGCGGGACTACGTCGCAACCCACTCCTCCGGGCGCCGTGAATGATGCCACGGAGGTGTCTTCCCAACAGACTCATGTGGAGTCGGGCAGCAGCGGTGGGGTTGACGACGTCATGGTTGAGGCTAACGCCTCGACACCGTAGACCGGGGGGAAGAGCCCCGCCCGGAGACCAAGGGGACCAGACGATGGGACATTCAGCCCCCTCCGAGGACTTCTCCGGAGCGCACCACGCTTCCGGAGGCACAGGTTCAATCCCCGGTTGGCGGTCGGGTTATCCGGTCACCACCACCACCACTGACCAACGGGTGGCCGGTTATGGGGGAGGCTCTATCGAGCATTTCTATCTCCGAGGAGCACCGCACCCTTATGGGTGTGGTATTCTAGAGCATTTTTTCTGTCGACAATGGACTGAAGGATGCCTTCAATGGTCTCCTGACGGGCTTTCAGGTGAGCCACATAACACTCTATTTGTAAAGTATTAATTTCTTTGTGTTATCATTATGTACATGGCAGCCCCCGAGCCCTAGGTGAGTTTGAAAAAACTCTCCTAGGGATCCAGCATAGATCATTATCCGAATGTTCTAACAGCCCTTAAAAATGACCGGACATTGGATCGTATTGATTACAGTTCGGAAGTTTTGTACCCATGTAACCTGATAGGGATTTGTTTTTTGACAGGCTTCATTGTCAGCGACGGCTGTGAATGCCGCCAAGCTAGATGAGCTGAATCGGAAGCTCAAAAGCTCCAAAGACAAGCTTGATGCTCTTAACAAGAGATTCAACGAGGCGCAAGGTAAGCCTTACTTAGTATCTAAAAAAATTCGGCATCATACTATCAATGCAGTATTTATATTCTTGATGCTTACACAGCCTCGGTGAAGGAAATGGAGAAGCTCAAGGCCTAGCTGCAGAATGCGAAGCAGGAGGCTATGGTTGAGAGGGCGGCGGCCGAACAAGCGGCTACCGTGGTTTCCCCCTTAAGGTCCACCAGCGACAAGAATGAGACCCGGGTGGAAGAGATCCAAAAGGATCTTAAGGACGCTGGCCACAAGTGTGAGGTCCTTGAGCAGAAAGGCAAGGAGCAGGCCGCTGAACTATCCACTCTGAAATCCGATCTCCAAAAGGAGCGGGTGGATAGGAGGTTCTTTGAGGAGCAAGTCCACCAAGCGAAGGTTATAACAGATGGTAAGCCGTATTTATTGCAGTGTGTCTTCAAGGATAGCAAGTTCGAGTTGCTTACCCTGGTGTGGCTTTCCTCAGGCGCATGCTCCAACCTCCAGAAGAGCGCAGCTGACGCGAATCAGTTCTATGTTTCGCAGGGAGTGGGAGATGAAGCTCGGCTGTTTTGGGCGCAATTCGAAGCCTCCGAGAACTCTCCACTTCTCGTCGAGGAGCTGAAGCAGCTGACGGAGCTACATCGGATCGTGGAGCCGGCCATGAAGGATCTTTGTATCTGGATATGGCCCAACAAGCCATAGTCGGGCAGCTACTTCGGCTTGGTGCAGAAGTTGACCGACGCCTCGCATCGATCTGTTGGGGAACGTCGCATGGGAAACAAAAATTTTCCTACGCACACGCAAACCTATCCATGGTGATGAGCATCTACGAGAGGGAGAGTGGATCTACGTACCCTTGTAGATCGCTAAGCGGGAAGCGTTAAGAAACGCGGTTGGTGTAGTCGAACATCTTCGCGATCCAAATCGCCGAGCGTCCCGCGATCTCATCACGATCCGTCCCGCGATCCCATCACGATCCGTCCCGCGATCTCATCACGATCCGTCTCACGATCTTGATCACGATCTGTCCCGCGAACTCATCACGATCCGTTCCGCGATCTCATCACGAACCGTCTCGCGATCTCGATCACGGTCCTTCCGATCTAGCGCCGAACGGACGGCACCTCCGCGTTCAGCACACGTGCAGCTTGATGACGATCTCCACCATCTTGATCCAGCAAGAGGAGGTGGAGAGGAGAGAGAGTTCACCGGCAGCGTGACGGCGCTCCGGTGATGGTGGTGGAGTGATTCCGGCAGGGCTTCGCCTAAGCGCTGCGGAAAACCGATCTAGAGGAGAAACTGTGCACCGGTGAAACGGGTAGCACGTGGCCGGAAATTCTGTCCAAAAACCACCCAATCCACTAGTATATATAGGAGGAGAGGAGAGGAGAGGCAGCCAAGGCCTTTGGGTCGGCCGAAATAGGAGGTGGGAAGAAATCCTACTTCACCTCCAATCCTAGTTGGAGTAGGATTGCCTCCTATTGGCTGATTTTCCACTTTTTGCTTTAGGACTTTCTCTCCTGCGCCATGGGCCTTTGTGGCTGTTTTCCCAGCCCAATAAGGGCTGGTTATTATTCTCCCACAGCCCATGGACCTCTTGGGGTCGAAGTACCCCTCCCGGAGGTCCTCCGGTACACTACCGGCACTCCCGGTACAATACCGATACTCCCGGTACACTACCGATGAGCCCGAAACTTTTCCGGAAACCAAACTGGGACTTCCTATATATGAATCTTTACCTCCGGACCATTCCGGAGCTCCTCGTGACGTCCGGGATCTCATCCGGGACTCCGAACAACCTTCGGTCACCACCATACATAACTCTACACTACCGAAACGTCACCGAACCTTAAGTGTGCAGACCCTGCGGGTTCGAGAACTATGTAGACATGACCGAGACACCTCTACGGTCAATAACCAATGGCGGGACCTGGACGTCCACATTGGTTCCTACATATTCTACGAAGATCTTTATCGGTCGAACCTCTATGTCAAGGATTCAGTTAATCCCGTATATCGTTCCCTTTGTTCTTTGGTATGTTACTTGCCCGAGATTCGATCGTCGGTATCTCCATACCTAGTTCAACCTCGTTACCGGCAAGTCTCTTTACTCGTTCCATAATACAAGATCCCGCAACTAACAATTAGTCACATTGCTTGCAAGGCTTATTGTGATGTTGCATTACCGAGTGGGCCCCGAGATACCTCTCCGTTACACGGAGTAACAAATCCCAGTCTCGATCCATGCCAACTCAACAGACACCATCGGAGATACCTGTAGAGCACCTTTATAGTCACCCAGTTACGTTGCGACGTTTGATACACACAAGGCACTCCTCCGATATCCGTGAGTTGCATGATCTCATGGTCATAGGAACATATACTTGACATGCAGAAAACAGTAGCAATAAACTGACACGATCATATGCTATGTTTGTAGTTTGGGTCTTATCCATCACATCATTCTCCTAATGATGTGATCCCGTTATCAAATGACATCTCATGTCCATGGCTAGGAAACCTTAACCATCCTTTGATCAACGAGCTAGTCCATTAGAGGCATACTAGGGACATGGTTTTGTCTATGTATCCACACATGCATTTAAGTCTCCGATCAATACAATTATAGCATGGATAATAAACGATTATCATGAACAAGGAAATATGATAATAACTAATTTATTATTGCCTCTAGGGCATATTTCCAACAGTCTCCCACTTGCACTAGAGTCAATAATCTAGTTCACATCACCATGTGATTCGCATTGTTATGAATCTAACACCCAATGAGTTTTGGGGCTCGATCATGCTTTGCATGTGAGAGAGGTCTTATAGTCAACGGGTCTGCGATATTCAGATCCGTGTGTACTTTGCAAATCTCTATGTCAAACCGTAAACACTGCTACCACACTCCACTTGGTACTATTTCCAAATGGCTGCTCCACTATACGTATCGAGATTGCTACTACTAGTCATCCGGATAGGTGTTAAAGCTTGCATCGACGTAACTCTTTACGACGAACTCTTTGTCACCTCCATAATCAAGAAACATTTCCTTAGTCCTCTGGTTACTAAGGATAATTCCGACCGCTGTCTAGTGATCCACTCCTGGACCACTCTTGTACCCCTTGACAAACTCATGGCAAGGCACACATAGGTGCGGTACACAGCATGGCATAATATAGAGCCTATGGCTAAGGCATAGGGGACGACGTTCGTCCTTTCTCTTTCTTCTGCCGTTGTCGAGCTTTGAGTCTCACTCAACTTCACACCTTACAAATCAGACGAGAACTATTTCTCTGGCTGATCCATTTTGAACTCTTTCAAAATCTTGTGAAGGTATGCACTCATTGAAAGTCTCATCAAGCATCTTGATCTATCTCTATAGATTTTGATGCTCAACAATTAGGTAGCTTTATCCAGGTCTTCCTTTGAAAATCACTTTCCAAATAACCGTTTTATGCTTTCCAGAAACTCTACATTATTTCTGAACAACAATATGTCATCCACATATACTGATCAGAAATTCTATAGTGCTCCCACTCACTTTATTGCAAATACAAGTTTCTCATAAACTTTGTATAAACATCAAAACTTTGATCACCTCATCAAAGCATATATTCCAACTCCGAGATGCCTGCTTCAGTCCATGGAAGGATCACCGAAGCTTGCACACCTTTTAGCATCCTTAGGCCTGACAAAACCTTCTGGTTGTATCACATACAACCTTTCCTCAAGTAAACCATTAAGGAAACGATGTTTTGACATCCATCTGCCAGATTTCATAATTGAAAACACAGCAACTGCTAACACAATTCCAACAGACTTTTAGCATCGCTACGAGTGAGAAAGTCTCATCGTAGTCAACTCCTTGAACTTGTCACAAACATCTTTGCAACAAGTCGAGCTTTACAAATAGTGACATTCACCATCAGTGTCTGTCTTCATTTTAAAGATCCATTTGTACTCAACGACCTGCCGTCCAACGAGCAAGTCTACCAAAGTCTATACTTGGTTTTCATACATGGATCCTATCTCGGATTTCATGGTCTCATCCATTTGTCGGAATCCGGGCCCATCATCGCTTCTCCATAGCTCGTAGGTTCATCGCTGTCCAACAACATGACCTTTAAGACAGGGTTGTTGTACCACTCAAGAGCAGTACACGTCCTTGTCGACCTACGAGGTTCGATAGTAACTTGATCCGAAGCTTCATGATCATCATCATTAACTTCTTTCTTCAACTAACATAGGCTTCACAGAAACAACTTTCTGCGCTGCGCTACTCTGATTGAAACAAGGTTCAATAACCTCATCAAGTTCTATCTTCCTCCCACTCAATTCTTTCGAGGGAAACCTTTTCTCAGGAAAGGATCCATTCCAGCAACAAACACTTTGCACTCGGATCTGAGATAGAAGGTATACCCAACTGTTCTTGGCGTATTCTATGAAGATGCATTTGTCCGCTTTGGGTTTGAGCTCATTAGGTGAAAACATTTTCCACACAAGCTTCGCAGCCCCAAACATCAAGAAATGACAGCTTTAGGTTTCTATCAAACCATAATTCACACGGTGTCATCTCAACGTATTTAGATGGTGCCCTATTTTAAAGTGAATGCGGTTGTCTCTAATGCATAACCCTAAAACGATAGTATTAAAACGATAAGAGACATCATAGTATGTGCTATATCAAATAAGGCATGACTACGACGTTCGGACACACCATCACACTATGGTGTTCCAGGTGGCGTGAGTTGTGAAACAACTTTCACATTGTCTAAATTTGTATGCCAAACTCGTAACCCAGATATTCACCTCCACGATCATATCGCAGAAATTTTTATCTTCTTGTCACGATGATCTTTAAACTTCACTCTGAACTTTGCTTTGAACCTTTCAAACAATTCAGACTTGTGTTTCATTAAGTAAATATACACTATATCTACTCAAATCATCAGTGAAGGTAAGAAAACAATGATATTCACTGCAAGCTATAAACACTCATTGGATCGTATACATCAACATGCATTGTTTCCAATAAGTCACTTGCCCGTTTCATCAAGCCAGAAAACGGGGTTTAGTCATCTTACCAAAAGGCATGGTCCGCATGTCTCAACCGATTCAAAATCGAATGAGTCCAAAGATCCATCAACATGGAGTTTTTTCATGCGCTTTATACCAATATGACATTTAGCGGCAGTGCCACAAGTATGTGGTACTATCATTATTAACTTTGCATCTTTTGGCATCATTGTTATGAACATGTGTATTACTATGATCAAGATTCAATGAACCACACTTACTAGGTGCATGACCATTGAAGGTATTTATTCATGTAAGCAGAATAACCATTATTCTCTAACTTGAATGAATAACCGTGTTGCAATAAACATGATCTAATCACGTTCATGCTTCAATGCAAAACACCAAATAAAATTTAGGTTCGTCACTAATCCCGAAGGTAGAGAGAGCGTGCGATGTTGATCACATCAACCTTGGAAACACTTCCAACACATATCGTCACCTCACCCTTAGCTAGTTCTCCGTTTATTACGTAGCTTTTATTTCGAGTTACTAACATTTAGCAACCGAACCGGTATCCAATACCCAGGTGCTACTAAGAGTACTAGCAAGGTACACATTAGTAACTCGTATATCAAATATACTTCTATCAATGTTGCCAGCCTTCTTATCTACCAAGTATATAGGGTTGTTCCGCTTCAGCGACCTCTCACCTCATAATAGAAGCACTTAGTCTCGGGTTTGAGTTCAACTTTGGGTTGCTTCACTGGAGCAGCAACTGACTTGCTATCCATGAAGTTTCCCTCCTTGATCTTGCCCTTTTCGAAACTAGTGGTTTGATTAACCATCAACACTTGACGCTCCTTCTTGATTTCTACCTTCGCGGTGTCAAACATCGCGAACAGCTCAGGGATCAATACTTCTATCCCTGGTGTATTATAGTTCATCACTTAAGTTCTAGTAGCTTTAGTGACAGTGACTTGGAGAACTATATCAATCACTATCTTATCTGGAAGATCAACTCCCACTTGATTCAAGCGATTGTAGTACCCAGACAATCTGAGTACATGCTCAACGATTGAGCTATTCTCCTTCATCTTACAGGCAAAGAATCTTGTTGGAGATCTCATATCTCGCAACACAGGCACGAGCCTGAGATCACAATCTCTGCCCCTAGAACATCTCATATGTTCCGTGACGTTCAAAACGTTTCGGAGCCTCAATTCTAAGCCGTAATGCATGACGCACAAAACTATCAAGTAGTCATCGAAACGTGCCTGTCAGATGTTCACAACATCTATAGACGACGCTAGAGGGGGTGGCGCACCGAGCGGTGCATTAAGGACATAAGCCTTCTGTGCAGCAATGAGGACAATCCTCAGATCACGGACCCAGTCCGCAATATTGCTACCAACATCTTTCAACTCTATTTCTCTAGGAACATATAAAAATTTAAGGGAGCTACAGTGCGAGCTAGTAATCTACAACATAATTTGCAAAGACACTTTGACTATGTTCATGATAATGAGTTCAATTAATCATATTACTTAAGAACTCCCACTCAAATTGACATCCCTCCGATCATTCGAGTGATACATGATCCAAATTCACCAACTCAAGTCCGATCATCACGTGAGTTGAGGTGGCTGCAATGGTGAACATCATTATGTTGATCATATCTACTATATGACTCATGTTCGACCTTTCGGTCTCTCGTGTTCCGAGGCCATGTCTGTACATGCTAGGCTCGTCAAGTTTAACCCGAGTGTTCTGCGCGTGCAAATCTGGCTTGCACCCGTTGTATGTGAACGTAGAGTCTATCACACCCGATCATCACGTGGTGTCTCAACACGACGAACTTTCGCAACGGTGCACACTCGGGGAGAACACAGTTCATCTTGAAATTCAAGTGAGGGATCACCTTATAATGCTACCGCCGTACTAAGCAAAACAAGGTGCATAAAAGGATTAACATCTCATGCAATTCATAAGTGACATGATATGGCCATGAACTTGTGTTTAAGATCTCCATCTTCGAAACACCGGCATGATCTCCATCGTCACCGGCACAACACCATGATCTCCATCATCTTGATCTCCATCAATGTGTTGCCATTGGGGTTGTCACGCCCTGCATGCTTCTACTACTATTGCTACCGTAGCGATAAAGTAAAGCATTACATAGCGCTTAATGATTGACACGCAGGTCATACAATAATTAAAGACAACCCTATGGCTCCTGCCGGTTGCCGTACTCATCGACATGCAAGTCGTGATAATCTATACATCACATGATCATCTCATACATCACATATATCTCATCATGTAATTGGCCATATCACATCACAACATACCCTGCAAAAACAAGTTAGACGTCCTCTAATTGTTGTTGCATATTTTACGTGGCTGCTATGGGTATCTAGCAAGAACGATTCTCACCTACGCATAAACCACAACGGTGATACACTAGTTTGCTTTTCAACCTTCTCAAGGACCGCCTTTGTCGAATCCGATCCAACTAAAGTGAGAGAAACTGTCACCCGCAAGCCATCTAGGCAACAAGTTGCGTCGAGGGAACCGGTCTCTCGTAAGCGTACGAGTAATGTTGGTCCGGGCCGCTTCATCTCACAATCCCGCTGAACCAAAATACGACCAAGGGAGGAAGCAATCTAAGCATCAACGCCCACAAACCTTTTGTGTTCTACTCGAGATCTCATCGAACCATCAACCTAGCTCATGATGCCACTGTTGGGGAACGTCGCATGGGAAACAAAAATTTTCCTACGCACACGCAAACCTATCCATGGTGATGAGCATCTACGAGAGGGAGAGTGGATCTACGTACCCTTGTAGATCGCTAAGCGGGAAGCGTTAAGAAACGCGGTTGGTGTAGTCGAACATCTTCGCGATCCAAATCGCCGAGCGTCCCGCGATCTCATCACGATCCGTCCCGCGATCCCATCACGATCCGTCCCGCGATCTCATCACGATCCGTCTCACGATCTTGATCACGATCTGTCCCGCGAACTCATCACGATCCGTTCCGCGATCTCATCACGAACCGTCTCGCGATCTCGATCACGGTCCTTCCGATCTAGCGCCGAACGGACGGCACCTCCGCGTTCAGCACACGTGCAGCTTGATGACGATCTCCACCATCTTGATCCAGCAAGAGGAGGTGGAGAGGAGAGAGAGTTCACCGGCAGCGTGACGGCGCTCCGGTGATGGTGGTGGAGTGATTCCGGCAGGGCTTCGCCTAAGCGCTGCGGAAAACCGATCTAGAGGAGAAACTGTGCACCGGTGAAACGGGTAGCACGTGGCCGGAAATTCTGTCCAAAAACCACCCAATCCACTAGTATATATAGGAGGAGAGGAGAGGAGAGGCAGCCAAGGCCTTTGGGTCGGCCGAAATAGGAGGTGGGAAGAAATCCTACTTCACCTCCAATCCTAGTTGGAGTAGGATTGCCTCCTATTGGCTGATTTTCCACTTTTTGCTTTAGGACTTTCTCTCCTGCGCCATGGGCCTTTGTGGCTGTTTTCCCAGCCCAATAAGGGCTGGTTATTATTCTCCCACAGCCCATGGACCTCTTGGGGTCGAAGTACCCCTCCCGGAGGTCCTCCGGTACACTACCGGCACTCCCGGTACAATACCGATACTCCCGGTACACTACCGATGAGCCCGAAACTTTTCCGGAAACCAAACTGGGACTTCCTATATATGAATCTTTACCTCCGGACCATTCCGGAGCTCCTCGTGACGTCCGGGATCTCATCCGGGACTCCGAACAACCTTCGGTCACCACCATACATAACTCTACACTACCGAAACGTCACCGAACCTTAAGTGTGCAGACCCTGCGGGTTCGAGAACTATGTAGACATGACCGAGACACCTCTACGGTCAATAACCAATGGCGGGACCTGGACGTCCACATTGGTTCCTACATATTCTACGAAGATCTTTATCGGTCGAACCTCTATGTCAAGGATTCAGTTAATCCCGTATATCGTTCCCTTTGTTCTTTGGTATGTTACTTGCCCGAGATTCGATCGTCGGTATCTCCATACCTAGTTCAACCTCGTTACCGGCAAGTCTCTTTACTCGTTCCATAATACAAGATCCCGCAACTAACAATTAGTCACATTGCTTGCAAGGCTTATTGTGATGTTGCATTACCGAGTGGGCCCCGAGATACCTCTCCGTTACACGGAGTAACAAATCCCAGTCTCGATCCATGCCAACTCAACAGACACCATCGGAGATACCTGTAGAGCACCTTTATAGTCACCCAGTTACGTTGCGACGTTTGATACACACAAGGCACTCCTCCGATATCCGTGAGTTGCATGATCTCATGGTCATAGGAACATATACTTGACATGCAGAAAACAGTAGCAATAAACTGACACGATCATATGCTATGTTTGTAGTTTGGGTCTTATCCATCACATCATTCTCCTAATGATGTGATCCCGTTATCAAATGACATCTCATGTCCATGGCTAGGAAACCTTAACCATCCTTTGATCAACGAGCTAGTCCATTAGAGGCATACTAGGGACATGGTTTTGTCTATGTATCCACACATGCATTTAAGTCTCCGATCAATACAATTATAGCATGGATAATAAACGATTATCATGAACAAGGAAATATGATAATAACTAATTTATTATTGCCTCTAGGGCATATTTCCAACACGATCAACGCACTAAGGTGTTCCTCCTGCATCGAGGGAGCTCGGATGGCCTTTTCAAAGGCCAAGGTGCATTGGCCGGGGCTTGATCTGATGAAGATATCCACCGCCCCTCCGCCTCCTGGAAAGGAGCATAGGCGCCCCAGGCTATACTTCTCCGGAGTAATGGAGGGTGCCCGGGCGATAGAGTCACAATGTTAGAAAGAGAACATGTACGATTGAGTGCATTGCAATATGTCCGAAGACCTTTGAACGCTCGTATATTTGTTATGCATGGTTTATCATGTGGTTAATGTTTTGCATTCCTTTATAACTCTTGTGCGGCCGTTGAAACTAAAAGCTGTGAGTCGTCGGCTTCAGCCCCCATGTATATACTATGTGGGGTGTCTCTAGTTCCGCATTATAACCCTTAGCCGAGCAATCGGTGCCTGAAGGAGGTAGTGTGCGGCGGACCAGGCAATCAGACCATAATGCTTTATTGCTTTCACTTAGCCGTAGGGGTGCAAAAGGGAGTGAGGGAGGCTGGTGACTAGCCCCCGGTGACTTCTGGTGTTCGGAACCGCGGCTAAAGCCAATATCACATGGTTTGTACGAATACAAAACCCGTCATATGATGCAGAATGACCTCTGACGAGGTCTTGAGTATAACACTTAAGCTCGGATTCACAGACCGGTTCTCGCATACCATGACAGTCAATTTTTGGCTTTCTCCTTTGAGGTGTTTGACCAGGCTAGCCAGAAACACAATCGCAGAGGTTCTCCCTTTGCCCTTTTAGCCAAACGAGCAGAACGTAAAGGGGCAAGCACAGGAGCCGGGCAACCCAACTATTGACCCAAGGCATAGTTTGAAACCAATGCATGTAAAGCGAATTCCAAGATGCCGAACTCGTAGTTAATCGTGCATAAGGCGAATTTTTTTGTAAACTCGAGCCCCCGGTCTATTAGCCGGTTGCATCGCAATATACCGAACAGTTTCTTATTGCTCAAATTGCCGAAGCAATTGTTTACACGTATTTGAAAAAAAGAAATTTTATAGGAGTGGTTGTACCAAGGGTCTTCGATTGGTGACCTTACATCGATGTGCCCCGTCACTTGCCTGCTCCTGTGCCTCCTAGGGAGTGGTGCACCTCAATGGGTGGTACTGTTCGGCGAACAGATCTTGCAAACAAGGTCTTGAGAAGTCGCCGAAGTGTGGATGAGCTTTACGCCTTTAGTAGGACCTTTATTGTACATACAGTGTGTCTGAAGACAGTTGATGGTAGTAGTTCGGTCCAGCCGAACACTTACCCTTTTTCCCCACCACCACCACGAAATTTTAAGCACGAAGTTGTGCCTCCTTGGTACGTACTTCACTGGTCCTAGGGCTGTGCGATGGGGGGCGAGTCCCTATTTACTAGGAGAAGGTCCTGAGAGTTAGGGCTGAAGCTGAGCTTGCTTCCGAACCTTCCGTGCCTTGACGGCAGGTGCTGGTGTTTGCCGATCATCATTGTAATGGAATTCGGCCGCCAGGGCCAACGCATGTTCCTCAGTTCGGAGGGAGCAGTCTGTGTTGCCGTTGACAGTGATGACCCCTTTGGGGCCGGGCATCTTGAGCTTGAGGTATGCGTAGTCCTTGCTGTGTGGGCTCTAGCCTTGGTCCTCGGATGTGAGTTTTCCGGCCTGTTTGAATACCCAACAGATACAGTTGGTGTGGTTGGCGGGCTTATCTTGAGTGTCGTGGATTTGGTAGGGCCTTTCCAAGATCTTCTCAAGCGGGGTGGGTCCATCGCGATTTCCTTTAGGAGGCTTCTTCTGCTGCCCGGGTCAGGAATTGCGGAATCCGACGTTAATGGCCGTGTCATCGGCATCACTATTGTTGTGCTGGCACTTATTCTTATTATGCTTTTGTTTCCTGTTTCTGTCCTGAACTTCAGAGGTTCTGGGGTCTTCGGGGTTGTGGCTCCGTCTTGCGAGCCAGTTATCCTCACCCGCGCAAAAGCGGGTCATGAGGGATGTAAGGGCGGACATTGTCTGAGGTTTATCCTGGCCGAGCTGGCTGGCCAACTATTCATCCCGAATATTGTGCCGGCAGGAGGTTATTGCCTCGGTGTCCGGGCAGTCGACAATCTGGTTTTTCTTGGTCACGAACCGATTCCTGAATTGCCGCACTGACTCTCCTAGCTTCTCGACGACGTTGCTTAAATCGGAGGAGTCCGGCGGCCGAACATAGGTGCCCTAGAAGTTAGATCGGAATGCATCCTCTAGGTCTTCCCATCATCCTATGGAGTTTTTGTGGAGGCTGTTCAACCAGTGCCAAGCTAGCCCCTTAAGTTTTAGAGGTAGATATTTGATGGTGTGGAGGTCACCTCCTCGTGCCATGTGGATGTGGAGGAGGAAATCCTCAATCCATACGATTGGATCGGTTGTCCCATTGTACTGTTCTATGTTTACGGGTTTAAACCCCTCCGTGAACAGATGTTGCATCACCTCGTCAGTCCTCGTCAGTGAAGCACAGTGGGTGGGCAGCGCCTCTGACCCGAGCAATGTCGCGCCAGTGATCGGTGTCTGTTCTAGCCCGGATTCGTTCCCGGCCTCTACTGTTGCGATCGAGCCAAGGCCGGTACTCATCCCGTTCATCGGGTGAGTACCCTTTGGATCTGTAGATGGATCTTGTGCGACCTGCCCTATGGTCTAGGTCGTGTGGCAGGTTGAACCTGTCATCGGGCTCTATTGGCTCTTTCCCCCATCTTCGGCGTGTCGCGGCCTATAATCGGTGTAGTCAGTCGTCCTGTCGCGCCCTCGACGGGGCGGTCTAGCTTATTGTATGGGGTATGCTTGGAAGACGGCGTATCTGTGATCTCGTCGTCGAATTGTGGCACCAGGCTTCTACGTGGATAGCTCTTAGGTTGGTCCGACAAATAGGTACCGTATCCTTCCTCAGCTGTGAGGACTCTCGTCCATCGATTATTGAGGTTGTCTTGTTCGGCTTTAAGATTTTGTTCTTTTTTTCAGGCCATGGGCTGTGGCTATAAGTTGTTGCCTGAACAGTTCCTAATCTTCATGATTATCGGGAATGTCGAAGTCATCATCTTCTGGGATGTCCTCCTCCTCGACAGGGGGGAGGTAATTATAGTCCTCGGAATCATTTAGGTCGTCGGGGTTGCACTAGTCTTCAGGCCTCTCCTGACCCTCTAACAGGTGTTCAGGGATGTCGGGATCGCCGAGGTCTTTCGGGGTATCTCTGTCCCCGGTGCCGATGATAGCTTTCCTTCCCTTTTTGCCTTTTGACCGTTTATGCAGTTTCCGGCGCCTTGACGATGCTTCACCAAACTTGTCGCCATTGTTTTTAGGCGTGTTCTCACCATTAGCGGCTGGAGTGTCCACCATGTAGACGTCATACATGGAGGTGGTAACCCATCGCCTGGTGTTAACAGGGTGGGAGACCAATCCTCCGCATTCATGTATTCTGCCTCCTCAGAGTCATAGTCCAACATGTCGGTTAAATCTTCGTCTATGGCTATCAAGTGGGTGGTGGGTGGGACGAAAAATTCCTCCTGACCCACACTAAGACCGATCTGAGCATGGATCAGGATTGGGTCGTTAGTAATCTTCATCGACGAGATCCGATCTAGGGCCTCGTTGAGTATCGAGAGCTCGATCGGGTCGGCCTGCTCGGAGCTTTCGGAGTTGACCCCCGATGTGTCCGTGCTAGGGGAGTGTTCGGCAGGAACAGGTGTCCGGTCATCTGGCACTATGGCCGGATCCGAACTAAGAGTTAGGTCATTGCCTGGGTAAATCCTGTGGATGTGACCGAAAGAGGGATCCGAGGTTAAAGCCTCGGAGTCTTCGGGCGTGGCAGGCGACACTGTGAGCTCGGTTAGCGAAAGATCGCCCTGAGAGTTCACGGAGAAGTCTAGGTTCCCGAATCTGACCTCTTGATTAGGGGCGAAGATCCCGACCCGACCTAGATGGATGGTCGGGTCAGCATGCAACACAATGCTGCCGAAAGCGAAGATCTATCCGGGGACAAAAGTATCCATGTTGCGGACCTCTTCATTGATGATGACGCGAGCCATCGATTCCTTCGGTGATCATAGTGGAACTCTCAATTAAAGCACCAATGTCAGTGTGAAAACCGGTGGATCTTGGGTAGGGGGTCCCGAGTTGTGAGACTAGAATCAATGGGAACAGGAGACGAAGGAGAAGATGTTTACCTAGGTTCGGGCCCTCCTATGGAGGTAATACCATATGTCCTGCTTGATTGTATTGATGATATGTAGATTACAGAGTCAATCTACCTCGAGATCAAATAGCTAAACCCTAGATGAGTTGTCCTCTGTATACAACATAAAACCCTCTGGCTTATATAGACACTGATAGTTCCTAGGGTTTACATATAGTCGGTTACACGTCAAAGGGATAAACATGCCTATTCACTACTCCAAACGTGGAGGTCATGCCATGATTCCCGAAGCTTCCTTCCTGGAGACATGGCCTTCGATCGATCCAATGCTCGGCAAGCACCCCATACATTTCGGCCCATAAGAAATAGGTTGGCCTCCCGAGGACCCCTTAAACTACGATTCCCTCACAAGGAAAACCACAACTCCATGGCCAATATGTACAATGAGATCCCTGCCGCAATCTTGCATTCACACAAGCTTGGATCCATCTATTTTCTCTAGGCTGGTCTATGCAACACCAACACCATCTTGAGGCATAAATTGATGCCTAAGTCTGGACATGAGAAGATGATCAGAGGACTACTGCGATCAGAAGAGATCATGTGGATATGCACCATACATTCAGATGCTTATCAACTCCCAGCTGGAGAAGCATGTGTATGCACTTGATTGGCCACTCCTGCCAGAGCTCGAAGACAATGTCATGGTGATGCATCTAGAACATCCCACCTTAGCTACATTACAGGCAGAGACGGAGGCAGCTAGAGACACTAGTGCTCAGGTGCCAAAGACCTTGAGTGATCAGATGGATCTTCTTCTCAGTTTTGTGCTCAACATGCAAAAGGACATTGGAAATATCTTAAAAAGCCAGGAGAGTCCGGGAAGGATTATTGATAACAAGTTTCACATTCTCAACAACAAGGTGGATGATCTCACAGTGACTGTAAACGAGCTCAAGAGAGAAGTTGATGGCGTGCCCAATCCGAACACCACATATGATGATGAGGACAGTCCACCCCTCAAGGCCGACACCCAGTTTGGGACTAAATCCAGGACTCCTACAGTGCCAGCTCCAGAGTAGAGACCTTCTTCATCAGCACCTTCTATAGCTCCTTCAACTCCATTAGCTACACTAGCACCTCCAGGTGCTACTCCAACTCCATCCATGACGTCTGCTAAAGTCTTTGTTTAAGTTGTTCTCTCGACTCCTTCATCAGCTACCGAAGGAGATCAACCCCCGAGAGGCACTTAATTCTATACCTTTGAACTTTTTGGTAACTTGTTGCCAAAGGGGGAGAAGTTGTATAGATCATTAGGGCTTCGAGAGAGGGAGAGTGTTGCTTTTTATCGCTCTTCAAAAACATTGATATCTCTTGGCTTGTTATTTGTGTTAAACCTTGTTTGTGTTTGATCATACACTTGATGTGTGCTGCTACTATTTCCTATCCTTGAGATGCCTATGAGATGATCATTCACTTTTGCTTGTTGTGTTGTGCTATTATGTTCATTCATATTACTCTTGCACGCCACCAAGTTGTATGTGACATGGAAGAGTGCCCCATATACCTAATTGATTGTGTATTTGCATTCAAACGCAAATTCAAAATAGTGCACAAATTTAGGGGGAGCTCTTGCTTATCACATACTTCTCAAAGCGATGATTATATTCATTGATTATATCATACATCAAAGCTTTTGATCTATATGTTGTCATCAATTACCAAAAGGGGGAGATTGAAAGAACATTTGCTCCCTTGGTGGTTTTGGTAATTAATAACAACATATATCTCATTGGACTAATGTTTCCACTAAGTATATTTCAGGAAAAGTTCAATGAAGGGATGGCAAAAGGATTGTGAAGAGGCCCCTAGATGCAAGGAATAGGATTGTCAAAGCTTCAAGCAAGAATACTCTACATTTTACTTTATGAGAAATCACTTTGAGTCTATAGGGAAGCCAATACTGTTAAAAGGGGGTGAGGTATTGTTGGTGAAAAAAATGCCCCACGTGCACAAGTGATAGTCACCAAAAGCACCCACAAGCTCTTCCACAAAAGTCTGTCTTATGCCTATCATGAAAAATCGGTGCCACCAAATCTTCCCACTTGGCCCTACCGATTTTCACCTCAGATAGATCCCAGCCAAACCCTAAGTCGTTGGTACAATTGATTCTTCATCGGTGCGACCAAGTTTCAGTTGCCAACTTTCTGTTGCCCCTTTTCCTAAAATCCGAATTTTTTGAGTTTTTTGGTCGGTGCCACTAAGTTTGCAATTTGACGTTGGTCACCTTTTCGGTACTGTCGAGACTTATATATCGGTCTCACAGAGATTCAAAAGTTGCTACCTTTTGAGCAACTTGGTACCATCGAGTTTTACACTTCGGTATCACCGAGTTGGTAAATAAAGGTGTAACAGTTGGATTTTTGGAGATGCCTATATATATACCTCCACCACCACTCACTCACAAGAGAAGCACTCAAAACAGTTCCCCACTTATCCCATCCGATTTTCTGAGAGAGAGCCACCTACTCATGTGTTGAGATCAAGACATTCCACTCCAACCATATGGATCTTGATTTCTAGCCTCCCCAAGTTGCTTTACACCCAATCAATCTCTTCCACAAAAGCCAAATATGTGAGAGAGTGATTGAGTGTTGAGGAATCTATCATCTTGAAGCACAAGAGCAAGGAGTTCATTAACATTATCAAGCCTACTACCTTTTGGAGGGTGGTGCCTCCTAGATTGGTTAGGTGTCGCTTGGGAGCCTCCTACTTCGTGTTGTGGAGTTGAACCAAGAAGTTTGTAAGGGCAAGGAAATCGCCTACTTCATGAAGATCTACCCCGAGTAAGGCTAGTCCTCCATGGACGTAGGCCATCATGGAATAGACAAGGTTGCTTGTTCGTGGAACCCTCTATGGGTAGAGTCTTCCATGAACTCTCGCGACCGATACCCTCCGTGGGTTGAAGTTTCCATAAACGTGGACGTACGATAGCACCACCTATCGGAACCACAGGAAAAATCTTCCTGTGTCCAAATTGTGTTTGACCTTCCTCCCTATCCTATATTACATATGCTTGTCTTTACTTTCCGCTGCTATACTATTAGACATTCATGTGTAGGGTGTGCTTGACTTGCTATCATTGCTAAAATATGCCAACACTTAAAATTGGGAATAGGCAAAAAAATTATTTGGTCAAGTAGTCTAATCACCCCCCTCTCTAGACATACTTTCGATCCTATAGTTTATTTTAAAAAATGGATCCTTTCTTGAGAAAGAGTTCCTCTCGAAAGAATTGAGTGGGAGGAAAGTAGAACTTGATGAGGTTGTTGAACCGTCACTTCAGTTGGAGAGTAGCACGACGCAGAAAGATGTTTCTGCGGCGCCTACATCAAGTGAAGAGGAAACAAATGATGATGATCATGAAGTTTCGGATCAAGTTACTACCAAGCCTCGTAGGTCAACAAGGACTCGTGTCGCCCCTAAGTGGCACGGAAATTCTGTCTTGGAGGTCATGTTGTTGGACAATAGCGAGCCTACGAGCAATGAAGAAGCAATGGTGGGCGCAAATGGTTAGGAGCCTAGAAATCCAAGAAAGGATCCATGTATGAAAACCAAGTATGGACTTTGGTAGACTTGCCCGATGAACAGCGGGCCATTAAGTACAAATGGACCTTTAAGAAGAATATAGACACTGATGGTAAATGTCACCATTTATAAAGCTCAACTTGCTGCAAAAGAAGTATCCGACAGCTTCAAGGAGTTGACTACGATGAGACTTTCTCACCCATAGCGATGCTAAAATCTGTTGGAATTATGTTAGCAGTTGCTGCATTTTTCGATTATGAAATCTGGCAGATGGATGTCAAAACATCGGTTCCTCAATGGTTTCCTTGAGGAAAGGTTGCATGTGATATAATCGGAAGTTTTTGTCGATCCTAAGGATGCTAAAAGGTAAGCAAGCTCTAGAGATCCATCTATGGACTAGGGCAAGCATCTTGGAGTTGGAATATATGCTTTGATGAGGTGATAAAAGCTTTTGGTCTTATACAAAGTTTCCAAGAAACGTGTATTTACAAGAAAGTGAGTGGGAGAACTATAGCATTTCTGGTAAGTATATGTGGATGGCATATTGTTGATTAGAAATGATGTAGAATTTCTGGAAAGCATAAAGGGTTGTTTGAAAGGAGTTTTTCAAAGGAAGACCTGGAATGAAGCTAGTTAAATATTGGGCATCAAGATCTATAGAGATTGATCAAGACACTTAATAAAACTTTCAATGAATACATACCTTGATAAGATTTTGAAGGAGTTCAAAATAGATCGGTCAAAGAAGGAGTTCTTGGGTATGAATTTGAGTAAGACTCAAAGCTCGACCATGGCAAAAAAAGAGAAAAGACGAAGGTCATCCCCTATGCCTTAGCCATAGGCTCTATATAGTATGCCATGTTGTGTACCGCACCTGGTGTGTGCCTTGCCATGAGTCTGTCAATAGGTACAAGAGTGATCTAGGAGTGGATCACCGGGCATCGGTCAAAATTATCCTTAGTAACTAGAGGACTAAGGAAACATTTCTTGATTATGGAGGTGATGAAGAGTTCATCATAAAGGGTTACGTCGATGCAAGCTTTGACACCAATCCGGATGACTTTGAGTAGCAAAGCAGATACGTATAGTGGAGCCGTCGTTTCGAATAGCTCCAAGTGGAGCGTGGTAGCAGCATCTACAGTATGACATAGAGATGTTCAAAGTACACACGGATTTGAATGTTGCAGACCCGTTGACTAAAACCTCTCTCACAAGCAAAACATGATCAAACCCCAAAACTCATTGGGTGTAAATCACATGGTGATGTGAACTAGATTACTGACTCTAGTGCAAGAAGGAGACTGTTGGAAATATGCCCTAGAGGCAATAATAAATTAGTTATTATCATATTTACTTGTTCATGATAATCTTTTATTATACATGCTAGAATTGTATTAATCGGAAACTCAGATACATGTGTGGATACATAGACAACACCATGTCCCTAGTGAGCCTCTACTAGACTAGCTCGTAGACCACAGATGGTCAAGGTTTCCTGACCATAGACATGAGTTGTCATATGATAACAGGGTCACATTATTAGGAGAATGATGTGATGGAAAAGACCCAACTGTAAGCATAGCATTTGATTGTGTTAGTATATTGCTACTTCTTTATCCATGTCAAGTATTTGTTGCTACGACCATGAGATCATGCAACTCCCTGACACCGGAGGAATGCCTTGTGTGTATCAAACATCACAATGTAACTGGGTGACTATAAAGGTGCTCTACAGGTATCTCCGAGGGTGTCTGTTGGGTTGGCGTGGATCGAGACTGGGACTTGTCATTCTGTATGACGGAAAGGTATCTCTGGGCCCACTCGGTAATATAACATCACAAGAAGCTTGCAAGCAATGTGACTAAGGAGTTAGTCATGAGATCCTTTATTATGGAACGAGTAAAGAGACTTTTCGGTAACGAGATTGAACTAGATATGCACATACCGACGATTGAATCTCGGGCAAGTAACATACCGATGGACAAAGGGAACTGCATACGGGGTTGTTTGAATCCTTGACATCGTGGTTCAACCGATAAAAATCTTTGTAGAATATGTAGGAACCAATATGGGCATCTTGGTCCCGCTATTGGTTATTGATCGTAGAGTTGTCTCGGTCATGTCTACATAGTTCTCGAACTTGCAGGGTCTGCACACTTAACGTTTGGTGACGACTTGGTATTATTGAGTTATGTATGTTGGTGACCTAAGGTTGTTCAGAGTTCCGGATTAGATCCCGGAGAAGTTCCGGAATGGTCCGTAGGTAAATAATTATATATGGGTAGTCATATTTTGGCTACCGCAAAAGTTTTGGGTTTTTCCAGTATTGTATTGGGAAGCTTCTAGAAGGTTCTAGAAACTTCCGGGGGAGTACGGAAGTCCACCAAGGGTTCCACCACGTCCCAAGGGTTTGCATGGTCTGAGAGGAGGCACCCTGGCCTTATTGGGTCAGGCACACAAGTCCCTCAAGGCCCATGTGGCTTGGGAGAGGTGGAAAGTCCACCTGCCTATGGAAAGGGAGGGAATTGGACTAGGAGTCCAACTCCTCCCCCTTGGCTATGCCCTAGGGGTTGGAGGGGCTGATGTCCATGCCCCTCCACCTATATATAGAGGGGAGGGGCGCCCCAAGAGCACACACAAAGCCCTTGGCGCCCCTCTCTCTCCCTAGATCGTTTCTCCTCTGTACGCGTTTCGGTAGCGCTAGACGTAGCCCTGCCGGGATAGCACCACCACCGCCGCCACCACACCGTCGTGTTGCCGGAGAACTCATCTACTACTCCGACCTTGCTCACTGGATCAATGAGGTGGAGAATTCATCGAGATTTACGTGTGCTGAACGCGGAGGTGTTGTCCGTTCTGTGGTAGGTCGGGACCGATCATGATTGGATCGCGGGACGGATTGCAATTTGGATCACAAAGACGTTCGACTACATCAACTGCATTCCTTAATGCTCCCCTCTTAGCGATCTACAAGGGTATGTATATCCACTCTCCCTCTCGTAGTTGTTGATCTCCATAGATAGATCTTGGGTGTTCGTAGGGTTTTTTCCCATGCAACGTTCCCCAACAGAAGCAAGGAAGCCCCTCAAGTGGTCCAACACTACCGTCATCTTCGACGCTGAGGACCACTCTTACCGCACCACTATGTTCGGGTGTGCGCCATTGTTGGTCTCGCCTACAATCCGCAACCTCAGGGTCACGAAGATGCTGGTCGATAGTGGGGCCAACCTGAACTTGATTTCGCCCGATGTCATCAAGCGGCTACAAATCCTCGATTCGTACATTAAATCAACGGGCTCCTTTCAAGGAGTGGATGGGGGAGATCTCAGCCGAAATGGAAGATAACCCTTCCAGTCACATTCAACAGCGAACTCAACTTCATGACTAAGAGGGTTGTCTTCAACGTCGCCAAGATGTCACTGCTTTACAATGGAATCCTATGCCGTCCAACATTGGCAAAGTTCATGGCGGCGTCTCACCATGCCTACAACACACTCAAGATGCCAGGCCCGATGAGTATCATCGCCATCCACTTCGACAAGAAGGATGCGGTTCTTTGTGTCGACAAGCTCTACCGGGAGGGAGTGGCAATGTCCGCCGATGAGGCACTCGCTCCTACCGACAAAGCTCCTGTGGGAAAGAACAAGGACAAGAGCTCGAGTGAACCTCACAATAACTCCGGGAAGCGCACGACAAAATGCAGCACGCCCGTTATGGACTTGCCAGAGACTTCGGCCAGCGGATGCAAGAAAAATAAATGCGTCAAGTCCTTGCCAGGAGGTGCGAGTCGCAAGGCCCAGCACGAGCCTCCTGGCAACCAGGAGCAACACACAGATGCTAAGCTCGTGTGATAACGAGCACCCCCGTAAAGCACCTCCCCTTTGGACACAGCTGTCATACCTTTTGACAACTCCTTCGTACAAAGTCTCCCTACAAGGTGTGTAATCCTTAGCACATGGGAAAGCGCAGGGCATGTGCCCTATATTTAAAGCTAAGTATCCTGTGACCCTTCATTGAAATGTATGTTCAATCTTACATGTGTTGCAAGGAATGTTGCATTTGTCCTCTGCCTACATGAGGTGATCGCCAAAACGACTGGGGGCCCGTCATCCCCTGAGCCTACCCTCCTTAGCAAGAGGAGGCAAGAAACCCTCCCCCACGTGCAAGTCTTCCGGGGGGAGTGGTGATGATGCGGACACCTATGAACATGGCCACATAACAGTCACCTAACAAAGATAAGTTGTGAAAAATGATTTCGATTTGTATTGAGCTATATGCAATCTTTCCTTGAGACAAGGTCATTATTTGTATGAAAAAGACCTGCACATGAAGGACCCTCGCCAAAACTGTCTGTGTGTTTGGATGTTTCAAGTCCGCTTAACATCCCAAGCAGCCGTGGCAGGTATGGCAAGGCGGCCTTGCCGTCAGTGACGTCCCCAAGGTCTACTGAGCATCCATTCCAAAAAGTGCACATGGACAGGATGCATGCACCGGCAAACATTTCCCGCAAAGTGTAGGGCTCAAATGCATACAATTATAGGATTGCGTCAAAAGGAAGGAGATGCATATACTGATGGATAAAAGTATGTCCCAACAAAAACAAGTTCATGATATTAACTTTGTACAAGCGCCCTTGGTGTGGACTTCGCAGGAACAGGAAATTAACGACTCAGGGTCATGGAGCCGGCCTTGCCGGAGATGGGAGCAACAAGCGCATCAAGCTCGCTGGTGTCGAAGTCTCTCGGCAGCTTGGATAAGTCTTTGGATAGATCGAGGCCAGGATTGTCATAGGCGACCTTCATCGGAACCTTATGGAGGGCTCTGCGACACAACTTGCGACAGCCTTGAACGAATTCGTCCTCCCTCCCCGCCTCGAACTTCACCAGGGCACCAATGAGCCTTCTAAAGAAGATAGACAGTCGCATGCTCGTGGATTCCGGTTCGTCGTTGGAGAAGGTGCACTCCTCCAAGCCCATCTTTGCCAGCTGGGCAGAGAGCTTCCCCGCAAGGTTGATGAGCTGCGTCGTCCACAAGCGAACGGTCTCTTGGAGTTTGTTGGAGGAGCGCGCGATGGAGGCGAGCAGGGTCCGCTCTTTCTCGAGCTCCTCAACCAGATTGCGCTCCTTGGCGTGGGCAATCTTGAGGTCGTCCTTGTGAGAGCTGACCCTAGTGCGTAGATTGGAGTTGGCGGCTACGGCGATCTCCAGGTCCTTGACCTTGCCCCCAAGTGCGGCTTGTAGTTCCATCAGGGCCTGGGTATCCTTCTGAGCGCCCTCCTTCAAGCTCGAGATTTCCTGCCCGGATGCAACGAGGTCCACCTCTAGCTACTGCACCTTGCTCTCCAGCTCGATCTTGGCAAGCTAGGCGGCCTCATTAGCGGATGCGGCCTCCTAGAGCTTGCCTACATACTTAGTAGCCACCTTCTCGAGTGTGGCTTTGTGCTCGAACTCCAAGACCCATACCTGCTTGCCCATCTTGACCCCGAGCTTAGCGGCAAGATCTTTCTCGTGGGCCGCGAGCTCTTCTTTGTGGCAGTCGAGTGAGCTCTTGCATGCCTTGAGCTTTGCATCTCGATTGGCGATGTCTTCATTAGCCTCCAACCACACCTACTCAGCCTCGGCCTGCCGATTGATGAATTCTGCTTCGGCCTTGTTGATATTGACTAGCTGCTCGCCGATCTCCTTACAGTAAGTGGCGGACCATGCCTGCGTGTCAGCATGGAGCGCCTGGAACCTCTCTTCGGCGGATGCTAGAAGGACCTCCCGGCGGTCCAGCCTCTCCGAACGGCTGGCGTAGTGCGCCCGTGGCTGCCAAAAGCTCTGGCTCAAAGAAGCCAGGATGGCGAGCTCTTTGGCCTCGTCACTCCCTCTAAACGGGTCGACCGCCACCTCTCCACCTAGGGTGACGACCGCCCCATCGATGATCGCCTCCTTGGAGGAGGCCCTAAGGATGGCGTCGTCGAGAAAGCTCATGAACTGCAGGTCGCTCACCCGTAGGTGCCGGCTAAGGGGTGGCTCTGTCGATGATAATGGGCATGTGTTGTTCCCACTTATGGCACCCAGCACGAAAGACATGCCTGCCCCAGACTCTCCTGGGGCGGGGGTGGTGTCGGTCGCCGTCCCCGGGCCCAGGCCATCTAGGATTCGCTTATCGTTGTCCTTGGGACCGTGGTGGGCGATGTCCTCCTCGGCCGCGATGTGACCGACCTGCTCGGCTACCTCCTTGGCATACCCTCGACATCGACGTCGGTACCAAGGGCATCTGACAGTGGAAGATCTTTAGGAAAAGAGGAGGGAAAGGGGGAGTCAGACTCAGTAGAAGTTCAGGAAGACAAAAAGAAACAAGGAGGATCGACGCTCTGCTGGCGAAGAGAAACTTACCCGCGTGCTCTAGTCAAAGATGTGCCTCGTCCCCTCTGATAGCACCGCCTCGCATCGCCTGGTCGGTGGCCTCACCCATCCGCACCTCCTCAACATGGACGGGCTCACCCATAGAGTCCTTCGCCAGTGGGCTCACCCCAGGGGTCAGGCCCTCCCGAGCCACCTCCGAGCGGTTCACCTCAGCGAAAGGAGGGACAGAAATGTCACCCCCAGCGGCATTGCTTGCGCTCACCGGAAGGTCTTGAGGCGAGACCTCTTCACAAGGCTAGGAAAAGAGTCAACATCGATGATCTCCCGCTCCGACGACATGCCCCGTCCAGGTGGCCCACCCGTCGTACCTCCAACAGCGGCCGCAGGTCTGATACGTCTCCAACGTATCTATAATTTTGATTGTTCTATGCTAATATATTATCATTATAGGATACTTTTTGGGTGTTTATTTGCCAATTTATAACATTTTTGAGGACTAACCTATTGACCCATTGCCTAGTGTCAGTTCCTGTTTTCTACATGTTTTTGCATTTTCAGAGTTACAATACCAAATGGAGTCCAATTGCCATGAAACTTTTTTGACGAACTTTTATGGACCAATACAAGACCTAGAAGCTTCGGAGGTAGCTGGACAATGCTCTAGGGCCCCACGACATATCCCACCGCACCACCAGGGGGCATGGCCAGATATGTGGTGGCCCCCTGGTGGCTCTCCCGACGTCGTCTCTGGCCGCCGCAAGTCGCTGTTCCAACAGGAGGCCATCTACACCTCCGTTCCTGCACCCTGTCAGAAGGGAGATCAATCACAAAGGGCCTCTTCATCAACCTTGCTTCCCTCACCATGATGTGTGACTAGTTTACCAAAGACCTACGGGTCCGTAGGTAGTACCTAGATGGCAATCTCTCTCTCTCTCTCTATCTCGATCTTGAATAGAATGTTCATCGCATCTTTGCCTTGATCTATCTGATGTAATCCCTTTGTATGATGTGTTTGTTGGGATCCGATGAATTGTGAGTTTATGTTCAGATTATTCATTAGAGTTATCTGAGTCAAATCTGATTATTATGACTCTTATTTGCATGATCATGATATCTCTGTAATGCTCTTCGATCTATTGAGATAGTTTGGCCAACTAGATTGATATTTCTTCACTGGGAGTGCTGCGTTGTAGTAGGTTCAACCTGGCGAGTTTCTATATCCTAGTGACAGAAGGGGACAAATTGCATCTTTGTGTTGCTACTACTAAGGATAAAACGATGGGGTTTATTCATATTGATTGAGTTTACTTTATCTACATCATGTCATCGTTCTCCAAGCATTACTCTGTTTGTCATGAACTTAATACGTAGAGAGGCAAGCATAGAAGCGCTCTTGAAGTGGAGTAATAGTAATAGGTGCAGGCACAAGTCGGCCTATTTTCTTATGGATGTGATGGCTATATACACATGATCATTGCCTTGAAAATCGCATAACTGTTTGCTTTTCTATCAATTGCCTAACAGTAATTTGTTTACCCGCCGTATGCTTTGCTTATGAGAGATGCCACTAGAGAACTCTACGGCCCCAGGTCTATTCACTTATATATTCACAAACGCTATCATTAACTTGCTGTTATTTATTATATTTTATTTTATTTTGCACTTTACTATTATCTAAAATTATCTACACAACCCACTTGCTTGCAAATGACGAGATCAAGGGGATTGACAACCCTCTTGCCGGCGTTGGGTGCAAGTTGTTTGTTATTTTGTGTGCAGCCGCTGAAGATGGTTGAGGATTGGTATTCATATTGGTTTGTTTAACCTTGGTTTCATAAATGAGGGAAATACTTACCCACTTTTTGCTACGATTACCCGTTCCTCTTCACGGAAAACCGAAGGCAGATCACGAGTATCAGGAAGGATTTCTGGCGCCGTTGTCGGGGAATACCATCACCAACTATGAAGTAACTTCGCACAAAATTTCATTCACTTGTTCTTCTTTGTATGTGATGTTATATTTAGTGTGTCTCGTAAAAATAAAAATACAAAATATTTATCTTTGTTAGTCATTAGTTTGGTTCTTTTGCTTGCTTGTTTGCTTGAAAGTTGCTATCATGTCTAAATTTGAGAAAGTTGCTATTGAAAGTACTAGTGAAGGTGGTATTAATTAGTGACTAGGATGAAGAAAGAAAGAAAATTATTGATTCCACTTATGATCCTCTTAAAAGTCAAGTCCGCATTTCTAACACTCACACTGTCCTAAATTCTAAAATGTATCATGTGGGTAGTGGGAACATCATTAGAACGCATGTTATTCAAGAATTCTTCAAACATTCAATAGTCTCTCCACATATTAAAGGATATATACTTGATGAAACAAATTTTTATGGAGATGCTATTTCTATGCTTGTATTGAAATTGGAAAGGAAGTTTGTGCACCTACATCCTATGCTTCAAAAGATATTTTTGGGGCTTCCTAGCATAGACAATCCTAAGATTAAGAAAATTGATACCAATATCCTTATGCATGAATTTTATTACATTGTGAGTGAAGCTAAAGATATGTTTTCCTTCTATGGAATAAAATCTGAACACCCTCCTATAGAAGTAATCCTCCATAATAAAGATGCTTTGCGTATGTTAGAATCTAATGATTATCAAGGATTTGATGAGAATATAAGAAGGAATGTCATTCCCGAAGAATTGACACAATCCCCTTTCCTACACACTTGTGATAAATTTGAATGGATTTCTAAGGGAATCAATGAAGGGTTTAGTAAGTATTGGCATGAAAATATTGTTAGAGAACCTATTAATGATGAAATCCATGTTCTCTATTAGGATCCTTATGATGAAAATAATAATATTAATGATGTTAGTAATGATTTTATAAATTCCTTTGGGCACTTGGGATCTTCCACCAGATTTTAGAAGGGTGATTTATTAAGTAATATTTTGGAAGAGCTAATCCTTAAAGACATTAAGGGATCCAACACTTGAAACTATGCATTATGCCTAGCTAGGGGCATACAACAATAGCGCTTTTTGGGAGGCAACCCAATATGTATCTATATTTTTTTTACTTTCTGTTTTTGTGTGTTTTTATTGGTTTTTGTGCCAAGTAAAGCCTTTGGAATGACCCAAAAGATGAATAGAAACGATGCTAAAACATAACAGAAAGTTTGACTCCAGTGCAGGAATTTTCATTTTTTACTGGAGCGTGATAATGATCTGAAATTTTAACACAGTATTATAGTATAAATTATTTATGTTGTACTAATTGTTTGGAATTTTTATAGTTACATGAGTATGGGATATTTACAGATTGCTACAGACTGCTCTGTTTTAAACAAATTATGTTTTGCTTGCATAGTTTGCGTGTTTTGATTATGCCACAGACTATATTGGGGGGGTGTAAGCCATGGGGAAGTTATAATAAAATACCTATTATGCAAAAATTAATTTTAATCAATTTATCACAGTACCTCAAGTATGCAATATGTTTCTTATATTAACGGATCTCACAAAGTTTTGTAGAGTGTTGAGTGATTGAAGTTTTCAATTTTTGGGTGTGATCACGATGGACTGTGGAATAAGGAGTAGCAAGAGCCTAATCTTGGAGATTGCCAAGGCACCCAAGTATAATTCTAAGGAGACTCAAGCATCTAAGCTTGGGGATGCCCCGGATGGCATCCCCTCTTTCGTCTCAATCCATCGGTATGTCACTTGGAGCTATATTTTATTCGTCACGTGATATGTGTTTTGCTTGGAGCGTCATTTTCTTTTGTTTGCTTTCACTTTCAGTTTGTCACAATCATAATTTTCTGGAAACACCTATTTGATAGAGACACACCTCCATGATAATTTTCTAGAATACTCTATGTGCTTCACTTATATGTTTTGAGCTGGGCAGTTGCTCTAGTACTTCACTTATATCTTTTTAGCATGGTGGCGTGTAGATTTTATAGAAATAATTTGCTCTCGTTCTTCATTTATATTTGTTTGAGAGCTGAATTGATAGTGGAGGTAAATTGCATGGGTCATAAGACTAGTCCAATAATATTATGTATTCAATGAATGATAATCAAAACCATCGTGTAACACATATAGAGAAGTTGTGGGTTAATGACATTGATTTAGTAATATGAAAAATGTGGGAGTCCCAAATTGTTGATTTGTAGAAGTGTAGAGATTAAGAGGTGTTAACTTGTTATTCATCTAAAATTTAAAGAGGCATGGTGATTATGTGTGAGCATTTATATTCCTCATTGAAATCCCAGTGTTGTTTTGAGTCGGGGGTGCGCGATGGTTATCTCCTACCAACCTCCTCCCTCGGGGCATGCGAGGAGTACTTTGATTTGTGATAAAACTAATAAAACTTTGCAATAAGTATGTGAGTTCTTTATGACTAATGTGACACCATGGACATACGCATCTTCACCTTCTCATATTTGCTAGCCTCTTCGGTACCGTGCATAGGCAGTCTCACCTCGAGGATCGGTGCAACTTTCGCCGGTGCATCCAAACCCCATGACATGATACGCTATGTTGCACATAAGCCTCATTATATATTCCTCAAAATAGCCACCATACCTACCTATTATGGCATTTCCATAGCCATTCCGAGATATATTGCCATGCAAATTCCATCGTCACTTCACATGACTAGTTCGTTCATCATCATAATGCTTTGCATGATCATACAGAGCTAACATAGTATTTGTGGCAAAGCCACTGTTCACCATATTTTTCATACATGTCATGCTAGATCATTGCAGATCCTGGTACACTGCTAGAGGCATTCATTCAGAGTCATATATTCCTATCATTACTTCATGTTAAGTTGTAAGTAAATAAAAGTGTGATGACCATCATTATTAGAGCATTGTCCCAGTGAGGAAAGCATGATGGAGACTATGATTCCCCCACAAGTCGGGATGAGACTCTGGATGAAAAATGAAATAAACATGGGGGAGGCCAAATGAACCCACCATATAAATAAAAAAGAGAGAAAATGGGGGAGGCAAAAAGAAAAGCCCGCCATAAAAAATGAGAGAAAAGAGATAAGGGACTTTGATACTATCCTTTACCTCACTTGTGCCTCAAAGTGGTGCCATGTTCTTCATATAGAGAGTCTCCTATGTTGACAATTCCATATGCTAGTGGTAATTACCTTTTCATATAAAAAACATGGCTTGTATATTCTGATGACGGGCTTCCTGAAATACCCGAGGTCTTCAGGAGCAAGCAAGTTTGATGCACACCCCCACTTAGCTTTAGTTGAGCTTTCATACACTTATAGCTCTAGTGCATCATTTGCATGGCAATCCCTACTCATTGCCTCGATATCTATCGATGATCATCTCCATAGCTCGTTGGTACGCCTAGTTGATCTGAGACTATCTTCTTCACTTTTTATCCTTTGATACCTACCATCATATTCTATACCACCTATATGCTATGTCCAATGGTTCATGCTCATGTATTGCATGAATAATAAAAAGTTGATGCATATTGAAAAGTACGCTCCAATTGCCTCACTTGGACACCATGGTTCTTAACATTTGTATCTATGTGGTGAATACGGAGTCATGCATTGCTAATATAATAAGATGAGTAGGGGTACACATTCTTTTAGGATCGTACACTTTGAAAAAATAATGATTTTGTTTCCTATACTTATAAATATTACCATGTTGATGTTCGTTAATTCATCATTTCTCAATGAGCATACGTACCAAATATTACATAATGGTACCATGTCAAATTAAAAATTCTGTTTTTATCATTTACGCACTCAAGGACAGGCAGATACGTCGCCAACGTATCTATAATTTTTTATTGTTCCATGCTAATATATTATCATTCTAGGATACTTTTTGGGTATTTATTCACCAATTTATAATATTTTTGATACTAACCTATTGACCCAGTGCCTAGTGTCAGTTCCTATTTTCTGCATGTTTTTGCCTTTTCAGAGTTACAGTACCAAACAGAGTCCAATTGCCACAAAACTTTTTGATGATTTTTTTCTGGACCAATACAAGACCTAGAAGCTTCAAAGAAAGGTCGGATGATGCTCTAGGGCCCCACCACATATCCCACCGCGCCACCAAGGGGCGCAGCCAGATATGCGGTGGCCCCCTGGTGGCTCTCCCGGCGTCATTCTCTCGCCTATAAATCCACATCTACCCCAAAACCACCAAAAGAGCTCTCGAAACACTTTTTCGCCGCCGCAAGTCTCTGTTTTGATGGGAGGTCATCTACACCTCCGTTCTGGGACCCTGTCGGAGAGGAGGTCAATCACGGAGGGCCTCTTCATCAACCTTGCTTCCCTCCCATGATGTGTGAGTAGTTCACCACAGACCTCCTGGTCCATATGTAGTACCTAGATGGCAATCTCTCTCTCTCGATCTTCAATACAATGTTCATTGCATCTTTGCCTTGATCTATCCGATGTAATCCATTTGTATGGTGTGTTTGTTGGGATCCGATGAATTGTGAGTTTATGTTCAGATTATTCATGAAAAGCATTTGATGAAAATCTGATTATTATGATTCTTATTTGCATGATCATCATAGATTCGTAATGCTCTCCGATCTATTGAGATAGTTTGGCCAACTAGATTGATATTTCTTCTATGGGAGTGGTGCATTGTAGTAGGTTCAACCTGGCGAGTTTCTATATCCCAATGACAGAAGGGGACAAGTTGCGTCTTTGTGTTGCCACTACGAAGGATAAAAGATGGGGTTTATTCACATTTATTGAGTTTACTTTGTATACATCATGTCATCGTTCTTCAAGCATTACTCTGTTTGTCATGAACTTAATACATAGAGAGGCAAGCATAGAAGCGCTCTTGAAGTGGAGTAATATTAATAGGTGCAGGCAGGAGTCGGCCTATTTGCTTATGGACGTGATGCCTATATACACGTGATCATTGCCGTGAAAATCACATAACTATTCGCTTTTCTATCAATTACCCAATAGTAATTTGTTTACCCACCGTATGCTTTTCTTATGATAGATGCCACTTGAGAACTCTATAGCCCCCAGGTCTATTCACTTATATATTCAGAAATGCTATGATTACCTTTCTTTTATTTATTACCTTGTATTTTATTTTGCACTTTACTATTATCTACAATTATCTACACAACCCACTTGCTTGCAAATAACGAGATCGGGGGGATTGACAACCCTCTTGCCGGTGTTGGGTGCAAGTTATTTGTTCTTTTGTGTGCAGCCACTGAAGAAAGTTGAGGATTGGTATTCCTATTGGTTAGATAAACCTTTATTTCATAACTGAGGGAAATACTTGCCCACTTTGTGTTGTGATTACCTGTTCCTCTTCACGGAAATCCCAATGCAGATCACGAGTATCAGGGCCCCACCCTTTTGGCCACGCATTGCGTCAAGGTCTGCTTATCCCTGCAAATCCGACAAACAACGGAATTAAGCAGGGACGCAAAGGAAAGAACAAGGGTTACAAAAATCGATGCCAAATTAGAGGGGATGGTGCTTACTCTGTGTCCTCTTCCCCAAAGCTAAAGGTGGATAGATCCCACCTCCCTTGACAATGGGCGGCAAGGACCTATGCGGGATCACCCCTTTCGACAGGGACATCCTCCATGCGCGTCGCCGTGACACGGCTCCTCCCGCGTGGCTTGGAAACGTCGGTGGCAGGGTCCTCCTCCTCCTATTCTTTGTCGCCCTCGATGATCGGAGGATCCCTGCCATGGCAGACCGGCTCTCCGCTGACAGCCCTGTGGAGCACACGCGTCCTCTTTGGGGCGACGTGAACCGGGGGCTCCTCAGACTCCAGCCCCCAGCAATATCAGCACTAGCGGACTCCTTCGACAAACCTATGCCGGAGGCCCCTCGCCATGCCCCTCCTCGTAATCGGTCTCCTCCTCTTCGTCATCGGGCGCGGCCGCACCCAAGCCGTTGCTCCCTGCGACGAGTCCCGCCTTCACAATGCGACGCTCGATGAATGCGATCTCCACTTCGGTGGTGTCACGTACCATTGACCTTTCATCCTGGATGTGTGATTCCGACAAGGAGTCAAACCACGCTTGCACCACCTCCCTTGTCAACACCGTCCACGTGGGGTCCACCTTGTGAGTGTTGCATGCTGGCGCCATTGCAACAATCACATCCCTTCAAGAGTTGTTGCAGAGCTGAGTGATGGACGTCAGCAGTATGAACTTGCCCTCTAGACGGAAGAGCTGGAGGAACATATGAACGAGCTGCAGAAACGTCAAGTTGCCGTCAAGCCTAGGGCGAATGTGCATAATGTTGGCAGGGCCCATGTAGGCGAACCATTTTCGATCGTGGAGGGGGGGCGATGCGCCTGGCCATGAAATCCAAGCCCACCATCTCTATGGTGAGCCCGGCGGCTTTTAGCCGAAGCAAGCGAGCGATTGCTATCTCCACCTTTTAGCCAAAGCAAGTGAGCCAAGAAATCCGAAACCCAGAGCTAGGATGCTTCACTCGTCTTTGCGGACGGTTTTGGACGTCCGGACCTTGTAGAAGGGTGGTGCCTCCTTGTCGGAGATATAGCACCAATCCCCCCGCCACTCTTCCCACTTCTTGTGCGGGATGTCGGGAGGATACACTTCCTTGTGGGGAGCGCGAGAGATCCTCGTGATGCTGCCGGAAATGGCATCCTCGCCCTCTATCACTACTAGGAGAAACCCTACTAGTAGCGCTTGAAAAACCTATAGCAGTAGCGCTGGGTCCAGCGCTACTGCTAAGGCGCTACAGCTAAGTTGTAGCAGTAGTGCTAGTTGGTGCAGCACTACTGCTAAGTCTGGTTAGCAGTAGCGCTGCACTGACCAACGCTACTGCTAACTATCTGTAGCATTGCATAAAGGCAAGCGTTGTTGCTAATCCAGTGCTACTGCTACATGCCTTCCAGCGCTGCTGCTAGTATTCCTGCTTTCACAGATTCATACCCCCTCTACGTATTCGTGATGTATTTATACAGTCTCTATACGGTATTTTCATCAGATCGCAATAAACATACACTACTATCATCATATCATACACATACAGTAGTCTCGTCATTCCATCATCATCATCATTCAACACAAATATCATCACATCTCAAAAATAGTGATACACAAGTCATGTCATTTCTCGAATAAGTGCAACTGCATGGTGGTGGCACACACACAAGTTTCATCATCTCTATCTAAACCATGATGTAGAAGAGAAGAGCAATCAGCATGAGCAAGACCGCGACTATGTAGTACTTGAGGCACCGGCGGTTCCGCCCCCAGTCTTGCCGGAGCGTCCACCTCAAGTAACTCCTTTCCACTTCGGCTCTGCTGTCGAACCCTCTATGGATAGCACCCGGGTACTTGTCCACCTGGGCCTGAGCGTCTGGCCAGTGGTCGTAGACTCCTGGAACCTTCCCAACGAACATGGCGTAGCAGCCCTTCGCCATCTCTGATCTATGTACCTGCATCGTGAACGATAATATGCAACATAATGTACTTAAGAACACAAAGAGGCATAATTAGCAAAATACAAGCAACCTATAGTAAACATAAATGACAAAGTTCCTCATACCCAAACTAATTAACTAGAGCGATCTACGCTAGTTCAGGACCACGGTTTAATTACATCACATAGTTTCGTCTGGACGCTAGTGACACATATATTGTCAATGACAATCAGTCCTGGATCCAATCTTCATAGTCAGGGAGGAAGCACCCGAGCTTCTTGAAACGCTTCAGGTCCAGACGCTGAGCGATTAGCAGTGCTCGGACATCATCCCGCGTGATTGGCCCATGGTAGAACATCCCTGTTGGTTTGAGGACCTGCTTCATGATCACTTGGGCAAGTTCACACTACACGTGATAAAACTCGGCTCGAATTCGATGATCTGGTGTCTTTCCTATGCTTGTGGCCCAGTTGAAAATCTCGGCATCGTTGGTAGTAGCTTAGATGCGAAGGCATTGATTATCCCTTCTGAACTCGAGCAGGTGATGCATGAGGTAGAATCCATCAGCCTTACTGATATGCGGTTGCTGGATGCAGCAGAAGTCGGTCTTATGGCTGAAAACCAGCCCGTTCCTCCTGTACTTTTTCACCTTGATATATCGACCAGACAAGCTGAAGGTTAACAAGGCACTATCGAGAACACTCTTTATGTGCTTGTAATCCTTTTTCTTGATGTTCTTCGATGAGTCCAAGTATATAGCATGGGAGTATTCTGGGTACAGAACGATGAGGACGCCCCCCCTGCTACACAAATTAAGTAGACCTCAAATTAGCCTCCATGCTTGCAAAGGAATGATTAACACTTACGAAAGGATATGCACGGATGACTTACGTGGGATGATAAGGCAGGAGAATCGCTTCCTTGTCCTTATTAGCGATCATGAAGCCGCCGATGTACTTGCTTGCATAGTCATGGTGCTCTTTGCAGACATCCAAGAAGCTCTCGTGCATATGGTATGGGTCCGCGATGCAGATATATTTTATGTTCTCGATCCTGATGATGTAGTTGAGATACAATGCATACATGCGGATGAACTGGAAATCCAGCTTGGTCATGTGGAACATGTCGTAGATGTAGTCAAATCGCAGGATGAACTTATTAGTGGGCCATCCCTTGACGTACAACTTCCCACCCGACACCTGAGCCGCGTAAAGCTGGTATCCTGGTTTTTCCGAGATGAGAAGGCTTTTCTCTCTGGCCAGCACATCATCATGAAGTCTCCTTAGATCATTGTTCCGTATGTCCTCTGGCGCTTTCTGAGGTAGGATTGGGTGGCCGGCGACATGGAAACGCTCCACACCTACGACAGGTATTCTATCTACCTCTCGGGGCTTCATAGGCGGATGGCTGCTTGAAGCAGCTCTGGCACCTTTAGGGCCTCTCTTGTCCGGTTTCCTCCTTTGCTTCTTGGCGGGTGGCAGTAGTGAGCCCACCATACCTTCCCTAACTATCACTCCCAGTGTTGTCAGGCTAATCAATGGACGGCCCTCGGGTTATTGCTGGGTAGAGGCGGCATCTGGAGGCGTCTCCTGTGAGGATCGCTTGAAGAGAGACTTTTTGCATTGCGCCTTAGGACGTTCCGGCTCCGACAAATCAGGCAACATCAAGTCATCACCTCCATGCTCATAGCCTGAGTCTTCGTCGTCCTGAGCCATCAATCGTCCATCATCATAGGCGGTATTGAAATACTTGTCTGGGTCATCATCATCATCCTCCATCTCATCATCAGCATTTGCTTCTTCGACAACGGGGGTGACGTCATCTAGCACTAATGGAGGATCTCCCTCGCGTTGTCCGCTATCACCCGCCATGACAGGTGCAGGTAATTTGGTAGGTGGGGTGCTGTTCATACCTTTTTGAGAAGCTGTCGTTGGTGTGATACTGGGCGCCTCGACATGAAGAAGAGTCTTCGGCCAAGGCAAGAACCAGCTGTTGCATGCGCCAATCTGTTGAGGGGTCTCCTCGTCATCGACTAGTACCGAAGGAGGCAAATCCTCGAAGCCCGCTAAGACACTGGCCACGTTAACCTGAAGACGCCATCGGGCATATCTCGGCTGTGGAACATGCGGTCCTTCGACTTCACGATCGTTACCTTTCCCACGGCCACCTTCTGGCCCTTGATGTCATACAATAGGGTGCATGGGGTATCGTTGGCCTATGAAGACATGCCCGCAACGTCAAACATCCGAAAGGCAATTGAAACGGAAGACTATATAGACATGCTGGTGAAAAGGGTATACGCATAATTACCATGAGGGCGTCGAGCTCAGCAATAGACGATGGCCCGTCGAGTTGGCCAGAGACGGAGGACGGGCTGCTATGAACAAGAGCGGGAGCATGTGCGGTGGCGTGAGCAGATGCTGGTGGTGCGATGTTCACCGAATTGCTCCCGACGTAGCTGGGAAGCGGAAAGTCCGCTGGCCCTTTATCTGGATTTTTCTTCGTCCATTCAAAAAATGCAGGAAGCAAGCTGGAAATGGAAGATGTGAAGTCAGTCGTGATGCCAGCTACCGCTACGCTGACCCTTGCATCGACTATCTCTTCCAACTCTGCTTTGGTCTCAGCTTTGGACTTATTGATCGCAAGCACGACCTTCTGGTCGATGGTCTGTTGAGTAAGCAACTTTATCTTCCTTATTTTCTCTAGCTCCTCGTGGTAGAACATCTTCCACAAGGCACCATCTTCGATGCCGTGCACACTTCCATAGGACGGCGGTGTGTCCTCCGGGACCTTTTTCAGTATGTTCAAGGCCCGGTTGAAATGGGTGTCCCACTTGGGCCTCGCCGACGACTGTGATGACTCGTCACTTTTGGCTGCCTTTTGGTGTTGCTCTTTCTGCAAAAGGAGCATGGATGGTTTACTAATAATGTGGCAAAACTTGTAGTCAAATTTATTGGAAGCTAATATGATAATGTGGTAATATAACAATTACCAGAAGTCTCATGAACTCCCTCGTGTTCGGGTCCGTGCAAAAGGTCTTCTCAACGCGGTCCCACTTGTACCGGGCCCTAATCCAGTCATGCTCCAGCGGGTCAGTGAACTCCGCCAAGGGGTCTGGGATTCCGTGACTTTCACATTTGGCGTCCTCCTTTGCCCATACGTGCCTCCTCCCCTTGTAACCACGGCTTCCTAGGTGGTGGGGAGGCGTGTTCTTGGCCTGGAGCGCCTTCATTTTCTCTGACTTTTTCTTGGTTTCATCTTTAGCACAAGTCTCCTTGAATTTTTCAAAGTCCTCTTCCGTAAGTGACAGATTCTCAACATAAATCCCGGACCACGGTTCATTCTTATCAATCGCTTTTTTCACCCGAACTTTTCAGGCGGACAAGTCGTTAGTGAACGTCAACATCGCCTTGTTGTTTATCTTTGTCATGGCGTCATCGTCCCACGGATCTTTGCTTTCTGTACGGACAGGGAACAAGAACATATTGTGCAACTTCTTTAGGAGCATGTGCTCCATATGTGGTATGTTCTTCAACTTCTCATCGTTAATGTTGGCGGTTTCCCTGAGGATGCATCCTAGTTGATTGCCCCAGCACGAGTGCGCTTCATCCCGTGCCGTTGGCTCTAATTTCTTGGGGTGCATCTCCGTGACCATAGTTTGTCCGATGCTGAGCTCGTTTGGTCTTCGTGTCCTCTTGTGCTTCGGTGCTTTACCGGCTATGGCAACATCGTTGCCGGCCTCGGGGGTGGTGTCGGTGTCGATGTCAGTGCCGATGTCGGTGTTGGGGTTGGTGCCGCTGCCGCCACCATGCACCCCCATCTGGTGTTCGTCCAGGTAATCGAAATAGTGATTTGCTGCCTGATGCGGTCTTCTTCGAGGCGAGCAGAACCCCCGGCCGAGGCGTGGCTAGACATGTTTCCTATTCAACAATTGTAAATAAAAGATATAATGAAGAGAAAAAATGGGCCTATATTTGGTCGGAATGTTGATTCATTCCCCTTCCGGGAAATCCCGGGCACTCCATATGTCCTAGTTTCTAGCACAAGTCATGCTGAAAACAAAAAATTTCGGCATGACCTTTGCTAAAAAGTGGACATATGGAGCGCCTGAAATTTGCCGGAACGGATATGAATCAACATTCCAGCAAAACATAGGCCACTCGGATATTCTTCGACATTCAACCAATGTTGCAAACATTTTGCAACCAACATTTTGCAAAACAGAGAATGGCATAGTACAGGGTGAGCTTCCACAAGTACACAACATAGAGAATTTATCATATGCAAGTTCAAAAGTTCTGATAAAAATCAAAATGCCAAAGTTTCAAAAACTTATATCACACACGCATAGAAGGAATTGCTATGGCTCTTACAAGGCCCTTGCACGACAGGGAGGGTACCTAGAATGCACATTGTTATAGCCCAAGAGAAGGAAACCATAAGCAAGTATTTATTCATATCCATGTGTATTTTCATGTTCACTCAAAATTTTGAATCCTACACCGACCATGGAGGGAAGAAAACTGGTCTACCGCTGGTGTTAGCCATGGAGTATGCAAGTCAAGTAGTATTATCGACTAAATAGTGTAGTAGGTAAGTTACCGTGTAAAGCATTGTGAAGATGACTTAATTTTTCGCTGTAAGTATCATTCAGTTCTAACCTAACTCACCAAATCAATATGCATATCTATTTTCTTGCAGTCAAACATAGATTAGGCTCAGCGCTCATTGTCTAGGGTGTGATCTATTCAATTTAAATTGACGCATCTATGTTGCTCTACTCCGAATTCTAATTTCAGAACATAGCTATCGCCAATTTGGTCATGTGGTTCTCTAGAGTTTGGCTTTTAATGGTTGTACTAGGACATTGCCTTGATGCTTCCTACAAGTTTCTCCATCCTTGCTTCCAAATGTTGTGAAAATACAATTCTATATACAATCCTGTTTTTAACCCTAGATATGAACCCTAGATTGTGTTTCCTAATTGACTAGAGAGAGGGGAGGTGGGGGGAGGGGCACACCTGCAGCGGCACAGACGAGGAGGCCGGAGCGGGCAGGGGCGACGACGGCGGGCAGGGGCGACGGTAGCGCGCGACAAAGGGGAGGGGGAGAGGTGGGAGATTGGGGGAATGGGAGGGCTCGGACATCTGCACAGACGAGGAGGAGGTCGGATCGGCGTGCAGGGGTGGCGGCGGTGGGCAGGAGGGCGACGACGACACGCGACAAAGAGGAGGGGGAGAGGTGGGGGGACGGGAGTTGCAAAATTTGAGCACGCGCGGCGGTTAACTCAAAAATAGTAGTAGCGCTGGGTTAGGACCAGCGCTATAGCTAAATTAGCTATCGAATTGGTTCATAATCTAACGCTACTACTAACTATTTTAATTTTCAGTTTTTATAATTCTAAAATACACATAGTAGTAGCGTTGTCTTAGGATCCAACGCTCTAACTATATGAGCTATAGCGCTGGTTCATAATCCAGCGCTACTGATATGTATTATTATTTATTATTTCCCTTTTCTTTTCTGTTTAGTTTTATTTTTCTTTTGTATTACTTTCTCCCTTTTGTTTTTGTTCTTTTGTATTGCTTTCTCCCTTTTGTATTTCTTTTGTATTGCTTTCTTCCTTTCTGTTTACGACGGCGTCTCCCTCCCACACTGCACGAATATCACCGGAACCATGCATGCATGTGGTGGTAACATATATATATATGAGTTGACCAATAACGGTTACTTAATTGCGTACACAAAATAGATACATATATATAAATGATGGTTTCTCAGCTGCGTCGACGACGTTTCACATTGAGCTTCTTCCCTTTCTTGTTCGTTGCCGAATAATTGAGCCCCTCCTTGTGACTTTTCCGGAACCATGGAGTACGAACTTTCTTATGTAATGTAGTATTGATTCTTCTTTTCACGTATGCTTCATCGTCATCGTCATCCTCCCTCATCGGGTTGCCGTATTGGTCGTAGTCTTCCTCGTTGGCGACTCCATCCATTCCGACGATGCTCCTTTTGCCTCTCCTCAAGACAACACGGCTGGGATCGGTCATGTCGGTTATGAAGAAGCATTGTGTCATGTGCTTAGCGTGTACCCATGGCTCAGTTTTGGCGATGACATTAACGTTCACGATTGCGCTCTTCGCGTCAGCTGGTGGTATAGACATGGTAGTGAAATACTTGTTTTCTCTTACAATGTCCTTAGCCCATCTGACACGAAACATCGTCGCATCGTGCAATCCAGTATAGTCAAGTTCCCAGATCTCTTTGAACCTTCCGTAGAATTTTCAGTTGTGCCGTTGGCGTCAGTCACACATTCAATCATCACCCCAGAGTTCTGGTAATCATTGTCCATGTCTTTGGCCTCCGTGTAGAACATGTACCCGTTGATATCGTATGACTGATAGGTTGCAAGTTTGGGCATGGGCCATGTGCTAAGGCGTGTATGAGAAATTCGTCTGAACTGCCCTCTTCCGGGGGATTTTCAAGAACTTTCTCTTTGAACCAACGCAAGAAAGTGGCGTTGTGCTCTACAGTAACTTCGTTGTCCGTCTTGAGCATCCCCTTATCACGGTACTTATTTGCAATGGTTTCTTTATGCCGCGCCATATAATCACCTACCACATCTAGGTGTTGTAGCACTACTAAGTTAGCCCTGTCAAAGTCGTTCCGTCGATCCGAGTAGTCCATGTGCAATTCCCTCCGGTCGTTGTTGTGACCTTCTCCTCCGAGCCTCCCATCGTGCTTGTTGATGGGCAAACCAACAACAGCGTCTCCGACGCCTATATAATTCTCGCAAAAGGAGATGCACTCATGCATCAGATACCCCTGGACGATGCTCCCATCGAGACGAGACATATTACGAATGAATCCTTTGATGACCCCATTCATCCTCTCGAACGGCATCATGCTGTGAAGGAATGTCGGCCCGAGGTCGATGATGTCATCCACGATGTGGACACAGAGATGCACCATGACGTCAAAGAACGCGGGCGGGAAGTACATCTCAAGCTCACATAGTATGACAACGATCTCTTCCTGTAGCCTTCGGAGCTGCTTCACACTTATGGACTTTCGAGAGATAACGTCAAAGAAGTTGCAGAGACCAGTAAGCGTGTCACGGACGTGCTTGTCCATTATCCCTCTAATGGAAACCGGGAGTATCTGCTTCATCATCACGTGACAGTCATGAGACTTCATCCAGCTGAACCTTTTCTTCTTGGGGTGTAGAAATCTGCTTATCTTACCACAGTAACCGGAACTGACTTTGATTCCCATAAGGCACTTGATGAATTGATCGATCTCCTTCGCACTTAAGGTGAAGCAAGAAGGGGGGCAATAATTCTCCTCCTTCTTGTTAACTTTTTTGCCCCTTCCCCCCTCCTCCGTCTCCGTCTCCTCTCCTCCGTCGACTTTTTATGGCGGAGATCTTTCCTGATCTTTAAATCTTCCAAGTCTTTCCTTGCCTTCGGCCCGTCCTTGGTCTTCTACGACATGTTCATCAGTGTGCCAAGCAAGATCTCGAGGACATTCTTCATGATATGCATTTGATCAAGGTAATGAGGCGTGTCATGATTAGGCCAGTACTCCAAGTCCTAGAAAACAGACCTCGTTTTCCATACCTTCAGTAGCGACTCCGGCACCTTTTTCATCGTTCCTGGCGCGGGGCACTGTTCTAGTTTTTCAACAACTCGTTGATTTTGGCGCCGCTCCTCTTACATGGAGGTCCTCGATGCTCAGCCAACCCATTGAATAGATCTCCACGCTTTCTCCACGGGTCATCCTTCTTGATCCATCTACAATGCCCCATGTACACGATTTTCTCGGACCTGCCATCTTTCGCTGACGTAAGCTGCTGAGACGTTGTATCATCCATGCACCTCATGCATCCGTAGTATCCGTGGCACACCTAGCCTAAGGTGTACCCATAACCGATTCATGCCATCGGTACTCGCACCAAGCATGATGTTCCTTGGATCTTCTACAGCAAATCCATATATGGTGTTGAATGCTCTCCACTGGCTACCATCTACAAGGTGTCTCAGCTTCGGATCATCTCCATCGTCGGGCTTCTTCCTCTCCGCATGCCAGAGCATGAGCTTTGCTTCCTTAGGACATACGAAATACCGTTGCAGAGGCGGAGTGATCAGAAAGTACCATACAACTTTCTGAGGAGCTTTCTTTCATGCCTTCTTGTATCAAGAAGCAATGCACACTGGGCAGCTGATTTTTTCTGTGTGCTCCCCCCAATAAATGATGCAATCGTTGATGCATGCGTGGTACCTAATGTGCGGCAAATCAAAAGGACAAACGGTTTTCTTGTCCTCATGACACTAGTAGGACACAAGTTCCCCACGGGAAGAACTTTATTATGTAGATACTTCAAATGCTCATCGAGGCTTTTGTCTATCCATTTGTTTTTGGTCTTCGCCTTTAGAGTTCGAGCATGAAACTCAAGCGGGTCACCTCGGTATCGCAACCGTCATACGATGGAGTCTTCGAGTCTACTTCAAGTTGCGCCAGCTTGGCCTCCTCTCTAGAAGCAGCTCTCTCGCTAGTCGTACTCTTGCGAAGGAGGTCTCGAACATGAGAGTCCTGCACGACTGCACTTAGTAGCGTTGAAGACTGCGGCGTGACCGCCGCCTCTGCTTCTCCGCCATGTACGAACTCTTCTTCACCGTGTCCTAAATCTTCTCCGCCTCCATGTTTGGAATCTTCTCCGCCGCCGTCATTTAACTCTTCCCTACCGCCATGTCCAACGCCATCGTCTTCGTGTCGATCGGTCATCTCTTCGTCTAGCCCCCCATGTCGTTATTCCCTGCCATGTGTATGTCCTCATCATCATCATCTTCACTTATCCACCGAGTATAGCCATCCATGAAACCATTCATCAGCAGGTGCGCCTTCAACCTACCACGATCAAAAGGGTCCAAAAGGACTCCTTCTTTGCATCTTGTACACGGACATCTAATCCTAGTCCGATTTATTTGCATGCATATCCATCACCGCGGATGCATGTATCGCTCCACCTTCCATCCACTCACCTTCATGACCGACTGCATGCACAGTATAACAAGCAAAAGGGTTATAAACAAAATGCATGCATGCATCAAAGTCATATAAAAATGTGGCATGACCTTGCCTAAAAGTAGGACATATCGAGTTTGCTCGAAATTCATCGAAACGGAAATAAATTGACATTTCGGCAAAACATAAGCAACTCGGGGGCATGTCACTCGCACAAATCTCTCCATATCCCAAACACACATATTCCCATTCACACATATATTACCATTCTTGAAATGAACAACTTTTTACTCACCTATATCTAGCTAGATCTAGTTGTTGGGGACATGTCAATAGCTAGCTAGATCAAGTTGTTGGGGAGGAGAGATGACTCTAGGTAACTAATGGAGAGGGAGGGAGATGAGCTAGCTAGATCTATATCTAATGGAATGGAGGGAGATCCAAACAAATGAGGTAGGGGCATTTATGGAGCTAGCTAGAGATGAGAAGGCCATTTATGGAGGAGAGTTATGGTGGAGGGGGGCATTAATGGGGAGAGAAAAGAGGTAGGAGGAACAGATAAGAAGGGCAACAATGGTGAGGGGAGAGGGGAAAGGAGGGGAGAGAGGGCAATGGGGGGGGAGGGGGTGAAAAGGTGGCACCAACCACGCATAGCAGTAGTGTTGTTTTTCAGCAAGCGCTACTGCTATGTTACTTAGTAGTAGCGCTTTCCAGAAAGAACGCTACTATTAAGTGGGGCCATTATCAGTAGCGGTTCCACCAAATAAAGCACTACTGCTAAAGTATTAGTCGTAGCGTTGTATTCTCGACAGAGCTGCTACTACCAATAGTGTCTGTTGGCTTGTCGGGTCCCGATTAGCAGTAGCGCTCTTTATGTTTACAGCGCTACTGCTAACTATTTGCTTGTAGCGCTTCCTAAATACAGCGCTACTGGTAATTAGCATCAGCACCTGTTACATTCCAGTGCTACTAATATTGTCCTGCCTATAAGTTTTTCCTAGTAGTGTATGCGGGGATAGAAGAAATGGCAGAAAAGGGAGACATTGGGGGCTATTCCTATGAAGTTTTCGCACAAATGTGCGAAAACGAAAAGTGTAGTCCCCGCATTCGGTATGAAATCGAGTAGGCGAAAGCCATAAGTCAGCATCAGATCTACAAAGAAAGCGGAGAAGGGAGGGACCAGCCCGCAGTAGAAGTACGCCGCGAAGAACGGGTACTTCTCCGGCCCCGGCTGGGTATCTCCTCGGAGAACCACCGGAGTCTGGTGCACCTTCGTCTCCCTCCCCCACATTGGAGCGTACCTTGCAACGAGCTTGTGCGACGACAGCGGGCAAGGAAGGAAGACGACGGACTTTCTCCTTATCCCTGACAGGACCTCCTTCGCCTCCGCATCGGTCGTCTTCTTGGACTTCTTCGCCGCGTCGGCCGCGGCGGAGGTGGCTGTGCGCTTTGGTGCCATGGCGGGCTCGTGAGCGTACGGTGGCGGGGGCGAAGAAGGAGAGGCTCGGGAACTTTGCGAGAGCTTGAAAGAGAAGAAGCAGTGGAGCGGGAAGGGCACGACTGGGTGAGCGATGCCCACGCAAGAGCCACTGTTTATACCCGAGAGGGAGGACGCGAGGGTCTCCACCCCCGACCTCGCACGACGCGACGCGATGGCATGACTCCTCGGGGCAACCGCCCAGCTCCTCCACTACCCCAACCCGCAATTACTGCGTGTCGTGGGAAAGGTCAGCAGAAATAATAATAACTACCAGGAAACGCGGCCACGCGCGCCCGAGCACTGTTTTGGGCCTAGCCCAACAACGCTGCCCACGTGCGCGTATGGCCCATGCCCGGGGGCTACTGTCGGTGTACGAAGAACCGGGGGCTCTTTGTACCCAGACTTGTGCACGAGTGCCCACTGCCTGCGAATCGACAAGTCCTTGCCGTTGTCGAGCTCCCGTCGAATCCCAAGAGTTGGGGGAATGATGAGCGACAAGCCCCTCGGGCGACAAAGCCGCCCACAAGCAGCGCCCTGCCAGATCCCAGCCCGCCAAGCAACCGCTCCACCTCGCCAGAGGGTTGATTGTCTACATCAGCTGAGGTGTCGGGCAGGCAGGCGAACTGGTGCCCCTGCGACGGGTCTATGGCAGCTTTAATGACATCCCTCTCGCAGCGTGGCAGAAGAATAGGAGGTAGCTGGCCGAACGGCAGAGAAGGAGAGGCAATCCTTGTCGGGAGACGTCACCAGCACGCCACCTCACGGCACATTAAATGCACATGTCCTAATCCATCAGAGTTAGGTATTTCTCCCTACCTCTCTTGACAAGCGGTATAGGTAGCCGCGGTACACATTGTATTCGTAGGAAAAGACAATCATAGCCCTTGTGGTGACCCCTTTGACTATAAAAGGAGGCTCGTGGCTACCTTAGAAAAGGTCGACACTCTGTTCAATTGCACGAGGAGCTGCACATCCCGAGCATCCTTGTCAGGTTACTGCGCATCTACACTTGGACTCGCATAACCAGCCAGACATACACAACACGTAGGGTTTTACGCTTCCGAGCGGCCCGAATATGTATAAACCCTCGCGCGCAGATTGTTCGACTCATGTTGTTTGCGCATTCGGAGCCCCCCTGCAGAACCGAAAAGGGTCCGTGAAGGTCCCATAGATCGTGGCCCTCCGACACACTGGATAGGCGTGCCGTGAGGTCGGGGGGCGACATTTTTAGGAATATATGTTGAATATTTGCAAATGCAAATTTGACATTTTATAGATACACCGTTGGCATTTTGTTTATCATATAATGAACATTTTCTATAAGTGACATGATTTGTTCGGGAAAATGTGTGGACATTGTGTTTATGAACATTTTTAATGGAAAATTCGGATTATTTATTTAAGTGCGTAAACAAAATTTTACATCGTATGATTTTTTTAATATTTTCATAACCATATTTTTTAAAATGCGTAAATACTTTTTGAATGTGATGAATATTTATTTGAATGATACGAACATTTTTTACGAATTACAGAAACATTTTTCTGTATTTTCATCAACAAATTTTAGATGTCACAATTTTTTATGAATGGGATGAATATTTGTTTTTAAAACTCTCTGAATAAAAAAATTAAAATCAAGTAAAAATGCGCATTGACCTTTTTGAAAAATTGAATTGAAATGATTTCCATTTCATAAATATAAGTAAAATTACGATAAAAATTAAAAAGGCAAAGCAACGAATATATTCAAAGAATAAAAAATAGGTGTAACAACGGAATAACTAGTATCAGGACAATCCACTACGAACTACCTTAAGCAAAGGTGAGCTACGCGCACGCCCCGCTCACGCACCCCGCCCTTTTTTCATATAATTATTTTGAAAATAAATGTTGATTTTTATTTTATTGCTATTTTCTCTTTTCGTTTTATTCTTATTGAAATATGTTGGGATTTCAAAGAAGTTACAATTTATTTTTTAAAATGTGAATTTAGAAAAACAAATCAAGAAATCATAAGATTTTGTGGATTGAAAAAATGAAAAAATACTAAAAAAATATTCAAGATTTTGTAACTGTAAGGGAAATCAGAAAAAATTTAAGATTAAAAAAATTATATTCTGCAAACATGTTTGTGGAATTGATCAAACGTTCCAAAATTCTAAATATTTCAATAGATTCTTTGAACTCACAAAACTCAAAAAACGTTTTTGAATTGAAAAAAAGTATATTGACTCAAAAATTGATCATGTATTTGTAAAATTTGCAGGAATTCAAAAACTCTCGTAAAAACAAAAAAATTCGTAAATATCAGAATAGTTACCTCAGTTCCAAAAATAATCATCAATTAGAAGAAATTCTTCAAAGTACTCCAAAATAATGTTCATAATTTAAAAAAATCATGAATTCAAAAGGTTCTGCCTTTAAAAAATGTTCATGGATCCAAAGTGTCCATCCTATCAATAAATGTTCACAATTTGCAAGAAAAAAAAGAAAAGTTAAATAGACAATATCAAAGCGAGGTATTAAAAATAGAAAATTATTAGATAATGAAAATTACAAATATAAAAGAAGGAGGAAAGTAATAACGTGTTATTTCCTCGCTCGTTCATTGGTCCATTCGCAAATGTGTTTATTTTTTTAGTTTTCTATTATCATTTTTATTGGTTTTATTTTTTCTTCAACGCTGTTTTTTTCCTCTTTGTACTTTGGTTCTTTGTTTTTTCTTCTTGTCTTTGGTTTATTGTTTTCAAGATTTCATCGGATTTATTTTTATTTTTATTTTTCCTTCTTTATTTTTTTTGTTCCTTAGCGGTTTCTTGTTTTTTTTAATTCTATTATTCGCACTTATTTCTTCTGGTTATTTATTCATTCCTTTGTTTAACTTTCGGTTTTTATTTGTTTCTTTTAATCTCCCTTCTACATTTTTTGTTACACCAAGAACTTTATTTAAATACTTGTTTAATATTTTTCAAATACATGATTAACATTTTTTTGAAATAAATATTTCATTCCCTATTGTTTCATATATATTATATATCTTTTATACACCTAAAAAAGATTGTACACGTGTTGTTTTTTCCAATATTTAGATTTTTTTCAAATATATGTTTTGTTGGCTACTTTTTCATACACGTTCTAATATTTTTTATTCGTTGCATCTTTAAAGCATCTTTGGCATTTTATAAATTAATGTTTAATACTTTTGTGAAAAAATAACTACTTTTCATACATATCATGCGTTATTTTATATCCAATGGATGATTAACGTTTGATATATATGTACTGTTTCTTAAATAAGTTTTTCATACACATTGTACATTTTTTATAAACATCATAAAAAATTGTTTACACTTTAACATTTTTCTAAATACATGAATAACATATATGGAAGTCGTATTTTTTTATTTTTACTTTTTAAAACACACATTGTACAATTTTTGCATACATCTAAAATATTTTTCACTAATATTTTGAAATATATATTTACATAGAATATTTGTATGTATAAAAAACTTTAAAAATGGAAGGACGAAATAAATAAAATGTTGATAAAATTGAGAAAACATGCGGCTTCAAGGACCGAGGCATCCCGTGTGATGATGGGCTGCTCATTCAGGGTGACGCATCCATGATTCTCGCCGTGCGGGCCTAGGTAGCAACGTACACATGTCGGCTCTCTACTAAAGGCGTTTGTATTGACTGGAACGTAGGCGACATCGTGCGTATTCCAGATATACTCCCTCCATCTCGTAATATACGGCCAACTCAAGCGTGCGACCTTGTCCGCCCGCGTCTGTTTGAAACAAAACGGACACGCCAGGCGGCCCAACGCGTGAGCGTAAACGGACATTTGTTCGTTTTCTGTCCGCTTTCGACCCATTTCTGACGCAAACTTTGTTCGGTTTTATGATGAAACGGACAACGCGCGCGTTTGTCCTTCCCTGGCCCGTCTGTCGGTGGCACAAAGCCGCCCGGCCTTCCCGCCCCCACGCCCCATTCCATTTCATTTTCCCCCAAAACCTCCCACGCCCCGCCCTCCCCCTCCGCCCGCCACAGTCCCGTCATGGACGATCCCCCGCCGAACTCCGGTGACCCGGCCGTCGTCCCAGCCACCAAGGCGAAGAAGAAGAAGACGCCCAAGGGTGCGAAGAAGTCGCGGTCGAAACTCACGCTGGAGGAGATCGCAAAGCTGCACAAGGAATCAGACTAGAGGCGGAATCGGCCGGCGGAGGCGAAAAGGAAGGACGCCGCGGCCGCGTACGCCATCGAGCGCGCTGCGTTGGAGACCGCGCGCCAAAAGGACGATGTTGAAGAGAAGGAGGCCATCGTCAGCAAAGCGCACGCCCTCCTCATGATGGGGTTGTGCCGTCCGACGAGCTTCGCGGTTGCGCCCGTCAGGCCGGCGAGCACAGGCACGTCGGCCGGCCGGCCTCCGCAGTGCCCCTCCCCGATGTTGTTGACCACGCCATTATCGCCCGGTTTCCCTCCGCCAAGGTACCAAGCCTAGACCCGTTTGTGGGGGGCGCCGGAAGTCAGCATGATCACGCCATCCACGCCGCGCCTCACGGCCGTCATCGACCTCAACGTCACGTCGGGGTCCTACAGCGGCGGCCGCCCCATCCGTGGAGATGCAAAGAAAGCAAGCCCGACCGTCGTCTATGGCCAGCATGCCGTCGCCCCGCGTCCTGTTCGGTGGAGTGCCAACACCGACGCGGACGGTCAAAGACCCCTTCTACGCCCAGTTCATGGAGAATGTTATCTTCGAGGGCTGTGCCGAGGCCTTTCAGACGGGTGGGCAGGGCGGGACCTTCGATCCGGAGGAGACCCAGAGTCAAGATGGCCGCGACGAGTACATGGCCAATGAAGACTTTGAGGCCGACCATGGTGACTCGTGGCATGAAGAAGAGGACATATATTGCGAAGGTGATGAAGAAGAAGAGGACGACGTCGATATTGTGGGCGAGCCATTGTTCATCGATGAGCTCACCCAAAGAGCGGAAGCTCAAAAGAGGAAGAAGAGCATTCGTACGGGATCATACATACAAGATGAGGACAAGTTGTTTGCGAAAGTTGGAAGGAGATTGGCCAAGATCCTAGAGTCGGTGCGCAACAAAAGGGAATTGTTTTTTGGACAAGAGTTCACAAAACATTTCATGAAAGAAAGTTGTTTTCGCCCTACCAATTTACGAGCGATCGTAACATCAACTCAATTCAAAAGAGGTGGTTGTTCATCCAACAAGAATGCAACAAATATGGTGCCGCACTTGAGAGCGTTGAAGCACGTCCCGTGAGTGGTCTTGGCATTGGGGACATGGTATGGCCTCTTCTCTTTCCTTTTCTATGGCTGCTCCTTGGCCTCCTCTATGATTAATTGTATTTGCATGTCCAATTGTTGTTGATCATGTAGGCATTTCAATCTTTGGAAGCATTCAAGGCCCGGCACAATGACAAGTCGTTCACTCTCACGCATTGTTGGAAAATCATCAACAATTACCCTAAGTTCAAAGATCAATACTGTGAGCTTCAAAGGAAGAGAGGCAAGAAGGCGGCTTCCTTGGCCGGAGGTGGAGATGGTGAGGCGTTGAAGAGGCCGAGGGGCAAGACCAACTCCAAGGTGGACAACAAGCGTGATGCGGCATCGTATGCTTTGTAGGAGGCTTTGCATGGCATGATGTTTCAAAAGGAAGTGAGGGACAAGAAGAATAAACAAGGCAAGGAGGAGCAAATGAAGCTATACATGGAGCTACAAACAAAGAAGCTTGAGATGGAGGAGGCGGCCAAGAAGAGAAAGATCGACATGAAGGAGGCGGCCAGGTAGAGGCAGCTCGACATCGAGGAGGCGGCCAGGCAGAGGCAACTCGACATCGAGGCCGCCAATGTCGCGGCTAGGCAGTGGCATCTCGACATCGAGGCCACCAATGCCGCAACCAAAGCAAAGGAGGTGGCGCCAGCGATCATGAGCGTGAACACGAGCAAGATGAGCGAGAAGACGAGGAGTTGGTTCGAGGCTCGGTAGAAAGAGATGTTCGATACCGATGGCCTGAACTAGGGCGTCAAATCGGTCGTGGCCGTTCTTTTTTTGGAGGCTGGCATGTGAGCCGCCCGCTGGCTGTGTTGTCAGTCGCCGGCTATGTTGCCGGCGAAAAACATATTCTCTTTTGGAGGCCAGCTGTGTTCACAGCCGCTGGCTGTGTTGCCGGCGAGGACGTGTAGGCTGGCTGTGTTGCCGGCGAGGACGTGTAGGCTGGTTGTGTTTCCGGTGTGACCTAGGGCCGCTTGCATGAACTATGGGCCGTGGGGAATGCATGTGTTTCAAAATGAGGCGGACACGATGCGACCAAGGATGCATCCACACGTTGGGCGCATGCCCACCGCATCTCAGGACAGGCCCGGACACGACCCCATCGTCCGCCTCAAACGGACAGAATCTAGGCAAAACGGACGTCCGGATGGGGTCGCTTGGCCTAAGATCGTTTTTAACACTATAATAGTGTCAAAAACACTCTTATATTATGAAAAGAGGGAGTAGAATTTAACTAACCGTAGACAGTGTAGCCCATTAACACATGCCCAATTATTTTCGGAAAGTTAGGTTGATATTTAAGTAAATATAAAAATATGTAATTCAATTAGTTTTTGATACATGACTTGTTTTAAAAAGGATAATTTACGCATATCATAAGAAATTATTCATGTTTATGTAAAAATCTTGTTAATTGAAAATGTCCCCGTAATTTTAAATAAATGGCCAATCAAATAAAGAAACTTTTGTTCATGTATTTTCAAAAACAAATCCTCATGCAATTTTGGAATAGGTTTCAGCCATTTTAAGAAAAAAATGTGTACAACTAAAAAGAATGTTCACACAACTTGAATCATACAATTTGAATACTGTTTATACATTAAAAAATTATGCAACTAAAAAAAGTGTTCGCATTTTTGAAAATATCCCTGTACACTAGGAAAGTGTTCACATATTTTTATACTACATATATATATATATATATATATATATATATATATATTAAAGAGAGAGAGAGAGAGAGAGAGAGAGAGAGAGAGAGAGAGAGAGAGAGAGAGAATATTTCATATCTTGTAAAAATAGTTAAAGAAATCTACAAATTATTCACATATTAAAAAGTGCTCAACAATTTTCCATAAAAATATGTGTAAGCCCCCCTGTGCTGGCGATTATGCCTGGCGAAATGTGGACTGATCTTAACCAGATCATGGACAGATTGACCCGAGGGCCCGGATCGTGCCTGGCACAAATATCTCGGGCTTCGGCTTGACGTTTGGGCCGGGCTCGATCTCCATTTTGTAGTGCGGAAGTGCATTCAGGCCGGGGTCATGCTTCAATTTCTCAGCACTTTGGGCCGTGCTTTCGGGCTTGGGGCTAAGTTTACACCCACCCCGACATATGATTAGGTTTATATTGGCCCCAAAGTTTAGTACTCTTTTTTTTTGCACTTTATGCTCACTTATTCGCATCCGGGATTAACTTTACAGTCGGCCATCCATCACCAAATTGCTCAAAGCGAAGCGCGTTTAACATTGAGGTTCTTTCAGATGGGCTCTCGAGAAAGAAGCAGTTTTCTTATTTATATGAGTCCAATTATGATAGACTCTCGCAAATTTGTTAAACAAGAAATAAAACTGAAAACAGAACAAATCAGAAAAAAAAAACGCATGTCCTCGTGGAAAACTAAACAAGGGATCGTGTGTTGCGAAGTGGGACAATCCACGGTTGCTGTTATACGCAGGCATATTCTACTATGGTGTATCGTATTCAACTCATAGGTCGACGCTGGCAATTGTTGGAGCTATATCGGGCTTAATGCAAGTATACACTAGCTTCACTTCAGAAGACCGGGATCACCGGTTGGGTCATTATTGTAGATAGTTTTCTTTTCCAGATTCGACTTTTTTCAACAACTGTCTCCCCGTTTCATTTCTTTTCATTTTTCTTCAATTCTTTTCGTTTCCTCGCCTGTGTATTGCTGCTTTCTTGGGTCACTTTGTTTTCCTTTGTTTATTTGCAGGTTTTTTCCGTTTTTCATGTTTCTTCACGTTTTTGTTTTCTTTTTCTACACATATCTACTTTTACACAATGTATATTTTAATTATATATGCGAAACTTTTCTTTCATACACGTTGACCACTTTTTAAATACATGATGGGCATTATTCAGATTAAATGTTTCTATATTTTAATCATTTTCTACAATTTTAAAATACACATTGAACATTTTTAGAGTGGCAATAGACATTTTTTGAACTACTAGAACATTTTCCCCTTTTTATACAAATTTTATGTTTCTCTTAAACACCAGCAATATTTTGAATACAGATTATAATTTTATGCTTTAGAGATTGTAATTTTTTTGTATACATCCAAAATACATTTTGTAGAGTTTTGACATTTTTCAGATACATGTTTGGATTTTATTTCAAATACATGTTATTGAACATTTTACCAATACATTTTTTAGAACGACATAAAATATTTTTGTAAACTACTCCAACATTCTGGTGGAATAATAAATTCTATTTAAAAAAAATTCATGAACATATTTTTGAAATGGGCGTTTTTTCAAGCAGCCATTTTTTGGAATGACACAAATCTTTTTGTTTTACATTGATATTTTTTGCACTGTATAAATAAATTTTAAAAAAATCAGAATGCCTTTTTGAAACACATTTAAAAAGTAAAAATTAAAAACGGTTGCTATAAACATTTTTATTGCGTTAACATTTTCTTAAAATGGTTTAATTATAATTTATTAACACATGTATTTAGAATAATCTAGGATAAAAATAATTAAACGAAAGAGTGAACACAGAGAAAGAACATACTAATACGAAATCTACATAGGCCGGCTCATCTATAAAGACCCATGACTCGAGCCCACACCCGATGTATGTGGTAACAAACAATGTCATAAATTTCTAACAAAAAACAAGGTAGCCTCCCAACGATCACTCTCACATGTCGCTACTTAACGCGTTCTCAGCCGTCACCATGTGTCGTGCTCTGAGCATTTCCTCTAAATTTTATTATTTTATTATTTTTTTCACACGTTTTTGGCTTTTTAGATTAGGTTTTTTTTGGGGGGGTTGGTGTTCCGGTTTTCATTGATCTTTCTTGACTTTTGGACAAAAATAAAATTAAAAATAATATTTTTTGCGTGAAAAAACGTGTTTTCTGTTTTTTCATGAGACACACCATTTAGCTTTGGCGGAGCCGTGTCTCTCGAAAACGTAAAAAATATTTTCTGTTTTTTTTCCACGAGAGGCACGGTTTTGATTTCGCGAGAGGAACAATTTTGCTTTCACAAGACGGTGCCTCTCAGAAACGGAAAAGAATATGTTTTTTGTTTTTTATTTTCATGAGAGGCACGGTTTTGTTTTTGCGAGAGGCACTGACGTGCCTCTTGAAAACGAAAAAAACGTGTTTTTTGTTTATTTTCGCAGGAGGCACGATATCGCTTCCATGAAAGGCACGATTTTGCCTTCGCGAGAGGCACATCACGAAAACGAAAAAACATGTTTTCTATTCTTTTTCTAGCATGAGAGCGCCAGGTTTTTGACTCCGTTTTTTCCATGAAAAAAAAGTTCGTTAAGACCTATCAACATGGGATCTAGTTTTGATGATTTCGACGCGGGGAAAAACTATTGGTGAAAACGGTTCGAGATTTGAACGCACGGTTTAAGAAATAAAACTTTTTGAAAATACGGATCTACGAAAAAAGGGAAAACTCTTAGGATGCAACAAGTGGCACAATTACAGTTGTGAGTTACCAAGATCTTTTTCTAGCGCCGTTGCGGGAGAGCAATATCGTAGCGGTTGATATTCTCGTGTGTGTTTGTTTGCTTTATTAGTAAATAATTTTATTTTCTGTTCTAAGTTGTTTTCCATCTTTAGTAATGGGTAGGAAACGCGAAATACTAAAACAGTTAGATATACTTGCTAACCTAGTGGTTGAGGAACCATCCAAAATCTACTACATTGCTGAAGCTTTTTATTTGGATCATCTTCGATCCCTTTGTGTTCGTGCTGAAACCCAATTAGCTTAGTTGAGGGAAAATCATTAAATGAGCATGCTTATTTTGTTCGACATCGCTTATCTCAAAAAAAGAAATTGTTGTGGTATCAAATTAATACTTTGTGTTGCTATGTTTATAATTTATGTAAAATACATAATTTTACTTGTTGTTCTGAAGACACAAAAAAACACCTTTCCTATCAATGTGTGTTTAATGATAACATGTTATCTTCTAATACGAAGAATGCATGTTGTTACTATGATATCGAACGATATTGAACAAATTAAAGAATTTGTTGCTTTTAAGGGTGTATATGAAATTGCTTCTTTGATTGAAAATTATGATGCTACTCTTTACAAATCTAATTTTTTGGCATACTTAAATATTGCTATGAAAACTATGCTTCTAATGCTTATGTTAAAGGATTTAATGAGAAAATGTCTGCTGCCTTGGAAAAGACTAATATTTTGCAGGAATCTATGGAAGAAGAGATTGTTCAAACTGTGAGCTCATTAGATGAAAAAGACGAGGAGAAGAGTGAAAAACAAAAGGAGGAAGAGCGGATTACATACCGGTGCCCACCTTCCAATGAGAGTAACTCTTCACCTCATACAATGATAAATTTCCCTTCTCACATACCGAAGGATGAATGCTATGATAATTGCTATGATCCCTTGGATTCATTTAAAATATCTCTTTTTGATGAACTTGATGCTTGCTATTCGTGTGGCCATGATGTCAATATGAATTATGCTTATGGAGATGAACTTGTTATAGTTCCTTATGTTAAGCATGAAATTGTTGCTATTGCACCCACACATGATAGTCCTATTATCTTTTTGAATTCTTCGAACTACACTATATCGGAAAAGTTTGCACTTATTAGGGACTATGTTGATGGGTTGCATTTTAATATTACACATGATAATTTTGATGAATATAATATGCATGTGATTGCTGCTTCTACTTGCAATTATTATGAGAGAGGAACCAAATCTTCACCTCTCCATGTTTCCAATACGATAAAATTGTATGAAACTATGTATGCTATGTATTGCCCTTTACATGATGCACATGAATTGTTCTTTTATGACATGTCAATATATAGGAAGAGAGTTAGACTTTGTTGTTACATGATATATACTACTTCGTGCTCACTACTAAATTACAAATCATTGTTTTTTACCAGCATTACAAATCATCGTTAATTGAAATTGGCTTTGATATACCTTGGGATCTGGGTGGATCAATTACTTGAGCACTATATGCCTAAGTTAATGGCTTTAAAGAAAACGCCTGCCAGGAAGACAACCCGGAAGTTTTAGATAGTCATTTATTTCTATTTTGTGCTTTTAAAATAATTAAAAACAAAAAATAAAGTGGGGAACCTAAAATTTTTTTAAAAAGAAAATTGAAAGTGAGAAGGACGGGCACCGTTGAAGTGGGGGCTAGCCTTGAACTTTTTCATGCCCATGAAAACTTTGTGAATCTTGATTACACAAAAATTTCAACAAAAATAATTATCTCCTTGTACAAATCCAATGTATTATAAAAATAATGTGTCAAGATTTACCTTTAGGATGTTTGAATTGCTTGTTTGATATGTGTTGTGCAAAAAATAGAAATTTTGGCTGTAGTGTTTGATTTTTGATATTTTACTGGAACGTCAAAAGTTTATGAATTTTTTACACATTACTTTTATACAACGATATTACCACGTCCTAATTTGTCAGATTTTTTAAAGTTACATAAGTATATGTATCATTTGCATATTTACAGACTGTCCTGTTTTTCACTGATTGCTATTATAGTTGCTTTGTGTGCTTATGTTTGAGTGCTTGTTGAGCCCATTGACTTGGAAGACATAGAATTGTGATATAATACAATAGGTAACGTTAGATAATAATTATAAAATAATGTGATGGCAAGACAGGATGGGATTTGTGTTGGAAATATTTCCTAGAGGTAATAATAAATGGTTATTATTATATTTCCTTGTTCATGATAATCGTTTATTATCCATGATATAATTATAGTGATTGGAAATACATTGTATGGGAGGATACACAGACAACAATGTGTCCCTCCTCTAGTAGACTAGCTCATTGATCAAAGATGGTCAAGGTTTCCTAGACATAGACATAAGATGTCATTTGATAACGGGATCACATCATTGAGAGAATGATGTGATGGACAAGACCCAAACTATAAACATAGCATGTGATCGTGTCGGTTTATTGCTATAGTTTTCTGCATGTCAAGTATCTGTTCCCATGACCATGAGATCATGCAAATCACTGACACCGGAAGAGTACCTTGTGTGTATCAAACGTTGCAACATAACTGGGTGACTATAAAGATGCTCTACAGGTATCTCCGAGGGTGTCTATTGAGTAGGCATGGATCAAGACTGGGATTTGTTACTTCGTGTGATGGAGAGGTATCTCAGGGCCCACTCGGTAATACAACATCATAACAAGCCTTGCAAGCAATGTGACTAAAATGTTAGCCACGGGATCTTGTATTACAGAACAAGTAAAGAGACTTGCCAGTACAGAGATTGAACTAGGTATAGAGATACCGACGGTCGAATCTCGAGCAAGTAATATACCGAAGAACAAAGGGAACATCATACGATATTAAGTGAATCCTTGACATAGAGGTTCAACCGATAAAGATCTTCATAAAATATGTAGGAATGAATATGGGCATCTAGGTCCCGCTATTGGTTATTGACCGTAGAGGTGTCTCAGTCATGTCTGCATAGTTCTTGAACCTGCAGGGTCTGCACACTTAACGTTCGGTGACGTTTTAGTAGTACAGAGTTATGTTTGGTGGTGACCGAAGGTTATTCGGAGTCTCGGATGAGATCCAAGACGTCACGAGGAGCTCTGGAATGGTCCAGAGGTAAAGATTGATATATAGGAAGTCCCATTTTGGCCAACGGAAAAGTTTTGGGAACGTCGGTAGTGTATCAGGAGTGGGGGAAGGGTACCGGGGGACCACCGGGAGAGGCCACCTGTGCCGGGAGGCCACATGGGCCTAAGGGGTGGTGCACCAGCCCTTAGTGGGCTGGGGAAACCATCCCCAAGAGGCCCTTGTGGCTGGAGGAGGAGAGAAGCAAAAAAAACCAAAGGTGGGGAGGATTCCAAGTGGAATCCTACTAGGAGTAGGATTGGAGGTGGACTCCTCCACCTCCTCCCCACATCGGCCAAAGTCCTAGGGGAACCCCTAGGTGGCTGCTTCGTCCCCTCCCTCCTATGTATACTGGAGGAATGGAGCCCCCAAGGACACAAGTCCACGTGCTAGTTCTCTATTCCCTAGTTCCTCCAACATCTAGATTCGTCTATGCTTAGGTGAAGCCCTGCCGGAATAGTTCCACCACCCTTGCCACCGTGTCGTCGTGCTGCCGGAGAACTCATCTACCTCTTCGCTCCCTCTCGCTGGATCAGGAAGGCAGAGATCATCATCGAGCTGTACGTGTGCTGAATGCGGAGGTGTCGTCCGTTCGGCGCTAGATCGGGACCGGTCGTGATTGGATCGCGGGACGGCGATTTGGATTGCGAAGATGTTCGACTACATCAACCGCTTTTCTTAACGCTTCTCTCTTAGCGATCTGTAATGGTATGTAGATCCAATCTCCCTCTCGTAGATGCTCATCACCATGGATAGATCTTGCGTGTGCATAGGAAATTTTTCGTTTCCCATGCAACGTTCCCCAACTGTGGCATCATGAGCTAGGCCTATGTGTAGATGAGATCACGAGTAGAACACAAAGGAGTTTGTGGGTGTTGATGCTCAGATTGATTCCTCCCTTGGTCATGTTTTGATTCAGCGGTAATGTGGGATGAAGCGGCCCGGACCAACCTTACTCGTATGCTTACAAGAGACCGGTTCCATCGACTGACATGTGACTTTGCTGTATAAAGATGGCTGGCGGGTATCTATCTCTCCTACTCTAGTTGGATCGGATTCGACAAGGGCGGTCCTTGAGAAGGTTGAATAGCAATGTGTGTATCACCGTTGTGGTTTTTGCATAGGTGACAATTGTTCTTGCTAGATACCCATAGCATCCACGTAAAACATACAACAGCAATTAGAGGACGTCTAACTTGTTTTTGCAGGGTATGCTGTGATGTGATATGGCCAATTCCATGATGAGATATATGTGATGTATGAGATGATCATGTTTTGTATAGAATTTCATGACTTGCATGTCGATGAGTACGGCAATCGGTAGGAGCCATAGGGTTGTCTTTAATTATTTTCACCATTTTTGCTTTACTTTATCGCAATGAGTTAGCAATAGTCGTAGAAGCAACAGTCGGCGCAACAACTTCATGGCGACACGTTGATGGAGATCAAGATGATGGAGATCATGGTGTCATGCCGGTGACGATGGAGATCATGCTGGTGCTTTGGAGATGAAGATCAAAAGCACAAGTTCATGGCCATATCATGTCACTTATGATTTGCATGTGATGTTAATCCTTTTATGCATCTTATTTTGCTTAGGACGACGGTAGCGTTATAAGGTGATCCCTCACTTAAATTTCAAGATAAAATTGTGTTCTCCTGAGTGTGCACTGTTGCGAAAGTTCATCGTGTTGAGACACCACTGAGGGAGTCCCGGATATAGGGGTCCTCAGGAGGCCGACCTATTTCTATGGGCTGGACTATATGGGCCACCTGCCGGATATAGGAACATTTGAAGGCCCAGTCTCTAAGATGGAAGCTTCAGGAGGCACGGCTTGTACTCCATGTTTGATGTAGCGAATAGCATGTTCACCTCCTCGGCATGTAACCGACTATGTGTAAACCCTAGGCATCCTCGGCGTCTATCATCTAGGGTTAGACATACGATCTCGAGGTAGATCAACTCTATAACCCCTCATATCATCAATACATCCAAGCAGGACGTAGGGTATTACCTCCATAGGAGGGCCCGAACCTGGGTAAATCTCTGTCCCCTTCGTCTCTTGTTACCATCGATCCTAGTCTCACAGTTTGGTACCCCCTACCCGAGATCCGCCGGTTTTGACACCGACATTGGTGCTTTCATTGAGAGTTCCACTGCGAGCAAGGAGGAATCGATATCTCGCCTTGTCATCAACGAAGAGGTCGCAACATGGACACTTTCGTCCCTAGACAGATCTTCGCCTTTGGCAGCATGGTGCTGCACGTTGATCCCATCGACCATCTAGGCCGTGTTGAGAGCTTTGCCCCTGGTCGTGAGGTCATATTCGGGAACCTAGAGTTCTCTGTTGATTCTTGGGGTGACTTGTCGCTAACCGGGCTCGCAGGTTTGCCTGTAGCACCCGAAGACTCTGAGGCTTTAACCTCGAGTCCCTTCTTCGGACATGCCAATGGGGTTAACCACGGCGATTGACTGGTCTCTTGTCTTGGTCTGGCCATTGTACTAAAAGACCGGACATGTTTTCTTACCGAACACTCCCCATGCCAGGGTACTTCAGAGGTAAACTTTGCAAGTTCCGAACAATCTGATCCAATCAAGCTCTCAGTTGATGAGGCCCTAGATCGGATCTTGTCGATGAAGATCACTGACAACCCAACCCCGATCCATGCTTGGATCGGTCACGGTGCGGGTCGGGACAAATTTTTCGACCCACCCACCACCCACTTGATAGCCACTATCGAAGATTTAACCAACATGCTGGACTATGCCTCCGAGGAGGTAGAATGCATGGATGAAGAGGATTGCACCCTCAACGTTGTTAATACTGAAAGATGGGCCGCCACTTCAACATATGATGTCTATATGGTGGACACTCCCAATGGCGACAAAACGCCTAACAATGATGGCGATAAGTCGGGCGACGCACCGTCAAGGCACCGAAAGCCGCATAAGCGGTCCAAAAGAAAAAAGGGAAGGAAAGCCATTATCGACATCGGGGACGGAGTTACCCCCGAAGACCGTGGCGACCCTGATAATCTTGAAGACCCGTTGGAGGGTTTGGAAAAGCCTGAGGACCAAAGCGATCCCGATGACTTCAACAGTTCCGAGGACGACAATTACCTCCTCCCTGTCGAGGAGGAGGATATCCCGGAAGACGACGACATCGACATCCCTAATAACGGTGAAGATCAGGAGCAGTTCAAACAACAACTCATAGCGATGGCTCGCAGTCTAAGAGCCAAAGAACAATAGTCTAAGAGCCAAAGAACGACAGCTTAAAGCCGAACAGGATGACCTCACTGACCGATGGACAAGAGTCCTCTCGACTGATGAAGGACATGTCGCTTGTCTGTCGGACCAGACCAAGAGCTATCCACGGAGAAGGTTGTTGCCACAATTCGATGATGAGCTCACTGATACTCCGTCGCCAAAGCATACTCCATACGATAGGCCAGACCGCCCTCCTCGCGGGCGTGATCGGATGGCCGATGATGCCGGTTATAGACCGGCAATACCCCGAAGACGGGGAAAGGTGCCACTAGAGCCGAATGACATGTTCGACCTGCGAGATGACTTGGATTAAAGAGCAGGCTGTACGCGATCCATCTATGGATCCAGAGGGTACTCACCGATAGACGGGATGGGTACAGGCCATGGCTCGAACGAGGTAATAATAGAGACCCGAGCCAGAACAGGCACTGATCACCGATGCGATATAACTCGGATTCGAGGCGCCACTCACCCGCTATGTTTCACAGACGAGGTCATGCGGCACCAGTTCCCGGAAGGGTTCAAACCTCTGAACATCGAACAGTATGATGGAACCACTAACCCAACCGTTTGGATTGAGGACTTCCTCCTCCACATCCACATGGCTCGAGGAGATGACCTCCATGCCATCAAATACCTTCCCCTCAAATTTAAGGGGCCAGCTTGGCACTGGCTAAATAGCCTCCCCTAAAACTCCATTGGATGCTGGGAGGACCTGGAGGATGCTTTCCGCTCCAATTTCCAAGGAACCTATGTTCGGCCGCCGGATTCTTCCGACCTCAGCAACGTCGTCCATAAGCCGGGCGAGTCTTCTCGGTAATTCTGGAATCGGTTCTTGACTAAGAAGAACCAGATTGTCAATTTTCCGGATGCTGAGGCCATAGCCTCCTTCTGGCACAATATTCGGGACGAATGGTTGGCCCGCCAGCTAGGCTAGGAAAAGCCACGGACTATGTCCGCCCTCAACTCACTCATGACCCGCTTTTGCACGGGCGAAGATAATTGTCTGGCAAGATGCAACCACAACTCCGAAGATCCCAGAGCCTCTGAAATCCGGGATGGCAACAAAAAACCAAAGCGCAATAAGAACAAGCGTCGACACAATAACAGTGATGCTAATGACACGGCCGTTAACACGAACTTCCGCAACTCCCGTCCTGGACAGTGGAAGAAGCCTCCTAAAGGCAATCGTGATGGACCCACTCCGCTGGAAAAAATAATGGAGCGAACTTGCCAAATCCACGGGACTCAGGAGAAGCCCGCCAACCACACACACCGCAATTGATGGGTGTTCAAACAGGTCGGCAAGCTCCCACCCAAGGATCAAAGCAAGATCCCTCACAACAAAGATGAGGATGATCCTCGGGGTCCGATTGGTGGCAACCAAAAGAAATTCCCTCCAGAAGTAAAGATAGTAAACATGATATACGCCACCCATATACCCCAAAAGGAGAGGAAGCACACCCTTCGACAGGTCTATGCGGTAAAGCCGGTGGCCCCAAAGTATAACCCATGGTCGGCGTATCCAATCACTTTTGATCATCGCAATCACCCGACCAGTATCCGTCACGGGGATTCAGCCGCACTCGTCCTCGACCCCATTATCGACGGGTATCACCTCACAAAAGTCCTAATGGATGGAGGAAGTAGCCTTAATCTGATCTACTTAGATACGGTGAAAAATATGGGCATAGACCCGTCACGGATTAAACCCAGTAACACCACCTTCAAAGGGGTGATTCCAAGTGTCGAAGCCCGGTGCATGGTCTCTGTAACCCTAGAAGTTGTGTTCGGCTCGCCCAACAACTTTCGTAGCGAAGACTTGATCTTCAACATCGTACCCTTCCGCAGCGGCTATCATGCCCTGCTTGGCAAGAGAGCGTTAGCTCATTTCATCGTCATCCCACATTATACACACCTCAAGCTCAAGATGCCTGTCCCAAAGGGGTCATCACTGTCAACGGCAATACGAAGCGATCTCTATGGAGTGAGGAGCATGCGCTAGTCCTGGCGACCGAATTTAGTCACCAAGATGATCGGCAGGTTCCGGCATCTGTCGTAAAGACAGACAAGGTGGGGAAGGGAGCTCGGCTGCTGGCCGAACTCTTAGAGCCCTCCTCTACCCCCAAATAGGGACTCGCACCCCACCGCACGCCCCTGGGACCAACAAAGTGCGTGCCAAGCAGGCAAAACTTCGCGCTTAAAATCCCATGGGCAGCGATGGGAAAACAAAGGTGGGAGTCCGGCTGGACCAGACTACTACCACTACATATGTCTTCGGACACAATGCAGGGACCATTAAAGGGCCCACCACAGGCATAAAGCCTATCCATAGTTCGGCGACTTCTCAAGTCTTCGTTTGCGAGATCCATTCTCCGCATGATGCCACCCGTCGAGGCACCCAAAGATCAGGAGCAAAACTAGAAACAGGGCATATCGAGGACGTAAGGCCATCAATCGAAGACACCTGGTACAACCGTTCATGTAACCTCCTTTCTTGTCTTTCCTGTATACTTGTAAGCAGTTTCCTCGGCACTCCAAATAATAAGAGTTTTTGAGAAAAATACAACATCACTTTACATGTTTTCTGGTTGTCCTCGGCACATATTTTCCTTTTCTCCCTCTTCCCGCGAATTAATTCGATACGTTACGACGCGACTGGATATTACACCGGGGGCTCGAACTTACACACAAATCGCCTCACATATTGTTCATTATGTGTTTGGCATCTTGGAGTTCACTTAATATGCATTGGTTCCGAACTGTGTCTTGGGTCAATAGTTGGATTGCCCGGCTCCTATGCTTGCCCCTTTATGTTCCGCTCGTTTGGCTAAAAAGGAAAAGGGAGCACCCCTGTGATTGTGCTTCCGGGTAGTCTGGTCAAGCACCTTAGGGGAGAAAGCCGAAAACTGACTATCATAGTATGCGAAATCTGGTCTGTGAACCCGAACTGGAAGTATTATACTTCAAACCTCGTAAGCGATTATTCCGTGCTATACGAGGAGTTTGTATTTTATGCAAACTTGGTGATATCATCTTTAGCCGCGGTTCGTCCGAACACCACAACACTTCGGTAGCAAATCGTAAGCTTCCTGCAGTCCTTTTCGCACCCCTACGGCTAAGTGAAAGAAATAAAGCACTATAGTCTGATTGCCTAGCCTGTCGCACTTTATTGCCTTCGTGTTTCGATAACTCAGTTAAGGGACGTAGTGCATTGGCATAGACACCCCACGTGGTATCTACTTGGGGGCTGAAGCCGACGACTCGCATCTTTCAGTATTAAAACAGCCACACAGGAGTTATAAAGGAATGCAAAACTATAAAACCATAATAACTTATAACATCAAAAGTTTCGATATGTCTTCGTGTGCGTTACAACTCATTCAAACATATAATTGCTCGAACACTATAATGCTATCACCCGAGCACTCTCCATCACTCCATTGAAGTACAACTCAGGGCGTCTATGTTCCTTCCCGAGAGGCGGCAGGGTGGTCGCTACCTTCATCGGATCGAGCCCCGACCAGTGCACCTTGGCCTTGGCAAGGGCCATCTGAACTACCTCTATTTAGGAAGAACGCTTCACGGCGTCAAAGCAAGGCGAGGCGGCAATCAACTTCCGCACCAGGCCAAAGTAGTTGCTTGGCAGCGGTTCGCCGGGCCATAGGCGAATGTAGAGGTCCTTCATGGCCGGCTCTGCCATCTAGTGTAGCTCCATCTGTTGTTTTAGCTGCTCCACGATAAGAGGTGAGCGCTCGGGGGCTCCGAACTGTGCCCGGAACAGCCGAGCTACGTCTCCTTATTCCCTCGAGGCAAACAACATATTGGCGTCCGCCACGCTCTTCTGAAGATCAGAGGAGGCGTCTGAAGAACGCCACAGTGGGTAAGCAATTTGAATTTGCTATCCCCGAAGATGCACTGTAGTAAGTATGGCTTACCATCCATTATGTCCTTCGCTTTGCGGACCCACTCTTCATAAAACCGCCTATCCACCTGCTCCTTCTGAAGTTCGCTCTTTAGGGTGGACAGTTCGGCCTCGCTCTCCTTACCCTTCTTCTCAAGGACCTCGCACTTACGCCTGGCGTCCTTGAGCTCTTGCTGAACCTCCGCCACACGAGCCTTGTGCTTCTGGCTGGTGGCTCACAGGACGAAGAGGGAGGTTGCCGCTTCGTTGGCCGCCGCTCTCTCGATGGCCGCATGGTCCTTCGCTTGTTGGAGCTCGGCCTCGAGCCTCTCCACCTCCTTCGCCGATGTTGTTTACACAATAAGACATTATGAAAAACTGTAGGGACAAAGGAGTTTGGTCAAAGGTATAAAGACTTTGTTTTGACCTACCTTGTGCCTCGTCGAATCTTCGGTTGAGGGATTCAACTTCATCCTCAGAGCGTTTAAGCTTCCGATTTAGCTCGTCTAGCTCGGCGCCATTTATTGCCGTCGCCGATGATGACACCTACAGTACACATATAGTCTACATGTTACATGGGTTTTCAACTCCCGCATTATAATCAATCCGTTCATATGTTGGACCTTATTAAGGGCTACACTAACATCCGGGACACATAAACTGTAATCCGATATCGGATACATGGTTGACCCCTAGGTAAGTGTTTCAAACTTTCCTAGGGCTCGGGGGCTGCCATGTATATAATGGAAATAAATAAAATCTTTGCAAATAAGAAATATCAGGTGGCTTACTTGAAAGCCCGTTAGGAGACCTCAGAAGGCCTGCTTTAGTCCATTGTCAACGGACTGAATGCTCTTTAATACCGCATCCATGAGGGTGTCGTGCTCCTCGGAGACGGAGGCACTCGATAGAGCCTCCTCCATGACCGGCTACCCATTGGTCGGTGGCGCCGGAGGTGATCGGATAACCCGATCACAGACCGGGGTTTAAATCAGAACCTCTGGAGGCGTGCTACGCTCTGGAGATGCCTTTGGAGGGGACTGAGCGGCCGTTCGACTGGCCTCCTTAGTGTCTGGGCGGGGTACTTCCCCCCGATCTTCTATAACCAAGGCATTACCCTCGGCCATTGTGGTGTCTCCCCCGCTGCCGGTGCCCGACTCCATAGGATCATGGGATGACACCTCGACGGTATCCTTCATGGCGCCCGGAGTGGCGGGATGCAAAGAATTCCCGCTCTCTGCTAGTTCGGTGGGTGGGGTCTCCCCATCCGATATTTGATCGGTGAGGAGGAAGCACGGGGGGCTGTAAAGTCCATAAACACCTACGTGTTAGTGAACTCTAAACTTGTTAAAAGAACAAATAAGGGGTCTTCGGAACCTAACCTTCGAGACGGGGGCTTGACCCTGAGGTTCTTCGCGAACCCACCTCGAGGTTATCGGACTCAGTATTTGAGTCCGAGCTGTCGTCGGACATGATCACCTATGACCGACGCGTCCTTTTCGGGGCAGGAGGGGGAACCTCCTCTGGGGCATCCGATGATGCCACTCTCTTTCTTGTGAGGGGGAAATTGCCTTCCCACTCGGCTTGGCCCTCCTTCTCTTCCTCCTGCTCCTCCTCCTCCTCCTCTTCCTCGTCATGCTCCTCTTCATTTGAGGAGGCATGGGTTTCCCCGGACACAGTTTGTGACTGGTCCCGGATACGAAGGCCGCTTCGGCCTGGTTTCTTCTTCTTCTCCTTCTTCATGGGGGCCTCATAAGGCTCCTACACAAGCATTTTCGCTAACAGCCCCGACCTAGCGCCCTCGGGCTGAGGTGTCGGACTCCTAATGTTAACGGCTTTCTTTAGCCATTTCTACGAAAGAGTGATCGGAAGAAAACATTATGGATTCTCTTGGGGAAATATAAAAGCTGATCAAGAAGAATTAGCCCATACCTCCATGGTGGGTTTGGAGGCCTGCAAGCCTCTATCTTGCTCCCCGGATGGCCAGCTCTCCTGTGACTTGAAGAGCGCCTTCCATAACTTCTCACGTGTAGTGCGGAAGAGGTGCCAGACTGTGAGCACATCATCAAGTTGCCGAGCCCACAAGGGAGTGTCTCGATGCTGGCAGGGGAGAATACGCCTCCAAAGCATCACCTGGACTACATTGGTCAACTTGATGTCCTCCTCAACTAGGGTGCCGATGCGCTTCTGCAGGTTGCTCACCTCCTTCTTCGACCCCCAGTTAAAGCCCTTTTTGAGCCATGAAGCTAGTCTGGTGAGGGGCAGATCTGAATTCGACAGGAGGGATCTGACCTTCTTCTCATGGTTCTGTGATATAGAACCACTCCTTTTGCCACGCCTTGATGGTGTCAATGAAGGTGTCTGATGGCCACATGACGCAGGTGAGCTTGCCAATGATAGCCCCACCGCAGTCCGTGTGCTTCCCACCAACACACTTGGGCTTGATGTTGACGACTTTGAGCCAGAGCCCAAAGTGTGGCTCACCCAAAGAAACGCCTCACAGACGAGGATGAAAGACGATATATGCATAAAGGAATTCGGCGGGAGGTCGTGGAAGTCAAGGCCATAGAAGAACATCAACCCCCTGATGAAGGGGGGAAGCAGGAAGCCCAACCCCCTGAAGAAGTGGGGGAGGAGGACCACCCTTTTGCCTGGCCAGGCGGTGTGGATCACTTGGCCCTCCTCCGGTGCGTGATGAGGAATGTCAGCGGAGAGGTATCCGGCCTTCTTGAGGTCGAGAACGTCTCGGTCGGTGACTGTGGAGACCTCCCACTGGCTGTTGGAGCCCGCCATTGATGAGCTTGGAGGTGGGGGTGGAAGACCTAGATCTGTGCTCTGGAGGCACAGAGGAATGGAGGGCGAAGCGAATGGGAAACGTGAGTAGGCTTTGGGGTTTTCCTATCCTTTTATGAGGCTTATCAATTTGGTCTCCCGTTGCTGCGCCGTGAATCCCTCCACTTCCCGAGACGTGCGAACCGTTGCCCGCGCGTGATTAAACATATCCCGTATAAAACGGGACACGATCAGTATGTTGATAGATCATGATGATTGAAACGGCCTCGAACCGCGAATCGAGCTTGTGTAACTGGCCCAGCGATCGTGGTGGGACATGACCTTTCGTCAGAGAGGTCGTCAGAACAATATTATTCACCCCTTGACGTTTGGCCTTCAAGGTCAGCCAATTTGCAGTGTTCGAACATGCTACTATTTGGAAAGCTACTCATCATCGGAGGCTGAACTATGAACGGAAAGAAGAACTTAACTCGCAAGCCAAAGACTCTTATCATGTAAAGCAATTGAAGCAGGGACTCTTGGCGTTGGAGGCAAGTTCAGGGGCTACTGAGGGAGTCCCGGATATAGGGGTCCTCGGGAGGACGATCTACTTCTATGGGCCGGACTATACGGGCCACTTGTCGGATCCAGGAATATTTGAAGGCCCAGTCTCTAAGATGGAAGCTTCGGGAGGCACAACTTGTACTCCAGGTTTGATGTAGCGAATAGCATGTTTACCTCCTCGGCATGTAACCGACCATGTGTAAAACCTAGGCATCCTCGGCATCTATATAAGCCTAAGGCTTTTAGGGTATAGAGATGGAATAACTCATCTAGTGTTAGACATACGATCTCGAGTTACATCAAATCTGTAACCCCTCATATTATCAGTACATCCAAGCAGGACATAGGGTATTACCTCCATAGGAGGGCCCGAACCTGGGTAAATCTATGTCCCCTTCATCTCATGTTACCATTGATCCCAGTCTCACAGTTTGGGACCCCCTACCCGAGATCCGCCGGTTTTGAAACCGACAACCACATGATGATCAGGTGTGATAGACTCTACGTTCACATACAACGGGTGCAAGCCAGTGTTGCACGTGCATAACACTCGGGTTAAACTTGACGAGCCTAGCATGTATAGACATGGCCTCAGAACACAAGAGACCGAAAGGTCGAACATGAGTCATATAGTAGATATGATCAACATGATGATGTTCACCATTGAAACCACCTCAACTCACGTGATGATAGGACTTGAGTTGGTGAATTTGGATCATGTATCACTCGGATGAATGGAGGGATGTCAATTTGAGTGGGAGTTTTTAAGTAATTTGATTAACTAAACTCATTATCTTGAACAATAGTTTTTTTGACCCAGAAACAATAGGAGAGACTCCTACAGCAATTGCATTAATATAAAGTCACTGTTTACATGTTTACATAAAGTTTAAGCCCCCCACTTTGTGCGGGCTTCAGGAAAGGCTACTGGACAGGAAAGTAGCAAAGGGCAATATACAAAAGAGTTTAACAAAGCGAGCATACAAACGCGGCTATAAAAGGCTTGAGAGACTCTTTGGCTCTATATTTAAGCAGAGAAAAATCTTCCTTGAAGTGAGTCTCCCAAGAGGGCAAACTTGGAGTAATCCCTCTAAAGTAGTTATTGTTCCTTTCCCTCCATAGGCTCCAAGCCGCACCGAGAAAGACCTCCATAAACATTGGGTTGTGACATCTCTCTTTAGCATGTTACAGTAGTTGTAGTCTATTTCCATTTTGGGGCCATGAAATGTTCAATTTTGTCCAACAAGCTTGGCCGAATGAACACGAGAAAAATAGGTGTTCCATTGTTTCCTCAACATGTTTCTCACAAAGCAGACAATCAAGGTTATCCCCAATGGCGTAGTGTCTTCTCTTAAGCATGTTGCGGGTATTAAGTCTGTCCGGAATGAGCAGCCAACCAAAGACCTTGATTTTTATGAGACATCGACAATCCCAGAGCCATTCGAATGCTGAATGTGGAACAACCTCTCTGAAGAAGAAAGATTAGTATTTGCTAGCAGTGTAATCTTAGGTGCCCCAAGTATAAGACCAAACGTCGTGAGTGTTCGCGGAAAGAGACGTTTCAGCTGTAAGATTTTGCATGTCTCTCACCTTATCATGAGCTTTGATGGATAATGGGACATGAAATTTATCCTCGAGTGATGCACACCTCCAGAATGCATTAACTAAAATGTACTCTTGAGACGTATATGAGAATGCCCTCGGATGGGAGGTGGAGAGAATATTGTCCAGCTACAAGTCTTTACAAAATAGAGTCGTGGTGCCACATCTGATAGCAATCTTGGAAATACCTCGGAATGTAGGGCTTAATTTCATGACATCTCACCACCAAAAAGAACAACATGGGTCGCACACGTGTGGAACGGAGGTTGGATAATGAGTAGACCAAATGAGTTCCACCCAAGGTAGATCCAGCCTATTGTAGAACTTATGCAAGTATTTCATAAGCAGCACATCGTTTTTTAGTTGAAGGTTAATAACTCCAAGACCACCCTTCTTTTTTGGCCGACACACCATGTCCCAGGCAGCGAGGGAGTTACATTTGTCCCCTGTTTTAGTTTTCTTGTTCTAGAGGCAGGATCGCCTAATTTTGTCCAGCTGATCCAAAATCTTTTGTGGCAGTTTAAGGGTACAAAGTGGGAAGATGGCCAAAGTAGTAGTAAGCGAACTTAGTAATGATAGCCTAGCTCCATAGGACATCATTGACAAAGTGGAGGTAACCCTTCTTTCAACTCCGCAGACAAATGGCAAAAGATCTTGTACAGTGGGCCTTGTTGTGCCAAGTGGGAGTCCCAAATAGCTGAACGACATATTGCCAATGACGCAGCCAAACATTCCAGCAAGTGTTTGGCTCATATCAGTTGATGTGTTGATGGGGATCAATGTTGATTTATGGAAGTTAATATGCAGACCAACAGATAGGGAAAAATCTGTGAGGATGCTTTTCACTAAGGTTGCTTGAGTAGGGCAGGCTGGCATAACCAAAATCGTGTCGTATGCATATTGGATGATCGGGTAGTCCTTTTGATTCTCGTGTGGGGAAGGTAGATGTAGACGCTGCTGTTGGAAGGCATCATTGATGGCTGCTTGGAGAAGATCAGCCGCAAGTATGAAAAGTAGTGGAGACAGTGGGTCTCCTTGAGGAACTCCTCTGCAACAATTAAACTATTGGCCTGGCACACCATTCAGCAATACTGAAGATTTGCCCGAAGAAAATATTGATTTAATCCAGCCAAGCCATTTCTTATTAAAGCCCATGTTCTTCATAATGTTCAGCATGGAACTGTGTTCGATGGTGTCAAATGCCTTGGCAAAACCCAATTTGAGTAGGATAATATTCTTTTTGGAAGATTGGCACTAGAAAATATATTCGAAGGCCCAAGCGAGGGGATGGAGCATCCCAGAATGAACCCATATTGGTTACGGTGAATAATCTGCATGATGATACCCTGGAGACGGTTGGCCAGAATCTTGGTAATGACTTTGATGCAACAATTTAGTGGTGTAATGGGATGATAATCATAGACCGTTTTCGGAGATGTTGTCTTGGGAATGAGTGTAATATAACCATAGTTCAGAATTTCAAGGTTTAAGTTTCCAGCATGGAACTCATCACATAGTTTGTAAAAGTTGTGTTTGATTATTGGCCAACAAGACTTTAGGAAGGCGCCATTAAACCCATCCGGACCAGGGACACGGTCAGTAGGCATTGATTTTATTACCTCATCAATTTCAGCATGTGTGAAGGGGACACTTAATTGGTCAAGGTCTTCTACTCTCTTGATAACGGAAGGAAGGTCGAATCTCATAGTGGGGGTGCCGAAGTACCAAGACGTTCCTTAAAAGCTTGAAACAAAACCTCTTCCTTGGTAGTATGATCCTCAACAATATTACCATCAGCCAAGAGTAGGTTTGCAATAGAGTTCCGACGATATTGTTCAGTTGCAATGGCCTATAAAATTTAGGGCATTCGTCCCCGAACTGAACCCACCGTATAGACCATCTCTTTTTCCAATATTGTTTCTGGTACACCAATAATCGCAGCAAGTGAGCCTTGAGAATTTTTCAGAAATTCATTTCTGGAGTGGTCAGGCCTCTTTTATCCTCAATCGTATCCAGCTATGTTAGTGCTTTGTTCGAATTTTCAATAACAATAGAAAGTCGGGAGATGCCCTTACTCCAATACTTAAGGTCATGTCTAACATTTTTAAGTTTTTTACAAATCATAGCAACACGGTTTTTAGAGCGGGTTGGGCGAGACCAAGCAGTTGTGATAGTATCGGTAAAACCTAGATGTTGTAGCCAGAAGGTTTCAAACCTAAATATCTTGCTATGAAGGATATTTGCTTCAATCGAAATAACACAAGGAGTATGGTCCGATACAGGTTTTCCTAGCGGCTTGACCCAAGTCTTGGGATATGTGGTGGTCCAATTATGTGAAGTAAAGTACCAATCTAATTGTTCGAGTAGAGGTTCAGACTGCATGTTGCTCCATGTATATGATCGTCCTTTGATGGGAATCTCAATGAGGCACTGAGCGCGAATAAAGTCATTGAAAGTGAGCATGTCATTAGTAACCCCACCTAGTTTATTATGATTTTGGGTGCACGTATATAGTTGAAGTCTCGCAGTAAAAGCCAATCTTCACTAGGGGGAATATCCAGGTCAAATAACCATTTAGTAAAAATCTCCCTATCAATGCCTTGGCAAGGGCCATATATATTGGTCATGGTCCAAGATTTGGCCGACTGTGTGCAAGTGAACCTGATGACTAAACAAAATTGATCAGAGGCAATAAATGTCTTAGTGAAGAGAGTACTATTCCAAATAGTAACAATACCCCCCGATGCCCCACGAGAGGGAACATATGCAAAGTTATCAAAATGCCTCGGACAACAATTCTTAATGAAAGCATTATCAAAACAAGGTTTCTTTGTTTCCTGCAGGCAAATTCTTATGCAACCACTACTAGAGATAGCATTCGATAAGGCTAAATGTTTATCATCGGAATTAAATCCATGAACATTCCAACATAAGATATTCCAGTTCTGCAGTAAAACCATGGAAATGAGGAGCGAAGTGATCAAGAGGCAGAGGTCGATGGAGGAGTATCATCTTCCTCCATGGCAGCCTGAAGAATATCTTCAGAGAGCTCCGAGGGCGGGATAGCACATAGGTTCACCCCAATGTGAAGCATGACAGGAATTTGAGTTGGTGGTGGCACATCCATCGCTTCAGCAGCAACAGCACTTTCCACGTGCAGAACTTCAGAAGAGGAGCTAATGGTCGACGGGACGACACAAACTTTAACCTTGGACTTATAAGCACGATGGTCAGAAGGTTACAGCACGCGGAAGTCGTCATATTTATTGGAGCGCTCACTTCGATGGAGATGAGTAGTATCAAGATGAACCTGATCCTTTCCTTTCCCCTTACAGACTCGAGTAAGAGGAGAGCTGGACTCACCACTAGTTTCATAGTGTTCAACAGCAGCAACGACTTGTACTGTTTCAAATTATAGTGTTGTCGACAATAGGCTGAACCAACTGTCCCAATTCAGATGTAGCAAACACAGCTGGAGTAGACATGATCAGATTATTGTCAGTCACAGTATCCAGCATAAACAACTCTTGAGTTTGTTCAGTTAAGTCCTCAATCACAACTGAACTGTTGGGTATGAAATTAGCATTCAGGGCTAGAGCAGCAGTGTCGTCAACAACATGGTAAAAGACAAAGGCATGTCGCCAAGGGCCATAAGTAGTAGCTAACTGAGAAAAATCCGGGCAGGCTGTAATGCGGAGTACAACATGGGCAGAGGAATGGCTGGTAAAATTGTGGTGACAATAGATTCCCCAACCTCAAACTCAGCATGCAGAGTACCATTACCAAATCTGATTTGAGCAACTAGAACTTGGTTGCTAGTAGCACCATCAGTAGAGCTAGGAGTGTAGGGCACATGTCCCAATAGAGGCAGTATAGGTGAATCAGTAGCGCTTGAATCAGACCGTTCAGAGATGGACTCATTCCATGCCAAACCCGGGTTGTCAGTCATGTTATTAGCAGGTAGCACGCCATGATGAAATTGCAGTCCTTCGGCACTTAGCCAAGCTTGATAATTCACAAGAGCGCACGGACCATTCTGAATAGTGGAGCCTTGAGGCCAAGAGCCCCACATAGGTGAAGCCTGGGGAGTGATCGGGCCCTGAGAATGATTCTGATCATGCTGAGTATTACCATTCCCAGGTGTAGGATCGAAAGTAGGTCTAGAGGGGGGGTGATTAGACTACTTGAACAAATAAAAGTTTTGCCTTTTCCACAATTTTAATTCTTGGCAAGTTTTAGCATTCATAGCATATCAAGTAACACCCTACACATGCATGTCTAAGAGTGTAGCAGCGGAAAATAAAGACATTGCACATGTAAGTAAAGAGAGGGTTAGGAATGCAAACACAAGTGATGACACGATGATTTTTCCCGTGGTTCCGATAGGTGGTGCTATCATACATCCACGTTCATGGAGTCTTCAACCTACGGAGGGTAACGAACGCGAGAGTCCATGAAGGGCTCTACCCACAGAGGGTTCCACGAAGAAGCAACCTTGACTATTCCATGCGGCTTTTGTCCACGAAGTAATAGCCTCACTATGGGTAGATCTTCACGAAGTAGGCGATCTCCTTACCCTTACAGACTTATTGGTTCACTCCACAACACGAAGTAGGAGGCTCCCAAGCGACACCTAACCAATCTAGGAGGCAGCACCCTCCAAAAGGTAATAGGCTCAGTAATGACGATGAACTCCTTGCTCTTGTGCTTCAAGATGGTAGACTCCTCAACACACAATCTCTCTCTCGCAGATTTGGCTTGGTAGAAGAGATGGGATTGGTGGAAAGCAACTTGGGGAGGCTAGAAATAAAGATCCATATGGTTGCAGTGGAAGATCTTGACCTCAACACAAGGGTAGGTGGTTCACTCTCATAAAACTAAGTAGGACAAGTATGGAATAGTTCTGAGTGCTTCACTATTGAGTGGGTGGTGGTGAAGGGGTATATATGGGCATCCCCAAAAATCCAACCATTACACGCAATAAGTCAGACTCGGTGACACTGAAGTGTAGAACTCAGTGGTACCGAAGTGACAAAAAGTGGCAACTTTTGAATCTCGGAGGGACCGATATACAACTCTCGGTTGCACCGACAAGGTGACCAACAATCAGATTTACCAGTCTCGGTGATGCCGATTCACCATTCTCGGTCGGACCAAAAATGTGAATTTGCATAACAGAAAGTTGGCAACCCAACTCAGTGGCACCGAGTGCAGTGTCGGCTGCACCGAAGTGTTAGGGTTTGGCTGAGTCTGTCTAGGGTTTGGAACTCGGTGGCACCGGGATAGGAAGGTTGGTTGCACCGATTTGACATGTTTGGCTTAGGACAGACTTTGGTAGGAGAGTATGTGGATGTTTTGGTGACTTTCACGTGTGCACGTTTGAGCATATTGTTCACCATCAAAACTTTACCCCCTTTTAATAGTATTGGCTTTCCTATAGACTCAAAGTTATTTCTCACAAATGTAAAATGTAGAGTCCTCTTGCTTGAAGCTTGGCCAACCTATTTCCTTGAATCTTGGGGTAATTCCACAATCCTTTAGCCATTCCCATCATTGAACTTTTCCTGAAATATACTTGGTGAAAACATTAGCTCAATGACTTATATGTTGTTATTAATTACCAGAACCACCAAGGGAGAAAATGTGCTTTCAGTCTCCCCCTTTTTGGTAATTTATGACAACATATAGATCAAAGCTTCGACAAAGATATAATCATTGAATATGGTCATCACTTTGAGAAGCGTGTGATAAGCAAGAGCTCCCCCTAAATTTGTGCATTATTTTAAATTTGCGTTTGAATGCAATGCACAATTGATTAGGTAGATGGGTCACTTCTCACATGTCACATACCACTTGGTGGTCTGCGAGAGTAATTGGAATGAATATCATAGCACAACACAATCGACCAAAGATGAATGATCATTACATAAGCATTTAAGATGATAGGAAATAGTAGCATCGCACATCAAAGCTTATGATCAAACATCATCAAGCATGTATCACAAGCAAAATAAAGCAAGATAAAACAGTATCACGACAACCAAAAGCAATTGTTTTGAAAAAGTAGATCACCAAATGCTCTCTCTCTCTCTCTCGGAGCCTAATGATCTATATACACTTCTCCCCCTTTGGCAACAAGTTACCAAAAAGTTCAAAGGTATCTATCTAAGAGTTCTTGGGCTAATCTCCTCCGGTTGTTGATGAAGGAGTCGAGAGCACAGCGTCGGTGAATCTCTATAGATGTCGTCGAAGGAGCTGGAGTAGACACTGGTGGAACTGGAGCTGATGGAGCAGGAGTTGTGCTGACAGTAGCAGGAGCTGATGAAGAGGGCCTCGAGTCTGGAGCAGGCACTATTGTTGATCTAGTCTGAGTGAAGAACTGGGTGCCCGTCTTGAGAGGTGATCCTTCCTCGTCATCATCATCAGAAGAGGTAGAAGAAACCCGAGGAATGTGCACGGAGTCAACTTCTTTCTGGAGCTCTATCACTGTCTTTGTGACCTTGTACACCTTGTCACCAAGCACTTTGATCCTCGACTCAAAGATCCTCACAAGGTTGTTCTGGTTCTCCAGAATCCCTTTGATATCCTTCTGCATGCCTTGGACGACTGTGATCAGAAGATCCATTTGCTCGTTCCTGGATCTGGGGGCTTGAGCACTAGCGGCTCGAACAGCTTCTGCCTCTACTTGTGTTGTAGCAGATGTGGGATGATCTGGGTTCATCACCACAACGTTATCCTTGAACTCTGGCTGTAGGGGCAGATGTGGGCGATCAAGAGCAAAAATGTGCTTCTCCAACTGAGAGTTGATAAGCAACTGGATGTAGGGTGCATAAAAGCATGAGCGCTTCTCGTCAACAGCAACCCTCTTGATTGTCTCAACAATCAAATCCATTACTCTAATCATGGTGTTCCTATCAAGGTGGATCAACATGTTGATGGAGTAGCCTCGGATCATTTTGTCATCTCCTGACTTGGGCATCAAGGTATGCCTGAGAATGGTGTTTATAGTCCGAAGGCCTGCTTGCAGATAATAGATGGATCCTAGCTTGTGTGATTGCATCCTGTCTGTGGGGATAGGAGTATACATGTCTTTCATGGCATTGTGACTTGCCTTGGGTTCAGAGTATACGTCCAAATCTCCTTCCCGAGCTTTTGGAACTTCCAGTAGAGCAGCCCATTCCTCAACAGTGGATTAATATCTAGCACTTTCTGTCATCCATACAATTCTACCATCTCCGTAGAAATGAGCAGTGGAGTAGAATTGCATGATCATCTCGTCATTCCATGCAGTAAGCTCTCTACCAATGAACTTGTCCAGACCAATGGAATGGAAGTTGTCTTGGACACTTGGGAAGTAGTCCACATTATCTTTGATGAACTTCCAATCGACATACCTCATGTCGCTAATAGCTGGGCTCTTGTCAAGAAGAACGGTCTCATAGAAATCCCGTTGCTCTCTGGTGTAAAACCTGTAGTCAACAACAGTCTTCTTCCTCTGAGCATAAGGATCTATGGCTCTCCAGGCTCTCAATCCCGAGTCTTTCCTTTTCTTCATGTCCTCGGCAACTAAGTGGTTGGCATCATGCACTGGAAGATGTGGTCTGAGCTTCATCAGCATAGTCAAGTCATCATCATCTTCCACTCTGGAGGCAATCCCTTTGTTCTTCTCTAAAGCAGGAATGTCCCTGGTAGTCCTCTTGGACTTCTGTGCAGCAGCCTTCTTAGATGTAGGCTTGGCGCTCTTGTAGGTGCCAGTCTTTGGCATAATATCAGCCATGAGCTTCTTGGCTTTCTTCTTGGGAGGGATCTCAGCATGCTCTTCCTCCTCCTCCTTAGTAGCAGCACCAGCAGCCTCCTCTGGATCTTCAAACATAGAGGTAGGCCTGCCAATAACATGGACAATCCTTTTCCTGAACTTCTTCTCCCCTGCCTTCTTAGGCATAGCTTTCTTGGGGATCTCAACTGACACAGTGGCTCTTGCACTCTCATGGGCCTTGAAAGTATCAGCAGGTGCATAGACCTTGCTGACAACTCTTCTAGAAGAAGTAGCTTCAATTGCTGACTTCTTGGCAGCCTTTTCTTGCTTCTTAGCAAGTATCTCCTCAGGAATAAAATCTAAATATTCTTCATCAGAGTTGAGCTTCTTCCTGGTTCTAGTGGCAGCCTTGGGCAACCCATGAGAGCTGGGGGTGCCTGGATCTAAGAAAGAACTGGATTTTGGGCTTGTTCCAGAACTCATATCAACTCCCTGCTCTGCCAAATTCTGACTGTCCTCTGAGCCTGACATACTGATCCTGTGAATAGAGTATAGGAGAGCAGAAGAAAATGAGTCATCACAAAATGAGGCTGGTTTTTGAAATTTGAGCAATGAATTTTCAAGATTTTTGCATTCTGTTAAATAGATATCGGTGCAGCAGAAACAGAATTTTCGGTGGGGGCGAGACTGACTGACTCATTAACCGAAACTTGGCAGCCTTTTCGGTCAGACCGAAAAGATCAATTTGGTTCCATCAAGTCAGTTCTCAACGACACAGAAAAGTATATCGGTGAGACCGATATTTCCATTTTGGTTCCACCGAGATTTATCGAGCGGACGACAAAACCCTAGAAAATTCATCTATCGTGAGATTTTGGGGATTTGAGAGGATAGGAACATGTGCAAAGGGTGTATCAATGAATAACAAGGATCTAATGCACAATAATCGGACGTGGAGAACAATAGAGATAGAATTCGTACCCTAACTTGGCGCGGATCCTCTAGGGCGGCAACGAGGGAGTGGATTTCATCCGCGACGGCGATTCCCAGCGGCGGAGGAGCGCAAGGAGACAAGGGCGACTACCAGGGGTCTTTGAAACGGCAGCTTAGGGTTTTGGAGCGCGACGTTTAAAGATAGAATTTCAAATCATCGGGGTCTAGAGTTATATACCCACTATTGTCGATGACACCGATTCTAAGTTTTCGATGTCATCGAGTGCCTCAACTGTCAGCTGACAGGGACACTCGGTGTAACCGAGAAAATGCAATTGGTGGTACCGAGATTGAAAAACCAGATCAACCCTAGACATTTGGTGAGACCGAGATTTTGTGGTTGGTTCCACCGAGATGCACTTGGGAGGTTTTAATGTTCAGTCCTTGTCGATACGGAACTCCGAGTGCTCCACACACACAGGGATCGAAAAGCACTTGTTCAAATTTTGTGATGCAACATGAATAGAGTATGAGGTGATAAAGCATATATAGCTAAAGAAGTGGTCCTAGGCATTCTTGTATATCCAATTGGAAAAAGATAAATCAAAAGCCAAATAGCATCAATTGGATATCCTCGAATGATAAAATAAATGCAGACCAACATGCTCACACAATAAGATGTCAAATGAAATCATGGCAAACATGCACATATACTCTAGCATCTAACAAGCACTTGGGCGATGACGAAGTCATCTATATATGAGTATTTGACTTAGGAGCCAAGTAAGAGTACTTGATCATAGGTCATACTCATCGTTTAAGCACAAGTGGGCTTACCACTTTTACATAAAGCATTCAATGTTTCTCACATACTAAGAGATTCTTTGACTCATGTCTTAGAGTAAAGCCCCCCCTTTATGTGACTTCCCCCCATAAGAGGGATAAACTAACCTTGGGTTTTGTTGATGAAGACTTCATGTTGGTGAGGTAGTGATGGATGTTCAAGGTTGATGAAGATCACCAAGAGTTGGGAGCATCCTAGTCGTTTCCTTACTCTTCTCACCTACATGGGTTAGTCCCAACACACAAGAGACAAATACAAGGATATCTATGGACATGGAGTGCAAAGCATGTGTAATGATGTCCATTTATTTGTTGATTACCTTGTCCCTTGCTTACCTTTGAGCGAATGTGTGACTCCTTAATCTATTGCATAGGGTTGATGTTGATTGCAAATAGATCTTGCCAATAATGAATGTGAATGAATTTCATTAGTGGAGTCACCCCTCAAGAACTCTCTAGTTCTTCTTCTTGGGAATCCACATCAAGTTGATGGGGATCCTTGGTGTTGAAGTAGCACTTGTAGAAGTTGAGCTTGTAGTAGCCTTGCTAACCCATTTCACCAAAGCTTGGGGTTCATCTTCATAAGAGTCAAAGTCCTCTTGGAGCTTGTTCTTGCCCTTGAGCTTCGTGTCTTGTGGTGGAAGGTCATCTTGAGTGTTTGTCTCCTTGGGAATAGTATTTTCATACTTCTCCTTTTGAGGAACAAACTTGGGATTGGGATATTGACCTTCTTCCCATTCAACTCCATTAGCGTTGAAGTAGCCAACACCGCGATTCTTCCGGTATCCTGTGTGCTTGCATACATTCTCATCAAATTGTTTGTGCCCTTCAAGACTCTTGGAGATACCTTTCTCTATAATTCCTTTTAATAAAGCATTTTCTTGCTCAAGTGTAACTTGGCTAAGAGAATCATCATTAGTGAAATCAATACAACTACTAGGAGCAACATCATTGGGTTTAGCATTTTTATTGTTGCTACTAGATGAAGAACCTTTCTTTCCTTTGTTACTAGTTTGCTTAGATTTGACTTGTGGCATGAATGTAGACAAGAGTAGTCATTTGGCAATATAAGATGAAGTCTTCTTTCGGAGATCGTCATTGATAGCTTTAAGAAATTCATGTTCTTGCTCCAAATTGAGCTTCTCGAAGCGTAGCCTCTCATGAGTTCTTACAAGCTCTCTACGATCTTCAAGAGTAGTTTCATGAGCTAACTTAAGAGTGTTGAGTTCTTTAGTTAGTTCTTCTATTTTCATCTTATCATCGTCAATTGACTTATCTTGACTAGTATGAGAAATATCAAGTTCATTATGATTAACATCACTAGTTTTGTCACATAGCAAGTCATCATCGTAAAGCAGGTCATCTTCATCAATATCAAAATCAAGATATTCAGGGTGTGATACGTTGGGGCCTTTAGCCACGAAGCAACTTCCACCTCCTTCATTTGGTGAATCAAATATATCATAGGAGTTGGTTGTCACTAGTGCAATTCCGGCAACACCATCATCTTACTGTAGTCGGAGTTGATGTGATAGCTTCTCTTGGAGTGATTGTCGGAGTCGGAGCCGGAAACCCATTCACCAACATGAGCTTGATGCTTCCTTCTTAAGTATCTCTTGGTGTGCTTGTCCTTCTTCTCCGAGTCCCTACTTCTCCTTGAGGGTCTTTGTTCATAATGATCATCTCTACTCCTTCTCTCTCTTCGAGGTGATTCATCTCTTGAGCTTCGTATTCTTGGTGACTCTTCTCTTCGTTTGTAAGGAGCTGAGGACTCATTTGAGTAGTGTCCGGGCTTCCCACAATTGTAGCAGTTTTGATCACGACTTGACAAACACTTCTCTTCATATCTTGAGTTACATCTGCGATCTTTGCTTCTATTCTTGTAGAACTTGTTGAATTTCTTGACCATGAGGCTTATCTGTTCATTTGTGACAAGGTTGTCGCTTGAGGTAGCGGGAGCATCACTTGTGGCTTTGTAAGCACCACTAGACTTGTGATGAAGGTCTTCCTTGTCTTTGAGTGTCATCTCATGAGCAACAATTCTACCAATCACTTCGTTGGTTTGAGATCTTTGTAGTTGGGCATCATTTGGATCAATGTGCACACGGTGTCATATCTCTCATCCAAAGCTTGAAGTATCTTCTTGACGATGAACTTGTCAGTCATTTCATCGCTTCCTAAGCCGGCAATCTCATTGGTGATGAGAGCTAGCCTAGAGTACATTTCAGCGACTCCTTCACCATCCTTCATCTTGAACTTGTCAAGTTGACCTTGAAGAACATCTAACTTGGATTCTCTCACGGACTCAGTTCCTTCGTGCATATCAACCAAAGTATCCCAAATCTCTTTTGCATGTTCAAGACAGCTGATTTTGTTGAATTCTTCAGGACATAGGAAGTTGAAGAGTATGTCACATGGTTGAGCATTGAGTTGCAACATCTTCAATTCATCCGCAGATGCTTCACGATCCGGTTCCTTTCCATCCGCAAAGAATTCACCTCGCAAGCCAACACGAACAACAGCCCAAACGGCAGGATTATGACCAAGCAAATGCATTTTCATTTTATGCTTCCAACTAGCAAAATTAGTGCCATCAAAGTACGGACCTCTACGGTGATAATTTCCCTCACTAGATGCCATACTTCTCTTAGGTTGTGAAACCAATGCAATGGAGACCAAAGCTTTGATACCACTTGTAGGATCAAAAGTAGGTCTAGAGGGGGGTGATTAGACTACTTGACCAAATAAAAGTTTTTCCCTTTTCCCAATTTTAATTCTTGGCAAGTTTTAGTCTTCATAGCATATCAAGTAACACCCTACACATGCATGTCCAAGAGTGTAGTAGCAGAAAATAAAGACATTGCACATGTAAGTAAAGAGAGGGTTAGGAATGCAAACACTAGTGATGACACGATGATTTTTCTCGTGGTTCCGATAGGTGGTGCTATCGTACATCCACGTTCATGGAGTCTTCAACCCACGGAGGGTAACTGTCGCGAGAGTCCATGGAGGGCTCTACCCACGGAGGTTTCCACGAAGAAGCAACCTTGACTATTCCATGCGGCTTTCGTCCATGAAGGACAAGCCTCACTATGGGTAGATCTTCACGAAGTAGGCGATCTCCTTGACCTCAAAAACTTCTTGGTTCACTCCACAACACGAAGTAGGAGGCTCACAAGCGACACCTAACCAATCTAGGAGGCACCACCCTCCAAAAGGTAATAGGCTCGGTAATGACGATGAACTCCTTGCTCTTGTGCTTCAAGATGATAGACTCCTCAACACACAATCTCTCTCTCACAGATTTGGGTTGGTAGAAGAGATGGGATTGGTGGAAAGCAACTTGGGGAGGCTAGAAATCAAGATCCATATGTTGGAGTGGAACATCTTGAACTCAACACATGGGTAGGTGGTTCTCTCTCAGAAAACTGAGTAGGACAGGTATGAAATAGTTCTGAGTGCTTCACTATCGAGTGGGTGGTGGTGAAGGGGTATATATAGGCATAGCCAAAAATCCAGCTGTTACACACAATAAGTCAGACTCGGTGACACCAAAGTGTAAAACTCGATGGTACCGAAGTGACAAAAAGTGGTAACTTTTGAATCTCGAAGGGACCGATATACAACTCTCGGTTGCACTGACAATGTGACCAATGGTCATATTTACCAGTCTCGGTAACGTTGATTCACCATTCTCGGTCGGACCAAAAATGTGAATTTGCGTAACAGAAAGTTGACAACCCAACTTGGTGGCACCAAGTGCAGTGTCGGCTGCATCGAAGTGTTAGGGTTTGGCTGAGTCTGTCTAGGGTTTGGAACTCGGTGGCACCGGGATAGGAAGGTTGGTTGCACCGATTTGACATGTTTGGCTTAGGACAGACTTTGGTGGGAGAGTATGTGGATGTTTTGGTGACTGTCACTTGTGCACGTTTGAGCATATTGTTCACCATTAAAACTTTACCCCCTTTTAATAGTATTGGCTTTCCTATAGACCCAAAGTGATTTCTCACAAAAGTAAAATGTAGAGTCCTCTTGCTTGAAGCTTGGCCAACCTATTTCCTTGAATCTTGGGGTACTTCCACAATCCTTTAGCCATTCCCATCATCGAACTTTTCCTTAAATATACTTGGTGAAAACATTAGTTCAATGACTTATATGTTGTTATTAATTACCAAAACAACCAAGGGAGCAAATGTGCTTTCACCAGGTGTAGGTGCGGTACCGTTCTGAACTAACCACTTGTGTAATTTTTGTTGATAGATTTGCTCGGCTGTCATATCTTCCCCAAACATCGGATGTTGGTCACCGTTATGTGGCAAAGGTTCTTCAGTAGCATGTGGAACTTCCGATAAGTGAGCGTTCCAATGACTACTGCGCAGAATATACACGGCCACTGTCCAACACTTTTGGGACCCTCCAAGTTGATGCATAACAAAGTCCTTAGGGATCAGACCCATGTTAATCACTCTAGCTTTAACCAAAACAATACGCCGGTCTCCATTAGGATGATGCCAGGTGATCAGGCGACCAAAATCATCTACAGAACGATGAATATAGTGAGCAGTTTGGTAGTCATTAGGGAAGCCAATATACATCAGCCATAGCTCCGGACCAAAGGTCGTCAGACGCGTATTCAGAGCTTCATCATGCCGCACAAAGATATAATAGTGTCTCCCTCATCAAGCTCCAAAGTTTTACCAACAAGAGTATCTCTAATGAACGAATCCTCAAAACCCAACATTGCAATACCTACTGGATGATCAGAACTTTCACTTTGAGGGAGGTTGACCTCGTGAAGCATACGTACAATCATCTCCCGCGGTTCCTCTCTCTGATGGATCGGGATGAAGCGACTGGCTTCTGCAATGGCCAGGAAGTCATGGTTCAACGGCGCCACCGGATGGATCACCATTTCAGACCAGACCTTTCTGTCCATCGATCCCTGATCAATGCACATGCAGGCGGGAAGGTACATGATGGGGTTGATCATGAAGTTTGCCATAGCTGAGGGAGTTCGGAGTGGTACAGTAGATTGGAGCAACAGGGAGGACGATGGCAGCAGCCGGGAGCACACGAGCGCAGAGGAACCTTTGCATATTTATGTTGTAGATCAATGGCTCATGCAGTAGTTCCCCAAAATTTTAATGTGTTCCTAGAGAAAGCCAAGTTGAAAGTTGATGGAAGTAACTTTGAGGACTGGGCCCATAATCTGAGGATTATCCTCATGGTTTCCCAGAAGGCTTATGTCCTTGATGCACCGCTTGGTGATCCACCTCCTCCCGTGTCATCCAAAGACATTAGGAACGTTCTGGAGATTACTCAATAGTTCAATGTGCAATGTTGTATTGCTTAGAACCGGGACTTCAAATACGTTTTGAACGTCATGGAGCATATGAGATGTTCCAGGAGTTGAAGTTTATCTTTGAGAAGAAGGCCCGTATCGAGAGGTATGAGACCTCTGATAAGTTCTATGCTTGCAAGATGGAGAAGAGCGGGTCTGCCAGTGAACATATGCTCAGAATGCCTGGGTATTCAAACCATCTGGCGGAGTTAGGGATGCCCCTTCCGTCGGAGGCGATCACTGATAGAGTTCTTTAATCATTGCCACCTAGCTATAGGAGCTTTGTGATGAACTATAACATGCACAGGATGAACAAGTTAGTCGTCGAGCTGTTTGCAATGCTGAAAATCGCTAAGTCTAAAATCGAGAAAGAGCATCAAGTGTTGATAGTCAATAAAACCACTAGTTTCAAGAAGAATGGCAAGGGCAAGAAGGGTAATTCCAAGAAGAGTGGCAAAGCAGATGCCCCTCCCGTGAAGAAACCCAAGACTAGATCCAAGCCAGAAACTGAGTGCTTTCATTGCAAGGGAACTGGTCACTGGAAGCGGAGCTGCCCCAAGTATCTCGCCAACAAGAAGGCGGCCAACACCAAACAAGGTATATATGATCTACATGTTATTGATGTGTACCTTACCAACTCTTGTTGTAGTGCGTGGGTATTTGACACCGGTTCGGTTGCTCACATTTGCAACTCAAAACAGGAGTTATGGAACAGACAAAAGTTGGATAAGGACAAAGTGATGATACGCGTGGGAAATGGTTCCAAGGTTGATGTGATTGACGTCGGCACGCTCTCTCTTCGATTACCATCGGGATTAGGGATGAACCTGAATAATTGTTATTTGGTGCATGTGTTAAGCATGGACATTATATCTGGATCTTGTTTATTGCGAGACGGTTACTCATTTAAATCGGAGAATAATGGTTGTTCTATTTATATGAGTAATATATTTTATGGTCATGCACCCAATGTTAGGGGTTTATTCATATTGAATCTCGATAGTCATGATACACATGTTCATAAGATTGATGCCAAAAGATGTAGAGTTGATAATGATAGCACCACTTTCTTGTGGCACTACCGTTTAGGTCATATTGGTGTAAAACGCATGAAGAAGCTCCATGCGGATGGACTTCTGGAGTCACTTTATTTTGAATCACTTAACACATGTGAACCATGCCTCATGGGCAAGATGACTAAAACCCCGTTCTCTGGAACAATGGAACAGGCAAGTGACTTGTTGGAAATCATACATACTGATGTGTGCGGTCCAATGAGCATTGAGGCATGCGGTGGATATCATTATTTTCTCACCTTCACTGATGACTTAAGTAGATATGGGTATATTTACTTAATGAAGCACACGTCTGAAATGTTTGAAAAGTTCAAGCAATTTCAGAGTGAAGTTGAGAATCATCATAATACGAAGATTAAATTACTATGATGTGATCGAGGAGGAAAATATCTGAGTTATGAGTTTGGCAGTCACTTAAGACAGTGTGGAATTATTTCACAATTGACACCGCCTGGAACACCACAGCTTAATGGTGTGTCGGAACGTCGTAATCGAACCTTATTAGATGTGGTGCGTTCTATAATGTCTCTTGCCGTTTTGCCACTATCGTTTTGGGTTTATGCACAGTGGCGGAGATAGGCCTGGGGCAGTTGGGGCTATAGCCCCAGGCCTAGAAACAACTTCCCTTGTAATTTCTTCATACAAAGTAAAGAAAACGATAGAAGTTTATCGCTCGACATAGCACAGCCCCAGGCGTAAGCTGCTTCTAGCTCCGCCACTGGTTATGCATTAGAGACAACTGCATTCACTTTAAATAGGGCACCATCGAAATACGTTGAGATGACGCCATATGAACTGTGGTTTGGCAAGAAGCCAAAGTTGTCGTTTCTTAAAGTTTGGGGATGTGATGCTTATGTCAAAAAGCTTCAGACTATAAAGCTGGAACCCAAAGCGGAGAAACGCGTCTTCATAGGATACCCAAAAGAGACGGTTGGGTATACCTTCTATCTCAGATCCGAAGGCAAAGTGTTTGTCTCTAAGAACGGAACATTTCTTGAGAAAGAGTTCCTCTCGAAAGAATTGAGTGGGAGGAAAATAGAACTTGATGAGGTTATTGAACCTTTACTTCAAATAGAGAGTAGCACAGTGCAGAAAGATGTTTCTATAGAGCCTGCATCGGTTGAAGAGGAAGTTGATGATGATGATCATGAAGCTTCGGATCAAGTTACTATCGAACCTCGTAGGTCCACAAGGGCGCATGTTGCTCCTGAGTGGTATGGCAACCCTGTCTTAGAGGTCATGTCGTTAGACAATGATGAACCTATGAGCTGTGGAGAAGCGATGGTGGGCCCGGATTCTGAGAAATGGTTAGAGGCCATGAAATCCGAGATGGGATCCATGTATGAAAACAAAGTATGGACTTTGGAAGTATTACCTGAAGGGCGGAAGGCCATTCAGAACAAATGGATCTTTAAAAGGAAGAAGGACGCGGACAGTAATGTCACCGTCAATAAAGCTCGACTTGTGGCAAAGGGTTTTTCACAAGTTCAAGGAGTTGACTACAATGAGACCTTCTCACCCGTAGTGATGCTTAAGTGTTTCAGAATCATGTTAGCAATAGCTCCATTTTTCGATTATGAAATTTGGCAGATGGATGTCAAAAACAGCATTCCTTAACGGTTTCCTTAAGGAAGAGTTGTATATGATACTACCAGAAGGTTTTGTCAATCCAGAAAATGCTAACAAAGTTTGCAAACTCCAGCGATCCATTTATGGACTGGTGCAAGCATCTCGAAGTTGGAATCTGTGCTTTGATGAGGTGATCAAAGCGTTCGGGTTTATAAAAGTTTATGGAGAAGCTTGTATTTACAAGAAAGTGAGTGGGAGCTCTATAACATTTCTATATTATATGTGGATGACATATTGCTGATTGGAAATAATATAGAAATGCTGGAAAGCATGAAGGAATATTTGAACAAAAAAATTTCAATGAAGGACCTAGGAGAAGCTGCTTTCATATTAGGCATTAAGATCTATAGAGATAGATCAAGACGCTTAATAGGACTTTCATAGAGCACATACCTAGACAAAGTTTTGAAGAAGTTCAAAATGGATCAGTCCAAGAAGAGGTTCCTATCTGTGTTGCAAGGTGTGAAGTTGAGTAAGACTCAATGCCCAGTGACTATAGAAGATAGAGAAAAGATGAGTGTCATCCCCTATGCTTCAGCCATAGGCGCTATCATGTATGCAATGTTGTGCACAAGACCCGATGTCAGCCTTGCCATAGGTATGGCTGGAAGGTTTCAGAGTGATCCAGGAATGGAGCACTGGATGGCGGTCAAGAATATCATTAAGTACCTTAAAAGGACTAAGGAAAGGTTTCTCATTTATGGAGGTGATCAAGAGCTCATCATAAAGGGTTACGTTGATGCAAGCTTTGACATTCATCCGGATGACTCTAAGAAGCAAACCGGATACATATTTATTCTCAATGGGGGAGCGGTAAGCTGGTGCAGTTCCAAGCAGAGCGTGGTAGCCGATTCTACATGCGAAGCGGAGTAGATCGCAGCCTCGGAGGCAGCGAAGGAAGGTGTCTGGATGAAGGAGTTCATAAAAGATCTGGGAGTAGTGCCCAGTGCACTGAATCCAATGGCTTTGTTCTGTGACAACACTGGTGTCATTGCTCTGGCCAAGGAACCAAGGTTTCACAAGAGGAACAGACACATAAAGCGACACTTCAATTCCATCCGCGATTACATCAAAGAGGAGGACATAAATATTTGCAAAGTGCACATGGATCTAAATGTTGCAGACCCGTTGACTAAACCTCTTCCAAGGGCTAAACAGGATCAACACCAAAAATGTATGGATGTTAGATTAGTTACAATGTAAATCACATAGTGATGTGAGCTAGTTTATTGACTCTAGTGCAAGTGGGAGAATGTTGGAAATATGCCCTAGAGGCAATAATAAATGGTTATTATTATATTTCCTTGTTCATGATAATCGTTTATTATCCATGCTATAATTGTATTGATTGGAAACACATTGCATGTGTGGATACATAAACAACAACATGTCCCTAGTATGCCTTTAGTAGACTAGATCGTTGATCAAAGATGGTCAAGTTTTCCTAGCCATAGACATCAGATGTCATTTGATAACGGGGTCACATCATTGGGGAATGATGGGATGGACAAAACCCAAACTATAAACATATCATATGAACATGTCAGATTATTGTTATAGTTTCCTGCATGTCAAGTATTTGTTCCCATGACCATGAGATCATGCAACTCACTAACACTGGAAGAGTACCTTGTGTGTATCAAACATCGCAACATAACTGGGTGAATATAAATATGCTCTACAGGTATCTCCGAGGGTGTCTGTTGAGTAGGCATGGATCAAGACCGAGATTTGTTACTCCGTATGACAGAGAGGTATCTTAGGGCCCACTCGGTAAAACAACATCACAACAAGCCTTGCAAGCAATGCGAATAAAATGTTAGCCACGAAATCTTGTATTATGGAGCAAGTAAAGAGACTTACTGGTAATGAGATTGAACTAGGTATAGAGATACCGACGATTGAATCTCGGGCAAGTAACATACCGAAGAACAAAGGGAACAACATACGGGATTAACAGAATCGTTGACATGGAGGTTGTTCTTCGTAGAATATGTAGGAACCAATATGGGCATCCAGGTCCCTCTATTGGTTATTGACCGCAGAGGTGTCTCGGTCATGTCTACATATTTCTTGAACCCGTTGGGTCTGCACATTTAACGTTCGGTGATGTTTTGGTAGTATAGAGTTATGTTTGGTGGTGACTGAAGGTTGTTTGGAGTCTCTGATGAGATCTAGGACGTCACGAGGAGCTCCGGAATGGTCCGGAGGTAAAGATTGATATATAGGACGTCCCGTTTTGGCACTGAAAAGTTTCGGGCACTTTGGTAGCGTACCGGGAGTGTCGGGAGGGTACTGGGGGACCACCGGGAGAGGCCATCTACGCCGGGAGGCCACATGGGTCTACGGGGTGGTGCACCAGCCCTTAGTGGGCTGGGGAAAGCAGCCCCAAGAGGCCCATCTGTCTGGAGGAGGAGAGAAGGAAAAAACCCAAAGGTGGGGAGGATTCCAAGTGGAATCCTGCTAGGAGTAGGATTGGAGGTGGACACCTCCACCTCCTCCCCACTTCGGACAAAGTCCTAGGGGAAACCCTAGGCGGATGCCTCCTCCCCTCCCTCCTATATATACTCGAGGAATAGAGCCCCCAAGGACACAAGTCCACGTGCTAGTTCTCTATTCCCCAGTTCCTCCAACATCTAGATTCAGCGATGCTTAGGCGAAGCCCTGCCAGAATAGTTCCACCACCACTTTCGCCGCGCCATCGCCCTACCGGAGAACTCATCTAACTCTCTACTACCTCTTGTTGGATCAAGAAGGTGGAGATCATCATCGAGCTATACGTGTGCTAAAAGCGGAGGTGTCGTCCGTTCAGCGCTAGATCGGGACGGATCATGATTGGATCGCGGGGCGCTCGGCGATTTGGATCGCAAAGATGTTCGACTACATCAACCGTGTTTCTTAACACTTCCCGCTTAGCGATCTACAAGGGTATGTTGATCCAGTCTACCTCTCGTAGATGCTCATCACCATGGATAGATCTTGAGTGCGCGTAGGAATTTTTTTCTTTCCCATGCAACGTTCCCCAACAATTTGGTGTTATTGTTAGTGCATCTAGTGCCCCTTAGTGATTTTGGTGTATTGAAGACTTATAGGTTAAGGTTCTAATGTGTTTGTGAGTGTACACATGCTCTACAAGTCAATGGGGAGTTTGATATATTCGGAGATTATCCACCCCTAAAAATGTATGTCTTCAACTGAAGACTTTGCTGAAGACTTTGTGAAGACTTTGGTGAAGACTTTGTGAAGACTTTGAAAATGAAGAAGTTGGTGTGACCTTGAAGAAGTGAACGAGGATTATGAAGCGTGAAGACTTTCGTTTTCGTAGTTTCATTTCCTTTATTTGAGTCATAGGAAGCACCGTACTGTTAAAGGGGGCCGAGGAAATACTAAGGAAAATTTCCAACTGATGCTCAACTCCAAAATCCTCAACCTATACAATCCTTCGGGTGAAGCTTTTGGAAATCTCTGACGGTTTAGTCAAGTTCTTCAGTGATAGAGACGAAGTTCTTCTAGTCTCTAACGAAATTGATCTGACTGAGGAGTTAGGATTTCACCAGTGTGAATTGCCTACAAGTGAGCAAAACATGATATGTCTAAGGACTTTCATAGTTCGAAAATCTGACCGTTGCTGTGCTTAGCGCCAGCTGTCCCCAATCACGAATATCCACATAACGGTCATATCATTGGGGGCATTTATGTCATATCATGTCAGGTTGCACCCTGGCTATAAATAGACAACCCCCACAACCACTAGTTGGTTGGCTGCTCAGAGAGAGAACTGACACTTGTCAATTAAGAGCAACCCATCCTCCGAGGACTTTGAGAGAAAATCACCAGTGAGGAAAAACCCACAACCAAACCACCAAACCCAAAGTGATTGAGTATCACTGAAGAAATTCCTATGTGGAACCGACGCTTGTTATCTTTGAGGATTGTGCATCCTCCAGACGGTTAGGCATCATGGTCTAGTCCTCCTGCAGTCAATTGGGGATCACGAAGTGACCTTGGTCTAGAGCATCCAGCAGTAAATTGTGGATCGCCGGGTGACCAGTTTGTGAGGGTTTTGGAAGTCAACCCTGAACACTTACCACGAGTGTTGGGCGAGGACTGTGTGATAAGGATTGTGTGTCCTGGAACTATGTGTCCTCTGGTTTAAATACCAGGCCGCTCCAAACCAGACGTATGACTATCATAGCAGTTGGAACTGGGTCATCAAACCATTGTCTTCATCGAGCTACTTGGTTCTATTTCCTCAACCCCTCTATTCCTCATAAACTTGTTGATGAAATTGATTGTTACTGTTTGAAGAATTTGACTGAAGACTTTCACAATTTCCTCACCTCAAATTCTTCAAGTTACCTTGTTCATCATTGCTTATCCTATATCACGCTACTTGTAATCTGTGCATGTTTCATTTCATCATGAAGACTATGCTGTTGCTATGTTCTTCATGCACTTGAGTACTTATTCCATTGCTAGTTGTTCATTAAATTTCAAATTCCTCAAAGTTGAAATTCCTCGAGTGATGAATTTGTAAAAATCGCCTATTCACCCCCTATAGTCGATATAATGCACTTTCAATTGGTATAGGAGCGGGTACTCCCTCGCTCTGTGTGATTTTGGTTTAACCACCTGGAGTTCTAGCTATGTCGACTGCAGGTATGATCAAGGTTTCCGCAGGCTGTCCTACCTTCGATGGGATGGACTACCCTTACTGGAAGAACAAGATGCACATGCACCTTGAAGCTATTGACAATGATCTCTGGTATGTTGTGGAAAATGGTGTTCCCTCTGTTACTCCCACGATCAATGCTGCTGATGTGAAGAGATTCAAGCAACTCGATTCTCAAGCGAAGAATATCATCTGTGGCCATCTAAGCAAAGGTCAGTATGGCAGAGTGAGTGCTTTGGAGTCTGCTAAGCTTATCTGGGATAGGCTGTCCAAAGTAAATGAAGGTGTCTCTACTCAATGTGACTCTCGTGTTGATGTTCTTTGCAATCTGTTCAACCGCTTCAAGAGACTTGACAATGAAAATGTTCAACAAACTTTTGAAGCTTCAAGCACTGGGTGCCGCCGATCACACTGACCACGAAGTGGTGAAGAAACTGCTAAGATCTCTTGACTCCTCATTCGATACTATGGCTTTGATGATTCAAGAACGTGGAGACTACAAGTCACTTGATCATGCTGATATTCTTGAGAGACTCAATACTCATGAATTCCAACAAGCCGAGAAGAGAGACCTCTACGGGCCAAGCTATGGAAGATCTCGGGCTCTGAAGGCGAAAGCAATTTCCTCATCCGAAGAAGAAGATTCTGACAGCAGCCTTGGTGATCCTGAAGAACTAAGGCAGGAACTAGCAATGCTCGTGAGGAAATTCCAGAAGTTCTCAAGGAGAGGTGGATTTGGTAAGTCATCAAAAAGTGGCTTGAGGAAATCAGATTCCTGAGAAGAATACAAGAAAAGAACCTGTCATTGTTGCAAGAAGCCTGGTCACTTTATCACTGACTGTCCTTCCTAGGAAAAAGATTCAAAGAAGAAGAAATACAAGGAGGATAGTTCTGATGACTCGAAGAAAAATAAGAAATCTTCAAAGTCCTCGTCTTCAAAGTCCTCAAAGCAAAAGAAGAATGGTTCCAGAAAGGCTCGAGCATTCATCGGCAAGGAAATGGAATCTAAGAAAGAATCTAAAGAATATGAAGAAGAGGAAGAATCTGAGGAGGAATCAGAATCTGGTGTCGCTAGCCTTGCTCTCGCTACTGCTTTCGTCAGCAAGTCCATCTTCCACGATGAAGAATATGACTACTCCAATGACTTTGATGTCAGCAATGATGACTATGCTCCCACCTATTGCTTCATGGCAAAAGGATCAAAGGTACACAAACATCATTCCTCTTCTGAATCAAGTGAAGGTGAATCTGATGAATATGTGAAACCTAGCTATGCTAAACTTGTTAAACTTGCCACTAAGCAACAAAGTGCACTTGAAAAGCTTCAGAAAATGCTAGACAAAAGCGAATATCTGTTGAACCATGAAGTGGATCGAACTCAAACTCTGTTTGACAATATCAAAAGTCTTCAGACAAAGTATGATAACCTTCAGAGTCATCATAACGACCTCTTAGCTGATCATGAGAAGCTTTCTTATGAATTTCTTTAAAGAAAGCAAGATCTTGAGAAACTGAGGGTGTCACATGAGGATCTCCAAAGGGAAAAGGTTTCCTTACTGGCTCAACAGATCAGTACCGCTCAGGAAGAATTTGTTCCACCTTGTTTGAAATGCATAGAACGTGAAACTGCTAATTCTTCACCTGAATGTTCAAATGCTTCTATTGCTGCAAATTCTTCAACTATTCCAGTGGTCTCAAATTCCTCATCTGAGGATACCACAAGTATCACTGATGACAATGCAGGGTTGAAGGAATTGTATGTGATAGGCATGTACAAAAGTCTCAAAGGGCATCAAACCCTTTGCGATGTCCTCAAAAAGCAGATTCTGAACAGGAACCCTAGGAAAGAGGGTATTGCCTTTGTGAGGAAACTCAACGCTGATGGATCCTACCGGACACCTAAGCAGTACCCCAAAACCTCATGGGTTGCTGTGAAAGGACCTCCTGTAGATCCATCCACTTTATCTGGCTTTACTTGTGAAACTTCATATTCCTCTGATGAGTCACTTGACTCCAACTACAAATTCTTCAAAAATCAGAAAGATGAAGTATTTGCTAGATTTGTTGGAACTAACTGCAGGAATGGCTCTCCTATGAAGAAAATTTGGGTTCCCAAGAGCTACCTACAAAATCTTCAAGTGAATGTCCTCACGACACCACTCTTGAAGAATAAGGATCCTAGATCAAATTCCTCATATGGACCAAAGTCCTCACATGGACCAAATTCCTCAAATGGTCAAAAATATCATTCTCGTGTTAATGCCTCTGTTTCGCAGGGAAAACCTAAGAGTTGTGAATATGTGCATTATTCTTCAAATCATTATGTTCATAAATCCTCGAAGAATTTCTCTGCTTATTCACTTGAGTACTCTAACCCTTGCCCTGTGAAATGAAGCGCACTTGCTTCAATGCCTCCCTTCTCATATGGTGCTCGCAGAATGATGAACTCTTTGCCACCCCTCCAGATGTGGGTGGTGAACAAATTGAACTAATATCTTATGCAGGGTCAGGTCTCCAGATGAATTTGAACATCTGATGAATTTGCTCGAGACCTGAGGAAATGCTTGAAAGGACGCAAGCTAACCATGTAGAAATGAATTCCTCATTTCTCACGTCCTCACACTACTTGCTTACTATCTTGTGTGATGAAATCCTATATGATGAAATTGATGTCATATTCTTCACTCTGAATCATATGAGTTCGTAAGTTGTACTAATTCATGTGCAGGATGATACTCCAAAAGCTACTGAGTGGGTCCTCGATAGTGGATGCACAAACCACATGACTGGTGACAAGAATCTACTGATGAATTTGCCACTCACTCCATCTCCTCTAAAGCATATCACCTACACAGACAAAGGAAAAAAGCAAGGTAGTGGGACTTGGTAAGGTTGCCATCTCAAAGGACCAAACCATGGATAAGGTGATGCTTGTCGAATCCCTTGGGTTCAACCTTATGTCTGTCTCAATGCTTTATGATCTTGATATGATTGTCGTATTTGGAAAATATGTTGTGTTGTCATCATGGAATCTGACAATTCCAAAGTCTTCGAAGGCTTTAGGAGAGGAGACTTGTATATTGTTGATTTCTCTACACGTCCTCAACCTGCCACATGCCTACTTGCAAAGTCCTTAGAAGGCTGGCTGTGGCATCGACGACTTGGACATGCGGGTATGAGGAACTTGCACATGATCGTGAAGAAAAAGCACGCCATTGTCATCGAGGGTGTCAAATTCCTCAAGGACCACCTTTGTGGTGCATGTGAATCTGGGAAGATTACCAGATCCAAGCATCCCTCGAAGACAATCATGACCACGACTCGACCCTTTGAATTGCTTCACATGGATCTCTTTGGCCCCATTCATTACTCCATACTAACAAATTCTACAAGTTTGTATGGCTTTGTCATTGTTGATGATTACTCTCGATACACTTGGGTACATATTATTCTGTACAAAAATGAAGTGCAGGATGTCTTCAGACGATTTGCTTCAAGGGCCTCCACCAACTTCGGCGTAAAGATCAAGCATATTAGGAGTGACAATGGGACTGAGTTCAAGAACACTAATCTTGATGAATATCTTGATGAAATTGGTATTACTCATGAGTTATCTGCCCCTTATACTCCTCAGCAGAATGGCGTTGTGGAGCGCAAGAACATGACTCTTGTTGAGATGGCTTGCACCATGCTTGATGAATACAAGACTCCTCATCGCTTCTGGCCTGAAGCAATTTATACTGCATGCCACATCATTAACAGGGTATATCTTCACAAATTCTTCAAGAAGACTTCGTATGAACTTATGACTGTCAAGAAACCCAATGTAAACTATCTCAAAGTCTTCGGTTCAAAATGCTGGATCAGAGATCCTCATCACAGTTCTAAGTTTGCACCGAAAGCACATGAAGGTTTTATGCTTGGTTACGGAAAGGACTCGCACACCTACAAAGTCTTCAACACCTACCATCACAAGGTTGTTGAAACTATAGATGCGCGGTTCGATGAAACTGATGGCTCACAAAAAGAGCACCTGCCTTCTGTGTTAGATGAACAGTCCCCTGAGGAATCCGTTAAGCTGAAGGCAACTGAAGATATCATACCCACTGAGGAAGTCATTCCAACGAATGAAGACTTTCATGCTGATATATCTGAAGAAAATGGTGCTGAAGGAAGTCCTCAGCCACGTCAACCTGCTCATCCAAGGGTTGCAAATGAACTGCAGATTGACAAAATCATCAATGACATCAATGCACCAGGTCCCCTCACTCACTCAAAAGCTTCACATTTAACTAACTTTTGTGGGCACTTTGCCTTTGTCTCTATCCTAGAGCCCACCAAAGTTGATGAAGCATTCAAGGAGCCTGAGTGGATTCAAGCTATGCAAGAGGAACTTCATCAATTCAAGATCAACAATGTGTGGGAACTTGTCAAGCGGCCAGATCCTTGCACGCATAACATCATAGGTACCAAGTGGATCTACCGCAACAAGCAAGATGAAAATGGCCTTGTGGTGAGGAATAAGGCTCATCTTGTAGCTAAAGGCTACACACAAGTTGAAAGAATTGACTTTGATGAAACATTTGCACTTGTTGCTAGACTCGAAGCTATTCGCATATTGCTTGCTTATGCTAACCATCATAATATCATGTTATATCAAATGGATGTGAAAAGTGCATTCCTCAATGGTAAGTTTGAGGAAGAAGTATATGTTGCTCAACCCCCAGGTTTTGAAGATCCTAAGCATCCTAACAAAGTCTTCAGACTCAACAAGGCCCTCTATGGCCTCAAGCAGGCCCCTCGGGCGTGGTATGACACTCTGAAGGAATTCCTCATGAAGAAAAGCTTTAAAACCGGTTCACTCGACCCCACTCTTTTCACAAAATCCTATGACAACGAACTATTCATATGCCAAATATATGTAGATGATATTATCTTTGGTTGTACTGACAAACGTTATAGTGATAAATTTGCCTATATGATGAGTGAAGAATATCAAATGTCTATAATGGGAGAGTTGAAATTCTTCTTAGGTCTTCAAATTCGTCAGCAAGACAACGGCATCTTCATCTCACAAGAGAAATACCTCAAAGATGTTCTGAGGAAATTTGACATGCAAGATTCCAAAGGCGTCAAAACTCCAATGCCTTCAAAAGGACACCTCTGCACTGATGAAAATGGTAAAGATTTCGATCAGAAGGTATACCGCTCCATGATTGGCTCATTATTGTATCTATGTGCATCTAGGCCTGATATTATGATAAGTGTTTGCATGTGTGCCCGATTCCAAGCAACACCGAAGGAATCACACCATAAGGCTGTCAAACATACTCTTCGATACTTAGCTCTCACACCAACACTTGGATTATGGTATCCCAAGGGCTCAAATCTTCACCTCGTCAGATACTCTGATGCTGACTACGCTGGAGATCATGTGGATCGCAAGTCAACCTTAGGCACATGTCATTTCCTCGGACGATCCTTAGTGTGTTGGTCCTCGAAGAAGCAGAACTGCGTCTCATTGTCTACTGCTAAAGCTGAGTACATTGCTGCTGGCTCATGTTGTGCTCAGTTACTATGGATGAAGCAAACCCTCAAGGACTATGGCATCAAGTTGAAGAATGTGCCTCTCTACTACGACAACGAGAGTGCCATCAAGATTGCTTAAAACCCAGTTCAGCACTCCAAGACCAAGCACGTCCAGATTCGTCATCACTTTCTTCAAGATCATGTACTCAAGGGCGACATCTCCATCGACCACATACCCACTGAAGAACAACTGGCTGATATCTTCACCAAGCCCTTGGATGAAAAGAGATTTTGCAAGTTGTGGTGTGAGCTAAATATCTTAGTATCTTCAAATGTTCTTTGAAGAAGGACACACATCCTAACACTTATGCAAAATTGATGACTTAGATGTGCAACACATGAAGTAACGTTTTTCTTCAATCAATGAAGAATAACCCTCGAAGTGTGAAGAAATTAATGAAGAATTTGATTCTCAGAACCCTACGACAATTGTACGCGGTGTCTGAAATCATCATTCTTATACGGTGGGTCACGCCACCAACCAAAGTTGAAATTCTTCAAAATTGAGTTTTTCATCCTTTTTGCAAATTCTTCAAATTATCAAATTCCTCAAATTTGCAAATTCCTCAAGTTTTCAAATTCCTCAACTTTTCAAATTCTTCATACTTTGAAACTCATGTTCTTCATTGACTATATATATATTTGAGTTTTTAATGTCCACAAAAGCATTCACTTATTGCTAATTCTTCAAGTTGATTTTCATCTAAGTGAATGTGATTGGACCCCTTCCCCCTTTATGCTAAACACAACCCAGTCTGTTCACAAATTCTTCATATGTGTTCTACTTTGAAACTCGTTCAAAGTCTTCATTGTGTCCTTGACAGCTGAAGAATTTGCGAACGGAAACTTTGAAATTTTCACTATCAAAATTTTCAGCGGTTCCCGCTCAAACGGTTCCGATTCCCGCAACTGGATAACCCACGACCCCCCACTATCGCCACTTCTCAGTACGTGGGTGACACCTGTCGCGTGGAGAGCAAGGGTCAGGGGCAATCTTGTCAAAAATCTTCGGGCGGATTGGTTTTCACTCCCACTATAAATACCCCCTCCCCTTCAACTGTGATCGGTTACTCCTCATCTCTACTCTCTCCCGAGCTCCAACCTAGCACCGCCGCTAAAGTCATCGACGCCGGTGAGGAAGAGCTTCATTGCCTCGACCTCATCGTCGCCGTACTCGCATCGGCCGCGGAAGTCCTCATCCCACCGCCGCTGTAGCTGTCTCCCTCTGCCAAGCTAGGGTGCGGGAGATCTAAACTGACGAACTTGCCAATCTCATCTCTGAGTTCGTCATGTTCTTCACTAGGGTAAATAAAATTTATTTTTACTGCCCTTGTTTGATCTTCAAATGCTCTTCATATTCCTCAAAAGGTGTTTATTCTTCATGAATCTTACTCTAAAGCACCTTACATCTTCACATACTTCATGATTTTCCCTAAGTAATGATTTTCTTCAAGATTCCTCAATTGTGTGAATCCTCAAATTTGCACAACTTTGGAACCCGAGACAAAGAACACTTAGTGAAATTCCTTAAGACACCCATGGTCAAATTCCTCACACCTATTTTATCTAAAAAAATCTGAGAACGCATATGACCTCTTCAAATTCCTCGCACCTATACTCTGTTCACAGGTACAACATGTCCGCTGATGAATCACTAGGTTCTCATCAACTTAACTCATTTGCAGCGTTCCTTGAGGAAAAACTGTGTACTTCTTGAGAGTCCTCAAGAGTTCAAATTCCTCAAGTGAAGAAAATGTCTGATGGAAAGAAACCTCAGAAAGGTGGAAAGAAGCCAGATGTGCACACTGCTTTTGAGATTCCAGATGACTTGTATGAGGATTACTGCACACCCGGTGAAGAAACTCATGACAAAGAAACGACCAAGCAGAGAAAAATTCGTCTGCAGAAAATTGAGAGGAGATGGGCAAGGGAATGGAAGGAATATCGTTATGTAACTCCAAAATACATGATGAAATTCGCAGTGAAACCTCCTTGCAGCAGGCCACCCCTTGCTCAAAATCAAATTGCTGATCCCACTAGCCTCAAGGCTGGTGAGGACTTTCCTTGTATGTGGGAGAAGTAGCAAGCCAAGCTGGCGAGGAAAGCCAAAGAGGCAGTGAAGAAATTCAATGAAGATTCTATTGCTGATGTCTCTGCCGGGGCCTCTGCAAGTGCTCCAAAGAAAACAATGATGAAGAAATCTGCTTTGAAGACCAGCTCTTCAACCTCAAAACCATCACAGCAGATTCCTCAAGTTCAAAGGCCTTGACCTACAAAAGTCTCAGATGCTGGTACTGTTGCTGCTCACTCCTCAGCTACAGCTACAAAGTCCTCAACCCCAGTGCATCTAGAATCATGTAAGAGGACTGAGGGATTCTCAAAAGTTCCAAAGATCTCATCAAGTCCCTCTACTACAACAAAGTCTTCAACTAGCCCTTCTGTGTTGAAGCTGAAGAAAACTGCTGGACGGGGTCAAAGACCAAGTCCTCACTCAAGCAGGGCTGTGGTAACCATACCCTCAGGATTTGAGGATGATGATGATGAAGCTGATGATGAAGAATTGGAAGAAATCATCAGGCAAAGTCAACAGAGGGCTGCTATAGACAAGGGCAGCTCTATTCCTCTCATGCTGGATCCCAAGATGATCCTCAACTTCATCGATATATGGCATGAAGATTCAAACACCCCACTTTCTTCACTAAATCTGCCTCTTGGAGTGGATCATGTCCTCACCCACTTCATCTCTGAAGAAAAATGGAAGAGAGAACAAGCTCTGAGAGCTAAGAGGAATAGGGCTCGGAAAGAAAAGTTTCTAAGAGACAATGTGATGAACTTGACCCCAAATCAACTCGTCACTGTTCAGTCTGGAATTTGCACACTCTCTGAGGATCAAGAGAGGTATGATGCTAAATGGAAGGGCACAAAGGTGAGATTCGTTAGGGCTTCTCAAGCTGTAGTAAAGGATCACAACACTAGGGTTGCAGCTCGATCACAACCACAAAATCCTCAGTATGATGAAATTCCTCAGGCTGCTAATGAAATTTCTTAGCCTAATGAAACTGCTGATGGGAATGCTTCTGCACCAGAAGCAACAACCAGTGCTACTGAGGAAACTCAGACCACTGATGACCATGCCACGACAACCACCATAGTTGTGCCTGAAGAAACTGAAAGGCCAGCTGATGCTTTTGTTGCGCCTGAAGAAACTGAACCCACCAGGGCGGTTGCATCAGTCGTACCTCAAGAAGCTGAAACTGCAGAGGAAAAGACTATCAAGAGAAAAGCATCAGATTTAGAATCCTCAGCTGTGAAGAAGTTGAAGACTATGCCAGGTTCTTCAACTGGACCCATTGATGCTACCCCAATTTCCTCTGCACCTGCCTATGAACTTGTACCATCTGGGGTGGAATATGTCATCCCATATGAAGATGAAGATCATTTTGCTACTTCGATAGAGCAAATTGATGAAGAAATTGAAGTTGAAGACGTTGCTTCAACTCCAAAGGTATCATCACCCCAGCTTCAGTTCACTGCTAAAGAAGCTAGAGTTGAAGAAATTGATGAGGACGTAGACATTGGTAACACAACTCCTATCATCAATGATGAATATTGGGAATGAGCACACCCAAATTCACCAATGACTACTCCTCTGACACAGATCCTCAGTCGCCTGCTCCGACTGAAGAAATACATGAAGAATCTGCTAATCTGACCACCCAAGTCACTAAAGAAATTCCAGCTGTAATAGCTGATGATCTTGATGCTCCCCCCACAACTGAGGAACCAACCTTCCAAACTGTTCAGTCTGAAGGAGTTTCTCCCATGCCAAAGGAGATTAAGGGTCGATTCAAGCCAAATCTTCAATCGAAGCCAAGAATGCCATTCAAAGGCTCAGTATGCCCCAAATTCCTCAAGAGCAATTTCTTCAATGAACGCATGTTCTTCACAGGTCTAAATCCTTATGACTTTGCGAGGGCCGGTCGCAACAGATTCTGGACTGCAAGACAGTTCAACTACTATGCATCAGTCCTTTTCAAGAAGAAGAAAGTCTTCGAGCACCACCAAATACCTCATGCGGACATGGAAACACTTCCATCGTTCACATCGGTGCTCCAAGTTCTTCATGATGCAGGCATTCTTCCATTCTGCGTCTACATCTGTGACTGGAATGAAGAACTCATTCTTTAGTTCTATGCCACACTGCATATCAGTGGAAATGCTTCAGACGTCAACTCCTGGGTTTTGGACTGGATGACAGGATCAACACACTTCACTGCTCAAGCTTCTGAATTGCTTTAGTGTGTACCAGTTCCAATTCCCTCAGATGAAGCTCGCAAACTATTTGATGAGCCTGCACTTCCGAATCAGCTGATGCAAGTGCTATGAAGACATTGCCTCCTGGAAAGCCTCAATGGAAAACCTTCCTTGTGAAGGATTTGCTATATATGCCCAGGACCGTCTACCGCATACTCACAAATACTCTATGTCCTCAGAAGGGCCACAATTCTGAAGAAGAAGAAGTGGAGGGAGTCATGAAGAATATGCTCTTCAACATCATTCATGAGATTCCCATCGACTTGCACGACTTCTTCATGAGGACTTTGGCCAGTGCTGCTTTAGCTCCATTTGAACAGAAGCCCTGTGCACCTTGGATCATGAAATTCATCAGGGAAAAGTCCTTAGTTCCCTTCAAGGCTGATTTCCAAAACCATTTTGGCTCCTGCCTCCAACCGAAGTCATCATGAGCACAATTGACTCAGTGGAAGGAAAAGGCAAGGCTGTCATTGATGAAGGCACTTGTCCATTGGATGGATAGTTTCGCAAAGCTGCTTCCTTCTCCACCAATGATGACACTGCAACTCAGGACTCCAATGCAAAGGCCTCAGCTCACAAACCTCAAGAGTCTGCCCCTCGTGCGATGACTGATCGCGAGCTCCTCATAAGTCTTCATCAGAGGGTCGATCGCAATCACAAGTGGGTGAAGCGTCAACTTGGATACATTGTGCAAAACATGACTATGACGCAGAACACTGTGAAGAGGAATCACTACTATGCGCATGAAAACCTCAAACACACTTGTGCCGTACTGTCTCACCTCATGTCTTCTGAAGAACTGAATGAGCTGGATCTTGAGGAACGTCCTGACTAGGCTCGTCAACCACAGAAGAAATTCTAGAAAGTCCAAGCTCCTCTGATGGTCACAAGTTCATATTCTTCATCTCGAGAGCACGATGAGGATGAAGACATTGACGACACTGCAATAGGCCCTGCATCGACAAACGACCCCGACAATGCTGGCGCTCCTTCCTCACCAACACGATGAAATTCTTCAAAGGGGCGTTAGTCCTCACTTTTTCTTCCTTTTTGGTCTTCGATGACAAAGGGGGAGAAATTTTGAGTCAGTCTTCAAGCGGGTCTCTATATATGGGCTATTTTTGTTTAAGTTACAACTCTCGCTCTTCTAAAGCTTTTTTTGATTGAGTTGTAAACTTAAGTCCGATGGTTGTCTGACATTTTTGAACTATTTCCTCGCATGTTTATTTCCTCAAGTACCTTAATGCATACATGCTGAATTTTGTCAGACACCATTTTCCTCACGCATTTCAAATTCTTCATATAATATGTTCAAATGTGTGCATGAATTACAAGATATAGGGGGAGTTCTCCATGTTTCAACCTGCCATGTACATTTGCAGTCCAAAACAAATTCCTCAACTATGCACATCTTCAGGGGGAGTTCTTCTATATCTTGCAATCAAATTCCTCAAACTCTGTACTTTCACTTCATATGTTTATCCCCATTGAAAACTTAACCTATTTTTCATCAATCACCAAAAAGGGGGAGATTGTTAGTGCATCTAGTGCCCCTTATTGATTTTGGTGTATTGAAGATTTATAGGTTAAGGTTCTAATGTGTTTATGAGTGTACACAAGCTCTATAAGTCGATGAGGAGTTTGATATATTCGGAGATTATCGACCCCTAAAAATGTATGTCTTCAACTGAAGACTTTGCTGAAGACTTTGTGAAGACTTTGGTGAAGACTTTGTGAAGACTTTGAAAATGAAGAAGTTGGTGTGACCTTGAAGAAGTGAACGAGGATTATGAAGCGTGAAGACTTTCGTTTCCGTAGTTTCATTTCCTTTCTTTGAGTCATAGGAAACACTGTACTGTTAAAGGGGGCCGAGGAAATACTAAGGAAAATTTCCAACTAATGCTCAACTCCAAAATCCTCAACCTATACAATCCTTCGAGTGGAGCCTTTGGAAATCTCTTACGGTTTAGTCAAGTTCTTCAGTGACAGAGACGAAGTTCTTCTGGTCTCTGAGGAAATTGATCTGAATGAGGAGTTAGGATTTTGCCAGTGCGAATTGCCTACAAGTGAGGAATGTTATATGTCTGAATACTTTCATAGTTCAAAAATCTGACCATTGCTGTGCTTAGCGCCAGCTGTCCCCAATCACAAATATCCACATAACGGTCATATCATTGGAGGCATTTATGTCATATCATGTCAGGTTGCACCCTGGCTATAAATAGCCAACCCCCACAACCACTAGTTGGTTGGCTGCTCAGAGAGAGAACTGACACTTGTCAATTAAGAGCAACCCATCCTCCAAGGACTTTGAGAGAAAATCATCAGTGAGGAAAAACCCACAACCAAACCACCAAACCAAAGTGATTGAGCATCACTGAAGAAATTCCCGTGTGGAACCGACGCTTGTTACCTTTGAGGACTGTGCATCCTCCAGACGGTTAGGCATCATGGTCTAGTGCTCATGCAGTCAATTGGGGATCACGAAGTGACCTTGGTCTAGAGCATCCAGCAGTAAATTGTGCATCGCCGGGTGACTAGTTTGTGAGGGTTTTGGAAGTCTACCCTGAAGACTTACCACGAGTGTTGGGCGACTATGTGACCTTAGCTCAAGGAGAATATGGTAAGGACTGTGTGTCCTCGGACTGTGTGTCCTCTGGTTTAAATACCAGGCCACTCCAAACCAGACGTATGACTGTCACAACAGTTGGTACTGTGTCATCAAACCATTGTCTTCATCGAGCTACCTGGTTCTATTTCCTCAACCCCTCTATTCCTCATAAACTTGTTGATGAAATTGATTGTCACTGTTTGAAGAATTTGACTGAAGACTTTCACAATTTCCTCACCTCAAATTCTTCAAGTTACCTTGTTCATCACTGCTTATCATGTCTCATGCTACTTATAATCTGTGCATGTTTCATTTCATCATGAAGACTATGTTGTTGCTATGTTCTTTATGCACTTGAGTACTTATTCCGCTGCTAGTTATTCATCACGGTTCAAATTCCTCAAAGTTAAAATTCCTCAAGTGATAAATTTGTAAAAATCGCCTATTCACCCCCCTCTAGTCAATATAACACACTTTCAGTTATATGTACTAACCTTTCTAATAGATGTTCCGTTAAGTTTTGTGTGGATGATGTGTTCGAAGATCGAGGAGGTATCGATATGAGAAGAATAAGGAGAGGAAAGAGTTCAAGGTTGGGGATGCCCAAGGCACCCCAATAAAATATTAAAAGAGACTCAAATGTCTAAGCTTGGGGATGCTCCGGAAGGCATCCCATCTTTCATCTTCAACAATTATCGGTATGTCTCGATTTTTTTTTGTTCACATAACATGCATAAATTATTGGAGCGTCGTGTGCCTTTTTTTCCTTTTAGCAATGTACCATGATAGTATGCGAAAGTTCATGTTCGATTTATGGAATGCTCTTTGCACTTCACTTATATCTTTTGAGTATGGCTTTATAGAATGCTTCATGTGGTTCACTTATATCATTTGAAGTTTGATGCATGTTTCTCTACATATAGAAAACTGTTATTTCTAGAATACTCTTTTGCTTACCTTATATTTATTAGAGAATGGTCTCTTTTAGGAATAACTAAACTCTCATGCTTCACTTATACCTATTTAGAGAGTCAATAGGAATTGGTCGTTTACATGGTTAGTCATAAAATCCTACATAAAACTTGTGGATCACTGAATATGAAATGTTTGATTCCCTGCAATAGTTTTGCGATATTAAGATGGTAATATGTGGGGATGTAAGAATATTGATGTTTAGGTTTGTGATTCCCGAAGCATGCACGTATAGGCTCCAGTTATGCGATGAAGTTGGAGTGTAATTTACCCTTGATTGAAATCCTTTGTGATGTTATAATCGAGGGAGCACGATGGTTAACTCCTCCCAACCTCCTCCCTAGGAGCATGCGAATAGTGTTGGGGAACGTAGTAGTAAATCAAAAAAATTCCTACGCGTTCACCAAGATCCATCTATGGAGAAACCAGCAACGAGCAAGGGGAGAGTGGATCTTCATACCTTTGAAGATCGCTAAGCGGAAGCGTTACAAGAACGCGGTTGATGGAGTCGTACTCGCAGCGATTCAGATCGCGGTAGATCCGATCAAGTGCCGAACGGACGGCACCTCCGCGTTCAACACACGTGAAGCCCGGTGACGTCTCCAACACCTTGATCCAGCAAGGAGGAAGGAGAGGTTGGGTAAGGGCTCCAACAGCAGCACGACGGCGTGGTGGTGGTGGAGTAGCAAGGTATTCCGACAGGGCTTCGCCTAAGCGCTGCGGAGGAGGAAGAAGAGAGGTAGGGCTTCGCCGTGAGAGAGAGAGATCAAATACTCTCTCAAAACATCCAAAACCTCAAGTATATATAGGAGGAGGGACGTGGAGGGCTGGCTTGGCCTCTACTCCAAAGAGGAGATGGCCGGCCGAATTAAAGGGAGAGTCCACCTCCCACAAGGGAGGTGGATCTCCTCCTTTTAAATCCTTTTTGCCTTATCTCCTTATCTCCAGCCACATGGGCCTTTAGCAAAAGTATTTCCCAGCCCAATAAGGGCTGACACACTTTATCTAACAGCCCATGAAGTCCTCTGGTCGTCACACCCCTCCCGGGGGTCCTCCGGCACCCTCCCGGCACTCCCGGTACAATACCGATGAGCCCGAAAACTTTCCGGTGACCGAAACTGGACTTCCTATATATCAATCTTTACCTCCGGACCATTCCGGAGCTCCTCGTGACGTCCGGGATCTCATCCGGGACTCCGAACAACCTTCGGTAATCACGTATACCTTTTCCCTATAACCCTAGCGTCATCGAACCTTAAGTGTGTAGACCCTACGGGTTCGGGAGACACGTAGACATGACCGAGACACCTCTCCGGTCAATAACCAACAGCGGGATCTGGATACCCATGTTGGCTCCCACGTACTCCACGATGATCTCATCGGATGAACCACGATGTCAAGGATTCAATCAATCCCGTATACAATTCCCTTTGTCTATCGGTATGATACTTGCCCGAGATTCGATCGTCGGTATCCCCATACCTTGTTCAATCTCGTTACTGGCAAGTCTCTTTACTCGTTCCGTAATACATCATCCCGTGGCTAACTCCTTAGTCACATTGAGCTCATTATGATGATGTCTTACCGAGTGGGCCCAGAGATACCTCTCCGTCACACGGAGTGACAAATCCCAGTCTCGATTCGTGCCAACCCAACAGATACTTTCGGAGATACCCGTAGTGCACCTTTATAGCCACCCAGTTACGTTGTGACATTTGGCGCACCCAAAGCATTCCTATGGTATCCGGGAGTTGCACAATCTCATGGTCTAAGGAAACGATACTTGACATTGAAAAGCTTTAGCAAACGAACTACACGATCTTGTGCTATGCTTACGATTGGGTCTTGTCCATCACATCATTCTCCTAATGATGTGATCCCGTTATCAACGACATCCAATGTCCATGGTCATGAAACCGTGACCATCTATTGATCAACGACCTAGTCAACTAGAGGCTCACTAGGGACATGTTGTGGTCTATGTATTCACACATGTATTATGGTTTCCGATTAAAACAATTATAGCATGAACAATAGACAATTATCATGAACAAGGAAATACAATAATAACCATTTTATTATTGCCTCTAGGGCATATTTCCAACAGTCTCCCACTTGCACTAGAGTCAATAATCTAGTTCACATCACCATGTGATTAACACTTACATCACCATATGATCACATCATCATGTGATTAACACCCAATAAGTTCTGGGGTTTGTTCATGTTCTGCTCGTGAAAGAGGTTTTTAGTGAACGGGTCTGCGACATTTAGATCCATGTGTACCTTGCAAACTTTCCATGTCATATTTGTAGATACTACTCCCATGCTCCACTTGGAGCTATTCCAAATGGCTGCTCCACTATACGTAGCTGGATTTCTACTAAGAGTCATCCGGATTGGTTTTAAAGCTTGCATCATCGTAACACTTTACGATGGACTCTTTATCACCTCCATAATCGAGAAATATTTCCTTAGTTCTCAAGTTACTAAGGCTAACTTTGACCGCTGTCCAGTGATCCATTCTTGGATTACTCTTGTACCCTTGACAAACTCATGGCAAGGCACACACAGGTGCGGTACACAACATGGCATACTATATAGAGCCTATGGCTAAAGCATAGGAGATGACACTCATCTTTTCTTTATCTTCTGCCGTGGTCGGGTATTGAGTCTTACTCAATTTCACACCTTACAATACAGTCAAGAACTCCTTCTTTGACCCATCCTTCAAAAACTTGTCAAGGTATGTCTTCGTCGAAAAAAAACTTATCAAGCGAATAGATCTATCCCTATAGATCTTGATGCTCAATAAAATAGTAGCTTTATCTGGGTCTTCCTTTGAAAAAACTCTTTTCAAACAACCCTTCATGCTCTTCCAGAAATTCTACATCATTTCCGATCAATAATATGTCAACTACATATTCTTATAAGAAATTCTATAGTGCTCCCACTCACTTTCTTGCAAATACATGTTTCTCATAAACTTTGTATAAACTTAAACACTTTGATCACCTCATCAAAGCATATATTCCAACTCCGAGATTCTTGCTCCAGTCCATAGAAGGATCGCTGGAGTTTGCATATTATTAGCATCCTTAGGATTGACAAAACCTTCTGGTTGTATCACATACAACTCTTCCTCACAGAAACCATTACGGAAACCTTGTTTTGTCATCCATCTGCCAGATTTCATAATCGAAAAATGCAGCAACTGCTAACAAAATTTTAATAGACTTTTAGCATCGCTACAGATGAGACAATCTCATCGCAGTCAACTCCTTGAACTTGGCGGAAACTTCTTTGCGACAAGTCGAGCTTTATAAACGGTGACATTTCACCATTAGCGTCTATGTTTATTTCAAAGGTCCATTTGTACTCAATGACCCGCCATTCAACAGGCAAGTCTACCAAAGTCCATACTTGGTTTTCATACATGGATCCTTTCTCAGATTTCAAGGCTCCTAGCCATTTGTTGGAATCCGGGCCCACCATCGCTTCTCCATAGTTCGTAGGTTCATCGTTGTCCAACAACATGATTTCCAAGACAGGGTTGTCGTACCACTCAGGAGCAGTACGCGTCCTTGTCGACCTACGAGGTTTGATAGTGACTTGATCCGAAGCTTCATGATCATCATCATTAACTTTCTTTTCAACTGAGTAGGCTCTACAGAAACATCTTTCTATGTTGCGCTATTCTCTGGTTGAAACAAAGGTTCAACAACCTTATCAAGTTCTATCTTCCTCCCACTCAATTCTTTCGAGAGAAACTCTTTCTCAAAAAAGGACCCGTTCTTAGCAACAAACACCTTTTGCGCTTGGATCTGAGATAGAAGGTATACCCAATGTCTCATTAGGGTATTCTATGAAGATGCATTTGTCTGCTTTGAGTTCGAGCTCGCTAGGTGAAAAACCCATTTTCACATAAGCGTCGCAGCCCCAAACATTAAGAAATGACAGCTTAGGCTTCTGTCAAACCATAATTCTCACGGTGTCATCTCAACAGACTTAGATGGTGCCCTGTTAAAGTGAATGGATTTGTCTTTAATGCATAACCCCATAACGATAGTGGTAAAACGATAAGAGACATCATAGTACTCACTATATCCAATAGAGCACGACTACGACGTTCGAACACACCATCATACTATGGTGTTCCAGGAGGCGTGAGCTGTGAAACAATTTCCACATTGTCTAAAATTGCATACCAAACTCGTAACTTAGATATTCACCTCCATGATCATATCATAGACATTTATCTTCTTGTCACGATGATCTTTAACTTCACTCTGAAACTCCTTGAATCTTTCAAACATTTCAGATTCGTGTTTCATTAAGTAAATATCCCCATATTTACTCAAATCATCAGTGAAGGTAAAGAAAAACAACGATATCCACTGTGTGTTTCAACACTCATTGGACCACATACATCAACATGTATTAATTCCAATAAGCCACTTGCCCGCTCCATCATATTGGATGACGGGGTCTCAGTCATCTTGCCCAAGAGGCATGGCTCGCATGTCTCAACCGATTCAAAATCGAGTGAGTCAAAAAACATCCATCATCATGGAGTTTCTTCATGCGATTTATACCAATATGACATTACGTGGCAGTGCCACAAGCATGTGGTACTATCATTATTAACTTTGTATCTTTTGGTACCAATGTTATGAATATGTGTACTACTACGATCATGATTCGATAAACCATTTCGAGTGGGTGCATGACCATTGAAGGCATTATCCATGTAAACAGAATAACCATTATTCTCTAACTTATATGAATAACCGTATCGCACTAATCATGATCTAATCACGTTTATGCTCAACGCAAACACCAAATAACATTTATTTAGGTTTATCACAAATCCTGAAGGTAGAGAGAGCGTGCGATGGTGATCACATCAATCTTGGAAATACTTCCAACACACATCGTCACCTTTCACCTAGCTAGTCTCCATTTACTCCGTAGCTTTTATTTCGAGTTGCTAACACTTAGCAACCGAACCGGTATCTAATACCCAGGTGCTACTAGGAGTACCAGCAAGGTACACATCACTAACACGTATATCAAATATACTTCCATTGACATTACCAGCCTTCTTATCTACCAATCATCTAGGGTTTTTCCGCTTCAGCGAACATTCTCCTCATAACAGAAGCACTTGGTCTCGGGTTCGGGCTCAACCTTGGGTTTCTTCACTAGAGCAACAACTGGCTTGCCATTCCTGAAGTTTTTCCCTTCTTGCCCTTGCCCCTTTTGAAACTAGTGGTTTTCACTTAACCATCAACACTTGATGCTCCTTATTGATTTCTACCTTCGTGGTGTCAAACATCACGAACAACTCAGGGATCATCTTATCCATCCCTGGCATGTTATAGTTCATCACGAAGCTCTAGTAGCTTGGTGGCAGTGACTTGGAGAACTGCATTAATCACTATCTCATCTGGAAGATTAACTCCCACTTGATTCAAGTGATTGTACCACCCAGACAATCTGAGAACACGCTCACCGATTAAGCTATTCTCCTTTATCTTGCAGGCAAAGAATCTCGTTGGAGGTCTCATACCTCTCAACATAGGCACGAGCTTGAGATCACAATCTCAGCTCCTAGAACATCTCATATGTTCTGTGACGTTCAAAACATTTTGAAGCCTCAATTCTAAGCCGTAATGCATGACGCACTGAACTATCACGTAGTCATCAAAAAGTGCCTGTCATATGTTCACAACATCTACAGACAACGCTTGAGGGAGTGATGCAGTTAGCGGTACATCAAAAACATAAGCTTTCTGTGCAGCAATGAGGACAATCCTCAGATCACGGACCCAGTCCGCATTATTGCTACCATCAACTTTCAACTTACTTTTCTCTAGGATTGTATCAATAAAACTGGGGAGCTACAGCGCGAGCTATCTACGACATAATTTGCAAGGACATTTTTAGACTAAGTTCATGATAATTAAGTTCATTTAATCAAATTATTAATGAACTCCCACTTAGATAGACATCTCTCTAGTCTTCCAAGTGATACATGATCCATGTCAACTAGCCCGTGTCCGATCATCACGTGAGACGGACTAGTCATCCATGGTGAACATCTCTATGTTGATCGTATCTTCTATACGACTCATGTTCGACCTTTCGGTCTTCCGTGTTCCGAGGCCATGTCTGTACATGCTAGGCTCGTCAAGTCAACCTAAGTGTTTCGCATGTGTAAATCTGGCTTACACCCGTTGTATGCGAACGTTAGAACCTATCACACCCGATCATCACGTGGTGCTTCGGAACGACGATCCTTAGCAACGGTGCACAGTTAGGGTGAACACCTTTCTTGAAATTTTATTGAGAGATCATCTTATTTACTACCGTCGTTCTATGCAAATAAGATGTAAACATGATAAACATCACATGCAATCAATATAGTGACATGATATGGCCAATATCATCTTGCTCCTTTGATCTCCATCTTCGGGGCACCATGATCATCACTCTCACCGGCACGACACCATGATCTCCATCATCATGATCTCCATCATTGTGTCTTCATGAAGTTGTCTCGCCAAATATTACTTCTACTACTACAGCTAACGTTTAGCAATAAAGTAAAGTAATTACATGGCGTTTATGATTGACACGCAGGTCATACAATGATATAAGACAACTCCTATGGCTCCTGCCGGTTGTCATAGCCATCGACATGCAAGTCGTGAACCCTATTACAAGAACATGATCAATCTCATACATCACAATGCATCACATCACATCCTTTTGGCCATATCACATCACACGGCATATGCTGCAAAAACAAGTTAGACGTCCTCTAATTTGTAGTTGCAAGTTTTTACGTGGTTGCTATAGGTTTCTAGCAAGAACGTTTCTTACCTACGTCAAAACCACAACGTGATATGCCAATTGCTATTTACCCTTCATAAGGACCCTTTTCATCGAATCCAATCCGACTAAGGTGGGAGAGACAGACACCCGCTAGCCACCTTATGCAACTAGTGCATGTCAGGCGGTGGAACCGGTCTCACGTAAGCGTACGTGTAAGGTTGGTCCGGGCCGCTTCATCCCACAATACCGTCGAATCAAGATAAGACTAGTAACGGCAAGCATATTAACAAAATCGACGCCCACAACTGCTTTGTGTTCTACTCGTGCATAGATTCTACGCATAGACCTAGCTCATGATGCCACTGTTGGGGAACGTAGTAGTAAATCAAAAATTTCCTACGCGTTCACCAAGATCCATCTATGGAGAAACCAGCAACGAGAAAGGGGAGAGTGGATCTTCATACCTTTGAAGATCGCTAAGCGGAAGCGTTACAAGAACGCGGTTGATGGAGTCGTACTCGCAGCGATTCAGATCGCGGTAGATCCGATCAAGTGCCGAACGGACGGCACCTCCGCGTTCAACACACGTGCAGCCCGGTGACGTCTCCAACACCTTGATCCAGCAAGGAGGAAGGAGAGGTTGGGGAAGGGCTCCAACAGCAGCACGACGGCGTGGTGGTGGTGGAGTAGCAAGGTATTCCGACAGGGCTTCGCCTAAGCGCTGCGGAGGAGGAAGAAGAGAGGTAGGGCTTCGCCGTGAGAGAGAGAGATCAAATCCTCTCTCAAAACATCCAAAACCTCAAGTATATATAGGAGGAGGGACGTGGAGGGCTGGCTTGGCCTCTACTCCAAAGAGGAGATGGCCGGCCGAATTAAAGGGAGAGTCCACCTCCCACAAGGGAGGTGGATCTCCTCCTTTTAAATCCTTTTTGCCTTATCTCCTTATCTCCAGCCACATGGGCCTTTAGCAAAAGTATTTCCCAGCCCAATAAGGGCTGACACACTTTATCTAACAGCCCATGAAGTCCTCTGGTCGTCACACCCCTCCCGGGGGTCCTCCGGCACCCTCCCGGCACTCCCGGTACAATACCGATGAGCCCGAAAACTTTCCGGTGACCGAAACTGGACTTCCTATATATCAATCTTTACCTCCGGACCATTCCGGAGCTCCTCGTGACGTCCGGGATCTCATCCGGGACTCCGAACAACCTTCGGTAATCACGTATACCTTTTCCCTATAACCCTAGCGTCATCGAACCTTAAGTGTGTAGACCCTACGGGTTCGGGAGACACGTAGACATGACCGAGACACCTCTCCGGTCAATAACCAACAGCGGGATCTGGATACCCATGTTGGCTCCCACGTACTCCACGATGATCTCATCGGATGAACCACGATGTCAAGGATTCAATCAATCCCGTATACAATTCCCTTTGTCTATCGGTATGATACTTGCCCGAGATTCGATCGTCGGTATCCCCATACCTTGTTCAATCTCGTTACTGGCAAGTCTCTTTACTCGTTCCGTAATACATCATCCCGTGGCTAACTCCTTAGTCACATTGAGCTCATTATGATGATGTCTTACCGAGTGGGCCCAGAGATACCTCTCCGTCACACGGAGTGACAAATCCCAGTCTCGATTCGTGCCAACCCAACAGATACTTTCGGAGATACCCGTAGTGCACCTTTATAGCCACCCAGTTACGTTGTGACGTTTGGCGCACCCAAAGCATTCCTATGGTATCCGGGAGTTGCACAATCTCATGGTCTAAGGAAACGATACTTGACATTGAAAAGCTTTAGCAAACGAACTACACGATCTTGTGCTATGCTTACGATTGGGTCTTGTCCATCACATCATTCTCCTAATGATGTGATCCCGTTATCAACGACATCCAATGTCCATGGTCATGAAACCGTGACCATCTATTGATCAACGAGCTAGTCAACTAGAGGCTCACTAGGGACATGTTGTGGTCTATGTATTCACACATGTATTATGGTTTCCGGTTAACACAATTATAGCATGAACAATAGACAATTATCATGAACAAGGAAATACAATAATAACCATTTTATTATTGCCTCTAGGGCATATTTCCAACAAATAGTACTTTACTTCGAGAGAGCTAATAAAACCTTGCAATAAGTATGTGAGTTCTTTATGACTAATGTGAATCCATGGATGTATGCATTCTCACCACCTCATATTTGCTTGGCTCTTCGGCACCCTGTGTTGCCCATTCTCACCTCGAGGATTGGTGTAAACTTCGTTGTTGCATCCAAACCCCGTGATATGATACTCTCTATCACACATAATCCACCTTATATCTTCCTCAAAGAAGCCACCATACCTACCTATCATGGCATTTCCATAGCCATTTCGAGATATATTGTCATGCAACTTCCATCATCATCATATACATGACTAGAGAATTCATTGTCATATTGATTTGCATGATCGTAAGATAGCTAGCATAATATTTTCATGGCTTGTCCGTTTTTTGATATTTTTGCTATGCTAGATCATTGCACATCCTGGTACACTGCTAGAGGCATTCATACAGAGTCATCTTATCTATCTTTATCATTATATCGAGTTGTAAGTAAATAAAAGTGTGATGAGCATCCTTATTAGAGCATTGTCCCAGTGAGGAAAGGATGATGGAGACTATGATTCACCCACAAGTCGGGATGAGACTCCGGAAGAGAGATAAAAGACAAAAAAAGAAAAAGAAAAAGAAAGAAAGAAAAGAAAGAAAAGGAGAAAATGGAAAAATGAGAGAAAAGAGAGAAGGGACAGCGCTACTACCTCCTTTTCCATACTTGTGCATCAAAGTGGCACCATGTTTTTCATATAGGGAGTCTCTTGTTTTGTCACTTCCATATGCTAGTGGGAACTTTTCATTATAGAACTTGGCTTCTATATTCCGATGATGAGATTCCTCAAATGCCTGAGGTCTTCATGAGCAAGCAAGTTGTATGCACACCCACTTAGCTTCAGTCGAGCTTCATACACTTATAGCTCTAGTGCATCCATTGCATGGCAATCCCTACTCCTTGCATTGATATCTATTGATCGGCATCTCCATAGCCCATTGATATGCCGAGTTGATATGAGGCATTCTTCTCCACTTTTATCCATTTGAAACCTACCACCATATTCTGTTCCACCTATATGCTATATCCTTGGTTCACGCTCATGTATTGAGTGAGTAATAAAAAGTTGAAGCGTGTTAAGAAGTACGATCCAATTGCTTGATTTGACACTGGAGTGCTCATGATTTATACTTTATGCTAGGAAGACCAAGCATGACAGGCTATATAATTTTGCAGGGATAGCATTCTTTAGCATTATTATTTTGAAAGGACATGATTGTTTGCTGGTAAACTTGAGTATTGATGTCTTTATGTCAAATGATATACAATTTTATTGAATCACTTGTATCTTAATATTCATGCATGATTAGACATTTTTTCAAGATTATGATAGGTAGCATTCCACATAAAAAATTATCTTTTTATCATTTACCTACTCTTGGATGAGCAGGAATTAAGCTTGGGATGCTAATATGTATCTGTCATATATATATATTATTGTTTCATGCCAGTATTATACAACTTTATATACTTTTGGCAACATTTTATATTATTTTTGGGACTAACTTACTTATCTAGTGCCCAGTGCAAGTCCCTGTTTTTCGTGTGTTTTTTGTTTCTTAGAAAATCCATATCAAACGAAGTCCAAACGCGCTAAAAATTTACGGAGATTTTTCTGGAATATATGTAAATTTTGGCAAGAAGAATCAACGCAATACGACGCCCGACGGGGGTACCACATAACAGGGTGCGCCTAGGGGGTGGTCGCACCCTGATAGCTTGTGGCTCCCCCTTAAGTCGGTTGGACCCTTCTTTCGTCCCAAGAAATATAATTTCACGATAAAAATCCCCTCAAATTTTCATCCCAATCGGAGTTACGGATCTTCTTGTGGCTCCCCCTTAAGTAAGTTGGACCCTTCTTTCGTCACAAGAAAGATAATTTCGTGATAAAAATCCCCTCAAAATTTCATCCCAATCGGAGTTACGGATCTTTGGATATTTAATAAACGCTGAAGGGATCAGAAAACAAGAGAGAAACAGAGAGAGAGAGAGAGAGAGAGAGAGAGAGAGAGATCCAATCTCAGAGGGGTTGCTGCCCTCCGGAAGCCATGGCAGATAGGGACGAGAGGGAAAACTCTCTTCCCATCTAGGGGGAGACCAAGGAAGAAGAAGAAGGAGGGGGTCTCTCTCCCCCGCTCTCTCGATGGTGCAGGAGCGCTGGCGGGGCAATTGTCGTGACGGCGATCTACACCAACAACTTCGGCGCCGTCACCACCAACTCCCTCCCCCTCTATGTAGCGGTGTAAAACCTCTATTCCCCACTATAATCTCTACTTAAATATGGTGCTCAGTGCTATATTATTATCCAATGATGTGTGGCTATTCTATGATGTTTGAGTAGATTTGTTTTGTCATGTGGTTTAATTGTGGTATGATGTTATACCCAAAAAGGCTTTCACTCTGCTTTATATATAAAGCAACGATCAACAACATCCGATACAAACGCATGCCAACACACCAAACGCACACACCCAAGCCAAGATACAAAGGTGTTGATCACAGCAACATCACCCCTAGAACTAACACCATCGCGGAGAGATAAGGCCACATACAACAAACTGTGTGCTCCAAGGCGGCACCTTCAGGAAGGATACGACATCGGAGCGTCGCTACCACCCGATCTGAGGATCAGAGTTTCCCCTGGAGAAGCAACGATCGATGAGAGCTTCCACGATGCCTCCAAGAAGGGAACGAGCTTCGCCGCCGCCGGTCCGTCCGAAGATAGAACATATTTTCACCTCGGCCAACACTCACCGCCATCGAACGCCACCCCCGGCTACCACTTCGCCCACACGGCCATGGCCACCAGGCAGCACCAAGCCATGACATGTGCCCAAGAGCACCGCGCAACCATCTCCAGGGCCATCGCCCTGGCATCCAAGACCTTGACACTGCCTCACCCGAGATCCGCCGCTACCCCAGCCAAAGAGACGAGCGAAAAGGAACCGCCTTTTTCACCCCTGGGCAGCCGAGACCCACAAGACAGCCAAAATTGGCCTCCATCAACCCATCCCGAAGCACCGGGCGCGAGACAAGCTTGGTCCTGCAGCAACGTGTGTGGGACGAGGTCGGTCCTGCTACACCATGCGCGAGACGAGCTCGGTCCAACACACCATGTGCGAGACGAGCTCGGTCCTGCTGCACCGGGCACGACACGGACAATTGACCGCAGCTGCGAGCAGGCCAGCCCTCGGACCAAAGCAGGGCTCAAACGACAAGGAGAGAGAACAGAGGCCAACACAGATCAACTACGGGCAAGCCAACACTAGAACAAGCCAGTTGCTGCCACAACAGACCTGCCCCCTTGCGAGCCTCGCACAAACGGGCAGAGAAGCAACGCCTCCATGAAACAACCCGCACCACCACCATGAGCCGCCACAACACCATGGCAGCCCACATCCACGCCAGGACCTCAAGGGCCAGGCCCGATGCCCGCCGGTATCCATGGGCTAGATCCGAGCTGATCTGGCCAGCAGGTACCGCCGCCGACCGCAATAGCCGGCGCCCCACCGTGGTCCCATGGCCAAAGTCGTTACCCAGTTGGGTCGTAGCCCGCCCCCGCACCGCCCGATGCCCAAGCGCCCACCAGATCGATTCTGCTTAGATCCGTCACCGCCACGCACTCGCCGCCGTCGTCGCCAGCACAGTCCCGCACAACCACTGAGCCACGGCATTCAGATCTGGCCGCCGGCCCTGGCCGATCGCGTCCACCCCACCATGCACCTGGGCCACCACGACACCACTAGCCCTTGCCAGCATCCTGTCGTGGACTGTCGCAACCCCTCGCTGCTGGATCTTGCAGATCGGGCGAGCACCGCCGCGCAACCGCCGCACCCAGCAAGGAGGAGAGGAGAAGGACAGAGGACACCCAGGAAAAGGCCCCGCCGCCGCCTTCATAGGAGCCTGCCCGGGCTTCGCCGACGAAGCGCCTCCGACAGCGACGAGACAAGGAGGGAGGAGAGAAGGTCGGGCGGCACGCGATGGAGTCGCCCTCCCCCCCCCCCCCCCGAGTCACCAGAGGAGGGCAACGTAGGGGGGCTAAGAGTACCTTTTTCGGTATGATGTTATTGATATGAATTGTATGTTGATATGGTGTTGCCCTACGCTGCCCTCCGTGTCGTGCAAGATTGAGGCATCCCAGATGTAGGGTGTTGCAATATGTTCATGATTCGCTTATAGTGGGTGGATAGAGTGACAAAAGCTTACAAACAACTAAGGGGATTGTTGCGTATGGGAGTAAAGAAGACTTGATGTTTAATGCTATGGTTGGGTTTTACCTTAATGATCTTTAGTAGTTGCGGAATCTTTCTAGAGTTCCAATCATAAGTGCATATGATCCAAGTACAAAAAGTGTGTTAGCGTATGCCTCTCCCTCGTTGCATATGACAAGTATCTATCGTGTTATATTCAATTGCATATGGACAATCTTTCTCTTGCGTTACAGAAAAAAAGCTTTCTACTGAAGAATTAGTGTGCGTAGACTTGTATCAGTGGTCGATAGAACTTGAGAGAATATTAATTCTACCTTTAGCTCCTCGTTGGGTTCGGCACTCTTACTTATTAAAAAAGACTACAAACGATCCCTTACACTTGTGGGTTATCAATACACATGCGTGAAGTCTTGTTCTTCTTCAGCACCAGGACCGGGTTAGCTAACCGGTCTAGGTGGAAAACTTCCATGATGAAGCCGCCTGCGAGGAGTTGGGAGATCTCTTCACCTATGGTGCATTGCTTCTCCTCCGAGAAATGGCGGAGCGGTTGCTTGAACGGCTTCCTATCCGGCCACACATGGAGTTTGTGATCAGCGTACTTCCTCGGGACACCCGGCATGTCTTTCAGAGACCATGCGAAATTGTCCCTATTCTCATGGAGGAACTCGACGAGGTCGCCTTCCTATTTGTTGTTAAGGTTGGCGCCAATGGTGAAGCACTGCTTGTGGTTGGACGGGTCGAGCGGCACTTGCCTGGTGTCTTAGTACGACATAAATGCTACCTCGTTAGCCGCCTAGCTAGGCAGAGCCGGCACGGCCTTCTGTGCCACGGCTTGAGCCACGAGTCGGTCGAGCTGGCGCCTCTCTTCGGGATGACCAAGGACTCAGCCAGCCGGCTACCGGTTTGAGCACACTCTGTGGACTTCTTTTTGTCATCATCGATGGTAATGATGGTCTTGGGACCCTGCATCTTCATCTTCAGGTAGGCGTAGTGGGAGATTGCCATGAACTTGGTCAGCGTTGGACGACCCAATAGCCCATGGTAGGGACTGCTCAGGTCCACCACCTCGAACCAGACCGGCTCGCGGAGGAAGTGGTTGTTGGTGCCTAGGAGGACGTCGAGCCCAATTTTTACGATGGGGGAGCAGGACTGCCCCGACACGGTGTCGTGGAAGACCATTCGAGTCGGCTGCAGATGGCTCTCCTTGAGGCCTGATTAGAGTATCGTGATAGAGGATGTTGATGTTGCTGCCGCCATCGACCACCACCTGCGAGAACCGGTAGGTGAGCTTCTCGGACACAAAGGTGGGGTTAAGGACGAGGGCGTATCTGCCGGGATTTGGCATCACGGTCGGGTGGTCTTCCCGGCTCCATGTAATCGGCCTTTCAGACAAATGCAGGAACTAAGGGATAGAGGGAATGGTAGCATTCGCCTCGTGCCAGTGCTTGCGCTGGCTGTGCTTGCCATCATCCTCGCTGGTGAATACGTCATACGTACCGTCCTGGTCGAGGAAACGGTCCAGGAGGCGGTCGTCGGTCGGAGCTGGGGGCGAAGCCGGAGCCGGAGCTCACGGGCCGAGGGCAGAGGTGCTGGAAGGCTCTCACCCCTGGACAATTGCTGCGAGAAGTTGCGCTGCCGGAGTGTGTGCGAGGCAGACTTAGCGTCGCTGCCATTGTGCATCTTGCACTGTGCTTCGAGAATTTGCTCGAAGGTGAGCTTGGGTTGCCAGGCGGCCTGGTTGGTTCACTACCGCTGGATGACGGTCTGGGCAGCCCGCTGTTCTTCCTTGATGGTGGCCACCTGCCAGCTACCGTAGCGGGGTCCGGCTGGTGGGCCTTCCGCTTGTTGCCATCGGAGTCGTTATTCTACCACTACCGGCCATCGCCAACCGGCTTCGGGTTGGCCGGTGGAGCTGGCACGGCCTTGCCGGCTGAGCTGACCTTGACGTGCATCGTGGGGTCGGCCATGGCGTATTTGTCCTTCTTGGCCATGAGCTCCACCAGTGTGACCAGCACGGACCACATGAGTTGATGCTTAAGCAGGGTGCTGTCCCTGCAACCCTTAGAGAAGTACTGGATGGCCTGCACATCATGCACCCCTTCACATGAGTTACGCAGCTCGGTCTAGCTTGTGAGGTAGTCACGGAGGGACTCGTTCGGCCCCTGAACGCACATGGCCAAATCGCGGGGCGGTCGGGAAGCTTATAGGCACCGGTGAAGTTTCGCACGAATGCTTCCTCGAAGTACACCCAAGTGTTGATGCTACCGACTAGCAGGCTATTGATCCAAGTCCGAGCCGAGATGAGCAGCATGAGGGGGACATAATGCATCACCACATGTTTATTGCCTCGGGTAATGCCGACCACAATGGTGTAGTCAATCAACCAGTCCTCCGACTGGGTGGAGCCGTTGTACTTGGCGGTGTCACGCGGGCAGCGCGAAACCTGTCGGGAATCGCTCGTTGCAGATGTGCGGGCCAAAGCAGTTGGACCGATCGGGCCTTCCTCCTCCGGAAGGAGGGATTCTGCCAGAAGGTCGAGGCAGTCTTGTCCGTCATTCTTTTCTTGGGGACCGTAGGGTCCCAGGCGGGCGGCGAGCTCGGGGCACACAGACGGCCCGAGTGGGGCAGCCCGGTCCTGCCGCGAAGGCGGGGAGCGTGCGTTCGTATGGAGGCGGTCGTCTTTTTGGCATTCGTTTTGCCGGTTAGTGACGGTCGGCTGCTCATCACGACGACGGGAGCGACCATGTCGGCCCTTGCTGGCTCAAAGGTCAGTGTCGGGCAGAGAAGATGCCTACTGCGTCTGCCAGTGCTCGTCGTCTATCGGCTGGCCGGTGCCCCGAACGTGGGGGGACTCACAGTCGTCTAGACATGGCTCAAACTAAGCTTGCAGCATGTTGGCGGCGGTGATGAGTTCATGGACATGCTGCTCCTGCAGCAGTGCGCTCTTCGCCATCTAGGGAGGCCAGATTGGCCATGGCCACCTGGGGGGCTTTCATGTTGGCCGCCGGGGTGTCGTAGGTGGGCAGGTTCCCACTAAGGAGGTCGGTGACCATGCGAGCACAATGGCGCACCTCGCCACGCCAACTAGGCTCGGTGCCAGTCGGGGCGAAGCCGTAGACGGTGTGGTATTCGCGTTGCACGGACTCCATCCTTCGTCGTCTGGTCGCGAGTGCAGTGGTTTCGGTGAGAGGCTGCTTGTGGGACGCCTCATGCTCGGTCGTGGTGTTAGCCAGATCGGCTCCTGGCGCGATGGGGTGCTCAATCCCTCCAAGGTGGCGCGCAAGTGGTCGGACCGGCTAGCGTGGGCCGCAGCCGCGGCCGCCGCCTCCTCTGCTCTGACGCGTGTAATGCTGGTGGTGGAGCTAATGGACATTACCTCGAGGCAGACGCAAGAGTCGTCGATGTCGTCCAAGGCATCGCTGCCAGTGAATGGCAACGGATCGAAGAGGACAAGCACCTCGCTAGGGTACTCGTCGCAGACAGGTGCGGAGCTGATGCGCAGGTCACTAAAACGAGCACAGAGATCGTTTATGTCGTCGGGAGTCACGCCGCCAGCGGCTGGCAGCGGGTCGAAGATGGTGATCACCTTGACGGGGTACTCATCAGGGATGGGCAGACTCGCTGAAGCGAGCGCAAAGGCAATTGATGCTGGCGGGGATGCTGCTACCATGCAGCCCTTTGTAGGAGATGATGGTGCCGCCTGCGGGGTAGGCAGATCTGGTGTCGTGCGTTGCGCCCCTCCCGCGGGATCGGACGCCGCAGACATGCAGATTAGCCCGGGAATGATGCGCTTGTCAGAGTTGGCGACGGGTCCTGCCTGGAGCATGAATCCGGCCGACGTCGCACATGGCCCCATGGTGGGCGCGAGCTATCGTGGTTTTGTCATGATAGATGCCATGGGGTGGCTTATCGAACGTGGTTGGGGCCAAGGTGCGTCCGTGGCAATGGAAACGGGATTGGGGACAAGCTGCACGAGACACACAATGTACCCACGTTCGGGGACCTCCGTGGGAGGTAATACCCCTAGTCCTGCGGGATCTAGTATGTGATGGGCAAGCAATACTATGGTGCTCCTTGAAATGTATTGCGGAGGAGGAAAAAGGGGCTATCTGGCTCTCCTTGCCTCTCCTATGTGTGTTATATGATGTGGGGAAATGTTTGAGTGTTCATCCTCCTGAACTAGGTGGGAGGTTGGGGGGGCTTATAGGTCAACCCCCCTGCTTACAATATACCAAGGTAACAAGAGCGGGCCCCAGCCGCCAACCTCACTGGCCGACGGTGAGGCCTGTCGGCTGCATGGACGCGTTGCTGGTAGGGCCCGCCAGCTGCCGCGTCCTGTCCTGGGTGGATCCCTTTGTCTGGAGCCACTATAGCCACAGTTTTCCCATGGAGTGGACGAGCACACGCCGACTATAGGGACGATCCACTCGGTCAGGGTCAGGGGTACCCGCGGCACTCTCGCTTCATCTTGGTCACGTCAGTTGGTCTTGTAGTCATTTGCGCTCTGTCAATGACCCATGTAGCCGTGCGATATTCGCTGGGGAGTTCATGTCTGGTCGCTGCATGCCGGTATGGGAAGATGAGACGGGCGCTGCCCTGCCGGCTGCCACCCTGGCCAGCTAGAGGGGTCGGACACAGACTAGCCGGCCTACGGTACGGAGGGCCAGCCACCAAGGGCAGCCGGCCCCAATGTTTTCGACGTGGCGCCTCCATTGCTTTGGTATACCGAGGGGTTATATCCCCATCAAGAGACCAACCACTAGGCGCACCAGATCAAACGACGACCTTCCATATATACGACCACAAGCGCGCGTATGAGCGGTCGTATGGAGTGCCAACACCACCACCGTGTATATACAAGACACTTTCATGAAGGGACCAGGGACGAAGAGAACCCTAGCCTCTGCCACCACAACCAGAATAGAAGAAGAGGAGATCTGAAGAACCTTTGTAGATCTTCTTAGTTTTGGTCCTTTCATCTCCATCATCATCTCATCCTTCACTATGGTAAGAGGAATTCCAAGTTGTGAGAAGAATTGTAACTATTTCAATCTCATTTGAAGATCAAACTATTTAGTTCATCCATTTCATCTTATTGTGGATCTTCACGGTATTATCGATATGGTTTTCAACGGGTTTATCTCTTACGATGCATGAGTAATTCCCCATATGCATGGGAGATGTAGGTGAGTGTTAAGATTCGTTTCTACCTAATCTATATGCCATCATTTGTATTTTTAGTAGTATGATATGTCTAGTACGTTGTAATGTTGTGGTGAAATTTATGTGTGTTTTCCAATTTAAGGGCCCGGGCAACATGATCTTAGGAGCCACACATGTAAGATATGTTGTTTAGGAAATCTGTGACCTTGGACTTGACACGTGGACATATCTGTGAGGATCGAAGACAATATGAGATAATGGTGAACTGCAAAACTTAATGTTTGGTTCTCGTCCAAGGACCTTAATTGTGGAGACGACCACTATGTGGCAACAAGGAAGAAGGACCATCGAATGAAATATAATCCTGCGAGGAGGAGTTTCAAAACTTTAGGGTGAACCACCTAAAAAACACACATGTCAAATACTATGAGTATGGTACAAGGTAACTGATATTATTGTCGTACTGGCATACTTGATATATATAAATTATTGCCATGAACTGAATTCTCTTCGCGCCTAATATCTTCATTGGAGGAAACACAATGCTACTTCCACATTTTATTTATGTTATTTACTTTTATTAGGTGTTACTGATATCACTATAAATCTTTTATCATTGTCACTCTGGTTTATTCGTTTACTAGGACAATAACAATATTTGCGGAAGCTCAAGCAGTTACTTCATACAAGAATTGTGACACCTTGTGTGTGATAGAAGAGCCAATATAAATAGTCTCCTCTGCTCTTTGTTGTGACGATAACTAATTGGGATACTTCCACGAAAGTGTTACACCACCCTGTTTGGCTGCAGGTACCAACCACCAACACCCCCGTCTTGACTGCACTTCCCCGGGAAGCAAGGTGAACCACTGTCTCCCTTTATCGCTTGTTGAGATTACTTTTGATGCAAATATTTGTGGAACTATATGTCGTGATTAATTCATGAACAAGACAAGTGTATGAATGTTACATGAACAAGTTTATGTTGTCATCGATTCATATTTTGTTATATAAAATGTTTGGTACTGGTCAAGTGTGGCGTATTGCTCGTCGCTTCTTGTTGTGCATCTGTACGAACATTGTTGAATCTGCTGAATGTGGTGTGTTGAATATTGCTTCTTGATGTGAACAATTGAACATGGGACCTGGTTGTTTACTTACATGGCATGGTTTCTTGTATTGTTATGCTACTCATTGTTTACTTGGGATGTTTACTTGATCTTTACTTAAATCTGTGTTGATTACATAGATGGTAAAAGAAAAAGGACACTGTACTTGCAGCTTATATGTTCATGTATTTGTTGCTTACATAAATGATATAAGGAAAAGAAGAAGTTAAGATGAAAGCCAATTGGGATTAGGTTGTCACTCAAATAGTTTGTGAGCTATGTGCTACTGAGGTTGGTAAAGGAAATATATCTCTAGCCTATATGAACGCCACTAGGTACAAGAATGTGTGGGGTGGGTTTTATGAAAAAACTGAAAGACCGTACATCAAAAAACAATTCAAAAATAGTGAATGTGATGAAAACTTTGTATCTAGCATGGAATCCTCTCAAAGGTAGAACATCTAGACTTTGTTGGGATGATGAAAATAAAACTCTTACAACCAGTGACGAGTGGTGGAAACAAACCATAGAGGGGGAATTTCTATCTATGTGTGTTATAATTATTTTTGGCACTACAACTTTGTAGTGACTTCAAATGTTCTTTTGTGTAGGGAACGAAGCATGTGCTAGTTTTCATGAGGGACGTCTGCCATGTGTGAAAGAACTTTAGAAGATGTTTGTTAATGCACATGTTAATGGTACAAGTTCTTTTATGTCGGTGGTTGATGCAGAAGGACAGAGAGTTGAAGAGGCGCTGGCTACCGCAATGACCAAGGCGTGTGGGTCCGGAAATCTCACGACTAACATTGTTGGACCTAGCCCTAAGATAAAGAGTCTACTATGAAAAAAACTTCAAGCGCATGGTTGATCATTACACCAGTGGGAAGTAATCATTTGCATCTGATGTTGTTGATGTGTAATCTAAAATTGAAGCCACCATGGTCAAAGTTGATGAGTGTGGTGCAAAAGAAGGAACTAAAGAGCACTATATAGAAACTAAATTCTCTAGTAAATTTGAAGACCGGGTCTTCTTCAATATTAGGAAGACACATGAGTGTCATTTCATATGGCTAACAAGGATGTATCCGGACGGGAAGAGGAACTAGAACGACTCTATTTTTACCATGTATTCGCACAACTGGTCATCATTTCCCTTTAGCAACTAACGTTTATATTTGGTTGTATTTTCCCTTTAGCATCGAACAATTGTGTAAAACGGAAACTTGGATGAAGTGTTGTTTTGCTATGTTTGGTGGCATGTCTTTTATATCTATGTGTGTTGTCATGTGTTGTTCATATATGTTGTCATGTGTTGTCGTTGTTAAGTACTCATCATGTGTTGCTAGTTTTTTAGACATCTACAACTTGAAGCCCGCATATGAAATGGTTATATTACGGCTCCTAGCATGATTTTGTGTATGGTTGGAGTCCAGTGAGTCAAGTTAAGGACCACTTCAAGAGGTCCACTGAAGCAATCCATTGTAAGTTTAAAGAGGTGTTACACTGTTTGGTATGTTTAGCCATGGATAATATCAAACCAAGAGATTCATAATACTCGAATATGCATGAAAGTCTTCAAGTCTCTAGATTCTAGCCTCATTTTTAACAATTGCGTTTGTGCAATTATTGACGGGACACACATAAATGTTATTGTGTCGGCGTTTGACATTGCTAACCATATTGGTTGGTATGGATACACGACACAAAACGTGATGACTGATAACCCACAAGTATAGGGGATCGCAGCAGTTTTCGAGGATAGAGTATTCAACCCAAATTTATTGATTCGACACAAGGAGAGCCAAAGAATATTCTTGAGTATTTGCAGCTCAGTTGTCAATTCAACCACATCTGTAAGCCTTAGTATCTGCAGCAAAGTATTTAGTAGAAAAGTAGTATGGAAGTAACGGTAACGGTAGCAAGAGTAACAGTAGCAGTTTTATAGTGATTGTAACAGTAGCAGCGGAGAAGTAACTTAGAATGGATCAATATGTGGAAAGCTCGTAGGCAACGAATCGGTGATGGATAATTATGTCGGATAGCATTCATCATGCAATAGTTATAACATAGGGTAACACAGAACTAGCTCCAATTCATCAATGTAATGTAGGCATGTATTCCATATATAGTCATACGTGCTTATGGAAAAGAACTTGCATGACATCTTTTGTCCTACCCTCCCGTGGCAGAGGGATCCTAATGGAAACTAAGGGATATTAAGGCCTCCTTTTAATAGAGAACCGAACCAAAGCATTAGCACTTAGTGAATACATGAACTCCTCAAACTACGGTAATCACCGGAAAGAATCCCAGTTATTGTCACCCTGGGGGATACGGATCATAACTCGTAATAGGTGTCTACAACTTGCAAGATAGGATCAAGAACACAAATATATTCATGAAAACATAATTGGTTCAGATCTGAAATCATGGCACTCGGGCCCTAGTGACAAGCATTAAGCATAGCAAAGTCATAGCAACATCAATCTCAGAACATAGTGGATACTAGGGATCAAACCCTAACAAAACTAACTCGATTACATGATAAATCTCATCCTATCCATCACCGTCCAGCAAGTCTACGATGGGATTACTCACAAACGGCGGAGAGCATCATGGAATTGGTGATGAAGGATGGTTGGTGATGACGATGGCGTCGATTTCCCCTCTCTGGGGCCCAAAACGGACTCCAGATCTGGTCTCCCGAGGAAGAACAGGAGGTGGCGGTGGCTCCGTATCATGAAACCCAATGAACTCTTCTCTCTGATTTTTTTCTCCGCGAATAGGGTTATATGGAGATGGAGAGGAGGTCGGAGGAGCCACGAGGGCCCCACAAGCCTGCTAGGCGCGACCATGGGGTGGCCGCGCCTAGCAGGCTTGTGGCCTGCAGGTAGCCCCCCTCTGGTTGATTCTTGCGCAAGTATTTTTTATTAAATCCAAAAATATTCTCCATAAATTTTCAGGACAATCCGATAACTTTTATTTCTACACAAAAATAACACCAAGGCAATTCTGCTGAAAACAGCGTCAGTCGGGGTTAGTTCCATTCAAATCATGCAAATTAGAGTACAAAATAAGGGGGGAAGAGTTTGAAAAAGTGGATACGATAGAGACGTATCAATGAAAGTGTGTGACTTTGACATCGGATTCACACCTCGGATCCGCACATGACCCAAGGATTACTAAACATACATTGACAAAGTCTGCTGATCGATTTCCACATCCACATGCAGGTTATATTATGCATTATTGTTCCCTAAATATTATTATCTTCTTTCCATTGCCTTGCACTAACAATAGTGCTTTTATAAAAATACTATCTTGTTGATTCGGACTATCCCCCAATGGGACCGGATATCTAGCTCCATACAAGGGAACAAAGTACAGTCTATCAGAGTTTCAACAAAGTAGTAAACCAAGTGGAAAAAAGAAAGTCTTTAACCATGCTCATTCTTCACCTCGGGATGTCAATGAGCGCTCCTTTGGTGTGTTCAAGATGATGTGGCATATTCCACAACATGTCACAAGTTACCCAGTTGTGAAGCAAACCCAAATTAGTAGTTGCATGTATGGCGCTCCACAATTGGATACGAGAATAATATCCATGACAAGGAGTTTTACTTGTGTGATAAAGATGAGTAATATGATGGGTAACATTCAATCTGAGCAATCTACAACATTTCATGGCCTTCATGTGGGAGCTGAGCATGCCAGCATTGATGACATTTGTGAAGATATTGCAAATGCTTTGATTGAACAGGAAGACAGATAGGAGGATGGAAAGATGATGAGTAGTGTGCGCAAAGACTTGGCTTGTATTTTGGTCATAACTTAGTTGCAATATGGAAAAATTCTAGTTTGTGGTCCGGGGGCATTATAACATATTCGACATCCGAGGGCATTATAAACTTCACCACCAGCTACTGGCTCATCAGCTGTCCTAAAAAGGTTACCAAATAACCTTTTTAGCTTATCAGCTTTGACCAGCTCTAACCGCTTCTCGTTCAGCCACATGCCGAACAAGCAGGGACTGAGTTCAGTGCACTAATTAGAACTCAACAATCCCATCGACTCTTCAGGTTCAAACAACTAACGAGAATTAGCTCCCGCATTTCCTATCTAATTGTAAGCTTATCAGTAAATTCTACATCTTAACTCGGGTCCTCTCTTGTGGGTTGCTCTTATACTAGAAGGAAGGACGCGCTTTCCTGCAGTGTTGATGTTATTGGATTTTCATTTATACTTAATATATCTTAAAATATAAGGTGCATTAGTTTTTGAAAAGTAAAGCCTCTTTAAATTTGATCACATTTTTGTACAACATATCAGTACCCATAATATCAAATTGAATTCTTAAATTCATCATGAAATGAATTTTCATATTTTATTATTAGTATTGTGGATGTCGATATTTTTTTGTCTGAACTTGATCAAAGTTAAAAAAATAACTTTTAAATGAACTATTAAACCTTAGGTTTTAGAACGAACTGAGTATTGGGTTTGGTTAGTGGGGAAATAACGGAGTGTCTTTTTTTATTCACACAATGCGGTGTTCATGTGGGGTTTCGAGGTATGATTTTGTGATCTGATAATTAACTCATACTTATGTGCGAAAAAATTCTACGTCGGTGACTACATGTAATATTAGATGATGAGAGGGTGCCTAGGATTGATAAATTTTTATAGGCAGCTGCTTTCAATTGATTTGAAAAATTGTTGATCCGGTCAAAATCATAAACAAAATTCAATATTTATATTTTCAATAAAATAAAAGAGCATAGTTAATTAAAATAATTGAGTGAGAAATTGTTGACCCGGTCAAAAGCGGTGACCCAATTCCAAATTAGTTATCTTAGTTGAATGAGAGGCCTCCAATTATAGGGAGTTTAGTGATATAGTATATACGACAAATTCTATTCAACTCTCATCTCTTTCTATCTTGGTTGCGGTAGCTCATAGGATTAGATAGCTGAGGAAAGTATATGCATACAGTACAAAAACACTTTTTGTAGTGTACATCTTATGTCTTATCTTTGGTTTCTTGATAGTGTTATTTTTCTTTTGCGCAAACAGAACTATATATATTAAGATTTTGGAGGGGAAAATGAAGGTCTAATTTTGGAATTATATAAACACCCTTGCAAAATAAATAAATATGAGAGAGTCCTGATACTTGTGATCTGTGTTGGGTCCTCCGTGAAGAGGAACGGGTTATCAAAGCACAATGTGGGTAAGTATTTCCCTCAGTTATGAAACCAAGGTTTATCAAACCAATAGGAATACCAATCCTCAACCGTCTTCAGCGGTTGCACACAAAAAGAACAAACAGCTTGCACCGAACATCGGCAAGAGGGTTGTAAATCCCCTTTATCTCGTTATTTGCAAGCAAGTGAGTTGTGCAGATAATTGTAAATTGCAAAATAAAATAAAAGTAAATAAATAAAATCATGGTAATAACGTTTGTGAATATATAAGTGAATAGATCCGGGGCATAGAGTTCTCTAGTGGCATCTCTTATAGAAATATCATACGGTGGGTAAACAAATTACTGTTGGGCAATTGATAGAAAAGCAAATAGTTATGTGGTTTTCACGGCAATGATCATGTGTATATAGGCATCACGTCCATAAGCAAATAGGCCGACTCCTGCCTGCACCTATTACTATTACTTCACTCATCGACCGCTATCTAGCATGCATGTCGATTATTAAGTAAAATAGAGTAATGCTTGGAGGACGATGACATGATGTAGACAAAGTAAACTCAATCAATATGAATAAAGCCCATCGTTTTATCCTTAGTAGTAGTAACACAAAGACACAACTTGTCCCCTTCTATCACTGGGATATAGAAACTCTCCATCTTGAACCTACTACAACGCACCACTCCCATCGAAGAAATATCAATCTAGTTGGCCAAACTATCTCAATAGATAGGAGAGCATTACGAAGCTATAATGATCATGCAAATAAGAATCTTAGTATTCGGGTTCGACTCAAATACTTTTCATGAATAATCTGAACATAAACACACAATTCATCGGATCGCAACAAACGCACCATACAAAGGGATTACATCGGATAAATCAAGGCAAAGTTGCGATGAACATTGTATTGAAGAGAGAGAGAGAGAGATTGCCATCTAGTTACTACCTACGGACCCGTAGGTCTATGGTGAACTACTCACACATCATCATGAGGGCGGCAAGGTCGATGAAGAGTCCCTCCGTGATCGATCCCTCCTCGGACAGGGTGCCAAAACAAAGCTATAGATGGGCTCCCGTCGGAACAGAGACTTGTGGTGGTGGTAAAAGTGTTTCGGGAGCTCCCTTAGGGTTTTGAGGATATTAGAGAATATATAGGCTAGAGAGGAACGTCGGGGGACGCCCGAGGGGGCCACCACATATCAGGGCACCCCAAGGCGTGCCCTAATGTGTGGTGGGGCCCTCATGCGTCTCTCGGCCTCCTCCTGAAGTTTCCAGGTCTTCTTTTGGTCCAAAAAAAATCAGCAAAAAATTTCGTGGCAATTGGACTTCGTTTGGTACTGTAAACCTGAAAAGTCAAAAACATGCAGAAAACAACAACTGGCACTGGACACTGGGTCAATAGGTTAGTGCTAAAAAATAATATAAATTGGTAATCAAATGCCTCAAAGTATTCTAGAATGATAAATATCAGTATGGAGCAATAAAAAATTATAGATGCGTTGGAGACGTATCAAGTCCCGATTTAGTACACCATTTTTAGCCTCTCGAACGAGTGGATGATGCGGTGCTGCCGTCGCTCCTCGTTGTCGGAGTTTGCCAAAAGTGGCAGATGAAAAATCATCAACACTTCATTACCATCGAACCGGCACCCCAGAAACCTGGGGCGAAGGTAGGATTGGGCCAGACCCAGGCTTGCTTCAATGTATTGTAACTATAGGATGATGCTCCCGCGCTCAGTCATCACATCCCAGGCTTGCTTCAACGTATTGTCTATATTTTTGAAACGGAGGAAAAATATTTGCCTCATATATTAATAAAGAGGAAAGTAGAGATTGTTTGCATTACAACACCCCTATAGCACAGAGGAATTACTCTCGTGACATGATTGAGCCCAAGTTTTCGCCCCTGTCGTGACCCGTAGAGCTACATCCTTCTTAATATCATTGAGGAGAATCATCGCTGGCATGCTTTTGTGGCGGAAGACACGAGCGTTCCGCTCGTTCCAGAGGGGCCAAGAGACTAACATAGCGAGCGAGGCTAGAGCCTTCCTATTGGGGACGAAAACATCTAAGAGTCCAACCTGCCACTCCTTGGTGGACCGGAAAAGGAGCCAAGAAGAGGTGTCAATGTGATCTAGCTCAAGACAATCCTTGATCACGCCCCACACTCTCACCATGAATCTGCATTTGAATAGGAGGTGGTCAATAGATTCCTGAACTTGCTTGCATATGGGGCATAGGCCACAGTTTTGCTATCCTTGCTTAGTCAATCTATCCGCTATCCACACCCTATTTTGCATAGCCAACCAAGCAAAAATATTGGCTTTAGGTGGTGGCCAAGCCCTCCAAATCATGCCAAGCGTAGGAGATCGCGTCAATCCCAAGAATTGGGCCGTGTAGGCGCACGCCGGCGAGTATAGGCCACTATTAGTGTGCTTCCTGATGATATCATCCTCAGCGTATTGTATATAGAATGATGTTTTGTACTACCAAAAGCCCGCGCGCAGTCATCACATCCTAGACAACGGCCTGGCGAGCCTGAGGTTTGCCTCCACCCCTGCTTAGAATCAAAGTCTTCGCTACAATCGATGAAGAACATCATCGAGGGACTCGAGGCATCTACATCCGGACATAGCAAATATGACCCCCTAAACGCACGCGGACGCGCCCGTTCAGTGACCGGGCGTGTCCCCTATTTATCTGTCCGCGCAACCACACTCTTTATTTTCTTCCTTATATGTCCGGTCACTTGCACGTGATTGGTGAAAAGGAAGAGAGAGAGAGGGAAAGAATGAATAAAGAAAAAAAAAATATGGTCTGGTATAGGGTCGCGTCCTATGTGACGGACTGCTCGCCGCGTCCGCGAGCCCTCATATTCTGAGGGTTCGCGAACAGTCCGAATGTATAGGAATGATATGAGGGGTCAGGTTGAGTCATTTTTTTTCTTCCTCTTCTGTTTGATCATTGACGAGGCGCGTCCAAACGTACAATGGGTCATTGAAGGTCTCCGGTTGTAGATGCTCTCAAGTACTTCTCGCAGATCCAACACCCCCACCCTCTCCCTAAAAAGAAGAAGGGAGGCCGAAGTTCAGTCATAGTCGTTAGTCAAACCAAGGCTCTCGCACCCAAACCAAATACATCGAGGCCAAAGCTTCACTCATCCCCTATTGTTGTTGACCGCACAGCCAGGGCAAAACTGAATGCATAGCCGCCGCTTCGCCCCTCTTGAGCATGGTATCTGACCAAAACAGAAAATCTAAACAAAAATGGAACATGCCGCCGAGGCGGAACGGCCACGAGCGACAGGAGCCAGGGCAACCCAATTCGCCTTTTGTTCGCCCGTGAGCAAGACGAAGATGTATCGCATCGGTTCAACCCTCGTGACAGTGCTGTTTGTGGCAGTTTGAGTTTTCCGGCGGATGACACTTTGTCCGCACATGCGTGATGTACGTGCGCACGGGGCCGGTCAGTTGGTCCCCCGAGCCTCTCTCATTTATACTGATCTGTCCCCGGGAAAATTATTAGGGTCGCTCGGAACCTTGTCATCAACCGGAGCACTGCCCTGCCCCGGCTGAACGTACGAACGTGGTTAATTTGAGCCAGCTACACGTCCGACGTGCGTCGCTCGTACGCGCCCCAGCTGTACAAGGATCGCGACCGTTTTGGACCTGCGTACACCCATGAATCAATGCTCAACACTACGCCCTGCAGCTGCAGATAGTCCCTACGAGTAGTATGTTGCTAGCCCTACTAATTCCTGGATGACATTTGACGGAGGCCCTGAGGCGTGTACGTGAAGAAATATTAGGATTTCGGCTCTAGCTAGCTAGGTCGCCGCCACTCTCGAAAGGAGGCGCACTAGTAACAGAAATTGGAATTGGATACGCGCCAGCGTACAGCTGTGTATACGTTGTCGCAGGTGAGTGAGATGCTTCTTGAGAGACGGAAACCTATTCACGGGCCGGACAGCTGCGCCGTACCCACCGTTAATGCCGCGTTCCGTCACGCGCGCCATGAAGAGCAGCGATGATTTTCCGTGGCGCGGCCGTGCGGTGCAACTGCAACACACGGACGTACGTGCGCATACGGTCGCCGCCGGCTTCAGCGCTTTCGACCTGCTTTGCTTCTGCCTCCCTCCACCCGCTTGTGGTGCTATCTCAACTCGAGATGTGGTGTGAACCATCGGAGGTCGTGGCATCTGCTTTTTTTCTTGAAGAAGAGGAGGAGCCAACTTTGGCAGACTCCGGCCTTCGTATTGGTACGCATGCTGTCTGTCCATCCATCGCAAGAGCTGCATAAGTGGAGCTGCTCAGTCTCAGCCGCTGCATCGGCGGGTCAAGTTAATGTTTGCTAACTTCGACTAGCCTGTTTTTGTGATCGATCCTAGCTCATCTGCCCGGTCCCGGTTTATTATCAGCCTGGTACGTGCATGCGGCTAAAAGATTTATATGCGGTGACACACATATGGAAGTTTTGTACGGGAGCTGGGGAAATTGGTAAAAACCTCCACGCTACTATCCATGGAAGTTTTCAGTTGGGGTACTCTCGTGCATGTGCAGGGCCGGCCTCAACCGAAACGGCGAGACCTTATCAGTCAGATGTGAAAGGCAAACCAACTCACTGATGACTAACTGGTCTCAGATCCCCTGAAAAAAATAAGACTAAGAGCAACTCCAACGCGGTAACCCAAACGGACACCGTTTTTGTCCGGCTTTTATCCAATTGGGACACTTCTCCGCCTAGCGGACATACCCCGGACACGCGTGGACTCTGGATACACCCAACGCAACCACATGCAGTGGACAAAAATGGAGTTGCGTGCATGTCGCAGCTGCGCCCACGGCGAGCACCACAGCCGCCAAGCCTGCACCACCGCGCACGTTGTTGGTCGCAGCACGCGCCCACGGCAAGCACCACAACCGCCAGGCCTGTACCACCGTGCTCGTCGCCTCTGCACGACCATGGACGGGTTTGACGCCACGCGCAAGCTATCCCCGATGAGCACGATGACGACGACTGCAGTTCCTAGAGGTCTCCTCGGAGAGCGTCGGCGAAGATCTCCCCGGTGAGCACGACGGCGACGGTTGCAGTTCCTGGAGGTCTCCCCGGAGAGTGCGGCAATGGAGATCTACCCGTGAGCACGACGACGGTGGTTGCAGTTCTTGGAGGTCTCCCGGAGAGGGCGACGGCGAAGATCTCCCCGGTGAGCACGACAGCGGCAGCTGCAGTTCCTAGAGGTGTCCTCGGAGAGCGCGACGACGGAGATCTCCTTGGTGAGCACTACGACGACGGCTGCAGTTCTTGGAGGTCTCCCCGGAGAGCGCGACGACGGAGATCTCCCCGGTGAGCATGACGGCGGCAGCTGCACTTCCTAGAGGTCTCCCCGGAGAGCGCGACGGCGGAGATCTCCCCGGTGAGCACGACAATGGCGGCTTGCGCAGGTGGCCTCGTCGGTGCCCTGGTCCTCGTTGCGATAGTTGTGGAGGCAAAAGTCTACGGTCACTGGTATGTAGGACCGGGGCAGACACGAGCGGACGAGAACAGACGACGGGGGCACCCCTTCTGTCCGTCAAGGACCCATTTGTCGCTCAAATTTGAGCCCAGTTTGGGTCGGGACGAACGATTAACGGACACGAAGTGGACACCATGTGTGTTTGGGTCGCCTGGTTGGGCCAAGTTTTTTGTCCAAATGACCCAAACGGACATTATGGGTCCTCCCATTGGAGTTGCTCTAACCAATCTTGACGAGTACACACGTCCCATGCGACCGCGCAATTCTCAGTGTAAAGAGTAAAACTGAGAGAGATGAATGAATCAACTATCTTGATTTCTATTTATGTCTGACTATTTATACAAGTCCCGAAAGGAGCAGTTACAAGTGTTGGGGAACGTTGCATGGGAAACAAAAAAATTCATATGCTTCACCAAGATCAAACTAGGAGATGAGCATCTACGAGAGGAGAGATTGGATCCACATACCCTTGTAGATCGCTAAGCGGAAGCGTTAAAGAACGTGGTTGATGTAGTCGTACGTATTCGCAATCCAAATCACAAGTCGTCCCGCGAACTCTCGATCAACTGCCTAACGGACGACACCTCCACGTCCAGCACACGTGCAACTCGATAACGATCTCCGCCTTCTTGATCCAACAAGAGGGAGCGGAGAGGTAGATGGGTTCGCCGGCAGCACGACGGTGTGGCGGCGGTGGTGGTGGAGCTGATTCGGCAGAGCTTTGCTAAGCATCGTCGAATCAATCTACTAGAGCAAAGGCTATCAGGGAGGGAGGAAGGGTTGCGTCGTGGCTTAAGGTGTGGTAGCCCTCCTCCCTCTCTCATATATATATAGGGGGAAGGGGGAAGAGGCTGCGCCCTAGGGTTCCCACCCATAGGGGCGGCGGCCAAGAGGAGGGGGGCGGCGGCCAAGGGGTGGCTTGGCCCCCAAGGCAGGGTGGCCGGCCCCCTTAGGGTTTCCCCCCTCCACCCTTCGGCGCATGGGCCCTTGTGGGAGGGGCGGCCAGCCCACCAGGGGCTGGTGCGCCTTCTCTCAAAGCCCATGTGGCCCTTCGGGTTGGTGGACCCTTTCGGTGGACCTCTGGGACCCTCCCGGCACCCTCAGTACGTTACCGATGACGCCCAAACTTTTCCCGTGACCAACACGGAACATCCTATATATGAATCTTCACCTCCGAACCATTTCGGAGTTCCTTGTCACGTCCGGGATCTTATCCGGGACTCCGAACAACCTTCGGTCACCAACACACATAACTCATCTATATCAAAACGTCACCGAACCTTAAATGTGCAGACCCTACGGGTTTGAGAACCATGTAGACATGACCGAGATGCCTCTATGGCCAATAACGAATAGCGGGACCTGGATGACCATATTGATTCCTACATGTTCTATGAAGATCTTTATCGGTCGAACCTCTATGTCACGGATTTAGACAGTCCCGTATGTTGTTCCCTTTGTTCTTCGGTATGTTACTTGCCTGAGACTCGATCATCGGTATCTTCATACCTAGTTCAGTCTCGTTACCGGCAAGTCTCTTTACTCATTCCGTAATACAAGATCCCATGGCTAACACTTAGTCACATTGCTTGCAAGGCTCATTGTGATGTTGTATTGCCGAGTGGGCCCTGAGATACCTCTCCGTCACACGGAGCAACAAATCCCAGTGTTGATCCATGCCAACTCAACAGACATCCTCGGAGATACCTATAGAGCATCTTTATAGTCACTCAGTTACATTGCAACGTTTGATACACATAAGTTACTCCTGCGGTGTCAGTGAGTTGCATGATATCATGGTCATAGGAATAGATATTTGACACGTAGGAAACCATAGCAATAAACTGACACGATCATATGCTACATTTTTAGTTTGGGTCTTGTCCATCACATCATTCTCCCAATGATGTGATCCTGTTATCAAATGACATCTCATGTCCATGGCCAGGAAACCTTAACCATCTTTGATTAACGAGCTAGCCTGCTAGAGGCATACTAGGGACACAGTGTTGTCTATATGCCCACACATGTATTTAGTTTCCAATCAACATAATTATAGCATGGACAATAAACGATTATCATGAACAAGGAAATATAATAATAAACACTTTATTTATTGCCTCGAGGGCATATTTCCAATAGTCTCCCACCTGCACTAGAGTCAATAATCTAGCTCACATCACAATGTGATTTACATTGTAATGAATCGAACACCCATGTAGTTCTGATTTAGTCAACGGGTCTGCAACATTCAGATCCGTGTGCACTTTACAAATATTTATGTCCTCCTCCTTGATGTGATCGCGGATGGAATTAAAGCGTCGCTTTATGTGTCTAGTCCTTTTGTGAAACCTTGGTTCCTTGGACAGAGCAATGGCACCAGTGTTATCACAGAACAGAGCCATTGGATTCAATGCACTAGGCACTACTCCAAGATCTGTCATGAACTCCTTCATCCAGACACCTTCCTTTGCTGCCTCTGAGGCTGCGATGTACTCCACTTCGCATGTAGAATCAGCTACCACGCTTTCCTTGGAACTGCACCAGCTTACCGCTCTCCATTAAGAATAAATACGTATCCGGTTTGTGACTTAGATTCATCTGGATCAATGTCAAAGCTTGCATCGACGTAACCCTTTACTACGAGCTCTTGATCACCTCCATAAACGAGAAACATTTCCTTAGTCCTTTTCAGGTACTTAAGGATATTCTTGACTGCCGTCCAGTGCTCCATTACTAGATCACTTTGAAACCTTCCGGCCATACTTATGGCAAGGCTGACATCGGGTCTTGTGCACAACATTCAATACATGATAGAGCCTATCGCTGAAGCATAGGGGATGACACTCATGTTTTCTCTATCTTCTGTAGTCGCTGGGCATTGAGTCTTACTCAACTTCACACCTTGTAACACAGGTAAGAACCCCTTCTTGGACTGATCCATTTTGAACTTATTCAAAACTTTATCAAGGTATGTGCTCTGTGAAAGTTCTATTAAGCGTCTCGATCTATCTCTATAGATCTTAATGCTTAATATGAAAGCAACTTCTCCTAGGCCCTTCATTGAAAAACTCTTGTTCAAATATTCCTTCATGCTTTCCAACATTTCTATATTGTTTCCAATCAACGATATGTCATCCACATATAGTATTAGAAACTCTATAGAGCTTCCACTCACTTTCTTGTAAATACAAGTTTGTCTGTAAACTTGTATAAACCCGAACGCTTTGATCACCTCATCAAAGCGCAGATTCCAACTCCGAGATGCTTGCACCAGTCCATAAATGGATTGCTGGAGTTTGCAAACTTTGTCAGCATTCTCTCGATCGACAAAACCTTCTAGTTGTATCATATACAACTCTTCCTTAAGGAAACCATTAAGGAATGTTGTTTTGACATCCATCTGCCAAATTTCATAATCAAAATATGCAGCTATTGCTAACATGATTCTGACGGACTTAAGCATCGCTACGGGTGAGAAGGTCTCATCGTAGTCAACTCCTTAAACTTGTGAAAAACCCTTTGCCACAAGTCGAGCTTTATAGACGGTGACATTACCGTCCGCGTCTGTCTTCCTCTTAAATATCCATTTGTTCTGAATGGCCTTTCGCCCTTCAGGTAATACTTCCAAAGTCCACACTTTGTTTTCATACATGGATCCCATCTCGAATTTCATGGCCTCTAACCATTTATCGAAATCCGGGCCCATCATCGCTTCTCCATAGCTCGTAGGTTCATCGTTGTCTAACAACATGACATCTAAGACAGGGTTGTCGTACCACTCAGGAGCAGTACATTCCCTTGTCGACCTACGAGGTTCAATAGAAACTTGATCCGAAGCTTCATGATCATCATCGTTCACTTCCTCTTCAACCGTTGTAGGCTCCACAGAAACATCTTTCTGCGCTGCGCTACTTTCTGGTTGAATCAAAGGTTCAACAACCTCATCAAGTTCTATCTTCCTCCCACTCAATTCTTTCGAGTGAAACTCTTTATCAAGAAATTTTCCATTTTTAGCGACAAACACTTTGCCTTCGGATATGAGATAGAAGGTATAGCCAACTGTCTCTCTTGGGTATCCTATGAAGATGCATATTCCTGCTTTGGGTTCCAGCTTTTCAGGCTGAAGCTTTTTGACATAAGCATCACATCCCCAAACTTTCAGAAATGACAACTTTGTCTTCTTGCCAAACCACAATTCATACGGCATCGTCTCAACGGATTTCGATGTTGCCCTATTTAAAGTGAATGTGGCTATCTCTAATGCATAACCCCAAAACGATAGTGGCAAATCGGCAAGAGACATCATAGAACGCACCATATCTAATAAGGTTCGATTATGATGTTCGGACACACCATTATGCTGTGGTGTTCCAGACGGTGTCAACTGTGAAACAATTCCACATTGTCTTAAGTGATGATTACCAACTTCACTCTGAAATTGCTTGAACTTTTCAAACGTTTCAGACTTGTGTTTCATTAAGTAAATATACCCATATCTACTTAAGTCATCAGTGAAGGTGAGAAAATAACGATATCCACTACGGGCCTCAATGCTCATCGGACTACACACATCAGTATGTATGATTTCCAACAAGTCACTTGCCCGTTCCATTGTTCTAGAGAACGGGGTTTTAGTCATCTTGCCCAAGAGGCATGGTTTACATGTGCCAAGTGATTCAAAATTAAGTGACTCCAAAATTCCATCAGCATGGAGCTTCTTCATGTGTTTTACACCAATATGACCTAAGTGGCAGTGCCACAAGAAAGTGGTACTATCATTATCAACTCTACATCTTTTGGCATCAATAATATGAACATGCGTGTCATCACTATCGAGATTCAATATGAATAAACCCCTCACATTGGGCGCATGACCATAAAAGATATTACTCATATAAATAGAACAACGATTATTCTCTAATTTAAACGAGTAACTGTCTCACAATAAACAAGATCCAGATATAATGTTCATGCTTAACGCAGGCACTAAATAACAATTATTCAGGTTCATCACTAATCCCGATGGTAATCGAAGAGCGAGCGTGCCGATGGCGATCACATCAACCTTGGAACCATTTCCCACACACATCGTCACTTCATCCTTGGCCAGCCTTCGTCTATTCCGCAGTTCCTGTTTTGAGTTGCAAATGTGATCAACCGAACCGGTATCAAATACCTAGGTACTAAAACAAGAGTTGGTAAGATATACATCAATAACATGTATATCATATATACCTTGTTTGGTGTTGGCCGCCTTCTTGTTGGCCAGATACTTGGGGCAGTTCCGCTTCAAGTGACCAGTTCCCTTGCAATGAAAGCACTCAGTTTCTGGCTTGGGTCCAGCCTTGGGTTTCTTCACGGGAGGGGCAACTGCTTTGCCACCCTTCTTGGAGTTACCCTACTTGCCCTTGTCATTCTTCTTGAAACTAGTGGTTTTATTGACCATCAACACTTGATGTTCTTTCTAGATTTTAGACTCAGTGACTTTCAGCATCACAAACAGCTCAGCGACTGACCTGTTCCTCCCGTGCATGTTATAGCTCAGCACGAAGCTCTTGTAGCTAGGTGGCAATGACTAAAGACCTCTGTCAATGATCGCCTCCGGTGGAAGGGGCATCCCTAACTCCGCCAGACGGGTCGAATACCCAGACATCATGAGTATATGTTCACTGATAGACCCGTTCTCCTCCATCTGGCAAGCATAGAACTTATCGGAGGTCTCATACGGTCATACCTCTCGATTATTATATTTTCTTGTTCATGATAATTGTCTATTGTTCATGCTATAATTGTATTAACCGGGAACCGTAATACATGTGTGAATGCATAGACCACAACATGTCGCTAGTGTGCCTCTAGTTGGCTAGCTCATTGATCAATCGATGGTCATGGTTTCATGACCATGGACATTGGATGTCGTTGATAACGGGATCACATCATTAGGAGAATGATGTGATGGACAAGACCCAATCCTAAGCATAGCACAAGATCGTGTAGTTCGTCTGCTAAAGCTTTTCTAATGTCAAGTATCATTTCCTTAGACCATGAGATTGTGCAACTCCCGGATACCGTAGGAATGCTTTGGGTGTGCCAAACATCACAACGTAACTGGGTGGCTATAAAGGTGCACTACGGGTATCTCCAAAAGTGTCTGTTGGGTTGGCACAAATCGAGACTGGGATTTGTCACTCCGTTTGACGGAGAGGTATCTCTGGGCCCACTCGGTAAGACATCATCATAATGAGCTCAATGTGACTAAGGAGTTACCCACGAGATGATGTGTTGCGGAAGGAGTAAAGAGACTTGCCGGTAACGAGATTGAACAAGGTATAGGGATACCGACGATCGAATCTCGGGCAAGTATCATACCGGTAGACAAAGGGAATTGTATATGGGATTGATTGAATCCCCGACATCGTGGTTCATCCGATGAGATCATCGTGGAGCATGTGGGAGCCAACATGGGTATCCAGATCCTGCGGTAGTGTACCGGTAGTGTTTCAGGCATCATCGATAGTGTTTCGGGCATCACCGATAGTGTACCGGGACCACCCGAAGGGTTCCGAGGGTCCACCGAGAGGGGCCACGGGCCCCAGAAGGTTTCATGGGCCAAGAGTGGGAGGGAACCAGCCCCTAGGTGGGCTGGTGCGCCTCCCACCCTAGCCCAAGGCACAGAAAGGGGTGGAAGGGGCAAACCCTAGGCGTGGATGGGCCCAAGGCCCACCCTAGGGCGCCGCCCCTCCTTCCACCTTGGCCGCCGGCCCTCCCATCTAGGGATGCCACACCCTCTAGGGTGGGAACCCTAGATGGGGTGCCTCCTCCTCCTTCCCCATATATATATGTGGGGTTATGGAGGGCTGCAACACACAAGTTCCTCTCCTCTCGGCGCAGCCCTACTCCTCCCTCTCCTCGTTCTCTGTAGTGCTTGGCGAAGCCCTGCCAGAGACCACGTAGTTCCACCGTCACCACGACGTCGTGCTGCCAGAGCTCTCCCTCAACCTCTCCTTCCTCCTTGCTGGATCAAGGCGTAGGAGACATCACCGGGCTGCACGCGTGTTAAACTCGGAGGCGTCGTTGTTCGGTGCTAAGATCGGAGTCCACCGCGATCTGAATCGCTACGAGTACGACTCCACCAACCGCGTTCTTGTAACGCTTCCGCTTAGCGATCTTCAAAGGTATGAAGATGCACTCTTCCCTTTCTCGTTGCTGGTTTCTCCATAGATAGATCTTGGTGAACACGTAGGAAAATTTTGAATTACTACTACGTCTCCCAACAGTGGTATCAGAGCTAGGTCTATGCATAGAATCTATGCACGAGTAGAACACAAATTTGTTGTGGGCGTCGATCTTGTTAATTTGTTTACCACTACTAGTCTTATCTTGATTCGGCGGTATTGTGGGATGAAGCGGCCCGGACCAACTTTACACGTACGCTTACGTGAGACCGGTTCCACCGCCTGACATGCACTTGTTGCATAAGGTGGTAGCGGGTGTCTGTCTCTCCCACCTTAGTCAGATTGGATTAGATGGAAAGGGTCCTTATGAAGGGTAAATAGCAATTGGCATATCACGTTGTGGTTTTGGAGTAGGTAAGAAATGTTCTTGCTAGAAACCTATAGCAGCCACGTAAAAACTTGCAACTACAAATTAGAGGATGTCTAACTTATTTTTGCAGCATATGCCTTGTGATGTGATGTGGCCAAAAGGATGTGATGTGATGCATTGTGATGTATGAGATTGATCATGTTCTTGTAATAGGATTCACAACTTGCATGTCGATGAGTGTGACAACCGGTAGGAGCCATAGGAGTTGTCCTATTTTATTGTACGACCCATGTTTGAATCATAAATGCCATGTAATTACTTTACTTTATTGCCAAATGTTAGCCATAGTAGTAGAAGTAATAGTTGGCGAGGCAACTTCATGAAGACACGATGATGGAGATCAGGATGATGGAGATCATGGTGTTGTGCCGGTGACAGTGATGATCATGGTGCCCCGAAGATGGAGATCAAAGGAGCAAGATGATATTGGCCATATCATGTCACTATATTTATTACATGTGATGTTTATCATGTTTACATCTTATTTGCTTAGAACGACGGTAGTAAATAAGATGATCTCTCGATAAAATTTCAAGAAAGGTGTTCACCCTAACTGTGCACCGTTGCTAAGGATCGTTGTTCTGAAGCACCACGTGATGATCGGGTGTGATAGGTTCTAACGTTCGCATACAACGGGTGTAAGCCAGATTTACACACGCGAAACACTTAGGTTGACTTGACAAGCCTACCATGTACAGACATGGCCTCGGAACACGGAAGACCGAAAGGTCGAACATGAGTCGTATAGAAGATACGATCAACATGAAGATGTTCACCATGGAAGACTAGTCCGTCTCACGTGATGATCGGACACGGGCTAGTTGACATGGATCATGTATCACTTGGATGACTAGAGAGATGTCTATCTAAGTGGGAGTTCATTAAATAATTTGATTATGTGAACTTAATTATCATGAACTTAGTCTAAAATTGTCTTTACAATCTATATTGTAGATCCAATGGCCAACGCTAATGTCACCCTCAACTTCAACACGTTCCTAGAGAAAACCAAGCTAAAAGATGATGGAAGCAACTATGCGGACTGGGTCCGTGGCTTGAGGATCATCCTCATAGCTTCCAAAAGATCGTATGTCCTTGATGCACCGCTAGGTGACCCACCCATTTACCCAACGCACCAAGACGTTACGAACGCTTGGCAGTCACGCTGCGATGATTACTCCCTTGTTCAGTGCGGCATGCTTTATGGTTTAGAACCGGGTCATCAAAAGCGTTTTGAGCAACACGGAGCATATGAGATGTTCCAAGAGCTGAAACTGGTTTTCCAAGCTCATGCCCGGGTCGAGAGATATGAAGTCTCCGACAAGTTCTTCAGTTGTAAGATGGAGGAGAATAGTTCTGTCAGTGAGCACATACTCAAAATGTCTGGGTTGCACAACTGCTTGACTCAGCTGGGAGTTAATCTCCCGGATGACTCGGTCATTGACAGAATCCTCCAGTCGCTTCCACCTAGCTACAAGAGCTTTGTGATGAACTACAACATGCAGGGGATGGAGAAGTCCATTCCTGAGTTGTACTCGATGCTGAAATCAGCGGAGGTCGAGATCAAAAAGGAGCATCAAGTGTTGATGGTCAATAAGGCCACTAGTTTCAAGAAAGGCAAGGGTAAAAAGAACTTCAAGAAGGACGACAAAGTTGTTGCCGCGCCCGGTGAGCAAGTTGCCGGGAAGAAGAACAAGAATGGACCCAAGCCTGAGACTGAGTGATTTTATTGCAAGGGTACCGGTCACTGGAAGCGGAACTGCCCCAAGTACTTAGCGGATAAGAAGGCCGACAATGTTAAAGGTATATGTGATATACTTGTTATTGATGTGTACCTTACCAGCGCTCGTAGTAGCTCCTGGGTATTTGATACCGGTGCAGTTGCTTACATTTGTAACTCCAACCAGGAGCTGCGGAATAAGCGGAGGCTGGCAAAGGACGAGGTGACGATGCGCGTCGGGAATGGTTCCAAGGTTGATGTGATCGCCGTCGGCATGCTACCTCTACATCTACCTTCGGGATTAGTTTTAAACCTCAATAATTGTTATTTAGTACCAGCTTTGACCATGAACATTGTATCTGGATCTCGCTTGATGCGAGATGGCTACTCATTTAAATCTAAGAATAATGGTTGTTCTATTTATATGAGAGAAATGTTTTATGGTCATGCCCCGCTGGTCAATGGTTTATTTTTGATGAATCTCGAACGTGATGTTACACATGTCCATAGTGTGATTACCAAAAAGTGTAAGGTTGATAACGATAGTCCCACTTACATGTGGCACTGTCGCCTTGGTCATATTGGTGTCAAACGCATGAAGAAGCTCCATGCTGATGGAAATTTGGAGTCTCTTGATTTCGAATCATTTGACACATGTGAACCATGCATCATGGGCAAGATGACCAAGACTCCGTTCTCCGGAACAATGGAGCGAGCAACTGACTTGTTGGAACTAATACATACCGATGTGTGCGGTCCAATGAGTGTCGAGGCTCGCGATGGCTACCGTTATGTTCTCACCCTCACTAATGACTTGAGCAGATATTGGTATGTCTACTTAATGAAACACAATTCTGAAACCTTTGAAAGGTTCAAGGAATTTCAAAGTGAGGTAGAGAACCAACATGACAGGAAAATAAAGTGCCTACGATCTAATCATGGCGGAGAATATTTAAGTCATGAGTTTGACACGCACCTAAGGAAATGTGGAATTGTTTCACAACTCATGCCGCCTGGCACACCTCAGCGAAATGATGTGTCTGAACATCGTAATCACACTCTATTGGATATGGTGCGATCTATGATGTCTCTTACCGACTTACCGCTATTATTTTGGGGATTTGCATTAGAGACTGCCGCATTCACTTTAAATAGGGCACCGTCAAAGTCCGTTGAGACGACACCGTATGAATTATGGTTTGTAAAGAAACCTAAGCTGTCGTTTCTAAAAGTTTGGGATGCGATGCTTATGTGAAGAAACTTCAACCTGAGAAGCTCGAACCCAAAGCGGAAAAGTGCGTCTTCATAGGATATCCCTATTGGGTATACCTTCTACCTCAGATCTGAAGGCAAAGTCTTTGTTGCCAAGAATGGATCCTTTCTCAAGAAAGAGTTTCTCTCAAAAGAAGTAAGTGGGAGGAAAATAGAACTTGATGAGGTAATTTTACCTCCACTCGAACCGGAGAGTAGCGTAGCACAGGAAGTTGTTTCTGTGGAGCCTGCACCGACTGGGGAGGAAGTTAATGATGATGATCATGAAACTTCAGATCAAGTTACTATTGAACGTTGAAGGTCCACTAGGACACGTTCCGCACCAGAGTGGTACGGCAACCCTATCCTGGAGATCATGTTGTTGGACAACGGTGAACCTTCGAACTATGAAGAAGCGATGGCGGGCCCGGATTCCAACAAATGGCTTGAAGCCATGAAATCCGAGATAGGATCCATGTATGAGAACAAAGTATGAACTTTGGTGGATTTGCCTGATGATAAGCGAGTCATTGAAAATAAATGGATATTTAAGAAGAAGACTGACGCGGATGGTAATGTGGCCGTCTATAAGGCTCGGCTTGTCGCTAAGGGAGTTGACTACGATGAGACTTTCTCACCCATAGCGATGCTGAAGTCTGTCCGAATCATGTTAGCAATTGCCGCATTTTATGATTATGAGATCTGGCAAATGGATGTCAAAACGGCATTCCTTAATGGCTTCCTTAAGGAAGAACTGTATATGATGCAGCCGGAAGGTTTTGTCGGTCCTAAAGATGCTAACAAAGTATGCAAGCTCCAGCGCTCCATCTATGGGCTGGTGCAAGCATCTCGGAGTTGGAACATTCGTTTTAATGAGGTGATTAAAGCGTTTGGATTTATACAGGTTTATGAAGAACCCTGTATTTACAAGAAAGTGAGTGGGAGCTTTGTAGCATTTCTCATATATATATATGGATGACATATTGTTGATGGGAAATGATATAAAACTTTTGGAAAGTGTAAAGGCCTACTTGAATAAATGTTTTTCAATGAAGGACCTTGGAGAAGCTCTTACATATTAGGTATAAATTTCTATAGAGATAGATCGAAACGCCTCATAGGTATTTCACAAAGCACATACCTTGAAAAGATATTGAAGAAGTTCAATATGGATCAGTCCAAGAAGGGGTTCTTGCCTGTGTTACAGGGTGTGAGATTGAGTACGACTCAATGCCCGACCACGGTAAAGGATAGAGAAGAGATGAGTGTCATCCCCTGTGCTTCAACCATAGGCTCTATTATGTATGCCATGCTGTGTACCAGACCTGATGTGAACCTTGCCATAAGTTTTGTAGGGAGGTACCAAAGTGATCCCGGAGCGGAACACTGGACAGCGGTCAAGAATATCCTGAAGTACCTGAAAAGGACAAAAGACATGTTTCTCATATATCGAGGTGCCGAAGAGCTCGTCGTAAAGGGTTACGTCGATGCTAGCTTCGACGCAGATCCGGATGACTCCAAGTCGCAAACCGGATACGTGTATATTTTGAACGGAGGGGTAGTCAGCTGGTGCAGCAGCAAGCAAAGCGTCGTGGCGGCATCTACATGTGAAGCGGAGTACATAGCTGCTTCGGAAGCAGCAAAGGAAGGAGTCTGGATGAAGGAGTTCATCATCGACCTGGGAGTAATCCCAATGCGTCGGGTCCAATGACTCTATTCTGTGACAACACTAGAGCTATTGCCCTAGCAAAGGAGCCCAGGTTTCACAAGAAGACACGACACATCAAGCTCCGCTTCAACTCCATACATTATTACGTTCAGGAGGAGATATAGATATTTGTAAAGTACATACGGATCTGAATGTCGCAGATCCGTTGACTAAACCTCTTTCACGAGCGAAACATGATCAACACCAGAATGCTATGGGTGTTCGATTCATCACAATGTAACTAGATTATTGACTCTAGTGCAACTGGGAGACTATTGGAAATATGCCCTAGAGGCAATAATAAAATGGTTATTATTGTATTTCCTTGTTCATGATAATTGTCTATTTTTCATGCTATACTTGTGTTAACCGGAAAACGTAATACATGTGTGTATACATAGACCACAACATGTCCCTAGTGAGCCTCTAGTTGGCTAGCTCGTTGATCAATAGATGGTCACGGTTTCATGACCATGGACATTGGATGTCATTGATAACGGGATCACATCATTAGGAGAATGATGTGATGGACAAGACCCAATCCTAAGCATAGCACAAGATCGTGTAGTTCGTCTGCTAAAGCTTTTCCAATGTCAAGTATCATTTCCTTAGACCATGAGATTGTGCAACTCCCGGATACCGTAGGAATGCTTTGGGTGTGCCAAACGTCACAACGTAACTGGGTGGCTATAAAGGTGCACTATGGGTATCTCCAAAAGTGTCTGTTGGGTTGGCACAAATCGAGACTGGGATTTGTCACTCCGTTTGACGGAGAGGTATCTCTGGGCCCACTCGGTAAGACATCATCATAATGAGCTCAATGTGACTAAGGAGTTACCCACGAGATGATGTGTTGTGGAACGAGTAAAGAGACTTGCCGGTAATGAGATTGAACAAGGTATAGGGATACCGACGATCGAATCTCGGGCAAGTATCATACCGGTAGACAAAGGGAATTGTATACGGGATTGATTGAATCCCCGACATCGTGGTTCATCCGATGAGATCATCGTGGAGCATGTGGGAGCCAACATGGGTATCCAGATCCCGCTGTTGGTTATTGACCGGAGAGGTGTCTCGGTCATGTCTACGTGTCTCCCAAACCCGTAGGGTCTACACACTTAAGGTTCGATGACGCTAGGGTTATAGGGAAATACTGTATGTGGTTACCGAAGGTTGTTCGGAGTCCCAGATGAGATCCCGGACGTCGTGAGGAGCTTAGGAATGGTCCGGAGGTAAAGATTCATATATAGGAAGTGAGGTTTCGGTCACCAGAAGTGTTTCGGGCGTCACCGGTAGTGTACCGGGACCACCGGAAGGGTTCCGGGGGTCCACCGGGAGGGGCCACGGGCCCCGGAAGGTTTCATGGGCCAAGAGTGGGAGGGAATCAGCCCCTAGGTGGGCTGGTGCACCTCCCACCACAGCCCAAGGCGCAGCAAGGGGTGGAGGGGGCAAACCCTAGGCGTGGATGGGCCCAAGGCCCACCCTAGGGCGCCGCCCCTCCTCTCACCTTGGCCGCCGGCCCTCCCATCTAGGGCCGTCGTACCCTCTAGGGTGGGAACCCTAGATGGTGTGCCTCCTCCTCCTTCCCCCTATATATATGTGGGGTTTGCGAGGGCTGCAACACACGAGTTCCTCTCCTCTCGGCGCAACCCTACTCCTCCCTCTCCTTGTTCTCCATAGTGCTTGGCGAAGCCCTGCCGAAGACCACGCAGCTCCACTGTCACCATGCCGTCGTGCTGCCGGAGCTCTCCCTCAACCTCTCCTTCCTCCTTGCTGGATCAAGGTGTAGGAAACGTCACCGGGCTTCAAGTGTGTTGAACGCGGAGGCGCCGTTGTTCGGCGCTAAGATCGGAGTCCACCGCGATCTGAATCGCTATGAGTACGACTCCACCAACCGCGTTCTTGTAACGCTTCCGCTTAGCAATATTCAAAGGTATGAATATGCACGCTTCCCTTAATCATAGCTGGTTTCTCCATAGATAGATCTTGGTGAACATGTAGGAATTTTTTGATTTACTACTACGTCTCCCAACAGCTACTGCGCGAGCCATTGATCTATAACATAAATAAGCAAAGGTTACTAAGACTATTGTTCAAGATAGTGAGTTTAGTTAATCAACTTACTAAAGCTCCCACTCAAATTGACATCCCTCAGGTCATCTGAGTGATACATGATCCAAATTCACCAACTCAAGTCTGATCATCACGTAAGTTAAGGTGGTTTCAATGGTGAACATCATCATGTTGATCATATCTACTATATGACTCATGTTCAACCTTTCGGTCTCTTGTGTTCCGAGTCCATGTCTGTACATGCTAGGCTCTTCAAGTTTAACTTGAGTGTTCTGCATGTGCCACACTGGCTTGCACCCGTTGTATGCGAATGTAGAGTCTATCACACCCGATCATCACGTGGTGTCTCGACACGACGAACTTTCGCAACGGTGCACACTCGAGGAGAACACAATTTACCTTGAAATTTAAGTGAGGGATCACCTTATAATGCTACCATCATTCTAAGCAAAACAAGGTGCATAAAAGGATTAACATCACATGCAAATCATAAGTGACATGATATGGCCATGAACTTGTGCTTTTTATCTCCATCTCCAAAGCACCGACATGATCTCCATCGTCACCGGCATAACACCATGATCTCCATCATCATGATCTCCATCATTGTGTCACCATCGAGGTTGTCGTGCTCACCATGCTCATACTACTATTGCTACTACTTAGCGATAAAGTAAAGCATTACATAGCGCTTAATGATTAACATGCGGGTCATACAATAATTAAAGACAACCCTATGGCTCCTGCCGGTTGCCGTACTCATCGACATGCAAGTCGTGATATTCTATAAAAACATGATCATCTCATACATCACATATATATCATCATGTGTTTGTCCATATCATATCACAACATACCCTGCAAAAACAGGTTAGACGTCCTCTAATTGTTGTTGCATGTTTTACGTGGCTGCTATGGGTATCTAGCAAGAACAATTCTCACCTACGCACGAACCACAATGGTGATACTCAAATTGCTTTTCAACCTTCTCAAGGACCGCCTTTGTCGAATCTGATCCAACTAAAGAGGGAGTGATAGACACCTGCCAGCCATCTTTGTGCAATAGAGTTACACGTCACTTGATGGAACCGGTCTCTCGTAAGTGTACGAGTAAGGTTGGTCCGGGCCACTTCATCCCACAATACCGCTGAATCAAAAACACGACCAAGGAGGAAGAAATCTAAGCATCAACACCCACAAACTCTTTTGTATTCTACTCGTGATCTCATCTACACATAGACCTAGCTCTAATACCACTGGTGGAGAACGTTGCATGGGAAACAAAAAAATTCCTATGCTTCACCAAGATCAAACTAGGAGATGAGCATCTACGAGAGGAGAGATTGGATCCACATACCCTTGTAGATCGCTAAGCGGAAGCGTTAAAGAACGCGGTTGATGTAGTCGTATGTCTCCGTGATCAAAATCGCAAGCCGTCCCATGAACTCCGATCAAGTGCCGATCGAACGGCACCTCCGTGTTCAGTACACGTGCAGCTCGATGACGATCTCCGCCTTCTTGATCTAGCAAGAGGGAGCGGAGAGGTAGATGGGTTCACCAGCAGCACAATAGTGTGGCGGTGGTGGTGGTGGAGCTGATTCGGCAGAGCTTCGCTAAGCGTCGCCGAATCAATCTACTAGAGCAGAGGCTATCGGGAAGGGAGGAAGTGTTGCGCCATGGCTTAAGGTGTGGCAGATCCCTAGGGTTCCCACCCCTAGGGGCGGCAGCCAAGAGGAGGGGGCAGCGGCCAAGGGGTGGCTTGGCCCCCAAGGCAGGGTGACCGACCCCCTTAGGGTTTCCCCCCTCAACCCTTCGGCGCATGGGACCTTGTGGGAGGGGCGGCCATCCCACCAGGGGCTGGTGCGCCTTCTCTCACGGCCCATGTGGCCCTTCGGGGCTGGTGGCCCCTTCCGGTGGACCCTCGGGACCCTCCTGGCACCCCCAGTACATTACCGGTGATGTCTGAACTTTTCCCGATAACCAACACGGAACATCCTATATATGAATCTTCACCTCCGGACCATTCCGGAGTTCCTGTCATGTCCGGGATCTCATCTGGGACTCCGAACAACCTTCGGTCACCAACACACATAACTCATCTATACCGAAACGTCACTGAACCTTAAGTGTGCAGACCCTGCGGGTTCGAGAACCATGTAGACATGACCGAGACACCTCTACGGTGAATAACCAATAGCGGGACCTGGATGCCCATATTGGTTCATACATGTTCTATGAAGATCTTTATCAGTTTAACCTCTGTGTCAAGGATTCAGACAATCCCGTATGTTGTTCCCTTTGTTCTTCGGTATGTTACTTGCCCGAGACTCGATTCGGTATCTTCATGCCTAGTTCAGTCTTGTTACCGGCAAGTCTCTTTTACTCATTCCATAATACAAGATCCCGTGGCTAGCACTTAGTCACATTGCTTGCAAGGCTCATTGTGATGTTGTATTACCGAGTGGGCCCTGAGATACCTCTCCATCACACGGAGCAAGAAATCCCAGTGTTGATCCATGCCAACTCAACAGACACCCTCGGAGATACATGTAGAGCATATTTATAGTCACCGAGTTACGTTGTGACATTTGATACACACAAGGTACTCCTCCGGTGTCAGTGAGTTGCATGATCTCATGGTCATAGGAATAGATACTTGACACGTAGAAAACCATAGCAATAAACTGACACAATCATATGCTACATTTGTAGTTTGGGTCTTGTCCATCACATCATTCTCCCAATAATGTTATACCGTTATCAAATGACATCTCATGTCCATGGCCAGGAAACCTTAACCATCTTTGGTTAACGAACTAGCCTGCTAGAGGCATACTAGGGACATAGTGTTGTCTATATGCCCACACATGTATTTAGTTTCCAATCAACACAATTATAGCATGGAAAATAAATGATTACCATGAACAAGGAAAAATAATAATAAACACTTTATTTATTGCCTCTAGGGCATATTTCCAACAACAAGTATGTGAGATGGATTCTAACTGCAATAGTTAGTTGCTAAGATGTGAGACAAATCCTAACTGCAACACGCACTTACCAATTACTAGGTCAGTTGCTAATTAACACATGTTAATTAGCAAACATGCATGTGCTAAAAACTACTTCTAACACTCCCCCTTGGATCACACTTCTTCTTGGATAATCCATCATTTGAATTTCTTGTATATTTTTCATCCATCTTGAGAAATCTTTGGCATAGTCTTAAGAGTCTCCCCAAAATCCCCGTGGAAAAAAATATGAGTAGAATAGTGCAGATATGTTGCTAAAACTCCTTAACGCAATGTGAAAAATAATAAGGTAAAAATGATGCAACATATAATGATTATTGTCTCTAACCCATATGTGAAAAACCTTTAAAGAAGGAGAAAAATCATCGATGAGTTTAGAGGACAATAAATATGTAGTTACTTCAAAAAACCCAGTAAGGAAAATAGAAAGTATGACATATGGTATTTGATATGATATTGCCTCATTAAAAGCTGTCATGAGAAACTTTGAGAGAAAACTCATAAGGGAAAAGAGTGTGATTATACATATGCCATTGAAAACTCCTTTAAAACCCAATCGGAAAATGTAAGGAGAAACTGATATGACATATGTGAACACTTGTATCTACATTGTCTCATTACAAACCTTTTATGAGAAACCAATAGGAAAGAACTCATGAAGATTAAAAGAGTCAATATATGCAATCTGACGATTGTTACAAGTTATAATTTGGAAGATTACTCCCCCTAAACTTTGCAAATATGGAGGATGTATCATACCAATTCCATTGACATGGACATGACATTGTGAATAATCCATGGGATTTTCACAACATTTTGTTTGCAAATTATTTCCTCACTTTTCTATAATCTGCGAGGATAAGTAGTTTTAGAGCAATGTGCCTTTGATATTGCTCTTCATATAACCTGTAGGTATGGAGTAACACAAGTGGAAGCATCTTGATAAATCAAGTTCTATGATTCTGATGAATCTCATCCACATGATTTTGAGTGTGGTTAATAATTCTGCTAAGCCATGCATATTTTGCAATGCTTTTAGAGAAATCAATTATGTCAGAATGATAAGTGGAAATAACCATTAAAGTTCATTTAGATGACTTCCATATGAAGTCTATTCTAGCAAATTCAATCATTGATATGGCTTCATTGCGGTCAAATAAAGAGCAAATATCCTTACATCATATCATGGTCATATCTTGTATTTCCTGATGGAAAATATCCAAGATTTATTGTAAGCTTCAGATATAAGATGATATTCCTTATATCAACCATATACCTTTTGTTGAGGATTGCACTCTGAATAAAGATAGCAAATATAGTGTCAGGCTTGACGTAGTTTGCAATTATATGAGTGCTTTGACATTAGTGAGGCATAGAACTTTAGGTCCTAGTATCACTTCATTATCACCCCTAGGTATGAATGGATTTGTACCTTATCAAAGGTAGTATGACCATACATGTCACTTGTTGTTATGATATATACACACTGAACTTCTCGTATATTTTTTGGATATATGTAGACTGATACGTATTCTTGATAGAATGCTCAAATTGTAAACTTAATCTAAATTTGGTCAAATCCAAATTTTCCATCTTGAGATGATTTTGTGTATGTTTATGTCTTGTAGAGACATTATATTGATGTACACTGATGTGATGTAAGGAAATCAAATTTTGGGATTCCTTTATTAACACATAAATTAACAATTATCATCCTTTGAGTAATCCTTTCAAGAAGGAACTCATCTAGTCGGTAGTACCGTATGATTCACGACTATTTCGAGCCATAGAATGACTTCTGAAGTTTTACACAAATATGTTGTGATTTATTTTGGAATCAAACATGTAAGCTCTTCAGGGACTTCAATATAAATTTTCGAAACGAGTGACTCATATGAGTATGTAGCCACTTCGTCCATCAACTCCATGGATAGTATTATTATTTTTATTGCCAATGTTATTTAGTATCGAAATATAGTTCCACTCATACCAAGAGGGTATGTTACATCGCAATCGGTATCGGGTCTCTGCATGAACCCATTTTCCACAAGCCCCGCTTTCTCACCACCTCATTGACTTTGTCTATGAATGAGAAGTTTTTCGTATTCCATATAGAAGATACTTATGAGGAGTAGGTATTATTATAGTAAATCCCACTCCTTTTGCACAGTGAGTGCTATTTCTCATTATTTGCTTCCTTTTATGAGAACCAATCTGAGTGCAAGAGGCACTCTACCATGGATTTTGATTCAGGGCCCAAAAGGTTTAAGCAATTTTGAGAAGAAACATATGTCGACAAATGTAGTCTTTTGTTATATGATTCTGGTGGAATCGATAAAATTTGTGGAGATGTATTTATTCCTTTTAACTCCTCGTGATTTCCTACAACAATGGAGTCAAGGTGTTTAGATGTCCCGGCACCAAAACATTTGTGCACATATATGCTGGGATTTAGATGATGAGAATCCTATGAGGTGTCTTTCCACTTGATGTTGAATTACATTTACTGGTTGAGGATCAAATTTCCTCGGTTTCCGTGGAAGCATATGAGAAGTTATATCTCATGTGGTCAGATTTCTCCCCCTCTTGCTATCATTTGGGAGAAGAGTGGTTTATCAGGTATCTCCACTCTTTTTGACACTTTACTACAGGAATATACAATTTAGTGACACCTTTATCATCATTAAATGTACGCGGCGGATTTGGAGTGTGTTGCAAATATATGATTCTCTAAACTTTCAGTTCAAATTCTTTGAGTACGTGGATATAAGGATTGAATGTCAATAACATCTATCATTTATTTCTTGGCATTCTTATGGTACTTATCTCGCCCTAATGCCATAAAATATCCTTATTTCTGATGCAATCAGCATACGGGCTGTGAACAATTTGATTGACGGATAGATTGTTATTCCTCACATAGATCCCTAATTTTATGTGAGGGCCCATTGATGTACGCTGGAGTGGTGATATCGGTATGTAACCGAATTATCGCAGATAAGAAATACTTTGTTGATTTCCACGTAGTTACTACAAGGGGAAAGTAGTATGATATGCAGTCGGTGTGATTTAGATCATACTTACTATGTGTAAGGCCGTATGTGTCGAGCAAGAGGCTGGTAAATTTACAATTTTATAAGTTTGGTCATGTTATTAATTTCATTATCTTTGATCAGATATTTAATTGAACCATTCTGGGTATGTACATAAAGTATTATATCTAATCAAACATTGCTCGTGAAATGAGTTCAACGAAGTTGTCTGATCAAATGGAGTTTTCCCTTGTTTAGGATAATTTGATCTTAATTTGATAAGTTGAGCAATTAATTTAGTTATCATTCATGGTCTTGTGTGACAAGATACACGCTTGAAATCATTTTATAGATGTTTTCATGAGTACCATGAAGTATCTATATAATACCACATAATGGTTGAGTAATCCACATATCTTCTGAATGTGTTCAAGGAAGAATGAGTGGCTCATTTGAAAGTTTAAGGTGAGAGAGCCTTAAAACTTATTTCCCCTTATTGCACATGAGTTGCACATCAACTCTCATGATTCGAGAAATATTGCAATTTGTCAAGTTGTGACCAAGAGAATTGTCAATAATTTTCTAATCAACCCCAAGCCAGGATAGTAAGGCTTAAAGCCAAATATTTTATAAGATTTAATTTTTTTATTGTATACACAAAAAACCGAGTATGAATTGATTCATACAATCAAAATTTATCAAAATATAATGTCCAAGAAATATGATATTGGACATCTACTCATCATCAATCATGATAGTATAACGAACATCGGAAATAATAAAAACCCATCCACATTCGTAGACCATCTAGAGGCGACTACAAGCACTGGAACGAGTCAACTCGTGTCGCTATCATCCCCCCACCCCACCCCCCCATGCCAGAGCCGGTCAAAACTTGGTGTAAAAGGCGCACTAGAACATCAACTGTCACCGATAAAGAGAAGCATGTATCGAAAGAATCCATCCTAAAAACACATTGACGTAAACGAATGATGAGTGAATCCGAGCGGATCCACGAAAGATCACTACCAACCGAATCTTGTGATATCTGACGGAGACACATCTTCACACGCCCTCCGATAATGCTAAACGCACAACCAGGACGGGTGTCTCGTCTTCCTGGGTAGGGGACAATCCTTAGTAAAACTAAAATAAATGAATAAATACGAAGCCCTCCCGCCAGCAAGGGCGAGGATCCACCGAAGCCCCATGACCCTAAGGCCACAAGAGACGAGGCATATCGGTGCCGCCGCCAACGGTATGTAGAAACCCTGGCCAGTATGTTTGCTTGGAGGAGAAAACATACATAATTTAATATGTATTATGTCTAAGTAACACTAGATGATACATGGATGTGATTCTTTATACTATATCAGAATATTTAGTCATTGTCTGGAGGTGTCTTGTATTTATGTTTTGCTTTACAAGAAGACTAGCGAGATACCATGTTGTTATATCGCATCATTTCCATTATGATCATATTGATGTTTGATATGATTTGTTATAACTTGCTAGTTGATTGAGATCTTATTACGAGAGAACACAGTTGCTAAGTCTTTGTTATTCACATGGTTACTTTCGTAAGATAGTTGTAAAGTGATCATGGACTAAATTTGTGTTCATACATCTAACAAAAGTGTCCTTAAAGGTTTTATTTGTCGCGTCGGTTTCTCAACTAAATTGTTTGAGGACAAATAATAAACTAATCTTGGGGGTATGGTACATCTTGAACATATCTATTTTCTCGAGCACTATTGCTATGGCTTTGTTCTCTAGTTGCATAATTTGAATAAAAACTAACCCGTGCTAACATTGTTTTCAACAAAATTTCTCATGGTCTTACTTTTGTGCAGAAATAAGTTGCTCAAAAAATGGCCAAAAAGATACCAAAAATATTTTTGGAGCAAAGAGCGACGGAGTCACACGATTAGGCTGAGGGCCCCCACCAGGTGGCCACGCAGCCCGAGGGCAGATGGGCCCCTTGTGCACCGCCTTACGCTCTCCTTTGGCCTATATTTTAGTCTGTGGAGAGGGGAATTCGTCGTCATCGTCATCATCAACATGTTCTCCATCACCATGATGACCTCCTCACTCACTTGTTAGTAATTACTAGTTATGTATATGGGGTGGATTTGAATTGGATGAGATATATTATGTAATAGATGCCTGATGTGTTACGGTTTGATGCATAGTACCATGTATGTTTGAGATTGATATTGCTATGGCTTTGATATGCTTAATGTTTGACACTAGGGCTTGAGTGTCGTGATTTCATATCTAAACTATTTATGTTTCCATGAATATATGTGTGTGTTTTGGATCATATGTGCAAGTTGTATGCACCTGGTGCGGTTCTGAACCGGAGACCTTGAAGTGACAATAATAAGAGTATCAAAGGGAATGGCTATGATTTAAGGATTAAATGTATTCATAAATTGCTAGTGCTTTGCTATGGTGCTTTGTGAAAGGAGTACCTTAATTACCCTCAACTTTTATTAGCATGTCGTTGAAATAGGAGGGTAGGAGAAAAGATACTATGCAAGTTCTTATTGCAAGCACACACAAAACTACGTACAAAATACATGCCTACATATAATTGATTGATCAATTTGGGTCTAGTTTGTTGCCACCTTGTGTTATTATATAACTGCTACTATCCATGCGACATATATTATCCACTCTCATGCCTACGTTTTCATACTTGTTACTCTCTTCATGTTACTTTTGTCTTGGCAACTTCTAGGAACCACTGCCTTTTGTTACTATTGCAATCGCAACTACAATCACTAACTTATATTTGCTACAAATAAATTATATTGAGAAAGTATTTGTTTCTAGGTGTGGTTGAATTGATAACTCAATTGTTAAGATTTATAATTATTGCTTAGCTTCCTTTGTGTCAAATCCATAAATTTGGGTTGTAATACTTTTCTCGAAGGCTGTTGTGACCCCTCTACACTTGTGGGTTGTTAGGGCCCAAGAAAATCTCTTTTAATACCATGTGTGCATTGGCCTTCTATCCCTTGTGTACACAGGGTCGGGTCCAAAACTCTCTGGACACCCAGTGCGCATGGGTCTAGAGTTTTTCTCTTGAATGACCTCGTGCCCCCCCCTCTTGGGTGGCAAGATCAGTTTGGTTAAGGTGGTATAAATATCCACCCTTCTTCCATCTCCAACCCTAACCTTTGTTTTTAGCAATTCCACCATTGTCGGCACCTCAAAATCTTGATTACTCTCAGTCTCTCAAGTGAAACTCCATTAAACTTTGGGGATTGGAAGAGATTCGCCCAATCTACATTCCACCAAACCAATTTGTGAACCAAACACTTTTTCATCAGAAACATGTGTTACTCTTGGACGTTTGGTACTCCTAGGCGCGAATCTAGTCATATCTTGCTTGCTTGTGCATCACATCATGATTTCAAGATTTATCAACTGGAAGAGTGCATTTATCAATGGTCCCCTTAGTGAGTTGTATATGATAAACAACCACCTGGTTTCAAAAAAACGATCACCCCGGTGACATTTATCCACTTCATAAGACGTTATATGGACTCAAACAAGCACCTTCGTGTTTGGTATGATCACCTTACAACGGTTTTAGACGAGAAAGGGTTTGATATCGGGCTTATCGATTCCACTCTCTCTACTTGGAGGGTGAAAGGGGGTTGTTTGTATGCCAGATATATGTTTATGACATTACCTTTGGGTCTACTAACCATTATTGTGATGTTGAGTTTGAAAATCTTATGACCGAGGAGTTTAGGTGATTGCATAAGGATGGACATCATGCAAAACATATACGCCAAGCCATCCTAATCATAGCACCGAAAAATAAGTGTAAACCCTTCTCGATGTGATACGTGCTACATACCTCATGCACATGGAGTCTAGGGAAATGCCTCTGGACACCCCACACACATGGAGTCTAGGGAAATGTCTCTGGACACCACATGTGCATGGGCCTTCTGCCCTCATGCACACAGGGTCAATTCCTAAACTATCTGGACACCCCGTCGTATGTGGTCCCTGACTCCATGCACACGTGGTCTACAGTTTTGGCTTAGCCCTCGGGTGACCCCGTGTGCACAGAGCACCAGGGTGGCAACTGTCACTTTAGTGAAGGATGTATAAATATTCATACTTCTTCCACCTCCAACCCCTAACCTTTGATTTTGAGCTACTCCGCCATTGTTAATATCTCAAAAACTCAATTACTTTCATCTCTCCACTCAAACTCCACCAAACTTTGGGGATTAAAAAATTATCAGCCAACCTACCTTTCCATCAAACCAACTCGTGATCTCCACGCTTGTTCAACACCAACACTTGTTAGTCATGGATATTTGTGACTTATAGGCCATAGGAGTCAAGGTTGGAAGCATCCTTGTTTGTGGTGTGCTCTAAGAAGTTTGCAAAGGTTTGGTGGTCGCCTCCAAGACCAATCACGAATGATTTGATGCTCGTCTTGGGTTAACTCAGGGGAGGTAGGTTGAGCCACTTGGTGGCATTATGAAGCTTTCGCTTTGGCACATCTCCAAAAAATATTAGCACTTCCCAAGTGTGTGAATTGTTATGTTATGGTCCAAATTTAAGTATGAAGATAAATGCTATCTTACAACGAGCGGAGCTGGATTGGCACATCTCCAACGAAGTCACTTGGTGGTTTCTTGGAAGATGTTATCGTCGCTTGAAGCTTCCTTGTGTGTGGTGTGCTCTAACAAGTTTGCAAAGGTCTGGTGGTTGCCTCCAAGACCAACCACTGTTAGAGCATATTTCTCCTTGTGTGATTTTGGTAATTGATGACAATTCCTATGGACAGTAATTCCTTTGAGTTTTACTTCAAGGATTTGTCCATAGGCATTTCTTGAAGTCCATTTGTTGGTTTCAAGGAGTTTATGTGATGACCAAGGCGGCATTCAAGGATTTATCCAAAGATTGGTTATGTGAGAGTTGAGATTATTGCAAGCATGTCTTGAAGAAGAAGATTGTGTGAACATTCATGTTTATCTTCAAGACATCATCTTTATGAAGAACATATAAGAGACAAGGTTGATCAAGAAATAAGTACAAAGAGTGGATTCAAGTTGATCAACACACAAAGCATAGAAGATGTACCGTGTGGGATCAAGTGATCTCACGGTATGGTAAGCATTGTCCATTGTGCTTTGTGTACTAACTCGTGATATTTTTGTGTGGTAGTTACACGAGGGGTTAGGTGTTTTTCCATGGGCTTGCACAAAGAGGAAGATATCATATGTCTCATGGAGGATGACATCAAGTGGTGATCGTCATCAAGATTGTGTTATACAAGTTCAAGTGGAGCATCACGAAGAGATCACATGCTTGAAGTTTGCCATCCATTATGGTGATAATGAAGATGTGAAGATGTGTCGAGGAGAGGCTCATCCATATTGGAGTGTTGGGGAGCAATCTAATAGTCTTCATCGAGTCGACGCAATCAAGAAAGGTGGTTCATCATGTGCAGGAAAAGATCATCATCATCTAGCTCGAGAGGACTATGCACAAGGAAAATGTTTGTCTTCGATAGGTTTTCTATTTTACCGGTCTCATGGTGTTAGTTGGGAGGCCGGGTTATAGGATCGATTGTTGTACTATCAATGGGGGCACTCAAGTGAGTAGCTCGATCATACCGTTCGCTGAGATATCAAACCGTTCATTCTTGGCATCATCATCTTTCTTGGTTCTCATTTGGGTTTTCGCTATGTGATTTTTGGAGCTTATGGTCTTCATTGTGGTAAGCTCAAGCTCTTCGAAAATGGATTCCGTATGCATCATCTTTGTGTTTTCAGTGTTGGAGATTTTATCGGGTCATACTTGGGAAGGTCATGTTCCTTATCCTAGTGGCATTTAGTCTCCATTGCTTGTTATTAAAATTACCATGCGCTGTTGGGTAGCTCTTGTTGTCCTCTATCCAACAAGCTTGAGTTTGCTCAATTCCGAGCTCATACACAAAAGTTATGGCAATTTCATTTTCAGGTCGGGTTTTCTGTTTTAAGCGGTAGTACTGCTCTAAGCGGTAGTACTGCTCCGTCAAGCTGTAGTACCGCTTGCATGGTAATTCCACTTCCTTCTACAACAACCACGTCCTCTTATTTTATGCTTATGTTGCCCAATCTGCTCGAGCGGTAGTAGAGCGGTAGTACTGCTCCCCTGAGCAGTAGTAGTGCTCTGGTAGAACTACCTTCATGTTTTTCTTTCTTGGTTGGTTGTTTTGACCATCTAAGTGATAGTACCGCTCCCCCAAACGGTAGTACCGCTTGTGCACAACTTGTGGGCATAACTGTTGGATACGGGGGGGCTATTTAAGGGGCCCTTCTTCCCTAATGTTCCTCATCCTTTGAGCTCGTGTTCTTCCCCCATTGTTGACCTTTTTCGAGCTTGCTAACTCTCAATCCCTCCAATCATTCTTGCTCCTTTTTTAGGGAAAAGGGAGAGGAGATCTAGATCCACATTTGCACCAATCATATTCTCTTCTAAGTGAGGGGAACCCCTTGGATCTAGATCTTGGAGTTCTGTGTGAGATCCTTGTTGTTCCTCTCATATATATTCCTCCATAGCTTTTGTTGTTGTGGTATGATTTGAGTGTGAGGGACTTGACCACTTCATGTGTTCTTGCCATTGCGTTAGTTGCATCGGTTTGAGTTCTCCACGGAGATACGTGGAAGTCAAAATTTGAGAAGCTTATTACTCTTGGGTGTTTGGACACCCTAGAGCTTGTGTCTTTCGGGTGCTTTGGCACCCTAGACGGTTGGTGGTGTCTTGGAGCTCAATCATTATGCTGTACGGGTTTTGGTTAGGTTGTGGAGATTGTCGGGAGCGATTTGTATGGGTTCCGGTTACCTCCACCAAGGGTTACCAAACTGTACGGATTCGGTGACCACTCCCAAGGGTTGCCATTTGTACGGGTTCGGTGACTGCACTCAAGGGTCCCTTAGTGGAATCACGACATCTTGCATTGTGAGAGGCGTGAGAAGATTACAGTGGCCCTAGTGGCTTGATACATCTCCAACGTATCTATACTTTTTTGCTTGTTTCATACTTTTATACATTCTTCGATGGTATACAATATTTTACCACAACTTTATATTATTTTTTGGGACTAACCTATTAACCTAGAGCCTAGTGCCGGTTCCTGTTTTTCCTTGTTTTTGAGTTTTACAGAAAAGGAATGTCGAACGGAGTCCAAACGGAATAAAAATTTACGGTGATTTTTTTGGACCAGAAGAGACCCACGGAGCATCGGGGTTAGGCCAAAAGACCCACGAGGCAGTCACAAGTCTCAGGGGCGCGACCACCCCCCTGGCCGTGCCCTGCAGGCTTGTGACTTCCTCATGGCCCATCTGGACTTATTTTCACCGCCATAAATTCCTATAAATACCAATAACCCCAACGCAGAACCTAGATCGGGAGTTCCGCCGCTGCAAACCTCCAGAGCCACGAAAAACCAATCGGGAGCCCGTTTCGGCACCCTGTCGGAGGGGGAAACAATCACTGGAGGCCATCTTCATCATCCCGGTGGTATCCATGACGAGGAGGGAGTAGTTCACCCTTGGGGCTGAGTGTATGTACCAGTAGCTATGTGTTTGAGCTCTCTCTCTCTCTCGTGTTCTTGAGATGGCACGATCTTGATGTACCACGAGCTTTGTTGATATAGATTGAATCATATGGAGTTTTTCCCTCTCCATCTTGTTGTGATGAATTGAGTTTTCCCTTTGAAGTTTTCTTCTCGGATTGAGTCTTTAAGGATTTGAGAACACTTGATGTATGTCTTGCTATGGGATATCCGTGGTGACAATTGGATGTTCTATTGACCCACTTGATGTATGTTTTGGTGATCAACTTGCGGGTTCCGTGACCTTGGGAATCTATGCATAGGGGTTGGCACACGTTTTTGTCTTGACTTTCCGATAGAAACTTTGGGGCACTCCTTGAAGTTCTTTGTGTTGGATTGAACATGATGAATCTTAAATTATGTGATGCATATCGTATAATCAAGCCCATGGGTACTTGTGGTGACATTGGAGTATCTAGGTGACATTAGGGTTTTGGTTGATGTGTATCTTAAGGTGTTATCTTAGTACGAACTCTAGGGCTGTTCATGACACTTATAGGGATAGCTCATAAGATTGATCAGAAAAGATAACTTTGAGGTGGTTTCGTACCATACAATAATTTCTTCATTAGTTCTCCGATACTTGTGACTTTGGAGTGAACTCTTCGTTGCATGAGAGGTATTTACATATGATTCAACTATGCCAATAATGTTGAGAGAAATTGCACTAGTGAAAGTATGGAGCCTAGGCCTTGTTTCCAAGCATTTATACAATGTTTTGCTCGCTGTTTACTATTTGTTACCTTGCTATTTTTATATTTTCGGATTACAAAAAACTATATCTAACATCCATATTGCACTTGTATCACCATCTCTTCGCCGAACTAGTGCACCTATACAATTTACCATTGTATTGGGTGTGTTGGGGACACAAGAGACTCCTTTTTATTTGGTTGCAGGGTTACTTGAGAGAGACCATCTTCATCCTACACCTCCCACGGATTGATAAACCTTAGGTCATCCACTTGAGGGAATTGCTGATGTCCTACAAAACTCTGCGCTTGGAGGCCCAACATGAGTCTACAAGAAGAAGGTTGTGTAGTAGACATCATGGCTTCTTGGGGAGCATTATGCCTCCATACCGCTTCAAACATAGATTAGCATCCGCAAGGGTGTGAACTTAGGAATACATCATCATCTCCGCGTTCCTTGGTTATCTCTTACCCGAGCCCTTTACTTATGCGCTTTACTTTGTAATAGCCATATTGTTTCATGTTAGATATCTTGCTTAGCATAAGTTGCTGGTGCACATAGGTGGGCCTTGTTATTTTATGTTTTGTGCTTGACAAAATAAACACTAGTTTTATTCTGTATTTGTTCAAGTCTTAAATATAATTATTTTAAACGCCTATTCACCCTCCCTCTAGACGAATACACGTCCTTTCAACCACGGGTCCCTTGTGTCATTCCGAAGCTTCCATTTTGGCACGTCTCCAACGAGTTCTTTATAAGCTGCCACACAGGATGACTTGATTAGTTGTAAATCCTCAACTTTTGTAAGCTCTCGCGATACTGTGAAGTTCGCTGGCTGGCGCCCGTGTTTTTTTCCTTCGTGTCGGAGGGGTTTTCCATGTTAAAAGCATCCATGTGTTGATTTTGTTCTTTGTTGTTTGATTTACCTGTCATATCTCTAACATGAACTTGCGAGATACGTTTGTGCCTCCGACTTGTGTGGTTAATCCTCTTTGTGTCATTACTTGTGTTTGCTTGCTAGCTAGCTTGTTTCTATTACTTATCTAATCTATTAGCTCGCTTGCGATATAGGTTGTTCTCATTGTAGATTGCATACGTAAAGAACTAATTTTATCCGCTTTGCCCCTAAAATTGAGAGTTAAACTAAAATTGTGTAGTCCATTGTTCACCCCAGGTTTCATCAGTGAGATCGTGGATTCATCTTCCCTTTGCATGCCACTCCGGTGGCTAATGGCGGGATGGGGAATCCCAACGCTTCTGCTTCAAATATGAGTTTAAGTCAGTTTTTTTTAGTTTAGGTCAGAGTTTTTTAGTCATCACGGGTACGTCAGTTCATCGGATGGTGACACTTCTTCTTCAAGTTGCTCTTCCGGGTTTCAATCCTCCTCGAGTTTGTCCATCTGAAGTCTGGATAGAGTCAGTGAAGCCCCGACGTAGATTCCTCCATCTCCTTGTGATGATGAAGTTATGATTTCTTGTCGTGCATGTGCAATGACAAGCTTTGGTGTCCGATGCTTTAGATAGGTTGAAGGGTTCAATAGCGAGAGCTGCAACTCTGGACAAGTGATCCTCAGGGAAACATTGTTAGGGAGAAAGTGGTGGGGATCGAGCTACTTCCTCATATATGAGTCTCTTAGGTCTCGATTACATCCGGATTACACGAATTGGGGAATGGAAACAACGTAAAGGTGACTAGGGTTCCTGCCACTGCCGGGTTCCTTGATCCACTGGATGCCCGATCAGTCGATGGTAGCTGGTTATGTAGTTGCACGCATCTTGGGCTTCAGGTGGTCCATTCGGGCCCGGTCACATGCGAGCTACGCCGGGGGTTGCGTCTGGGTCGCCCCATGCCTAGCCCAGTGTTGTTCTCAGGTGGCCCAGGCATGTCAGCATCTGACATCCCCCTCTCCTTGTGCAGAGGCTTGTCCCCAAGCCTCTACTAATGGAAATCGAGCTTGCGGTGCAGTTTTGTCCTCCCATGTGTTGTCCAATGTGGACTCGCCGGACCAACGAACTCTGACTTGTTTGATCATGGCTCCGGCTGTCTTGCGTCAACGCGATTGAAGAATCTACACTAGGACAGCGAGCACATCGTCGGGAACTAGGAAATGGGTAGAGACAGTTGTACCTGGCAGGAGTGCTTTCTTCAGTTGGGAGACATGGAAAACCGGGTGGACAGCCGCCTACAGTAGTAGTTGAAGCTTGTACGCAACCTCATTGGCCTTGGCGATGATGGGAAACGGCCCGAAAAACTTGAATGAGAGCTTGTGGTTCGCTCGTCGGGCTACACACGTTTGGATGTATGGCTGAAGTTTGAGGGAAACTTGATCGCACACTTCGAATTGGCAAAATGAGCGCTTCTTGTCGGCCTGTGCTTTCATGCATTGTCGAGCTCGATGGAGATGTTGCTGGAGAAGGTCTTGCACCACCGCACGCTCCTCCAACCAGCTCTGGAGCGCGGTAACGGAGCATGTCGAAGTCGACGTGACCCCCCAATTTTGGGTTCATGCCCGAACATCGCCTTGAAGGGCGACATGCCAATGGCAGGGTGATGGGAGGAATTGTACCAGAATTGCGCCAGCGGGATCCAGTAACTCCAGCGCCTTGGGCAGGCATGCGTGAAGCAACACAGGTAAGTCTCCAGGCATTGATTGACGTGCTTCGTCTAGCCGTCGGTCTTAGGGTGATTCGCCATGTTGAGACGCAACTCGGATCCTGCGTACTTGAAGAGTTCTTGTCAGAACCGGCTGGTCAAAACTGGGTCTCAAGCATAGATGATTGCAGTTGGGAATCCATGGATCTTCTAGATCTAGTTCATGTATAGCAAGGCCACCTTGGAAGCTGTGTACGGGTGGGCCAAAGGAAGGAAATGGGCGTATCGAGTCCGCTTGTCCATGATTACCAGCAGACAGTTGTGCTTGCCAGATTGTGGTAGGCCATCAATGAAGTCCATTGTGATCAGTTCCCACGGCTCCTTGCCGATCAAAAGAGGCAACAACAGGCCCGGGTGTGTTGCGCGGTTGTAGGATCGAGAGAGGCGTGTCTAGAGGGGGTGAATAGACTACTAGTAGAAATTTAAAACCTAACCTTTTCCCAAGTTAATTGGTTGGCAGATTTTAACTATTTTAGCAAGTCTAGAAAGTCTAACATCCCTACACATGCATGTCTACAAATATGGTAGTGGAAGGTAAAGACATTGCACATGTAAGTAAAGAGATGGGATAGGAAGATTAAACGCAATAGGAGACGCAAGGATTTTTCCCATGGTTCCGATAGGTGGTGCTATCATACGTCCACGTTCATGGAGTCTTCAACCCATGGAGGGTAATGGTCACGAGAGTCCACGGAGAGCTCTACCCACAGAGGGTTCCATGAAGAAGCAACCTTGACTATTCCATGCGGCTTCCGCCCACGAAGGACTAGCCTCACTATGGGTAGATCTTCACGAAGTAGGCGATCTCCTTGCCCTTACAAACTTCTTGGTTCACTCCACAACATGAAGTAGGAGGCTCCCAAGCGACACCTAACCAATCTAGGAGGCACCACCCTCCAAAAGGTAATAGGCTCGGGAATGACGATGAACTCCTTGATCTTGTGCTTCAAGATGATAGACTCCTCAACACACAATCTCTCTCTCATAGGTTTGCCTTGGTAGAAGAGATGGGATTGGTGGAAAGCAACTTGGGGAGGATAGAAATCAAGGTCCATATGGTTGGAGTGGAAGATCTTGACCTCAACACAAGGGTAAGTGGTTCTCTCTCAGAAAACTGAGTAGGATAGGTATGGAATAATTCTGAGTGCTTCTCTTTCGAGTGGGTAGTGGTGAAGGGGTATATATAGGCATCCCCAAAAATCCAATCGTTACACACAATAAGTCAGACTCGCTGACACCGATGTGTAAATCTCGGTGGTACCAAAGTGACAAAAAGTGGCAACTTTTGAATCTCAGATGGACCGATATACAATACTCGGTTGCACCGACAAGGTGACCAACGGTCAAATTTACCAATCTCGGTGCCGCCAATTCACCATTCTCGGTCGGACCGAAAATGAGAACTTGCATAACAGGAAGTTGTCAACCCAACTCGATGGCACCGCGTGCAGTGTCGGTTGCACCGAAGTGTTAGGGTTTGGCTGAGTCTGTCTAGGGTTTGGAACTCGGTGGCACCGGGATAGGAATGTTGGTTGCACCGATTTAGCATTTTTGGTTTAGGACAGACTTTTGTGGGAGAGTATGTGGATGTTTTGGTGACTGTCACTTGTGCACGTATGAGCATATTGTTCACCATCAAAACTTTACCCCCTTTTAATAGTATTGGCTTTCCTATAGACTCAAAGTGATTTCTCACAAATGTAAAATGTAGAGTCCTCTTGCTTGAAGCTTGGCCAACCTATTTCCTTGAATCTTGGGGTAATTCCACAGTCTCCTCAATCCTTTTGCCAACTCAACTCTCCATGGACTATTATCTGAAATACACTAGATAGAAGTGTTACTCCAAGAGACAATGTATGTTGTCATAAATTATCAAAACCACCAAGGGAGCATGTTGTGCTTTCAGTGGTCCGGTTTCGCCTGTTGACAAATTCTGCAGCAACGCACATACTGATGCACGTGCGCCTTCGTCTTCGTCCAAGCGAAGAGCCGGCGGATTCTCTTGTATGTGACTGGTATGCCAGTGTGTCCTCCCATCGGGCTGTCATGAAATGTCGTGATGATCCGTTGCTGAATCTCGGTCGAGCCCCCCAGCCAAATGTGGTCCCGAAAGCAAAGTAAACCTTGGGTCATCGTGAATCTTCCTTTTGGATCCGTCATGATCGTCAATTGCTCAAGCAGTCACTAGGCTTGTGGGTTGCTGTTGTAACTGGCTAGGATGTCCTCCATCCACGCTGGCTGAGAGGAGGTGATGGTCATCAGCATGTCGGCAAGCATGGAACGGGAGAGAGCATCTGCGGTTGCGTTCTCCACTCCCTTTTTGTACTTGATGACGTATTGGAGCCCCATGAGCTTGGTGAAAGCCTTCTGATGCCACGGCATCGTCAACCTTTGGCTCTCGAGGTGAACCAAGCTCTGCTCATCAGTGTGGATGATGAATTCGCCATGTTGCAGATAGGGTCGCCATTGATCGATAGCCACAATTACCGCTAAGTACTCTTTTTCGTAAGTAGACGGGCCTTGGTAACGTGGTGATAAGGCTTTACTCATAAAAGCAATGGGATGCCCCCCTTGCTGTAGCATTGCTCCGATTCCCTGGTCGCTCGCATCAGTTTCGATATGAAATGGCTTGGAGAAGTCTGGGAGTGCCAGAACTGGTGTAGACACGAGCTGCTGCTTCAGCAACTGGAATGCTGCTTCAGTGGCTTCGGTCCAAATGAAGGGAGTGCCCTTCTTGAGCAGAATGAACAAAAGGCGGGCGATGACTCTAAAATTGCGTATGAAGCAATGGTAATAGCCTGCTAGTCTGAGGAAACTGCACACCATTTTGACTGATGTAGGAGTTGTCCATTTGGTCACTACTTGGATCTTGTCGGGCTGTGTTGACACACCCTCGGCGTTGATGACATGGCCGAGGTAGGAAATTTTTTGTTTCCCAAACGAATACTTGCTGAACTTCACTTTCCATTGGTCTTGACAGAGGAGTGCCAAGACTTTGGCGCAAATGCTCTCGGTGGTCCTCTAGAGTCTGACTGAAAACGAGTATATCGTCGAAGAAGATGAGCACGCAGACGCGCAACAGCGGGTGCAGAGTGTGGTTCATTGCTCCAAGGAAGGTGGGAGGACCCCCAGCAAGGCCGAATGAGATGACCCTGAACTCGAAGTGGCCTGAGTGAGTCTGGAATGTTTTCTTGTACTCTTCTCCCTTGGCCAAGCGGATCTAGTGGTAACTGGCCTGGAGGTCAAGTTTGGAAAACCACCGGGCCCCGTTAAGCTCATCGAGTAGTTCTTCAATGACAGGCACCGGGTACTTGGAGACGCAGGTGAGCATGTTCAGGTGGCGGTAATCAATGCACATATGCCACGTACCGTCTTTCTTCTTAACCAGAATGACCGGGGAAGAGAATGGGTTGTTGTTGCGCTGGATGATGCACGTACGGAGGAATTCTTCCACTTGGCGTTCAATCTCATCCTTATGCTTGGGTTTGTGCCTATAAGGTCTGATGCTGAAAGGTTGTGCCCCCGGGATCAGAGGTATCCTGTGGTCGCATGCACGACGTGGGGGTAGCTCCGTTGGTTCACCAAAGACATCTTGAAATTCTACAATGACCCCTTGAATGCAGCTGGGTGTTGATTGTGTTGGAAATATGCCCTAGAGGCAATATATAAAGTGTTTATTATTATATTTCCTTGTTCATGATAATCGTTTATTATCCATGCTATAACTGTAGTGATCGGAAACATATTGCATGTGTGGATAAATAGACAAACACTATGTCCCTAGTATGCCTCTAGTGAACTAGCTCGTTGATCAAAGATGGTCAGGGTTTCCTAGCCACTGACATGTGATGTCATTTGATAATGGGATCACATCATTAGGAGACTGATGTGATGGACAAGACCCAAACTACAAACATAGCATATGATCGTGTCAGTTTATTGCTACTGTTTTCTGCATGTCAAAGTATATGTTCCTATGACCATGAGATCATGCAACTCACGGATATCGAAGGAGTGCCTTGTGTGTATCAAACGTCGCAACGTAACTGGGTGACTATAAAGGTGCTCTACAGGTATCTCCGATGGTGTCTGTTGAGTTGGCATGGATCGAGACTGGGATTTGTTACTCCGTGTGACGGAGAGGTATCTCGGGGCCCACTTGGTAATGCAACATCACAATAAGCCTTGCAAGCAATGTGACTAATTGTTAGTTGCGGGATCTTGCATTACGGAACGAGTAAAGAGACTTGCCGGTAACGATATTGAACTAGGTATAGAGATACCGACGATCGAATCTCGGGCAAGTAACATGCCGAAGAACAAAGGGAACGTTATACGGGATTAACTGAATCCTTGACATAGAGGTTCAACCGATAAGATCTTCGTAGAATATGTAGGAACCAATGTGGACATCCAGGTCCCTCCATTGGTTATTGGCCGTAGAGGTGTCTCGGTCATGTCTACATAGTTCTCGAACCCGCAGGGTCTGCACACTTAAGGTTCGGTGACGTTTCGGTAGTATAGAGTTATGTATGGTGGTGACCGAAGGTTGTTCGGAGTCCCGGATGAGATCCCGGACGTCACGAGGAGCTCCGGAATGGTCCGGAGGTAAAGATTCATATATAGGATGTCCCAGTTTGGTCGCCGGAAAAGTTTCGGCTCATCGGTAGTGTACCGGCAGTATCGGTAGTGTACCGGTAGTGCCGGTAGTGTACCGGGGGACCTCCGGGAGGGGTATTTCGACCCCAAGAGGTCCATGGGCTGTGGGAGAATAATAACCAGCCCTTAGTGGGCTTTGAAAACAGCCACAAAGGCCCATGGCGCAGGAGAGAAAGTCCTAAAGCAAAAAGTGGAAAATCAGCCAATAGGAGGCAATCCTACTCCAACTAGGATTGGAGGTGAAGTAGGATTGCTCCCACCTCCTATTTCGGCCGACCCAAAGGCCTTGGCTGCCTCTCCTCTCCTCTCCTCCTATATATACTAGTGGATTGGGTGGTTTTTGGACAGAATTTCCGGCCACGTGCTACCCGTTCCACCGGTGCATAGTTTCTCCTCTAGATCGTAGTTCCGCAGTGCTTAGGCGAAGCCCTGCCGGAATTGCTCCACCACCATCACCGGAGCGCCATCACGCTGCCGGTGAACTCTCTCTCCTCTCCACCCCTCTTGCTGGATCAAGACGGTGGAGATCGTCATCAAGCTGCACGTGTGCTGAACGCGGAGGTGCCGTCTGTTCGGTACTAGATCGGAAGGATCGTGATCAAGGCCACGAGACGTTCGTGATTGGATCGTGGGACGGATCGTGACTAGATCGTGGGATGGTTCGTGATTGGTTCGCGGGACGGTTCGTGATTGGATCGCGGGACGCTCGGCGATTTGGATCGTGAAGAAGTTCGACTACACCAACCGCGTTTCTTAACGCTTCCCGCTTAGCGATCTACAAGGGTACGTAGATCTACTCTCCCTCTCGTAGATGCTCATCACCATGGATAGGTTTGCGTGTGCGTAGGAAAATTTTTGTTTCCCATGCGACGTTCCCCAACAGTGGTATCAGAGCTAGGTTGATGGTTCGATGAGATCTCGAGTAGAACACAAAAGGTTTGTGGGCGTTGATGCTTAGATTGCTTCCTCCCTTGGTTGGATTTTGGTTCAGCGGGATTGTGAGATGAAGCGGCCCGGACCAACATTACTCGTACACTTACGAGAGACCGGTTCCCTCGACGCAACTTGTTGCTTAGATGGCTTGCGGGTGACAGTTTCTCTCACTTTAGTTGGATGGGATCCGACAAAGGCGGTCCTTGAGAAGGTTGAAAAGCAATCTATGTATCACCGTTGTGGTTTATACGTAGGTGAGAATCGTTCTTGCTAGATACCCGTAGCAGCCACGTAAAACATGCAACAACAATTAGGGGACGTCTAACTTGTTTTTGCAGGGTATGTTATGATATGATATGGCCAATTACATGATGAGATATATGTGATGTATGAGATGATCATGTGATGTATAGATTATCACGACTTGCATGTTGGTGATTACGGCAACCGGCAGGAGCCATAGGGTTGTCTTTAATTATTGTATGACCTGCGTGTCAATCATTAAGCGCTATGTAATGCTTTACTTTATCGCTACGGTAGCAATAGTAGTAGAAGCATGCAGGGCGTGACAACCCCGATGGCAACACGTTGATGGAGATCAAGATGATGGAGATCATGGTGTCATGTCGGTGACGATGGAGATCATGCCGGTGTTTCGAAGATGGAGATCTTAAACACAAGTTGATAGCCATATCATGTCACTTATGAATTGCATGAGATGTTAATCCTTTTATGCACCTTGTTTTGCTTAGTACGACGGTAGCATTATAAGGTGATCCCTCACTTAAATTTCAAGATGAACTGTGTTCTCCCCGAGTGTGCACTGTTGCGAAAGTTCGTCGTGTCGAGACACCACGTGATGATCGGGTGTGATAGACTCTACGTTCACATACAACGGGTGCAAGCCAGATTTGCACGTGCAGAACACTCGGGTTAAACTTGACGAGCCTAGCATGTACAGACATGGCCTCGGAACACAAGAGACCGAACGGTCGAACATGAGTCATATAGTAGATATGATCAACATAATGATGTTCACCATTGAAGCCACCTTAACTCACGTGATGATCGGACTTGAGTTGGTGAATTTGGATCATGTGACACTCAGATGACCTAAGGGATGTCAATTTGAGTGGGAGCTTTAGTAATTTGATTAACTAAACTCATTATCTTGAACAATAGTCTAAGTAACCTTTGCATATTTATGTTATAGATCAATGGCTCGCGCACTAGCACCCCTGAATTTTAATGCGTTCCTAGAGAAAGCTAAATTGAAAGATGATGGAAGTAACTTTGTTGACTGGGCCCGTAATCTGAGGATTATCCTCACGGCTTCCCAGAAGTCATATGTCCTTGATGCACCGCTTGGTGACCAGCCAGAAGACATGACCTCCGAAGACGTTAAGAACGCTTGGGAGGCTCGTGCTGGAGACTACTCAATAGTTTAGTGTGCAATATTGTATGGCTTAGAACCGGAACTTCAAAGACGTTTTGAACGTCATGGAGCATATGAGATGTTCCAGGAGTTGAAGTTTATCTTTCAGAAGAATGCCCGGATCGATAGGTATGAGACCTCCGATAAATTCTATGCTTGCAAGATGGAGGAGAACGGGTCTATTAGTGAGCACATACTCAGAATGTCTGGGTACTCAAACCGTCTAGCGGAGTTGGGAATTACCCTTCCGCCGGAGGCGATCACTGATAGAGTTCTTCAATCGCTGCCACCTAGTTACAAGAGCTTTGTGATGAACTATAACATTCACGGGATGAACAAGTCAGTCGCCGAGCTGTTTGCGATGCTGAAAGTCGCTGAGTCTGAAATCCAGAAAGAACATCAAGTGTTGATGGTCAATAAAACCACTAGTTTCAAGAAAAACGGCAAAGGCAAAGGCAAGAAGGGTAAAACCAAGAAGGATGGCAAAACAGTTGCTACTCCTACAAAGAAGCCTAAGCATGGACCTAAGCCAGAAACTGAGTGCTTTCATTGCAAAGGAACTGGTCACTGGAAGCGGAACTGCCCCAAGTACCTGGCTGGCAAGAAGGCGGCCAACGACAAACAAGGTATATATGATATACATGTTATTGATGTGTACCTTACTAGTTCTCGTAGAAGTGTCTGGGTATTTGATACTGGTTCGGTTGCTCACATTTGCAACTCAAAACAGGAACTACGGAATAAACGAAGACTGGCAAAGGACGAAGTGACGATGCGCGTGGGAAATGGTTCCAAGGTTGATGTGATCGCCGTCGGCACGCTCTCTCTTCGATTACCATCAGGATTAGTGATGAACCTAAATAATTGTTATTTAGTGCATGCGTTAAGCATGAACATTATATCTGGATCTTGTTTATTGCGAGACGGTTACTCATTTAAATCAGAGAATAAAGGTTGTTCTATTTATATGAGTAATATCTTTTATGGTCATGCACCCAATGTTAGGGGTTTATTCATATTGAATCTTGATAGTGATGAAACACATGTTCATAACATTGATGCCAAAAGATGTAGAGTAGTTAATGATAGTACCACTTTCTTGTGGCACTGCCGTTTAGGTCATATTGGTGTAAAACGCATGAGGAAGCTCCATGCTGATGGACTTTTGGAGTCACTTGATTTTGAATCACTTGACACATGTGAACCATGCCTTATGGGCAAGATGACCAAAACGCCGTTCTCTGGAACAACGGAATGGGCGAGTGACTTATTGGAAATCATACATACTGATGTGTGCGGTCCAATGAATGTCGAAGCGCGCGGTGGTTATCATTATTTTCTCACCTTCACTGAATACTTGAGTAGATATGGGTATATTTACTTGATGAAGCACAAGTCTGAAACATTTGAAAAGTTCAAGCAATTTCAGAGTGAAGTTGAGAATCATCGTAACAAGAAGATTAAATTTCTTCGATCTGATCGAGGAGGTGAATATCTGAGTTATGAGTTTGGCAATCACTTAAGACAGTGTGGAATTGTTTCACGGTTGACACCGCCCGGAACACCACAGCGTAATGGTGTGTCTGAACGTCGTAATCGGACCTTATTGGATATGGTGCGTTCTATGATGTCTCTTGCCGATTTGCCACTATCGTTTTGGGGTTATGCATTAGAGACAGCTGCATTCACTTTCAATAGGGCACCATCAAAATCCGTTGAGACGACGCCATATGAACTGTGGTTTGGCAAAAAGCCGAAGTTATCGTTTCTTAAAGTTTGGGGATGTGATGCTTATGTCAAAAAGCTTCAGCCTGAAAAGCTGGAACCCAAAGCGGAAAAGTGCGTCTTCATAGGATACCCGAAAGAGATAGTCGGGTATACCTTCTATCTCAGATCCGAGGGCAAAGTGTTTGTCGCTAAGAACGGAACATTTCTTGAGAAAGAGTTTCTCTCGAAAGAATTGAGTGGGAGGAAAATAGAGCTTGATGAGGTTATTGAACTCTCTACTTCAACCAGAGAGTAGCGCAGCACAGAAAGATGTTTCTGTGGAACCTACAACGGTAGAAGAGGAAGTTAATGATGATGATCATGAAGCTCCGGATCAAGCTGCTATTGAACCTCGTAGGTCGACAAGGACGCGTACTACTCCCGAGTGGTACGGCAACCCTGTCTTAGAGGTCATGTTGTTGGACAACAATGAACCTACGAGCTATGGAGGAGCAGTGATGGGCCCGGATTCCGAGAAATGGTTAGAGGCCATGCAATCTGAGATGGGATCCATGTATGAAAACAAAGTATGGACTTTGGAAGTACTACCTGAAGGGCGAAAGGCCATTCAGAACAAATGGATCTATAAGAAGAAGACGGACGCGGACGGTAATGTCACCGTCTATAAAGCTCGACTTGTGGCAAACGGTTTTTCACAAGTTCAAGGAGTTGACTACGATTAGACTTTCTCACCCGTAGCGATGCTTAAGTCTGTCAGAATCATGTTGGCAATAGCTGCTTATTTCGACTATGAAATTTGGCAGATGGACGTCAAAACGGCGTTCCTCAACGGTTTCCTTGAGGAAGAGTTGTATATGATGCAACCCGAAGGTTTTGTCGATCCAGAGAATGCTGACAAAGTTTGCAAACTCCAGCGATCCATTTATGGACTCGTGCAAGCATCTCGGAGTTGGAATAAACGCTTTGATGAGGTGATCAAAGCGTTTGGGTTTATACAAGTTTATGGAGAAGCTTGTATTTACAAGAAAGTGAGTGGGAGCTCTATAGCATTTCTAGTGTTATATGTGGATGACATATTGCTGATCGGAAACGATATAGAAATGCTGGAAAGCGTGAAGGAATATTGAATAAGAGTTTTTCAATGAAGGACCTAGGAGAAGCTGCTTTCATATTAGGCATTAAGATCTATAGAGATAGGTCGAGACGCTTAATAGCACTTTCACAGAGCACATACCTTGATAAAGTTTTGAAGAAGTTCAAAATGGAACAGGCCAAGAAGGGGTTCTTGCCTGTGTTGCAAGGTGTGAAGTTGAGTAAGACTCAATGCCCAGTGACTGCAGAAGATAAAGAAAAGATGAGCGTCATCCCCTATGCTTCAGCCATAGGCTCTATCATGTATGCAATGCTGTGCACAAGACCCGATGTCAGCCTTGCCATAAGTATGGCTGGAAGGTTTCAAAGTGATCCTGGAATGGAGCACTGGCAAGCGGTCAAGAATACCCTTAAGTACCTTAACAGGACTAAGGACATGTTTCTCGTTTATGGAGGTGATGAAGAGCTCGTCGTAAAGGGTTACGTCGATGCAAGCTTTGACATTGATCCGGACGATTCTAAATCGCAAACCGGATACGTATTTATTCTTAACGGGGGAGCAGTAAGCTGGTGCAGTTCCAAGCAAAGCGTGGTAGCTGATTCTACGTGCGAAGCGGAGTACATCGCAGCCTCGGAGGCAGCGAAGGAAGGTGTCTGGATGAAGCAGTTCATGACAGATCTTGGAGTAGTGCCTAGTGCACTGAATCCAATAAATCTGTTCTGTGACAACACTGGTGCCATTGCTCTAGCCAAGGAACCAAGGTTTCACAAGAGGACCAGACACATAAAGCGACGCTTCAACTCCATCCGGTTCTACATCGAGGAGAAGGACATAAATATTTGCAAAGTGCACACGGATCTGAATGTTTCAGACCCGTTGACTAAACCTCTTCCAAGGGCTAAACATGATCAACACCAGAACTGTATGGGTGTTCGATTCATTACCATGTAAATCACATAGTGATGTGAACTAGATTATTGAATCTAGTGCAAGTGGGAGACTGTTGGAAATATGCCCTAGAGGCAATATATAAAGTGTTTACTATTATATTTCCTTGTTCATGATAATCGTTTATTATCCATGCTATAACTGTAGTGATCGGAAACACATTGCATGTGTGGATAAATAGACAAACACTATGTCCCTAGTATGCCTCTAGTGAACTAGCTCGTTGATCAAAGATGGTCAAGGTTTCCTAGCCATTGACATGTGATGTCATTTGATAACGGGATCACATCATTAGGAGACTGATGTGATGGACAAGACCCAAACTACAAACGTAGCATATGATCGTGTCAGTTTATTGCTACTGTTTTCTGCATGTCAAAGTATATGTTCCTATGACCATGAGATCATGTAACTCACGGATATAGAAGGAGTGCCTTGTGTGTATCAAACGTCGCAACGTAACTGGGTGACTATAAAGGTGCTCTACAGGTATCTCCGATGGTGTCTGTTGAGTTGGCATGGATCGAGACTGGGATTTGTTACTCCGTGTGACGGAGAGGTATCTCGGGGCCCACTCGGTAATGCAACATCACAATAAGCCTTGCAAGCAATGTGACTAATTGTTAGTTGTGGGATCTTGCATTACGAAATGAGTAAAGAGACTTTCCGGTAACGAGATTGAACTAGGTATAGAGATATCGACGATCGAATCTCGGGCAAGTAACATGCCGAAGAACAAAGGGAACGTTATACGGGATTAACTGAATCCTTGACATAGAGGTTCAACCGATAAGATCTTCGTAGAATATGTAGGAACCAATGTGGACATCCAGGTCCCGCCATTGGTTATTGGCCGTAGAGGTGTCTCGGTCATGTCTACATAGTTCTCGAACCCGCAGGGTCTGCACACTTAAGGTTCGGTGACGTTTTGGTAGTATAGAGTTATGTATGGTTGTGACCGAAGGTTGTTCGGAGTCCCGGATGAGATCCCGGACGTCACGAGGAGCTCCGGAATGGTCCGGAGGTAAAGATTCATATATAGGATGTCCCAGTTTGGTCGCCGGAAAAGTTTTGGGCTCATCGGTAGTGTACCGGGAGTATCGGTAGTGTACCGGTAGTGCCGGTAGTGTACCGGGGGACCTCCGGGAGGGGTATTTCGACCCCAAGAGGTCCATGGGCTGTGGGAGAATAATAAACAGCCCTTAGTGGGCTGGGAAAACAGCCACAAAGGCCCATGGCGCAGGAGAGAAAGTCCTAAAGCAAAAAGTGGAAAATCAGCCAATAGGAGGCAATCCTACTCCAACTAGGATTGGAGGTGAAGTAGGATTGCTCCCACCTCCTATTTCGGCCGACCCAAAGGCCTTGGCTGCCTCTCCTCTCCTCTCCTCCTATATATACTAGTGGATTGGGTGGTTTTTGGACAGAATTTCCGGCCACGTGCTACCCGTTCCACCGGTGCATAGTTTCTCCTCTAGATCGTAGTTCCGCAGTGCTTAGGCGAAGCCCTGCCAGAATTGCTCCACCACCATCACCGGAGCGCCGTCACGCTGCTGGTGAACTCTCTCTCCTCTCCACCCCTCTTGCTGGATCAAGACGGTGGAGATCGTCATCAAGCTGCACGTGTGCTGAACGCGGAGGTGTCGTCCGTTCGGTACTAGATCGGAAGGATTGTGATCAAGGCCACGAGATGTTCGTGATTGGATCGTGGGACGGATCTGACTAGATCGTGGGACGGTTCATGATTGGTTCGCGGGACGGTTCGTGATTGGATCGCGGGACGCTCGGCAATTTGGATCGTGAAGAAGTTCGACTACACCAACCGCGTTTCTTAACGCTTCCCGCTTAGCGATCTACAAGGGTATGTAGATCTACTCTCCCTCTCGTAGATGCTCATCACCATGGATAGGTTTGCGTGTGCGTAGGAAATTTTTTGTTTCCCATGCGACGTTCCCCAATAGATTGATCACTGGAATCGCTGTAATCCTCTCTGAACAGTTGCACAACATGCGTAACCGCATTCTGGTTGCAGAGAGCCTGTAATTGCAGGTTGCTAATGACGAGACAGTCCGTTGAGGATTCTTCATGGCCACACAAATGGACTTGCCCCTGCTCAGATGGTATCTTGATAAGTTTGGCCTTCCAGTCAATTATCATTGGTCTGTTATCCTCCAGCCAATCCATACCAAAAATCAAATCATACGTGCCCAGGGTGAGCACCTTCATGTCCATGGCGAATTCATGCCCCTGGGAGTACCACTTGCACTTGCGGACCACCGACAAACAAAGCAGCTCTCTGCCCCCAGCTATGACACCTTCGAGGGAGCTCGCGAGCTTGCTGTTGATGAAAGATGTCGAGCTCCCAGAATCCACAAGCATGAGTACCTCCTTCCCTTGGATCCACGCGCGTAGTTGAAATGCCTTGGCGGAGACTCCTCCAGAGATGTCCGCGCGCGAGATGGCCATGACGACATCATCGGCCGTCGCTCGTGGCGCCGCTGGTGGGTCATTGATGTCCTCCATGCCGAAGAGCTGGAGCAGCTCCTCGACGACGTGCAGCTGCACCGACATGGGACACACGTGACCATGGCCCCAACCTTTGCCGCACTTGAAGCAGTGACCGTGAGCTCGCCGATAATCCCACAGGGTCTTCAACTTGGTGGAGTCGGCTCGCGCCGCATCCATGCCGCAGCGATCGGTTGCTGGTGACGGTGCCGTCGCGACGCAACTTGGAGGAGGTGGTAGAGGCAAGGCCGCGCTCACCCAGGGATTTGCATCTGGTGGGCGTGGCGCATGCGTGCAATGGGCACCGCCTTGAGCGCTGCCCGCGATCTCCTCCTGTAGCAGCGCTAGCGCGCAAGCCGTGTGCAGGTGTGGCGGTCCCTGCACTAGCACCACCACCCGGATGTCTAGACGTAGACCCTCCACAAAACGGGTGAGAAAGTAGAAAGGATGAATTAAATCAGAATATGAACTCAAATGATTAATAATCTGTTCAAACTATTCAATGAAAGCAGCGATAGTAGTGGACTGCCGAATTGAATAAAATTTCCGAATCAGAAACTGATGCCTGACTTGGCCGAAACGCGTGCATAGCAACGCGGAGAAGGATTCCCAATCATACTCAGCTAATTTCTTCTGTATCGATTGCAGCCAAATAGAAGCAGACCCAGAGAAATTGAGGGCAGCCATCGGCACCCAAAAAGAGGAGTGAATGCCGAACATCTAGAAGTATTGCTCACACATGGTCTTCCAAAAATTCGGGTTTTCTCCCGCGAATTGTGGGAACGCGGCCAATGGGTGTGCTTGCCCCAATCCCGATAAGAGCTGACTCGCATGGGTGAACAGTGAGAGAGGTGCATAAGGGGACTGGTTGCTGGACTAACCGTTGATCAAGAGCGGTGGCTACGTCTGGCAGGACGCCGCCGACAACCCCCGTGGCAGATTAAAGAAGTCGTGGTGGTAGACCCATGGCACGCCTCGCCCGTGCCGTCATCGGGTCCATTGTGGGCACCGATCATCGCTGGGAGTGGTGGAGAGTGTCTCTCCTCCAGAGGTGCTGCGAAATGAGTCGATGGTGGTGGTGGCGTCGCTTGCTGCAGCACGGTGACCGTCGTGCTGAGTTCCGTGACCTGCCTCTCTAGATCGGGGTGCCAAGTGACGAGCTCGTCGATCTTGGTGGTTTGCGCCTGGATCTTGGCGATCGCCGTGGAGTGGGCCTCTAAAATCACAACATACTCCCTTGGTGGTTTTGATAATTCATGACAACATACATTGTCTCTTGGACTGATATTTTTACCTAGTGTATTTCAGATACAGTCTATAGAGAGGGTTGGCAAAAGGAGATTGTGGAAGAAACCCCAAGATGCAAGGAAATAGGTTGGCCAAGCTTCAAGCAAGAGGACTCTACATTTTATATTTGTGAGAAATCACTCTGAGTCCATAGGAAAGCCAATACTATTAAAAGGGGGTAAGGTTTTGTTGGTGAACAATATGCTCAAACGTGCACAAGTGATAGTCGCCAAAAACATCCACAAACTCTCCCACCAAAGTCTATTCTATACCTAACACTCAAAATTGGTGCAACCAACTTTCCCATACCGGTGCCACCGATTCCAGAACCTAGACAGACTCAAGCCAAACCCTAGACACTTCGGTGCAACCGATCCCATACTGGTGCCACCGAGTTTAGGTTGCCAACTTTCTGTGATGCAAATTCACATTTTCGGTCCCACCGAGAATGTTGGATCAGCGTCACCGAGACTGGAAATCTGATCGTTGGTCACCTTATCAGTGCAACCGAGTTTCCTATATCGATCTCACCGAGATTCAAAAGTTGCCACCTTTTGGTCACTTCGGTACCACCGAGATTAACACATCGGTGTCACCGAGTTGGTCATTTTGTGTGTAACGGTTGGATTTTTGGGGATGCCTATATATACCCCATCACCACCACCCACTCGAAAGAAAAGCACACAAAACTATTCCATACCTATCCTGTCAGATTTTCTGAGAGAGAACCACCTACCCTTGTGTTGAGGTCAAGATCTTCCACTCCAGTCATATGGATCTTGATTTCTATCCTCCCCAAGTAGCTTTCTACTAATCCCATATCTTCCACCATGCCAAATTTGTGAGAGAGTGATTGGGTGCTGAGGAGTCTATCATCTTCAAGCACAAGAGCAAGGAGTTCATTGTCATTACCGAGCCTGTTACCTTTTGGTGGGTGGTGTCTCCTAGATTGGTTAGGTGTCACTTGGGAGCCTCCTACTTCGTGTTATGGAGTGAACCAAGAAGTTTGTAAGGGCAAGGAGATCGCCTACTTCGTGAAGATCTACCCATAGTGAGGATAGTCCTTCGTGGACGGAAGCCGTTATGGAATAGTCAAGGTTCCTACTTCGTGGACCCTTTTGGAAAAATCCATGGGAAAAATGGGAAAAATCATGCATCTCCAACTGTGTTTCCATGGGAAAAATCATGCATCTCCAACTGTGTTTCCATGGGAAAAATCATGCGCCACCTATCGGAACCATGGGAAAAATCCATGCGTCTCCAACTGTGTTTGATCTGCCTATCTCAACACCTTACTTCATAGCAATGTCTTTACTTTACGCTGCCATATTTGTTGACATGCATCTGTAGGGCTCTTAGACTTGCTAGCTTTGCTAAATCTATTAAAATCTGCCAACCAATTAACTGGGGAAAAGGTTAGGTTTTTAAATTACTGCTAGTACTCTATTCACCCCCCCCTTCTAGACACTCTTCTAGTGATCCCTCAATTTGTATTAGAGCATTGGTCTCCATTGCTTCGGTTTAATCACCGAGGAGGAAGATGGATGTGTCTAGTATAGGGAGTTTGAGTTGTAGAGTGCCCATTCTTTATGGAGAGTACTATAGTCAATGGAAATCTTTGATGCTTGAGTTGTTTAATGAATTTCAATTGAGCAAATATGTCATGCGCCCCTATGAGCCTCCTATCGATCCTTTGCATCCCACACACGAAGAGGAAATTGATATGCTATGCAATCTTAGAACTGTTAATCTCATTGTTAGAGCATTGCCTAGAAATATGCTTAACCAAATGAAGAATTTTGCATGTGCTTACACTTTGTGGAATGATTTGGAGAAATGATATCCAAGTTATTCATTAAGTAATCTTGATGAAATTCTTCATAAAACCATTGCCTTTCACAAAATGTTGCCTAGTGATCATAAATTTGATGCTTGTCTATTTGAGCTTAGAGACCTCATGCATGCTAAAGGAGATGTCACAATCATCAACAATATCATTATAGAAGCTATTCACATTCATAAACTTGAACATTGTCATGATCACCATCCTAACGAATCTCTTATTCTTTATGACGAGGATTTTCCACTTGATGATGACAATGTGGAACATGGCTACTATGATGAAGATGAGCTGTTCGACATAGAGTATGAGAAGATCATGAAGAATCCAAGTCTCATGGCAAACTTCAAGGATTACATGTCCGGAGGAAAAGAGTGGATTCTCGATAGCGGATGTACCGATCATATGACCGGAGATAGATAAATGTTTGAAGAGATTACACCAAACCTTGGACCGCAAAGGTACGTAACGTTTGGAGACAACTCCAAGGGTAAGGTACTTGGTCTTGGTAAGGTGGCCATATCCCATGATAGCTCTATTTAAAATGTTATGCTTGTTGAATCTCTTGGCTATAATCTTCTTTCCATGTCTGGACTTGCCAATTTCGGTTTCAATGTGTTATTCACGAAAATAGATTGCCAAGTGTTTCGTCAAGATAATCATAAAATTGTCTTTATCGGTATCCGTAGAGGTGATCTATACATTGTCGATTTCACTAAAAGATCCAAACCTCGCACTTGTTTAATTGCTAAATCTTCTAAAGGTTGGCTTTGGCATAGAAGATTAGGACATGTTGGCATGCGTAATTTAGACAAACTTATCAAAGGTGATCATATACTTGGTGTTACAGATATTATCTTTCACAAAGATAGACTTTTTAGTGCTTGTCAAGCTGGAAAGCAAGTAGGTGGAAGTCATCCTGTTAAGAATATCATGACTACTAGGAGACCACTCGAGTTACTTCACATGGATCTTTTCGGTCCCAATGCTTACAAGAGTCTCGGTGGAAATTCCTATGGTGTAGTTATAGTTGATGATTTTTCCAGATTTACGTGGGTATTCTTTCTTGATGATAAGTCACAGGTTCAAAAGATCTTTAAGAACTTCGCTCGCAAAGCACAAAATTAGTTTGAAGTGAAGATCAAGAAGGTTCGGAGCGATAACGGATCGGAGTTCAAGAACACCCATGTGGATACCTTCCTTGACGAAGAAGGTGTCTCACCTGAGTTCTCGACTACGTACACACCTCAACAAAATGGAGTCGTTGAGAGGAAGAATCGGACACTCATTGAGATGGCAAGAATGATGCTTGACGAATACAAGACGCCAAAACACTTTTGGGCAGAAGCCGTGGAAACAGCGTGTCATGCCACAAACCGACTTTACTTGCACAAGCTTCTGGGTAAAACGGTATACGAGCTACTCAACGGTAACAAACCCCAAGTTGGATACTTTCGGGTATTCGGCTCCAAGTTCGACATTCTTGATAAGCATCGTCGTACTAAATTTGCTCCTAAATCTCATGAAGGATTCCTACTTGGTTATGGATCAAACTCTCATACTTACCATGTATACAACAACTTCACTCGAAAAGTTGAAGAGACGGTAGATGTGAAGTTTGATGAATCTAATGGTTCGCAAGTTGACCAATTGCCAAATGATGTAGGTGATAAGAACCCTTCGGAAGCTATCCTAGATTTACCCATCGGCAAGATTCATCCCATGGAGGTGAAGGAAAGTACTTCATCAACTCAAGTGGAAGCCCCTAATTCACGACAAGGTGAACCACAACATGACATGGAGGCATCCACAAGTGGTACACGGCAAGATGATGAAGAGGAGGAAGTGCATCATGAAGATCCACCACAACCTCCTTCACCACCACCTCAAGGGAACGACACCTTCGACAACAACGAAGATGAAGAAGAAGCTCCACCAACCAACAATCGGAAGCTGACCCGAGTTCGAGCATAAGTGACCAAGAACCATCCCCTAAACCAAATCTTTGGTGATATACAAACAGGGAGAATCACTCGCTCTAAAACTCGTCTAGCAAACTTCTGTGAGCATTATTCTTTCATCTCTAGAATTGAGCCCTTGAAGGTAGAACAAGCTCTTGAAGACGCGGATTGGGTGAACGCTATGCATGAAGAGCTTCACAACTTCGGAAGGAACGAAGTGTGGACACTCGTGGAGAAGCCCGAGGATGAACACAACATCATCGGAACCAAATGGGTATTTCAAAACAAGCAAGACGAAGACGGTCAAGTCGTGCGCAACAAGGCTCGCCTAGTAGCTCAAGGATATACGCAAGTCGAAGGTATGGACTACGATGAGACCTACGCCCCGTCGCTAGACTTGAAGTTGTTCGCATTCTTCTTGCTTATGCCAATCACCATGATATCATGCTTTATCAAATGGATATTAAAAGTGCATTTTTAAATGGTGAAATTGAAGAAGAGGTTTATGTTAAACAACCACCTGGCTTTCTGAATCCTAAGAAACCTAATCATGTTTACAAACTTCGTAAAGCACTTTATGATCTTAAGCAAGCCCCTCATGCTTGGTACAAATGTTTAACGAAGTTTCTTATCGAAAAAGGTTTTGAAATTGGTAAAATTGATGCAACCTTATTCACTAAGAGAGTTAATGGTAAATTATTTGTGTGCCAAATCTATGTGGATGATATCATCTTTGGTTCCACTAGCTCTCAATTTAGTGAAAGATTTGGAAGGTTGATGTCCGAGAAGTATGAGATGTCTATGATGTGTGAGCTGAAATTCTTTCTTGGCTTTCAAATCAAGCAATAAAAAGAAGGAACTTTCATCTCTCAAACTAAGTATACCAAGGACTTGATCAAAAAGTTCAACATGCAAGATTGCAAAGGTATGAAAACCCCTATGCCTACTAGCGGACATGTTGATCTCACCAGAGAGGATGAGCCGGTTGATCAGAAAGTTTATCGATCTATGATTGGTTCATTGTTATACCTATGTGCATCTTGTCCCGATATTATGCTTAGTGTTTGCATGTGTGCTAGATATCAAGCTGCACCGAAAGAATGTCATCTTTTAGATGTAAAACGCATTGTGAGATACTTGATATAAACGTCAAATTTTGGCATTTGGTATCCCAAGGGATCTTCTTTTGGCCTTGTTGGCTATTCTGATTCGGACTATGTCGGTGACAAGGTTGATAGAAAATCCACCTCGGGTACTTGTCAATTTTTGGGCAGATCTCTTGTATCTTGGTCCTCTAAGAAACAAAACTCGGTATCTTTATCAACTGCCGAAGCTGAGTATATTGCTGCCGGATCTTGTTGTACGCAATTACTATGGATGACACAAACACTTAAGGATTATGGAATTCATGTTAAAAATGTTCCATTACTTTGTGACAATGAAAGTGATATTAAAATTGGTCATAATCCTGTGCAACATTCTCGAACTAAGCATATTCAAGTTCGACATCATTTCATTCGTGATCATGTTGCCAAAGGAGATATTAATCTTAAGCATTTCGCACTAACAAGCAACTGGCAGATATCTTTATTAAGCCACTTTATGAGAAGACATTTTGTCACTTGAGGAGTGAGTTGAACATCATCGATGCTTCAAACTTGAGCTAGACTCACTCGATTGCATGCAAGGGCATGAGCTTTCTTGATATTTCCATGTGTCTTAACATTTCATCCTATGCCATGGAATTCTATGCTCCCTTGTATTGCATCTAATCTCTTGTAGGTACTTGGAAAGACTTCATTCCACAAGATTGCCATCAACTCCAATAATAAGCAATCTTGTCACTACCGAGTATCCACAACCCCTCTTGATGATGGAAGGAAGAAGACTACTCAACCATATCCTTGACATATACTTGATCAAAATTGCACAGTTTCAATTGGTATCATGTCAATGGGATATATCTATTGTTCTTCCTTGCATGACTAATCTTTGTAGGTAACCAGTGTACTAGAACAAGAAGGATTGCTCAAAACTCAAGATGATCTTCATCAACCTCAAGCATCCTCAACAAGTTCATCTACAAGCTACGTCATCAACATCGCTCAAAGGTATGTATTCATGTCCTTGAAAAGGCTTTACTCCAAGAAATGAGCTAAAGCAACTCAAGCAATATGAAGACATTAAAATGCTTAATCAAAAAATGGTAGCCCCATTCTGAGCTTAACGTAGAGTATGACCTATGATCAAGCATTCTTGCTTGGCTCCTAAGTTAATATACTCTAATATAGGTGTCCTAGTCACCGCCCATCATCTAGTTAAGAATCTGGTGTGGTTTGCTCTCTATTGCATGATTTCTCATAACTACTCCAATCTTCTCTAGTTGATGTCCCTTGTAAAAACTTCATATTTCATTAAAAATCTTTCTCTTGACTCTGTGAAAACAGAAACTTGGTTTCTCTTTCGGAGCCGCCGACTCAGATATCTTGGTTCTACCGAAACTGCAGACAATCTGCACTCCAAAATCTTGGCATCATCGATCTATCTATCTCGGTGTCACCGATTTTCATTCTGTCTCTTTTGAATTCATTTTTGCAATTCTGTGTTTTCTTAGTGATCTTTCTTGTATTACTTCTGTTACTTCGATGATCCCTTAATATTAAAAAAAACTTTTTATTACTTAGGGGGAGAAGAACTAAAGTTAATTTTGAGGAGAGAATTTCTTTATTCAGGGATCCCTATCTTCAATGAAGAAAGGAGGAGAAGAAAAAATCATTTTCCATGACTCTCTCAATTTTCATTTCTATGAATCCTACTTTTCGATGACCCTTGTTCTCAAGGATCCCTTCTCGGTTAATGATCCCTATATCTATCCCTATTTTTGACCTTTTTGGAAATTAATGCCAAAGGGGGAGAAGACCAAAGCTTCATGCTAAAGAGGATAATCTACTTTCATATCTATGGTGAGAAAATTCTCAATGATCTTGGAGACATATCAATTCTAAGGAATGCTATTTTCTGTATGTCCTCCATATCTTGGCAGTTTTGAGTTCTATTGCCTTGCTATTTGGTAGAATACTCTTTTGTTTCCTAACATTATTTTCTCAAGTGTGTTTCTATCACCAGGATGCTCAAGAACTCAAGTTAAGTATATGCATCATATCCTTGGTCAAGATGATCTCTTGCTTCTTGCACATATTGTTTGCAAGAGTGATGTCTTGAACAAAGATACATCTCATTCATATATACTTGATGCATATAGCCAAGATACACATGACCTGTTATATCCCTTCTACCTTATGTGTGTTCATGCATTCAAAAGCAACTATCCTTTAAAGGACTTCACACACTTAGGGGGAGCAAGTCTAAGTCATGTGTCTCTCAAAGTCTTCAGTATAACCATGCATATCTTTAATTGAAGCTTTGATTGTATGTTGTCATCAATTACCAAAAAGGGGGAGATTGAAAGCACAACATACTCCCTTGGTGGTTTTGATAATTCATGACAACATGCATTGTCTCTTGGACTGATATTTTTACCTAGTGTATTTCAGATACAGTCTATAGAGAGGGTTGGAAAAAGGAGATTGTGGAAGAAACCCCAAGATGCAAGGAAATAGGTTGGCCAAGCTTCAAGCAAGAGGACTCTACATTTTATATTTGTGAGAAATCACTTTGAGTCCGTAGGAAAGCCAATACTATTAAAAGGGGGTAAGGTTTTGTTGGTGAACAATATGCTCAAACGTGCACAAGTGATAGTCGCCAAAAACATCCACAAACTCTCCCACCAAAGTCTGTTCTATACCTAACACTCAAAATAGGTGCAACCAACTTTCCCATACCGGTGCCACCGATTCCAAAACCTAGACAGACTCAATCCAAATCCTATCCACTTCGGTGCAACCGATTCCATACTGGTGCCACCGAGTTTAGGTTGCCAACTTTCTGTTACGCAAATTCACATTTTTGGTCCCACCGAGAATGTTGGATTGGCGTCACCGAGATTGGAAATCTGACCATTTGTCACCTTATCAGTGCAACCGAGTTTCTGTTGGAAATATGCCCTAGAGGCAATAATAAAATGGTTATTATTGTATTTCCTTGTTCATGATAATTGTCTATTGTTCATGCTATAATTGTGTTAACCGGAAACCATAATACATGTGTGAATACATAGACCACAACATGTCCCTAGTGAGCCTCTAGTTGACTAGCTCGTTGATCAATAGATGGTCACGGTTTCATGGCCATGGACATTGGATGTCGTTGATAACGGGATCACATCATTAGGAGAATGATGTGATGGACAAGACCCAATCCTAAGCATAGCACTAGATCGTGTAGTTCATTTGCTAAAGCTTTTCAATGTCAAGTATCGTTTCCTTAGACCATGAGATTGTGCAACTCCCGGATACCGTAGGAATGCTTTGGGTGTGCCAAACTTCACAACGTAACTGGGTGGCTATAAAGGTGCACTACGGGTATCTCCGAAAGTATCTGTTGGGTTGGCACGAATCGAGACTGGGATTTGTCACTCCGTGTGACGGAGAGGTATCTCTGGGCCCACTCGGTAAGACATCATCATAATGAGCTCAATGTGACTAAGGAGTTAGCCATGGGATGATGTATTACGGAACGAGTAAAGAGACTTGCCGGTAACGAGATTGAACAAGGTATAGGGATACCGACGATCGAATCTCGGGCAAGTACCATACCGATAGACAAAGGGAATTGTATACGGGATTAATTGAATCCCCGACATCGTGGTTCATCCGATGAGATCATCGTGGAGTACGTGGGAGCCAACATGGGTATCTAGATCCCGCTTTTGGTTATTGGCCGGAGAAGTGTCTCGGTCATGTCTACGTGTCTCCCGAACCCGTAGGGTCTACACACTTAAGGTTCGATGACGCTAGGGTTATAGGGAAATGGTATACATGATTACCGAAGGTTGTTCGGAGTCCCGGATGAGATCCCGGACGTCACGAGGAGCTCCGGCATGGTCCGGAGGTAAAGATTGATATATAGGAAGTCCAGTTTTGGTCACCGGAAAGTTTTCGGGCTCATCGGCAGTGTACCGGGAGTGCCGGGAGGGTGCCGGAGGACCCCCGAGAGGGGTGTGACGACCAAAGGACCTCATGGGCCCTTAGAGGAGGTGTGCCAGCCCATATTGGGTCGGCCAAGACCATCTATGTGGGCCCATGTGGCTGGAGATAAGGAGATAAGGCAAAAAGGATTTAAAAGGAGGAGATCACCTCCCTTGTGGGAGGTGGACTCTCCCTTTAATTCGGCCGACCCTCTCCTCTTTGGAGTAGAGGCCAAGCCAGCCCTCCACGTCCCTCCTCCTATATATACTTGAGGTTTTGGATGTTTTGAGACATGATTTGATCTCTCTCTCTCACGGCGAAGCCCTACCTCTCTTCTTCCTCCTCCGCAACGCTTAGGCGAAGCCCTGTCGGAATACCTTGCTACTCCACCACCACCACGCCGTCGTGCTGCTGTTGGAGACCTTCCCCAACCTCTCCTTCCTCCTTGCTGGATCAAGGTGTTGGAGACGTCACCGGGCTGCACGTGTGTTGAACGCGGAGGTGCCGTCCGTTCGGCGCTTGATCGGATCTACCGCGATCTGAATCGCTGCGAGTACGACTCCATCAACCGCGTTCTTGTAACGCTTCCGCTTAGCGATCTTCAAAGGTATGAAGATCCACTCTCCCCTTGCTCGTTGCTGGTTTCTCCATAGATGGATCTTGGTGAACGCGTAGGAAATTTTTTATTTACTACTACGTCTCCCAACAGTGGCATCATGAGCTAGGTCTATGCGTAGAATCTATGCACGAGTAGAACACAAAGCAGTTGTGGGCGTCGATTTTGTTAATATGCTTGCCGTTACTAGTCTTATCTTGATTCGACGGTATTGTGGGATGAAGCGGCCCGGACCAACCTTACACGTACGCTTATGTGAGACCGGTTCCACCGCCTGACATGCACTAGTTGCATAAGGTGGCTAGCGGGTGTCTGTCTCTCCCACCTTAGTCGGATTGGATTCGATGAAAAGGGTCCTTATGAAGGGTAAATAGCAATTGGCATATCACGTTGTGGTCTGGACGTAGGTAAGAAACGTTCTTGCTAGAAACCTATAGCAACCACGTAAAAACTTGCAACTACAAATTAGAGGACGTCTAACTTGTTTTTGCAGCATATGCCGTGTGATGTGATATGGCCAAAAGGATGTGATGTGATGCATTGTGATGTATGAGATTGATCATGTTCTTGTAATAGGGTTCACGACTTGCATGTCGATGACTATGACAACCGGCAGGAGCCATAGGAGTTGTCTTATATTATTGTATGACCTGCGTGTCAATCATAAATGCCATGTAATTACTTTACTTTATTGCTAAACGTTAGCTGTAGTAGTAGAAGTAATAGTTGGCGAGACAACTTCATGAAGACACAATGATGGAGATCATGATGATGCAGATCATGGTGTCGTGCCGGTGACAGTGATGATCATGGTGCCCCGAAGATGGAGATCAAAGGAGCAAGATGATATTGGCCATATCATGTCACTATATTGATTGCATGTGATGTTTATCATGTTTACATCTTATTTGCATAGAACGACGGTAGTAAATAAGATGATCTCTCAATAAAATTTCAAGAAAGGTGTTCACCCTAACTGTGCACCGTTGCTAAGGATCGTCGTTCCGAAGCACCACGTGATGATCGGGTGTGATAGGTTCTAACGTTCGCATACAACGGGTGTAAGCCAGATTTACACATGCGAAACACTTAGGTTGACTTGACGAGCCTAGCATGTACAGACATGGCCTCGGAACACGGAAGACCGAAAGGTCGAACATGAGTCGTATAGAAGATACGATCAACATAGAGATGTTCACCATGGATGACTAGTCCGTCTCACGTGATGATCGGACACGGGCTAGTTGACATGGATCATGTATCACTTGGAAGACTAGAGAGATGTCTATCTAAGTGGGAGTTCATTAATAATTTGATTAAATGAACTTAATTATCATGAACTTAGTCTAAAAATGTCCTTGCAAATTATGTCGTAGATAGCTCGCGCTGTAGCTCCACAGTTTTATTGATACAATCCTAGAGAAAAGTAAGTTGAAAGTTGATGGTAGCAATAATGCAGACTGGGTCCGTGATCTGAGGATTGTCCTCATTGCTGCACGGAAAGCTTATGTTTTTGATGTACCGCTAACTGCACCACTCCCTCAAGCGTTGTCTGTAGATGTTGTGAACATATGACAGACACTTTTTGGTGACTACATGATAGTTCAATGCGTCATGCATTACGGCTTAGAATTGAGGCTCCAAAACGTTTTGAACGTCACGGAACATATGAGATGTTGTAGGAGCTGAGATTGTGATCTCAGGCTCGTGCCTATGTTGAGAGGTATGAGACCTCCAACAAGATTCTTTGTCTGGAAGATAAAGGAGAATAGCTTAATCGGTGAGCGTGAGCTCAGATTGTCTGGGTGCTACAATCACTTGAATCAAGTGGGAGTTAATCTTCCAGATGAGATAGTGATTAATGCAGTTCTCCAAGTCACTGCCACCAAGCTACTAGAGCTTCGTGATGAACTATAACATGCCAGGGATGGATAAGATGATCCCTGAGTTGTTCGTGATGTTTGACACCACGAAGGTAGAAATCAAGAAGGAGCATCAAGTGTTGATGGTTAAGTGAAACCACTAGTTTCAAAAGGGGCAAGGGCAAGAAGGGAAAACTTCAGGAATGGCAAGCCAGTTGTTGCTCTAGTGAAGAAATCCAAGGTTGAGCCCGAACCCGAGACTAAGTGCTTCTGTTATGAGGAGAATGTTCGCTGAAGCGGAAAAACCCTAGATGCTTGGTAGATAAGAAGGCTGGTAATGTCGATGGAAGTATATTTGATATACGTGTTAGTGATGTGTACCTTGCTGGTACTCCTAGTAGCACCTGGGTATTGGATACCGGTTCGGTTGCTAAGTGTTAGCAACTCGAAATAAAAGCTACAGAATAAATGGAGACTAGCTAGGTGAAAGGTGACGATGTGTGTTGGAAGTATTTCCAAGATTGATGTGATCACCATCGCACGCTCTCTCTACCTTCGGGATTTGTGATAAACCTAAATAAATGTTAATTGGTGTTTGCGTTGAGCATGAACGTGATTAGATCATGATTAGTGCGATACGGTTATTCATATAAGTTAGAGAATAATGGTTATTCTGTTTACATGGATAATGCCTTCAATGGTCATGCACCCACTCGGAATGGTTTATCGAATCATGATCGTAGTAGTACACATGTTCATAACGTTGGTACCAAAAGATACAAAGTTAATAATGATAGTACCACATGCTTGTGGCACTGCCACGTAATGTCATATTGGTATAAATCGCATGAAGAAACTCCATGATGATGGATTTTTTGACTCACTCGATTTCGAATCGGTTGAGACATGCGAGCCATGCCTCTTGGGCAAGATGACTGAGACCCTGTCATCCAATATGATGGAGCGGGCAAGTGGCTTATTGGAATTAATACATGTTGATGTATGTGGTCCAATGAGTGTTGAAACACACAGTGGATATCGTTGTTTTTCTTTACCTTCACTGATGATTTGAGTAAATATGGGGATATTTACTTAATGAAACACGAATCTGAAATGTTTGAAAGGTTCAAGGAGTTTCAGAGTGAAGTTAAAGATCATCGTGACAAGAAGATAAATGTCTATGATATGATCATGGAGGTGAATATCTAAGTTACGAGTTTGGTATGCAATTTTAGACAATGTGGAAATTGTTTCACAGCTCACGCCTCCTGGAACACCATAGTGTGATGGTGTGTTCGAACGTCGTAGTCGTGCTCTATTGGATATAGTGAGTACTATGATGTCTCTTATCGTTTTACCACTATCGTTATGGGGTTATGCATTAAACACAAATCCATTCACTTTAATAGGGCACCATCTAAGTCTGTTGAGATGACACCATGAGAATTATGGTTTGACAGAAGCCTAAGTTGTCATTTCTTAATGTTTGGGGCTGCGACGCTTATGTGAAAATGGGTTTTTCACCTAGCGAGCTCGAACCCAAAGCAGACAAATGCATCTTCATAGAATACCCTAATGAGACATTGGGTATACCTTCTATCTCAGATCCAAGCGCAAAAGGTGTTTGTTGCTAAGAACGGGTCCTTTCTTGAGAAAGAGTTTCTCTCGAAAGAATTGAGTGGGAGGAAGATAGAACTTGATGAGGTTGTTGAACCTTTGTTTCAACCAGAGAATAGCGCAACACAGAAAGATGTTTCTGTAGAGCCTACTCAGTTGAAAAGGAAGTTAATGATGATGATCATGAAGCTTCGGATCAAGTCACTATCGAACCTCGTAGGTCGACAAGGACGCGTACTGCTCCTAAGTAGTACGACAACCTTGTCTTGGAAATCATGTTGTTGGACAACGATGAACCTACGAACTATGGAGAAGCGATGGTGGGCCTGGATTCCAACAAATGGCTAGGAGCCATGAAATCCGAGAAAGGATCCATGTATGAAAACCAAGTATTGACTTTGGTAGACTTGCCTGTTGAAAGGCAGGTTGTTGAGTACAAATGGACTTTTGAGATGAACATAGACACTAATGGTGAAATGTCACCGTTTATAAAGCTCGACTTGTCGCAAAGAAGTTTCCGCCAAGTTCAAGGAGTTGACTGCAATGAGATTGTCTCATCTGTAGCGATGCTAAAAGTCTATTAAAATTTTGTTAGCAGTTGCTGCATTTTTCGATTATGAAATCTGGCAGATGGATGACAAAACAAGGTTTCCGTAATGGTTTCTGTGAGGAAGAGTTGTATGTGATACAACCAGAAGGTTTTTTCAATCCTAAGGATGCTAATAATATGCAAACTCCAGCGATCCTTCTATGGACTGGAGCAAGAATCTCGGAGTTTGAATATATGCTTTGATGAGGTGATCAAAGTGTTTAAGTTTATACAAAGTTTATGAGAAACTTGTATTTGCAAGAAAGTGAGTGGGAGCACTATGGAATTTCTTATAAGAATATGTAGTTGACATATTATTGATCGGAAATGATGTAGAATTTCTGGAAGAGCATGAAGGGTTGTTTGAAAAGTTTTTTTCAAAGGAAGACCCAGATAAAGCTACTATTTTATTGAGCATCAAGATCTATAGGGATAGATCTATTCGCTTGATAAGTTTTTTCGACGAAGACATACCTTGACAAGTTTTTGAAGGAGTTCAAAATAGATGGGTCAAAGAAGGAGTTCTTGACTGTATTGTAAGGTGTGAAATTGAGTAAGACTCAATACCCGACCACGGCAGAAGATAAAGAAGAGATGAGTGTCATCTCCTATGCTTTAGCCATAGGCTCTATATAGTATGCCATGCTGTGTACCGCACCTGTGTGTGCCTTGCCATGAGTCTGTCAAGGGGTACAAGAGTAATCCAAGAGTGGATCACTGGACAGCGGTCAAAGTTACCCTTAGTGACTTGAGAACTAAGGAAATATTTCTCGATTATGGAGGTGATAAAGAGTTCATCGTAAAGTGTTACGATGATGCAAGCTTTAAAACCAATCCGGATGACTCTTAGTAGAAATCCAGCTACGTATAGTGGAGCAGCCATTTGGAATAGCTCCAAGTGGATCATGGGAGTAGTATCTACAAATATGACATGGAAAGTTTGCAAGGTACACACGGATCTAAATGTCGCAGACCCGTTGACTAAAAACCTCTTTCACGAGCAGAACATGAACAAACCCCAGAACTTATTGGGTGTTAATCACATGATGATATGATCATATGGTGATGTAAGTGTTAATCACATGGTGATGTGAACTAGATTATTGACTCTAGTGCAAGTGGGAGACTGTTGGAAATATGCCCTAGAGGCAATAATAAAATGGTTATTATTGTATTTCCTTGTTCATGATAATTGTCTATTGTTCATGCTATAATTTTGTTAACCGGAAACCATAATACATGTGTGAATACATAGACCACAACATGTCCCTAGTGAGCCTCTAGTTGACTAGCTCGTTGATCAATAGATGGTCACGGTTTCATGGCCATGGACATTGGATGTCGTTGATAACGGGATCACATCATTAGGAGAATGATGTGATGGACAAGACCCAATCCTAAGCATAGCACTAGATCGTGTAGTTCATTTGCTAAAGCTTTTCAATGTCAAGTATCGTTTCCTTAGACCATGAGATTGTGCAACTCCCGGATACCGTAGGAATGCTTTGGGTGTGCCAAACGTCACAACGTAACTGGGTGGCTATAAAGGTGCACTACGGGTATCTCCGAAAGTATCTGTTGGGTTGGCACGAATCGAGACTGGGATTTGTCACTCCGTGTGACGGAGAGGTATCTCTGGGCCCACTCGGTAAGACATCATCATAATGAGCTCAATGTGACTAAGGAGTTAGCCACAGGATGATGTATTACGGAACGAGTAAAGAGACTTGCCGGTAACGAGATTGAACAAGGTATAGGGATACCGACGATCGAATCTCGGGCAAGTACCATACCGATAGACAAAGGGAATTGTATACGGGATTAATTGAATCCCCGACATCGTGGTTCATCCGATGAGATCATCGTGGAGTACGTGGGAGCCAACATGGGTATCTAGATCCCGCTGTTGGTTATTGGCCGGAGAAGTGTCTCGGTCATGTCTACGTGTCTCCCGAACCCGTAGGGTCTACACACTTAAGGTTCGATGACTCTAGGGTTATAGGGAAATGGTATACGTGATTACCGAAGGTTGTTCGGAGTCCCGGATGAGATCCCGGACGTCAGGAGGAGCTCCGGAATGGTCCGGAGGTAAAGATTGATATATAGGAAGTCCAGTTTTGGTCACCGGAAAGTTTTCGGGCTCATCGGTAGTGTACCGGGAGTGTCGGGAGGGTGCCGGAGGACCCCCGAGAGGGGTGTGACGACCAAAGGACCTCATGGGCCCTTAGAGGAGGTGTGCCAGCCCATATTGGGTCGGCCAAGACCATCTATGTGGGCCCATGTGGCTGGAGATAAGGAGATAAGGCAAAAAGGATTTAAAAGGAGGAGATCCACCTCCCTTGTGGGAGGTGGACTCTCCCTTTAATTCGGCCGACCCTCTCCTCTTTGGAGTAGAGGCCAAGCCAGCCCTCCACGTCCCTCCTCCTATATATACTTGAGGTTTTGGATGTTTTGAGACATGATTTGATCTCTCTCTCTCACGGCGAAGCCCTACCTCTCTTCTTCCTCCTCCGCAGCGCTTAGGCGAAGCCCTGTCGGAATACCTTGCTACTCCACCACCACCACGCCGTCGTGCTGCTGTTGGAGACCTTCCCCAACCTCTCCTTCCTCCTTGCTGGATCAAGGTGTTGGAGACGTCACCGGGCTGCACGTGTGTTGAACGCAGAGGTGTCGTCCGTTCGGCGCTTGATCGGATCTACCGCGATCTGAATCGCTGCGAGTACGACTCCATCAACCGCGTTCTTGTAACGCTTCCGCTTAGCGATCTTCAAAGGTATGAAGATCCACTCTCCCCTTGCTTGTTGCTGGTTTCTCCATAGATGGATCTTGGTGAACGCGTAGGAAATTTTTGATTTACTACTACGTCTCCCAACAGTTTCCTATATCAGTCTCATCGAGATTCAAAAGTTGCCACCTTTTGGTCACTTCGGTACCACCGAGATTAACACATCGGTGTCACCGAGTTGGTCATTTTGTGTGTAACGGTTGGATTTTTGGGGATGCCTATATATACCCCTTCACCACCACCCACTCGAAAGAAAAGCACACAAAACTATTCCATACCTATCCTATCAAATTTTCTGAGAGAGAACCACCTACCCTTGTGTTGAGGTCAAGATCTTCCACTCCAATCATATGGATCTTGATTTCTAGCCTCCCTAAGTAGCGTTCCACCAATCCCATCTCTTCCACCATGCCAAATCTGTGAGAGAGTGATTGGGTGCTGAGGAGTCTATCATCTTCAAGCACAAGAGCAAGGAGTTCATCGTCATTGGCGAGCCTATTACCTTTTGGAGGGTGGTGCCTCCTAGATTGGTTAGGTGTCGCTTGGGAGCCTCCTACTTCATGTTGTGGAGTGAACTAAGAAGTTTGTAAGGGCAAGGAGATCGCCTACTTCGTGAAGATCTACCCATAGTGAGGCTAGTCCTTCGTGGACGGAAGCCGTTATGGAATAGTCAAGGTTCCTACTTCGTGGACCCTTGTGGGTGGAGCCCTCCGTGGACTCTCGCGACCGTTACCCTTCGTGGGTTGAAGACTCCATAAATGTGGATGTACGATAGTGCCACCTATCGGAACCACGGGAAAAATCCATGCGTCTCCAACTGCGTTTGATCTACCTATCTCAACACCTTACTTCATATGCAATGTCTTTACTTTCGCTGCCATATTTGTTGACATGCATGTGTAGGGCTGTTAGACTTGCTAGCTTTGCTAAAACTGTTAAAATCTGCCAACCAATTAACTTGGGAAAAGGTTAGGTTTTAAAATTACTGCCAGTAGTCTATTCATCCCCCCTCTAGACACTCTTCTAGTGATCCCTCAGTCTCCAGGGTGGAGTCAAGACGGTCGAGGAAGGCCTGGATCGATGGATCCATGGTTGCGAGTTGGTGACGAGCTTGACGCAGACGCCGTGTCTCCACGAACGCCAGGATTCGGGCTCGGAGGAGGTGGTGGGTGGCTGCTGATACCAGGTGTTAGGGAGAGAGTGGTGGGGATCGAGCTACTTCCTCATATATCAGTCTCTTAGGTCTCGATTACATCCGGATTACACGAATTGGGGAATGGAAACAAGGGAAAGGTAACTAGGGTTCCTGCCGCCGCCGGGTTCCTTGATCCACTGGATGCCCGATCAGTCGATGGTAGCTGGTTATGTAGTTGCACGCGTCTTGGGATTCAGGTGGTCCATTCGGGCCCAGTCACACGCGAGCTGGGACGGGGGTTGCGTCTGGGTCGCCCCATGTCTGGCCCAGTGCTGTCTTCAGGTGGCCCAGGCATGTCAGCATCGCTGGCACACATGCACAAAACAACTTCTCGGTTGTCATCCAGCTCCGACAGAGGAGCAACGACGACAACGCTCCATGTGTTCGTTCTAACAATGATAGTGGTCATGGGGTCGTTCTTGGATAATTTTTATTACGTTGGGTGTTTTTAATCTAGGTAAAAATTTAATGAACATGAGCCTTTTTCCTTAAAAAAACCATGCTTATATTATTTAGAAAAAAGAAAAATGCACTGCAGAGTTTGGACCGCGGACCACCACCGCATGCCACTCCGACGTCCAATGGCGGGACGGGAAATCCCGACGCTTCTGCTTCAACTAGTAGTTTAGGTCAGTTTTTTTTAGTTTAGGTCAGGGTTTTTTAGTCATCATAGGTATGTCAGTCCGTCGGATGGTGACACTTCTTCGGGTTGCTCTTTCGGGTTTCAATCCTCCTTGAGTTTGTCCGTCAGGAGTTTGGATAGAGTCGTCGGATCTCTGACGTAGATTCCTGCCATCTTCTTGTGGCATGAAGTTAGGATTTCTTGTCATGCATGCGGAGTGACAAGTTTTGATGTCCGATACTTTAGATAGATTGAAGGATTTGACAGTGAAAACTGCAACTCCAGACCATTGATCCTTAAAGACATACACACAAAACAACTTTTCGGTTATCATTCATAAGGTCAGACCAGCTTCGATAGATGAGCAACAACGACAACGCTTCGTGGGTTCGTTCTAACAATGAGAGTGTTTGTACGGTCGTTTTTGATAATTTTTATCACGTTGGGACGTTTTTAGTCTTATTAGGTAAAAAATTAGTGAACACGTGCCCTTTCCCTTTAAAAAAACATTTTTATATTATTATTTAGAAAAAAGCAAAATGCACTGCAGAGTTTGGACCGCGGACCACCACCGCATAAAGAAGTCACCGCGGTTGCGGCAGGAACATCCGTCCATCCGTCCTCGACCTCCACCCCCGTCTTTACCAGGCCACCGCACCCACCTCCCCTCCCCTCCCATTAACCTTAAACCCCACAATTACTTCACTCATCAGTCACCAGTCACCACTACACCCCACTAATCCTCCCCACTTCGCCACACTTCTCCAGTCCACCGCCCTTTTCCGGTTTTCCCCTCACCCCCAATCCCCGTCTCTCTCATTTCCAAATCCAGCCCCCCCCCCCCTCCCCTCTCTCTCTCCATGGGCACGCTTCTCGGCCGCTTGCTCCTCTCCCTCGCGCTCCTCGCCGCCGCCGCGACCCCCGGCGCGGCGGCGGCGGCGGCGGCGGCTAGGCTGTCGACGTCGTACTACAGCCGCAGCTGCCCCCGCGTGGAGCAGATCGTCTCGGACGTGGTCGCCGCCAAGCAGCAGGCCAACCCGTCCACGGCGGCGGGCACGCTGCGCCTCTTCTTCCACGACTGCTTCGTCTCCGGCTGCGACGCCTCCGTCCTCGTCTCCCCGCTCTCCTCCGACCGGGCCCCGGAGCGCGCCGCGGAGATCAACCTCTCCCTCCCGGGGGACGCCTTCGACGCCGTGGCCCGCGCCAAGGCCGCGCTGGAGGCCGCCTGCCCGGGCACCGTCTCCTGCGCCGACATCCTCGCGCTGGCCGCGCGCGACCTGGTGGGGATCCTCGGCGGGCCGCGGTTCCCCGTCTTCCTCGGCCGGCGCGACGCGCGCCGCTCCGACGCGCGCGACGTGGAGGGCAACCTCCCGCGCACCAACATGTCGGCGCGCGCCATGACGGTGCTGTTCGCGCGCAAGGGCATCACGCCGCAGGAGATGGTGGCGCTGGCGGGCGCCCACACCGTGGGCTTCTCCCACTGCTCCGAGTTCGCGCACCGGGTGTACAACTACAAGGGCAAGGGCAAGGGCGGCGCCGGCGGGCACGACCCGTCGCTGAACCCGGAGTTCGCGCGGGCGCTGCAGAGCTCCTGCGCCGGGTACGAGAGCAACCCGGACATCTCCATCTTCAACGACATCGTGACGCCGCGGGACTTCGACGAGCTCTACTTCAAGAACCTGCCCCGGGGCCTGGGGCTGCTGGCCTCCGACGCCGCGCTGTGGGAGTACCCGCCCACCAAGGTGTTCGTCCAGCAGTACGCCGGCAACCGGACCGCCTTCTTCCAGGACTTCGCCAAGGCCATGCAGAAGCTCGGCACCGTCGGCGTCAAGACGGGGCGGCAGGGCGTCGTCAGGCGGCAGTGCGACGTCCTCGACTGACCAGCCAAGCCGCGCGTGCCACCCCAATGTTGTTGTGCCGTCGCTTGTGTCCGGTAAAAAATTGGACGATATTTAGGGCTGGCTTTCGGGCGTGCGTGCTCTGATTTTCTGAACGAACTTGTGAATTGCCATGCGTTTTGGTCTTGAGATTGAGATTACGCGGGCTGAAAAGCCAGTGGCGCTGGGCCGTCGGCACTTCTCTTTCTGTTACAAGTCGTCATCGTCGCCTGGACTATCTTGTGCTGTTGCGCATTGTTACTTCCAATCATATATGCGTTCCGCGGGCATCACAAAACGCTCTCAAGTGCAGCCGCTGAATGCTTCGCTTGCGCTGATAACGCAACAAAGGTGGCACGAGCAGATTGCCGGCCGTTGGGGTTGGGCGTTGGCACATGGGAATGGGAGGGGAAGGCATAGGCAGCAATGGCTGCTGCCTTTTTCTCGTACAGCGCCGGGCCGGTTCATGTCGGGTGATACGTACCTTTTTCGGTTGGGTTTTAATGGTGGACCGATGCCGGTACGGGGAAGCATCTGGGGGTGCGTGGACGGTCTGATTTTTTTGACTCGGTGCCTTTGCTGTGACAGTTTGGATACGTCAATGATTAGGCCAAACACTCACGTCCATTTCCAGGCCAATAATTTGCTTCATTGCATAATGATAACAAAAAAAAGTACTGCCGCAGGACAGCTCCCACGGCTTCTGCTCAGCCGTCGCTACTCAGCTGCAGTGCATAACCAACCTGTTCCTGCCAGTAACTCAGCATACAGGCAACACAACGATGGACGAATCCATGTGGCAAATAATGGCAATTCAACAAATGTAGGTAGGTAGGAGCAGTCAAGCTGAAAAAAACAATCTGCTACTTCCTCCATGCACAAGCCTTGAAATCCGCAACCCTGGGAGGACACTGATGGAAATCGTTGGCCATTTGGCATACATAATCCGTATTAGTTGCGACTATCACTATGCTCCCAGAATACACAAAGTCCAGAACGAAGATGGCGCTAGACCATGTTTGTATCCACTCTGTTTCAATCTGCTGCTCTTAACAAATACAGCAGGAATGGTACGGTTTGGGAGCATCAGCTGACAGGCATGACTTTACCCAAGCCAGGAACAGGGCGACATTCATCTATCAGCGACAAAAAAAAAAGGCTAACTAAGCCAGATTACCAGTGAGGATATACAAGATCCGCAGCGGAGCATGCTTACACCAATAGATATGCATTTCCCAGCAAATGTTCCAACGCGTCCCAGAGCACATGCTGCTCATCTTTGCCGTTGTTTTCCGTAAGGTGCAGCCGCAAGGAGTATCTTCTTCCTGGGGCCCTGATCCATCACAATGGTGTCACTCCAGTCAAAACTGAAAGAGAAAGCCTAAATTCTACAAGGCTCCAAAGCGGTGGTTACTACAGGTACTATCATATTTGACATGCTCTTTCTAGATTTTGAAGATAAGTTCCTCCATTATGCATATTCAAGTACCCATTATTTTTTGCATATTCAAGTACTAGAAGCATGCTAAAGAAATTACAATTTAAAAACATTGCATATAGTGCAGACACTATTCCTAACTACTATCACGTTCAATTGTGCTGAAAGCCTGCAACTCATGCCTAACATTTCAATCCCGTTAATGTTGGCAGTGTAATCAGATAAGAGTAACTTTTAGAGAAAAACATACTCAGAGCAAGAAAATCACTATGTATCATGTAAAGCGGCTAGTAATTGAACGACAAACACTACCATTGGTACTCCCATATCTTTGAGGTCGCTATCTTTCATCTGACTCAACGCAGCCATATCCACCTGCAAACAAGTAAATACAAAGGAAAATGAACACTCTATAATAAAACATATATATCTGAACATACTCTCATGGATTCAAGAGTATACTTGAATGGACTGACGAACACATTCTGGATCTTGCAGAAAGTAAAAAGGAAGCATTCAACGGTACACAGGTAGTTGAAAGATCGAATAGGGTAGAGTCAAGAGGAACATGCATAGGAATGAAAATGTTTTCATGGAAAGATAATTGTGAAAGAAAAGAGATAAGAGACCGAAAGGATAGAAATTGTAATGAATTGTCCAGCTTATACAAAAATAACAGCTAGAGCTCCTCGGGGGCATAAATTCATAACTCCATGCAAAACATCAAAAAGAAGGCATCAAATGCTAATACATGAGCACTATGGGTAGCAAACAGATAACCCATTGTCCGCAGGAAATATGTCTATTTGTGCGTTATAAATATGAATTTAAAAGTTGGAAACAATCGAGATAATGGAAAATCACCTCCTCAGCCTGAAAGAGAACAACATACTTCTCAAGTCCCATTGAATTCAGTAATGCAGTAACTGTCAACGGTACATCTTTCTACAAATCACACAGAGCAATGTAAGAAAATCTGGAGCAAAATCACATAACACAATGATTGCATAATCAGAAACTCGCTAATATAATCGGCGCAAGACTCTCACATCAACAACTATTGGCAAAGTGAACAGAAATTCAGCGATAAGCCTGTAACCAAGGGCAGCGTGAAGAGAAAACTGAGCTAATGGTCAGCACACATGACGATATATTGCATACATAGCAATGATCACGTTTTACCAATGTCAACTTTAGAATGTCTCAGGGTGTTCTATGAACTATGAAGCTGAAAGTCCTATTCTGATCCTATGAAGCCTGCTGTATTGAGCATGCAGCACTAAGCAAATGCAACACTGGAGCCTAACCAAAATGTACAATGAACCTTATAGGCAGAGATAGTTTGTAATAAGTTCACATTCGAATTCCCTTTCAAATCATAATTGACAAATTTCATGGCACCAACAACATTGTAGACAAACAACAGATACTGTCCCATAAGATCATTGAAAATGAAGAGCACAAAATAAAGTAGTAAAGTGAACATTCATAAGCCAGGCTAATTTCAGATATATGAGAGATACAAACCAGCACAGGAGATGTAGGCCGGCGTCCAGATGGTGTGATTCCATTAGTTTGTTGTCCTCTATCGATCCCCATGGTAGAGCTGTCTTCGTAAGGTTGATGGGTTCTTAATGTGTCAGTAGCATCTCTTGTGATATGACTAGAAGATCTTGTGGTACCGACAGATCGAAGGGATGGAATGGACCCCGTATGATCATATGTTCTTGGGGGAGACATGCCTCTTCGAACACTTCTTGGAGGAGACATGCCTCTTTGAACACTTCTTGGAGGAGACATGCCTCTTCGAGCACTTCTTGGAGGAGACATGCCTCTTCGAGCACTTCTCGGGGGAGACATGCCTCTTCGAGCACTTATCGGGGGAGACATGCCTCTCCGAACGGCCCTCGGGGGAGACATGCCTCTTCGAACACTTCTTGGGGGAGTCATGTCTCTTCGAACACTTGGAAGCTTGTCTGGGGACGTATACCTCAAACAATCAGCGGTCCACGAGGGATAAGGTTTTCCTGAAGACTCCAACTTGAACAACCCATCTGCACTCCTTGAAGAAGTCACTTGGCCTACAAGAGTAGAGGCTCTTGACTCTGGGACTCTCCCCCTCGAACCATATCCAGATCCTGATTCTGGGATTTCTCCCTCATCATAACTAGACCTTGATTCTGGATCACCCCTTCTTGCCTCGTATCCCTGGAGTTTCTTTGACTTCCTGGAAAGCTTTTCACGGAGATCCACTCCATTCTGTTCTGCCTCACTGTTGCTCTTCTGTGTCAAGCCTTTCCTCATAAGCTTCAGCCTTAAATCATCCCTACCAATCTGGCGAGCTTCAATATTCAGCCCAACGTATGCAGGAAAACAAAAAGAAATGTCAGACAGACAGCTCAGTATTGAAATCGTAGAATACTGATAGTGGAAATGAAATGTTTATCGTCACCCAAACCATCATCTCCAAGCTGAGAGCTACTGCTTTCTGTTTGCCGTCTGCAAGAGAACAGCATAAGAGAGTAAAATTTATAAGCAAACACTTTCAACAGATGCTCAAACTGAGGACACAACAGAAAGAGACATGCAGTGAGCTGCAGTCTGGAGCACGCGAATTAATTGAACATAAAGACAGCTGATGGAACTTGCAGATAGCAAGTGCTTTCTTAATGAAACGAAATAAATATAGTAAGTGAAAGTGCAAAATTTGTACAAGGTAGCTAAAATTGAATAAATATGCAAAGGAGACACACAGTGCAATATACTTCACAGAAAATAACAAAACATGCAGGGACACGAATAAAAGAGACATGTGATGCAGCATTCTAACTAACGAACTGGCGGGGTCCTACTTGACAAGTGAGCATATAAAGTGACAAACTGACACTAGCATGCATTAGAACATAGAGTATGGAGGACTGTAAACTGAAGCCATGACACACAATAGGGGGTGAAACACCACAAAGGGATTCACTCCATGACCATCTGAATCACCTGATAAGCAATGGTCATTGTGTATACTGCTTCTAATCAAAAACTTTGCAACACTGTTTCGATAGACACTGATTAATATAGATGAAGCAAATATACCTTTTACTACTCTGCTGACTCCCATACAAATCAGAATCAGCCACATTATTTCCTAACCTCTCTCGGACAGGTCGCTTTCTTCCTGATACTGGCACTTCATCATCATTACCCATATCAGAAATAGTTCGCCTTTTGACAACCTGCAATCCAAAAAAATACGGCAAGGAAGCCAAAGTTGAATAATTGATGCAGCATTCTGAAGCCTTAAAAGAAATAAAATAATTTAAATACGCAATCAAGATACTGGCATTCATGCTAACATCAACACAGAATGGCCTGAAGAAAGGGGGTCTGTTACAACTTCAAGATAGATACTAGTACTTACTATCACCCCATTATCTAAAAAAAAACCAAAATGATAACATAACTGGCCAAGGAATGAAATGGTAGCTGAATTGGTCAGCTATAAGAATTGAAAAAGTGCAAACAGGATGGAGATGAATTGACATGCATTCTTCTATCACCTTACGATTAACACCGACACAGCTCTGAATTCAGGACTTGCAATAATGATAAGTCAATACAGCCGGCAGAGAGCATTCAACCATTGGACAACAGGGCATTCACTGAAGGTCTGAACAATAGTTACAAGAAAACATCCCGGATACAGTGGTTTCCCCTCAACTCGAAAAATGTGTCACGGTCCTAGTTATCCAAGTGACATTTATCACTAATAGTGAACCATGTGCTTACCCCCCAACACATCCACAAACCCACTAGGGGCAAAGACATCCAGATACTCCTGTTACCTCAAGCATTTGTCAACAACGAATTAAATCACGTAACTTTAATACCTACAGGAAATCACAACACCCTTTGATGCAACACTCACTTAGAACCTTCAGGGGAGATGAACAATCAAGCCAACAATGTATCCACCACTCGACGCACCAAAATCGCAGCTATGACTGCTGGAAACTGAGCATCTCGCCGCGCGTGCTACAGCCATGGCTTGACTAAAGCTGTACTACATCCGATCATCCGTTTCGTTTCTAATCAACCAAACCGGCGACGGGGGCACGGCCGAATCACAAGCGAGCAATCAAGATACAGAGGAATCCCATGAGCGTTAGAGCCCGGAGATCCGAGGCGACGGCTCACCTGACCGCTGCGGCCGAGGGTGATGGTGACCTTCGCCGTGGATGCCATCGCCGCCGCTCCCCGCGGATTATAGCCTTCGCCGGAGCCCTGGAAGGGCGAGGAGGGCGGCCGGTCGGGGCGGGACGGCCGGCGGCGCGACACAGAGGGGCAGTTAGGGTTTGCGGTGAATGGAGATTGGGGGCGTAGCGAAGTTTACCGGCGCTTGAGACGGGAGGGGGGGACGGGGGTCTCCTTGGGTTCGATTTGGTAGCACGAAGCCACCAAAGGTGCGGGCTTTTTTGCGCTTTCCGGATTTCGGTTTTCGGGATGGATTTTATTCGGGTCCAAATTCGATTTGTTTGATGATGTTTTATCGCCTGTCCACGGCGTGTGTGTGTGTGTCGGCAACGGTTGTGATGTGCCACGGCCGCACGATTGGGTGGTTCGCCTCCGAACCAAACGGTTGATTTAGATTTCTGTTTTTTTTTCTTTCGAGAAGGCAAGAGCTACTAAGTAGCACATGCCCTTTCCCTTAAATAAAAATAGCACAGACCCTTACAAAGACATCCTTGTAGAAATTGAAAAATAGATCTAAATCCTTAAGGTGTTGAAGTCTTCTTTCCTCTATATCCATTGATGGTGCGCTTGAGAAAAGCTCGCTTCCGCATTTGCGCTTTCGTCTTAGCAGAGCAAACTTATTCAAACCTAGGAGCTTGTAAAAGCAGTGTCTAAGAAATTGTCGATGTAGACCAGAAGAAGCATGCGACCACGATCGAGAAGAAGAAAAATAAGGAGATGGGCTTGTAGAACGCCCTAGTTTCAGCCACACATAGTTGGGGAACACGAACCTCACATGTCCATCGACGAGGTCGAGTCTGATCAACCTCCATCATTCGAAACTAGAACGAGAGGATCAAGACATATAGCCAGGACAACGTGACCGTGACAGACCTGTAGAAGAAAACGCGAAGAACATGATCTAGGGACAAATCATCCCGGTGATGCAAAAAAAGCATCACCGAAACAAGGAAAATATGATGAGACTTTAGTCCACGTTCATGGCAACAACATCATCTCGCCACCGCATAACCAAGACCTATCTAATGCCAAGAGAGGGAAACTACAACTCACACCTGTAAATCAGAGCCTAGTAGAGACCTAGTAGAGAAAGTGTTACCCACAATCTAAAATGGTGGGGCGCCCATTCGAATCATGTGGACATATTTGGTACACCACCTATAAAGGGTTACTGATGGCGTGCTACCTTTTCACCCGCCTCATACTTGCACGCTGAGGGAGTCCTGGTTTAAGGGGTCCTCAGATGACTGACCTGTTTCACATGGGTCGGACTATATGGGCCACTTGCTGAGCATTGGATTGATCAAAGGCTCCGTCGCCAGGGAGGAAGCTTCACGAGTCGTGGCATGTCCTCCAAGTTTGGAATAGTAGATGGGCATGTTTTTCCCTTTGACATGCAACCATGTGTAAACCCTAGGTACCCTCGACGTCTATATAAGTTAGAGGATTTTAGTTTGTAAGGCAGAGAAACTCATCTAGGGTTTAGCTATTCGATCTTGAGGTAGATCAACTCTGTAACCTTCATACCATCAATATAATCAAGCAGGACATAGGGTTTTACGTCCATAGGAGGTCCCGAACCTAGGTAAACATCGTCTCCTTTGTCCCCTATTACCATCGATCCTAGTCTCGCAGCTCGGGACCCCCTACCCGAGATCCGCCGGTTTTGACACCGACATTGGTGCTTTCATTGAGAGTTCCGCTGTGATCGCCAAAGGGATCGATGGCTCGTCTTGTCATAAGCAGCGAGATCCGTAGCCAGGATGTTCTCATCCCTGGTCAGATCTTCACAGGCGGCGACGTCTTGTCGCACGCCGACCCAACCAACCATCTTGTCCAGATCGGAAGCTTCACCCCCGATAAGTGAATCGGATTCGGACCCCTAGAGTTCATCGCTGATTAACGGGGAGAGCTTGTCTTGATGGAACCCTCGGCTCTCATGGAGGACCCCGCAGATCCCGATGCCTCGACGCCGAAGACATCGAGCCCCACCTCTGAGGTGGCCTTCACCCTCGGGTTGTCTAGAACGCCCAATCCAGTCGTCGTGCCCGAATCCGCTGTGGCCGAACACGACCCAGATTCACTGTCAAGCGACTCCAGAACCGTGACGTCGCAGATCGACCCCGCGCGCTTCGGCGACACGCATCCTAGTGACGCCTCGTCCCTAAATGAGTTGTTTGATCGGATTTAGACCATGTGTATGACTGACGACCAGACCCCGGTCTATGACCGGATCGGGCTTAAACCCAATGATAGGTAGATTCGCACCCCCTCGGTCACTCAACTAGTCGCCACCATCGAGTGTCCGGCTGGGGGCTCGTCCCCCCAACGACGGGAATTAGAAAAGGTTTATACCCCAATCTCCGAACATCGACACCTCACTTGCAACCCAGATAAGGGAGTCCTGGTTTAGGGGGTCCTCGGATAGCCGACCTGTTGTTTATGGGCCGGACTGTATGAGCCGCAAAGCGAGCATCGGATGATCAAAGACCACCTACGCCAGACGGAAGCTTCGAGGAGCCATGACGTACTCTCCAAGTTATTAGATGTAGTTAGGCATGTTTATCTCTTCGGCATGTAACCGACCATGTGTAAACCCATGGTACCCTCGACATCTATATAAGCCGGAGGGTTTAGGGGTATAGAGAGAACAACTCATCTAGGGTTAGCTATTCGATCTCGAGGTAGATCAACTCTATAACCCCCCATATCATCAATACAACCAAGCAGGACGTAGGGTATTACCTCCATAGGAGGGCCCGAACCTGGGTAAATTGTGTCCCCTTCATCTCCTCTTACCATTGATTCTAGTCTCACAGTTCGGGACCCCCTACCCGAGATCTGCCGGTTTTGACACTGATATTGGTGCTTTCATTGAGAGTTCCTCTGTGAGCTCCAAAGGAATTGATGGCTCACCTCGTCACAAGCAACGAGATCTGCATCCAGGGGACTCTCGTCCCTAATCAGAGTCTCACCGGCAACGACATCTTGTTGCATGCCAGCCCGATCAGCCGTCATGGCCAGACCGGAAGCTTTTCCCCCAATCAAAGCATCAAGTTCGGAACCTTAGAGTTCATGGATGATTCGCGGGGAATACTTGTTCTAATGGAACCTTCGACCCTCAAAGAGAAACCTGTAAGTCTGGACGCCTTGACGCTAAAGGCATCAGGTCTTGTGGTTGGACGGAACACAGATCCGCTTCGGCGTGGCTCTAGAACCGTCACGCCACTTGATGAATCCACTCGTCTTAGCGACACGCATCCTACCATCGCCTCATTCTTAAACGAGTTGTTCGATCGGATCGAAGCTATGCGTATATCGGATGACCAGGTGCCGATCTATGATCGGCTCGGGATCAGACCTGATGACAGGGAGATTCACATCCCTCCGGTCACCCACCTTGTCGCTACTATCGAGTGTCCGGCTGCGGATTCTACCCAATGGTCGGAATTGAAAACCGTCTATACCCCAGTCCTCGATCATCGAGACTCCATCAATGAGCCAGAGGCAGGGAATCACTCTAAAGCCGGACCATCACCAGTCCAGGATCCTTCGCACGATTTGGAAACTGTAATTCCGAACTCTCAATGCGGTATGGAATCGAATTTTTTCCCACCCACCGCCCAAGACGATCATCTCAGTATCACACCAAAGCCCGTGTCTTCGGACCTTCGGGATATCAAGCAACTACAAGGAGAATCATTCCATCACTTTTGGGCCAGACTCCTACTCGCTAGAAGCAGAGTAAAAGGTCTTAGTGACCAAGATATGACGTCAATTTTCATTCGCAATTGCCATGAAGAAGGGATTCTTAATGCCCTGGCCTGCCGACACATACGCGACTTTTCAGAGTTATTCGATTTGGTACAAAAGTATTGTGCCATGGAGAGCGTCTGGCAATCTGAACAGTTGTTCTCGGAACCAATTTTCCCCGAACACCCTATAGGAGCTCGGAAAAAGAGGATTCCTCCAAAGCAGCCAGCCAGGTACGAACCCATCAAAAAAAGAAATAAGCCCCTTTCAGGGACCGGCACTGTCCTCGACGGACTATTGGACAAGCCTTGCCCTATACATTCCGTGTTGCTAAACATAAACCCGACTCATAGCCTTAGAGCTTGTTGGGTCGTTAGGCAAGTCGCAAAAAGCGGCGAGGCCATCCTTGAAACACCTCCATCGAGTAGGCGCTCTCCTTCGCCGCTCGGATACAATGCCGAAGTCCTGATGGTCTACAAGACCTTCCCCTCAAGGAACAGGCGTAAAAGAGCTCTTCGGGAACTCGAACAGGTCTACCATGTGGCAGCCACTAGCCCATGGGCAGACATACCGATTACTTTCGGGTACACTGACCAGCCAGCCATTCTCCCTGGTCACTCACCGGCCACACTAGTCTTGAACCCCATCATTGATGGATACATGCTACATAAAGTGCTAATGGACGGCAGAAGTGGTCTAAACCTTATATACGAAGCCACCTTGGAAAAATGCGGTTCGACCGATCCCGCATCAAACATAGCAACACAACCTTCCGGGGAATTATCCCAGGGAAAGAGGCGCGTTGTTCCAGATGTATCATCCTGGACGTGGTGTTCGGCACGCCCGAAAACTACCGATCCGAAGATCTTCTCTTCCACATTGTCCCCTTCCCGAGTGGCTATCACGCCCTATTGGGATGTGACGCCTTTACAAAGTTCCAGGCTATACCCCATTATGGGTACATGAAACTCAAAATGCCAGGACCAAACGGAATGATCACGATTGCTAGTGATCCGAACATAGCCCTTCGGGCCGAAAATAAAACGGCAGCGCTCGCCCTCGAGGCATTAGCGGAGACTTTCGCTGCCGAAGAATTGACCGCATTACGGTCGACAGTTAATTGGGACGATGTAATCCTTAGCAAAAGGCCCAAGTCCAAGTCCTTTAAACCTGCAGGCGAAATCGTCAAATTTCAGGTACATCCGACGGACCTCAATAAGACAGCGTCCATCGGTGCCCAGCTTGATCCCCTCATGGATGAAGCGCTGTGGAATTTCCTTCGTGAAAATTGGGACATTTTTGCATGGCATTTGTCCGATATGCCCGGGATCCCACGACAGCTTGTCGAACATAGTCTAAATATTATCCCAGGCTTTAAGCCCGTGAAACAGACTCTACGCCACTTCTCCGAGCCCAAACGGCAAGCCAGGGGTGAAGAATTAGCTAAACTGCTCGAGGCTAGATTTATTCGGGATATTAAACACCCCGAGTGGCTAGCAAACCTGTTGATGGTACCCAAGAAAGATAAGTCCTGGCGACTGTGTGTCGATTTCAAAGACCTTAACAAAGCCTGCCCCAAAGACCCTTTCCCCTTGCCACACATGGACCAGATCATTGATGCCACAGCCGGACACGATTCATTGTGTTTCCTCGACGCTTACTCCGGATACCACCAAATTAAAATGAAGGAATCCGATCAAGCGGCTACCGCATTCATCACCCCTTACGGGCCATTCCGCTTTAATACGATGCCTTTCGGGCTTAAAAACGCTGGGGCCACATACCAGTGCATGATCCAAACATGTCTCGCGACACAAGTCGGTAAGACTGTCAAAGCATACGTGGATGATGTGGTAATCAAAACCAAACACGTCATCCAGTTGATTGACGACCTACGGAAAACCTTTGCCAATCTACGCGAATCTGACATACGACTCAATCCGGAAAAATGTGTATTCGGAGTTCCCTCTGGTAAACTGCTTGGATTCATCGTCTCCCATAGAGGAATAGAGGAAAATCCAGCTAAAATCCTGTTGGGGAACGTTGCATGGGAAACAAAAAGTTTTCCTACGCACACGTAAGATCTATCCATGGTGATGAGCATCTACGAGAGGGAGAGTGGATCTACATACCCTTGTAGATCGCTAAGCGGGAAGCGTTAAGGAACGCGGTTGGTGTAGTCGAACGTCTTCGCGATTCAAATCGCCGAGCATCCCGCGATCTCATCACGATCCGTCCCGTGATCCAATCACGATCCATCCCGCGAACTCATCACGATCCATCCCGTGATCTCGTCACAATCCGTCTCGCGATCTTGATCACGGTCCTTCCGATCTAGCGCCGAACGAACGACACCTCCGCGTTCAACACATGTACAGCTCGATGACACTCTCCACCTTCTTGATGCAGCAAGAGGGAGCGGAGAGGTAAATGAGTTCTCCGGCAGCGCGACGGCGTTGCGGCGATGGTGGTGGAGCTATTCCAGCAGGGCTTCGCCTAAGCACCGCTGAAAACCGATCTAGAGGAGAAACTGCGATCTAGAGGAGAGGTAGCACGTTGCTATTAGGGTTAGCTTTTTCCTCTAAATCCTTTAGTATATATAGGAGGGAGGAAGGGGAGGAGGCAGCCTCAAACCCTAAAGGTTTGGTCGAAATTGGAGGTGGAGGAGTCCTACTCCAATCCTATTAGGAGTAGGATTCCTCCTTTCCACTTGGAAACTCTTTCCACCTCTCCACCTTTGGATTTTTTTTCCTTCTCAAACCACTCCAGTCACATGGGCCCTGAGAGGAGGCTTCGGCCAGCCCACCAGGGGTGTTTACCTCCTCCCACATCCCATGTAGCCTCTTGGGTCGAAATACCTCTCCCGATGGTCCCCCGACACACTACCGGCACTCCCGGTACACTACCGATGAGCCCGAAACTTTTCCGGCGACCAAAACAGGACTTCCTATATATCAATATTTACCTTCGGACCATTCCAGAGCTCCTCATGACATCCAGGATCTCATCCGGGACTCCAAACAACCTTCTGTCACCACCATACATAACTCTATACTACCGAAACGTCACCGAACCTTAAGTGTGCAGACCATGCGGGTTCGAGAACTATGTAGACATGATCGAGACACCTCTACGGTCAATAACCAATAGCAGGACCTGGATGCCCATATTGGGTCCTACATATTCTACGAAGATCTTTATCGGTCGAACCTCTATGTCAAGTATTCAATTAATCCTGTATGATGTTCCCTTTGTTCTTCGGTATGTTACTTGCCCGAGATTCGATCGTCGGTATCTCCATACCTAGTTCAACCTAATTACCGACAAGTATCTTTACTCGTTCCGTAATACAAGATCCCGTGACTAACACTTAGTCACATTGCTTGTAAGGCTTATTGTGATGTTGTATTATCGAGTGGGCCTTGAGATCCCTCTCCGTCACATGGAGTAACAAATCCCAGTCTTGATCCATGCCAACCCAACAGACACCCTCGGGGATACCTGTAGAGTACCTTTATAGTCACCCAGTTACGTTGCGAGGTTTAATACACACAAGGCACTCCTCCGGTGCCAGTGAGTTGCATGATCTCATGGTCATCGAAACAAATACTTGACATGTAGAAAACAGTAGCATTAAACTGACACGATCATATGCTATGTTTGTAGTTTGGGTCTTGTCCATCACACCATTCTCCCAATGATGTGATCCCGTTATCAAATGACATCTCATGTCCATGGCTAGGAAACCTTCACCATCTTTGATCAATGAGCTAGTCTATTAGAGGCATACTAGGGACATGGTTTTGTCTATGTATCCACACATGCATCTAAGTCTCCGATCAATACAATTATAGCATGGATAATAAATGATTATCATGAACAAGGAAATATGATAATAACTAATTTATTATTGCCTCTAGGGCATATTTATCATGAACAAGGATTCAGTTGATTGACGACCTATGGCGAACCTTTGCTAGTCTACGCAAATATAACATACGACTCAATCCAGAAAAATGTGTATTCGGAGTTCCCTCTGGTAAACTTCTTGGATTCATCGTCTCCCATAGAGGAATAGAGGAAAATCCAGCTAAAATCCGTGCACTATCGGAACTTGCAATTCCCATTGAGCCGAAGCACGTCCAGAGACTAGCTAGGTACGTAGCGACGTTAAGCCACTTTATATCCCGCCTCGGTGAAAGGGCTTTGCCACTCTATAAGCTGCTGAAGCGGACCAACAGGTTCGAATCGACCGATAAGGCAGCGGCTGTGTTAGAAGAAATCAAAACATTACTAGCAACCAATCTCATACTCACGGCACCAGGCGCCGGTGGGCCCATGTTATTGTACATATCGGCCACCAACAAAGTTTTCAGCGCGGTGCTCGTCGTTGAACGAGATGAGGAGGGACACAAATTCCGGACTCAAAAACCGGTATATTATGTGTCAGAGGTGCTAACGAAGTGCAAGTCAGATACCCACATTTCCAAAAAATAGCCTATACAATATCTATGGCGTCGAGGAAACTCAGACACTACTTCCAGTAGTGTGCGGTAACAGTGGCATTTGAGGTCCCCCTGAATTATATAATCAACAACAGGGACGCCATCAACCGCATAGCCAAATGGGCCATTGAGCTCCTTCCCTTTGAGATAACCTACAAGCCATGCCGTGCCATTAAATCTCAGGTATTGACGGACTTCTTGGCTGAATGGACAGAGGTCGAGCTCCCCAAGGAATAAAGTGCATACTCCCATTGGACAATGTACTTTGATGGATCCACGACCTTGGCTGGAGTGGGGGCTGGAGTTATCCTCACATCCCCCATAGGCGACAACGTGCAATACATGTTGCAAATCATGTATGCCGACTCCAACAATGCAACCAAATACGAAGCTCTCCTTCATGGTCTTCGGATGGTAGTATCAATCGGCATACGTCGGCTAGAGGTACGAGAGACTCAAACTTGGCCATATCCAAAATTAAAGGCGAATTCGACGCCAAAAACCCGAACATGGCGGCATATAGAAATGTCGTCCTCAAGATATTTGCTCGGTTCGAGGGGTTGGAATTCCACCATGTCGCTCGCGACAACAACCAAGCAACCGACATACTGGCCCGTATGGGAGCCAAGCGCAATCCTGTCCCGAGAAACACCTTCCTAGAGCAACTCTTTAAGCCCTCCGTAGTGTGGTAGGACGACGACAATGGCACCGGTCCGAATACGGAGGACGAAGTTGTTTCCCCCATAAACGAACTAGACAATGCCATTATAGGTGGCTCCATGATGAATGAAACGCCCTCGGCTCATGAGGTAATGGCAGTAATAGTGCCATAGATAGAGCCCTTCCTCGCTTACCTTTTTCACAAGGAACACCCCGACAATCAAACCGAGGCACGACGCATAGTTCGGCGATCCAAGGCCTACAAAGTACACGAGGGTGAGTTATACAAGAAAAGCACAACCAGAATATTACAACAGTGTATATCCGAGGAAGAAGGACGGGAGCTCCTCGCCGAAATCCATGTAGGCATGGGCGACCATCACACCGTGGTAAGAGTCCTTGTCAGCAAGGCCTTCCGAGCTGGTTTCTTTTGGCCCACAGCTCGGACGGACGCCTAGTCACTTGTCCAACATTGCGTATGGTGTCAACTCTTCGCAAATCAAAGTCACATGCCCCCAACAGCTCTTCGGACCATCCTGATCACTTGGCCTTTCGCGATCTGGGGGATGGACATGGTCGGACCACTTAAAGGGGGGACCAAGAAAAATAAATACCTACTGGTCATGGTTGACAAGTTCACCAAATGGATAGAAGCAAAGCCCGTCAAGTCGGTTAAATCCGGACCAGTGATTGACTTTATATCTAGCATGGTACACCGTTACAGTGTCTCGCATAGTATAATAATGGATAATGGATGCAACTTTATGGCCCAAGAGGTCAAGGACTGGTGCGCAAAAATGGGCATAAAGCTTGATTACGCGTCAGTATATCATCCGCAAACCAATGGACAGGTCGAATGAGCAAACGGTCTCATTATGAGCAGCATTAAGCCATGCTTGGTCCTGTCTCTTCACGAGTTCGACTGACATTGGGCGGAGGAACTCGACTCCGTTCTATGGGGCCTGCGCACCACCCCGAACAGATCAACGGGTTACACAACATTCTTTATGGTCTATGGGGCAGAGGCAGTCCTCCCTTGCGATAGTATTCACGACGCGCCAAGAGTGTGCATGTACGAGGAAAAGGAGGCCGAGTTGGATCGGCAGGACGACTTAGACGTCTTGGAGGGAGAGCGCGACATAGCCTTGGCTCGCTCCACTTTTTACCAACAACAAGCTCAACGTTACCAAAGTAGGGAGGTCAAGGCAAAATCATACAACATAGGCAAACTCGTCCTACGACTCCCGGAGAAGCAGAAGCATAAACTCAACCCTAAATGGGAGGGTCCTTTCATCATCGACGAAGTACTCATGGGAGGTGCCTATCGTCTTCAGAGTCCATCCGATAACCACCTTGAACCAAACCCATGGAACACAGCTCGTCTTGGGCGCTTCTGCGGATAAACCAGTGTAGTCTAACTCCCCTATATTTTTTCCACTTGTTCTCTTTGCTTTTTTTCTTCTTCCCTTCCCATTTTTCTATTTGACAGGGCCAATTTCTTTTCTTTCCCTATGTTCGGTTGAACCGATCTTGTACTAAATATTATCGGCATACACCGTAAAGTGTTAAATTCGAACACAGCATGTGGGGGCTTCTTCTAGTACCCAACTTTTTATATTACAAGTATTTTCTCACACTGGTCATGCGCACATGTTTCTTTTGTCATGTTGTAGCCATCATATGCATCAATTTGAACTAAGACTTTGCCAAGCTGGGTTGCCTCGCTCCTGTTATTACCCTCTACGTTCTCGATTGTTCGGCTAGATAGTAAAGGGAGCACCTCTGCGATTGTTAGACCGGGTCATCCAGACACGTACCTCAGACGGGTGAAGCCGAAAGCTAGCTATCTTACATAGACAATTGGTTGGCTATGACGGAAACACATTATACGGCTCCGGTCGTTATCACCGTTTTTTGGGTCTTTTCTTTCCAAAGAATAATTAGCCGCATACTAAAAGTATGCAGACTTTTATCTACGATCTTCGTAGAGCCCCAATGAAAGGTATCGATAGAGGTACTATTTTCCTCGGAAGATGTTTCTTAAGCTAAGCAGTAATATGACATATCTTTCTGTGTGCTTTCTGTGTGTTCGCACCGCATGGCCGGATTGCCTGGTTCCCCGAATATAGTTCGCTCTTTTGGAGGGACAAATATGGAGGAACACTCCCGAGCTCTTCACATGGGGCAGCGGGGGGGGGGAGAAGCCGATGGCCGGTTAATACAAAGTTTTCAACACAGATTGTTTATACACAAGTACATATAAATTACATGTGCGGCTGCTGATCGAGATTATCAATTATGGTATCAAGGGGGCAGTCCTCTTGTGAAAGATGGGCGTCATCCATCACCTGTTCATACACTAGGTGGAGTGGCACTTCTTTTCCATCTGATCCCACGGGACCAACCCGCGCTATATGCTCGGGATTAAGTTCGGTGAAATGGGTCTTGATCATTGCCCATGCTTCCTATGCTCCCTCATGGCAAGTCGAAGTCTTCCACAGCTCGAACCTATTCCGAGCCCCCTTGAATCGATCCACGAGTTCGGCTAGCCCTTCATGTGGCTATTCGGCAGGCCATAGTACCTTCACCATTCCTTTCATTGCTTTCTGCACACGCCCATGGAGAGTGGTCAGCTCTTTCAGCGGGTCCCCCTGGTAGGACCTGATCTCCTCTTTAGGATGCCCGGACAGGAGGCCTGTGCATGAGGCAACAGTGTGCTTACTATTATTTCCTACATCAGAAATTTTTGCTGATAATAGAATCACACTTACCGAACATGGCCCTCTGAAGCTTTTGGTTTTCCTATTGCTTGGGATAATTGAATCTTCAAATTCTTAATTTCTTCAGCCTACTTTTGCACAACAAGGCAGCCAGCCTGGTGCTCGGACTCGGCGTATCGCTGAGAGTCTCAGGCTTCCTCCTACCGCCTTTCCATGTGCCCTATTGATTTGACTGCTACATGAAATCCGTGCGTCAGACACGATAATACATTAATATCAGCAGTAAAGGTACACTCACCACGGGCCTCCCGGGTGAAGCTCCTCACTTGCGCCAGTTCGGCCTTCATAGATTGCACTTCTGTGTAGCTGTCCTCTAGCTCCTTGGCCAATTGCTCGGCATGTTGCTTTGAAGCATACGTCAGTAGTCAAACATTGCAGAGACCCTTAAGTCGTTTGTTCCAAATCAAATTATGGCTCGGGGGCTACTGGGTTTACATGAGTATTCGGACACTGTAAAAGCCGATCACTTACCTGCATGCTAGCTGATATCAACTTCATAGCCTTGCCAAACCCGGCTCGGGCAGCTCCAATGTGCACATCCGTTGAGTGCAGGGCACCGAACTATTGTTCGGAGAATATTGGATGCCTCATGGCCTCCCACCGTTGCCGCTGATTCATGGCGCTCCCCACCTCCGATTTGGTAACACCCTGGTGACCTCTTCGGCGAGAGAGGGCTGGGCATTTCCCCTAAATATTTCAATTAAACAAAACTGTCGTAAGACTCTATTTACTAATAATGAGTGAATAGTCAAACGACATACCTCCGAGAAGAGCGGACAGGTGGATTCGTCCACATGGCCGGCTCTTTCGCAGGATCCCTGTTGGCCTCCGACTCAACCGTGACTTCGGCTGTCGGTGTATGGCGCACGGATCAACGATGTTTGGGAGTCGGAGTCAGCGCGTCTGGGGCGCTGTTGGTAGCTGGCCTCTTGTGGGACGAGCTTTTCTTCTCGCTCGTTGTAGGGATGGAGAATGACCCGGGGTAATTAACTATGATAGCCACTGGGGATTGGTCAATGCTATCCTGGAGATAGACTCCATCTTCGAAGTCAAGTAGAAGATCCGGGTCCTTGTTGAAACCCGGATCGTTGTTGCGTGAATGGTTCTTGGCCTGAGGAGCCGGACAGTTAACTGTCTCGATGAAACTCCTCCATTCCTGCTCACGCAAGGCTTCGGTCAAATAAAGTGCGGAACAGAAACCTTGAACTGTGTTCATGTTAGAGAGAGAGGCTTACCCATTCGCTAGGATTGTGGGCCGAATATCCTTCCTTGGTTGCCTGCCGAACAAAGTCCTCTTGCTCTCCTTTGTACAGGTCGGCAAGTGTGGTGTCCAACACCGTCAGATTGGCAGGCCCTTGCTTTCAGGAGCGCGTGGTGTCGCTCGTCCCGTTGTATTGCCACAAGGGGTGTACCCTTTGTTGAAGGGGCTGCACACACTGGGAGATGGCAGCGACCTTGATGTCGATCATGGTCAGTTGGTGGTGGGCGAGCATCCGCACCTGAGCGGCTAGGCGCCGCACTTCAACGCTTTCCCCCTAGGACGAGTTCCTCGGCCGCCAGTTGTATCTCTTCTTCGGGAGGGCGTCAGAGTATTCGGGAAGACCTGTCCAAGTTGGCTCGAATAGGGGGTCGTCTTCAATATAAAACCATTCCAAAGTCCATTCTTCAGATTTCTTTGGTGTGCCTGTTGGATACCCTGTCCCTGCTATGCGACACACTTCGCCTCCGTCGACCTCCAAAATTGTCTTGTCCCGAGTTCGGGGGACAAGACAAAAGTATTTCCTCCACAAATCAAAGTGCACTTCGCACCCCAAGAACATCTCGCAGAGAGCGATGAAGCCCGAGATGTGTAAAATGGACCCTCGAGTAAGGTGGTGGAGTTGGATCTCGTAGAACTCCAGCAACCCCCTCAAGAACAGATGGATTGGAAACCCAAGACCCCGGAGGAGAAAGGGGAAGAAGCATACGTGTTCCCCCTTGTTAGGATTGGGGAACGCTCGACGAAAACTTCATCACCATAAGAAAGCAGACTTGCGCGGGTTGTCGCCAGATCTGAAGAAGGGAGATACCCCTGGGTCTCCATATTGTGGAGCCGTGGGAGTGTGACGGAACAGCTGGTCCGGTGCCCTAGGCGTGAGCCGTAGGGACGCGTGGAGAAGCTGGAGGCGTTAGCCATGTTCTCCCTGGAGCTTCCGCTAGGAGTTTCTTTCAATGGGGAAGAAGAGGATGTGGTCTGAGCCACGGTTTTGTTTGATTAAATGGGTGGTGCTTCCGCTACCAAGGGGTAAGATTGTAAAAATCACTGACCACTCGCCTTCCCATGACGCACAAAAATTGAGGAACACGTGCGTTATTATAATGGACCTACGCCTGCGACGCTTGGGATCTGACCGAAGACTAGTCGGTTGCCGAACAAAGAGGGATGAGGGAATCGCCTCACAAGACGAAGACGAAGACATAAGGAGATCGATCGGATATATATCGGTGTTGAAGGCTAGTCCAGGGGCTACTGAGGGAGTTCTGGATTAGGGGGTCCTCGGATAGCCGACCTGTTGTTTATGGGCCGGACTGTATGGGCCGCAAAGCGAGCATCGGACGATCAAAGACCACCCACGCCAGACGGAAGCTTCGAGGAGCCATGACATACTCTCCAAGTTATTAGTTGTAGTTAGGCATGTTTATCTCTTCGGCATGTAACCGACCATGTGTAAACCCAGGGTATTCTCGATGTCTATATAAGCCAGAGGGTTTAGGGGTATAAAGATAAAAACTCATCTAGGGTTAGCTATTCGATCTCGAGGTAGAACAACTTTGTAACCCCCCATATCATCAATACAACCGAGCATGATGTAGGGTATTACCTCCATAGTAGGGACCGACCTGGGTAAATCTGTGTCCCCTTCGTCTCTAGTTACCATTGATTCTAGTCTCACAGTTCGGGACCCCCTACCCAAGATCCACCGGTTTTGACACCGACACCATACCCTGGAGTTCGCTCCGGAGATAGAGCGGAATCGGTCCCCGATCTAGCGCGTAACTCGAAACCCTTGATTCCGGACTCACATTGTGGCGTGGAATCAAGTTTTTTCCCACCCACCACCCAAGTCGAACACTCAAGCATCACAGGAGAGTCCAAGTCTTCAGACTTATGGGATGTTAAACAGTTACCAGGAGAGTCGGTTCATCATTTTTGGGCAAAACTTCTCTTCGTTGGAAATAAAATACGAGGTTCTAGTGACCAGGAGATAATGGCAACCTTCAACCGCAATTGTCATGACGAAGGGATCCTCAGCGCCCTGGCTCGTTGGCACATTCGCAACTTCACCAAGTTGTCAGACTTGGTGCAAAAATATTATGCCATGGAGAGCACGTGGCAAGCTGAACGGCTACTTCCCGGAACCAACCTTTACTGAATACCCTAGAGGATATCGGAAAAAGAGGATACATCCGAAGCGGCTAGCCGAATTCGAACCCGCCGAGAAGAGAAATAGACCCCTCACAGGGGCCAGAACTGTCCTTGACGGACTATTGGATAAACCATGCCCTATACATTGTGTATTGCTGAACACAAGCCCGACTCACAGCCTTAGAGCTTGTTGGGTCGTCAGGCATGTCACGAAGAGTGGTGAAGTCATCCTCTAGGCACTACCGCCAAACAGGCGCTCCACATCGCCACCAAAATACAACGCCCAAGTCCCGACGATCTACGAAACGTTCCCCTCAAGGAACAGGAGGAAAAGAGCTCTTAGAGAACTCGAATAGGTCTATCAGGTGGCAGCAACAAGTTCATGGGCAGATATACCCATCAACTTCGGAGATACTAACCAACCCGCCATCCGCCCTGGTCATACACCGGCTGCACTAGTCTTAAACCCCATCGTCGATGGCTTCAGGCTACATAAGGTGCTAATGGATGGCGGCGGTGGTTTAAAACTTATCTACGAAGATACCTTAGAAAAAATATAGTTTGACCGATCTCGCATCAAGCATAGCAACACAACATTCTGGGGGATCATTCCTGGGAAAGAGGCGCATTGTTCAGGACGTATCACCCGGGACGCAGTGTTCGACACGCCCAAAAACTACCGATCTGAAGAACTTCTCTTCCATATCGTGCCCTTCCCCAGCGGCTACCACGCCCTGCGGGGGCGTGACTCCTTCACAAAATTCCAGGCTATACCACATTATGGGTTGTAGGACCGAAAGTATGTCTAGATGGGGGTGATTAGACTACTTCACCAATTAATTTTTTTGCCTATACTGAGTTTTAGGGTTGATAGTTTTTAGAATTTCATGGCAAGTCAAGTACACCCTACACATGCAAGTCTAAGAGTATATAGCAGCGGAAAGTAACAACAAGCATGTATAGAAGGGATAGGGTAGGAAGATCAAATGCAGTTGTAGACACGATGATTTTTCCCGTGGTTCCAATAGGTGGCGCTATCGTACATCCACGTTTATGGAGTCTTCAACCCACGGAGGGTAACGGTCGCGAGAGTCCATGAAGGGCTCCATCCAAAAGGGTCCATGAAGTAGCAACCTTGACTATTCCATAATGGCTTCCGTCCACGAAGGACTAGCCTCACTATGGGTAGATCTTCACGAAGTAGGCGATCCCCTTGCCCTTACAAAATTCTTGGTTCACTCCACAACACGAAGTAGGAGGCTCCCAAGAGACACCTAACCAATCTAGGAGGCACCACCCTCCAAAAGGTAATAGGCTCGGTAATGACGATGAACTCCTTGCTCTTGTGCTTCAAGATGATAGACTCCTCAGCACCCAATCACTCTCTCATAGATTTGGCATGGTGGAAGAGATGGGATTGGTGGAAAGCTACTTAGGGAGGCTAGAAATCAAGATCCATATGATTGGAGTGGAAGATCTTGACCTCAACACAAGGGTAGGCGGTTCTCTCTCAGAAAATCTGATAGGATAGGTATGGAATAGTTCTGAGTGCTTCTCTTTCGAGTAGGTGGTGGTGAAGGGGTATATATAGGCATCCCCAAAAATCCAACCATTACACACAAAATGACCAACTTAGTGACACCGATGTGTTAATCGCGGTGGTACCGAAGTGACCAAAAGGTGGAAACTTTTGAATCTTGGTGAGACCGATATAGGAAACTTGGTTGCACTGATAAGGTGACCAACGGTCAGATTTCCAATCTCGGTGACGTCGATCCAACATTCTCAATGGGACCAAAAATGTGAATTTGCGTAACAAAAAGTTGGCAACCTAAACTTGGTGGCACCGGTATGGAATCGGTTGCATCGAAGTGGCTAGGGTTTGGCTTGAGTCTGTCTAGGTTATGGAATCGGTGGCATCGGTATGGGAAAGTTGGTTGCACCGATTTTGAGTGTTAGGTATAAAACAGACTTTGATGGGAGAGTTTGTGGATGTTTTTGGCGACTATCACTTGTGCACGTTTGAGCATATTGTTCACCAACAAAACCTTACCCCCTTTTAATAGTATTGGCTTTCCTATGGACTCAAAGTGATTTCTCACAAATATAAAATGTAGAGTCCGCTTGCTTGAAGCTTGGCCAACCTATTTCCTTGCATCTTGGGGTTACTCCACAATCTCCTTTAGCCAGTCCAATCATTGAACATTTCCTGAAATATACTTGGTGGGAAACATTAGTTCAATGACTTATATGTTGTTATTAATTACCAAAACCACCAAGGGAGCAAATGTGCTTTCAATCTCCCCCTTTTTGGTAATTGATGACAACATATAGATCAAAGCTTTGACATACGATAAAATCAATGAATATAATCGTTGCTTTGAGAGGTATGTGATAAGCAAGAGCTCCCCCTAAATTTGTGCATTATTTTGAATTTGCGTTTTAATGCAAATGCACAATGGATTAGGTATGTGGGTCACTTCTTCCATGTGACATAGAACTTGGTGGTGTGCGAGAATAATTAGAATGAATGACAACGCTCAACACAATCAAGCAAAGGTGAATGATCATCTCATAAGCATTAAGATGATAGGAAATAGTTGCATCACACATAACAACATATGATCACACATAAACACAAAAGTATCTCACGTCAAACCAAAAGAACCAAATGTTTTGAAAAGCAATAAACACCAAAATGCTCTCTCGCTCGAAGCCTAAAGATCTATATACACTTCTCCCCCTTTGGCAACAAGTTACCAAAAAGTTCAAAGGCATACATCTAAACGCTCTTGGGCATATCTCCTCCGGTTGTTGATGAAGGAGTCGAGATAATAGCGTCGGCAAAGATCTCAGCAGATGTCGTTGATGGAGCTGGAGTGGTCACTGGAGGAACTAGAGCTGATGGAGCAGGAGCTGATGGAGCTGGCACAGTGGCTGATCTGGCCTGAGTGGTGAACTGAGTGCCTAGCCTTAGAGGTGATTCATCCTGATCATCATCATCATCGTCATCATCTGAAGTAGAAGAGACCTGAGGGATGTGCACGGAGTCAACTTCCTTCTGGAGCTCTGTGTCTGTCTTAGTCAGCCTGTCCACCTTATCAGTGAGGGTCTTGATTCTGGTCTCAAAGATCCTAACAAGATTGTTCTGGTTGTCCAAAATCCCCTTAATGTCCTTCTGCATGCCCTGAACTGATGATATCAATAGATCCATTTTCTCATTCCTGGATCTAGGAACTTGAGCACTAGTGGCTCTAACTGCCTCTGCTTCTTCCTGAGTTGCAGCTGAAGTGGGATGATCATCATCCATCACCACAACATTGTCCTCGAGATCTGGCTGTAGGGGCAAATGTGGGTGATCTACGGCAAAGATGTGTTTCTCCAATCTTGAGTTGATAAGCATCTGGATGTAGGGAGCATAACAGCAGGAGCACTTCTGATCAGCAGCAACCCTCTTGATTGTCTCAACAACCAAATCCATGACTCTGATCCTGGTGTGTCTGTCAAGGTGGATCAACATGTTGATGGAGTGGCCTCGGATCATCTTGTCATCTCCTGACTTGGGCATCAAAGTATGCCTCAGAATGGTGTTCATTGTGCGGAGGCCAGCCTGGAGAAAGTAGATTGATCCTAGCCTTTGAGACTTCACATTGGCAACATGGATCTCCTTGTACATGTTTGCCATAGCATTGTGGCTCGCCTTGGATTCTAAGTAAACATCCAAGTCACCATCCTATGCTTTAGGAACTCCTAAGATATCAGCCCATTCTTCAACAGTTGATTCATACCTTGCACCTTCAGTCATCCATACAATTCTACCATCTCCGTAGAAGTGTGTAGTGGAGTAGAATTGCATGATCATTTCATCGTTCCAGGCAGTGAATTCTCTGCCAACGAACTCATCCAACCCTATGCAGTGGAAGTTGTCCTGGACACTTGGAAAGTAGTCCTCATTCTCCTTGATAAACTTCCAATCAACGTATCGCATATCACTGATAGCTGGACTCTTGTCAAAGAGCATAATCTCATAGAAATCCTATTGCTCTCTGGCATAGAATCTGTAGTCCATAGCTGTCTTCTTCCTCTAGGCATAAGGATCTATAGCTCTCCAAGCTCTCAATCCTGAGTCCTTCCTCTTTTCATGTCTTCAGCTAGTGGGTAGCTGGCATTGTGTACTGGAAGATGTGGTCTGAGCTTCATCAAAGTCAGGTCATCCACATCTTCAACTCTGGAAGAAGTTCCTTTGTTCTTCTCAGAAGCTGGAATCTGCCTAGTTGTCCTCTTAGGCTTCTCAGCAGCAGCCTTCTTGGATGTGCTGGTCTTAGGCATAGCATCAAACATCAGTTTCTTTGCCTTCTTCTTGGGAGGAGCCTTTGTAGCTAGCTCAACCTCCTCTTCCTCGGCAACAGCACCAGTTGCTTCCTCTGGATCTTCATACATGGAAGTAGGCCTGCCAGTCACATGAATAATCCTCTTTCTGGACTTTTTCTCCCCTGCCTTCTTAGGCATAGCTCTCTTGGGGACCTCAACAGAAATTGTTGCTCTGGCAGTCTCATGAGCCTTGAATGTAGAGGCAGGTGCATAAATTTTACTGACAACTCTTCGAGAGGAAGTAGCTTCAGTTGGTGACTTCTTGGCAGCCTTCTCTTGCTTCTTAACAAGAATCTCCTCAGGGACAAAGTCTGAATCCTCTTCATCTGAGTTCAGCTTCTTCCTAGTTCTGGTGGCAGCCTTGGGCAATCCATGAGAGGTGGGGGTGCCTGGATCTAAGAAAGAACTGGCTTCTGGGCTTGTTCCAGAACTCATATCAACTCCCTACTCCGGCAAATTCTGACCATCTTCTGAGCATGACATACTGACCCTGTGAATAGAGTACAGATGAGCAAAAGTAGATGAGTCATCACAAAATGAGGCTGGTTTTTGAAATTTGAGCAATGAGTTTTCAAAAAGTTTTGCAATCTGTCAAATATATATCGGTGCAGCCAAAAAGAAATTTTCAGTGGGGCCGAGACAAACTAACTCTTTAACAGGAACTTGGCAGCCTTTTCGGTCAGACCGACAAGAGCTACTCGGTTCCATCGAGTCAGTTCTCAACCTCACTGAAAAGCATATTGGTGAGACCGATATTTTCGTTTCGGTTCCACCGAGATTTATCGGGCAGACGACAAAACCCTAGAAAATCCATCTAACTCGAGATTTTGGAGATTTAAGTGGATGGATATATGAGAAAAGGGTGCAAAGATGATTAACAAGTATCTAATGCGCAAGAATTGGATGGGGAGCGCACTAGAGATCGAATCCGTACCCTATCTTGGTGCGGATCCTCTACGGCGACGACGATGGAGCAGATTTCGTTGACGACGGCGATTCCCAGCGGCAGAGGAGTGCAGGAAGACAAGGGCGACGGCCAGGGGTCTCGAGGCGGCAGCTTAGGGTTTTGAGGCACGACGTTTGAAGATTGAATTTCAAAGCATCAGGGTCCACAACATATATACCCTTCACTGTCGGTGATACCGATTTTATGTTTTTGGTGTCACCGAGTTCCACAACTGTCAGCTGACAGGGAAACTCGGTGTAACCGAGAATATGAAATCGGTAGTACCGAGATTGAAAACCATATCAACCCTAGGCAATCGGTGAGACCGAGATTGTGGGGTTGGTTCCACCGAGTTGCACTTGGGAGGTTTTAATGGCTAGTCCTTGTCGATACGGAACTCCGAGTGCTCCAAACATAGAGGGATTGAAAAGCACTTGTTCAAATTTTGTGATGCAGCATAAATGGAATATGAGGTGAGAAAGCATAGATAGCTAAAGAGTGATCCTAGGCATTCTTGTCCATCCAATTGGCAAAAGATAAATCAAAAGCCAAATAACAACAATTGGATGTCCCCGAATGAGAAAATAAATGCAGACCAACATGCTCACACAATAAGATGTCAAAAGAAATCATGACAAATATGCACAAACACACTAGCATCTAACAAGCACTTGGGCGATGACGAAGTCATCTGTATATGCGTATTTGACTTAGGAGCCAAGTAAGAGTACTTGATCATAGGTCACACTCATCATTTAAGCACAAGTGGGGTTACCACTTTTACATAAAGCATTTAATGTTGTCACACAGTGAGAGATGCTTTAACTCAAGTCTTAGAGTAAAGCTCCCCCTTAATGTCACACCCCCATAAGAGGGATAAACTAACCTTGGGTTTTGTCGATCAAGACTTCATGTTGGTGAGGTAGTTGTGGATGCTCAATGTTGATGAAGATCACCAAGAGTTGGGAGCATCCTTGTTGTTTCTTTACTCCTCTCACCTACATGGGTTAGTCCCAACACACAAGAGACAAATACAAGGACATCTATGGACATGGAGTGCAAAGCATATGTTATGATGTCCATTGATTAGTTGATCACCTTGTCCCTTGCTTACCTTTGATAGAATACATGACTCCTTGAACTATTGCATTGAGTTGATGTTGAGTGCAAAAAGTCCTTGCCAATAATGAATGTGAGTGAATTTCATTAGCGGAGTCACCCCTCAAGAACTTACTAGTTCTTCTTCTTGGGGACCCACATCAAGTTGATGGGGATCCTTGGTGTTGAAGTAGCCTTTGTAGTAGTTGATATTGAAGTAGCCTTGGGAACCCACTCCACCAAAGCTAGGGGTTCATCTTCATATGAGTCAATGTCCTCTTGAAGCTTGTTATTGCCCTTGAGCTTGTGGTCTTGTGGTGGAAGGTCATCTTGAGTGTTTGTCCCCTTGGGAAGATTATTTCCATACTTCTCCTTTTGAGGAACAAACTTGGGCTTGAGATATTGACCTTCTTCCCACTCAACTCCATTAGCGTTGAAGTAGCCAACACCACGATTCTTCCGGTATCCTCCGTGCTTGCGTACAATTTCCTCAAATTGCTTACATCCGACAAGAATCTTGTAGATACCTTTTTCTATAATTCCTTTCAATAAAGCATTTTCTTGCTCAAGTGTAACTTGGCTAAGAGAATCATCATTAGTGGAATCAATAGAACTACTAGAAGCAACATCATTAGGTTTAGCATTTTTATTGTTGCTACTAGATGAAGAACCTTTCTTGCCTTTGTTACTAGATTGCTTAGTTTTAACTTAAGGCATGAAAGTAGACAAGAGTAGTCGTTTGGCTAGATAAGATGAAGTCTTCTTTCGGAGATCGTCATTGATAGCTTTCAAAAACTCTTGCTCTTGCTCCAAGTTGAGCTTCTCGAAGCGTAGCTTCTCATGAGTTCTCACAAGCTCTCTATGATCTTCGAGAGTAGATTCATGAGCTAACTTAAGAGTGTTTAGTTCTTTAGTTAGTTGTTCTATTTTCATCTTATCATCATAAAATGACTCATCTTGACTAGCATGAGATTATCAAGTTCATTTTGATCAACATCACTAGTTTTATCACAAAGCAAGTCATCATCACAAAGCAAATCATCTTCATCACTATAAAAATCAAGATATTCGGGGTGTGATACCTTGGGGCCTTTAGCCATGAAGCAACTTCCACTCCCTTCTTTGGTGAATCAAATAGATCGTAGGAGTTGTTAGTCACTAGAGCAATTCCGACAACACCATCATCTTGACTATAGTTGGAGTCGGAGTGATAGCTTCTCTCAGAGTTGTTGTCGGAGTCGGAGCCAGAAACCCATTCACCAACATGAGCTTGACATTTTCTTCTTGTGTAGCTCTTGGTGTACTTGTCCTTCTTCTCCGAATCTCTACTTCTCCTTGAGTGACTTCGTTCATAATGATCATCTCTACTCCTTCTCTCTCTCTCTTTGTGGTGACTCATTTCTTGAGCTTCATCTTCGAGGTGACTCTTCTCTTCTTTTGTAGGGAGCTGTGCACTCATTTGAGTAGTGTCCGGGCTTCCCACAATTGTAGCAATTGCGGTCATGACTTGACGAACGCTTCTCATAATATCTTGAGTTGGAGTTTCTTTCTTTGCCTCTATTCTTGTAGAACTTGTTGAATTTCTTGACCATGAGTCTTATCTCTTAATTGGTGACAAAGTTGTTGCTTGAAGTTGCGGGAGCATCACTTGTGGCTTTGTAAGCACCTATAGACTTGTGATGAAGCTCTTCTTTATCTTTGAGTGTCATCTCATGAGCAACAATCCTTCCAATGACTTCCGTAGGCTTGAGATCTTTGTAGTTTGGCATCATTTGGATAAATGTGCACACGGTGTCGTATCTCTCATCCAAAGCTCTAAGTATCTTCTTGATGATGAATTTGTCAGTCATTTCTTTGCTTCCTAAGCCAGCAATCTCATTTGTGATTAGAGCTAGCCTAGAGTACATCTCTGCGACTCCTTCACCATCCTTCATCTTGAACTTGTCAAGCTGACCTTGAAGAACATCTAACTTGGATTCTCTCACGGACTCGGTTCCTTCGTGCATATCAACCAAAGTATCCCAAATCTCTTTTGCATTCTCAAGACGGCTGATTTTGTTGAATTCTTCGGGGCATAAGCAGTTGAAGAGAATGTCACATGCTTGAGCATTGAGTTTCAACATCTTCAACTCATTCGCGGCCGCCTCACGATCCGGTTCACGTCCATCCGCAAAGAACTCACCTTGCAAGCCAACACGAACAACAGCCCAAACGGCGGGGTTATGACCAAGAATATGCATTTTCATTTTGTGCTTCCAAGTAGCAAAATTAGTGCCATCAAAGTACGGACCTCTACGGTGATAACTTCCCTCACTAGACGTCATACTTCTCCTAGGTCGTGAGACCTAAGCAATGGAGACAAAGGCTCTGATACCACTTGTAGGACCAAAAGTATGTCTAGAGGGGGGTGATTAGACTACTTGACCAATTAATTTTTTTGCCTATACCAAGTTTTAGGGTTGACAGTTTTTAGCATTTCATGGCAAGTCAAGTACACTCTACACATGCAAGTCTAAGAGTATATAGCAGCAGAAAGTAACAACAAGCATGTATAGAAGGGATAGGGTAGGAAGATCAACCGCAGTTGTAGACACGATGATTTTTCCCATGGTTCCGATAGGTGGTTCTATTCTACATCCACGTTTATGGAGTCTTCAACCCACGGAGGGTAACGGTCGCGAGAGTCCATGAAGGGCTCCACCCAAAAGGGTCCACAAAGCAGCAACCTTGACTATTCCATAACGGCTTTCGTCCACGAAGGACTAGCCTCACTATGGGTAGATCTTCACGAAGTAGGTGATCTCCTTGCCCTTACAAACTTCTTGGTTCACTCCACAACACGAAGTAGGAGGCTCCCAAGAGACACCTAACCAATCTAGGAGGCACCACCCTCCAAACGGTAATAGGCTCGGTAATGACGATGAACTCCTTGCTCTTGTGCTTCAATATGATAGACTCCTCAGCACCCAATCACTCTCTCACTGATTTGGCATGATGGAAGAGATGGGATTGGTGGAAAGCTACTTGGGGAGGCTAGAAATCAAGATCCATATGATTGGAGTGGAAGATCTTGACCTCAACACAAGGGTAGGTGGTTCTCTCTCAAAAAATCTGATAGGATAGGTATGGAATAGTTCTGAGTGCTTCTCTTTCGAGTAGGTGTGGTGAAGGGGTATATATAGGCATCCCCAAAAATCCAACCGTTACACACAAAATGACCAACTCGGTGACACCGATGTGTTAATCTCGGTGATACCGAAGTGACCAAAAGGTGGCAACTTTTGAATCTCGATGAGACTGATATAGGAAACTCGGTTGCACGATAAGGTGACCAACGGTCAGATTTCCAATCTCGGTGACGACGATCCAACATTCTTGGTGGGACTGAAAATGTGAATTTGCGTAACAGAAAGTTGGCAACCTAAACTCAATGGCACCGGTATGGTATCGGTTGCACCGAAGTGGCTAGGGTCTGGCTTGAGTCTGTCTAGGTTCTGGAATCGGTGGCACCGGTATGGGAAAGTTGGTTGCACCGATTTTGAGTGTTAGGTATAAAACAAACTTTGGTGGGAGAGTTTGTGGATGTTTTTGGCGACTATCACTTGTGCATGTTTGAGCATATTGTTCACCAACAAAACCTTACCCCTTTTTAATAGTATTGGCTTTCCTATGGACTCAAAGTGATTTCTCACAAATATAAAATGTAGAGTCCTCTTGCTTGAAGCTTGGCCAACCTATTTCCTTGCATCTTGGGGTTACTCCACAATCTCCTTTAGCCAATCCTATCATTGAACATTTCCTAAAATATACTTGGTGGAAAACATTAGTTCAATGACTTATATGTTGTTATTAATTACCAAAACCACCAAGGGAGAAAATGTGCTTTCATGGGTATATGAAGCTCAAGATGCCAGGCCCAAACGAGATAATCGCAGTCGCTAGTGATCCGAATATAGCCCTCCGAGCTGAAAACAAAACAGCAGCGCTCGCCCTTGAGGCACTAGCAGAGACGTGATCCGAATATAGCCCTGAGAGCTGAAAACAAAATAGCAGCACTCGCCCTCGAGGCACTAGCAGAGACCTTCTCCGCAGAAGAACTGACCGCACTCCAATCAACAGTAGACAAGGACGTTGTGATTCGTAGCAAAAGGCCCAAACCCACATCCTTTAAGCCTGCAGATGAAATCATTAAATTTGAGGTACACCCAACGGACCCCGATAAGACAACGTCCATCGGAGCTTAGCTGGACCCCATGGTGGACGAAGCACTGTGAGCATTCTTATGAGAAAATTGGGACATCTTTGCCTGGCATCCTTCCGATATGCCTGGAATCCCACGGTGGCTAGCAGAACATAGTTTGAACATCATCGCAGGCTTCAAGCCCATTAAGCAGACTCTACGCTGCTTTTCCGAGCCCAAATGACAAGCTATGGGTGAAGAATTAGCCAAATTGCTAGAGGCCGGATTATCCGAGAGATCAAGAACCCCAATGGTTGGCAAACCTAGTAATGGTACCAAAGAAAGATAAATCCTGACGGATGTGTGTTGACTTTAAAGATCTCAACAAGGCCTGCCCTAAGGACCCTTTCCCCTTACCACACATAGACTAGATTATTGACGCTACAGGAGGGCACGACTCATTGTATTTTATCGACGCTTATTCCGGATACCATCAAATCATAATGAAGGAATCCGATCAAGCCGCAACCACATTCATCACCCCTTATGGGCCATTCTGCTTCAACACGATCCCTTTCGGGCAAAAAACGTTGGGGCTACGTACCAGCGCATGATCCAGACTTGTCTCGCAAAACAAGTCGGTAAAACAGTCGAGGCATACGTGGACGATGTGGTAATCAAAACCAAACGCGTTAGCCAGCTGATTGATGACCTAAGGCAAACCTTTGCCATCCTACGTGAGTATGATATACGAGTCAATCCGAAGAAATGTGTATTCGGAGTTCCCGTTGGTAAACTGCTCGGATTCATCGTTTCCCATAGAGGAATAGAAGCGAATCTGGCTAAGATCCGCGCCCTATCAGAACTTGCAGTTCCCATAGAGCTAAAGCATGTCCAGAGGTTGGCTGTTTGCGTGGCGGCGTTAAGCCGCTTTATCTCCCGCCTAGGTGAAAATGCTTTACCGCTCTGTACATTGCTGAAACGGATCAACAATTTCAAATGGACTGATGAAGCAGTGGCTGCATTAGAAGAAATTAAAACACCATTGGCAAGTAATCCCATACTCACAGCACCAGGCGCTGCTGAACCCATGTTATTATACATATCGGCCACCTACCAAGTCGTTAGCGCAGTGCTCGTCGTCGAACGAGAGGAGGAGGGACACAAATTCCGGATACAGAAGCCGGTTTATTACATGTCAGAAGTACTAACACAATGCGAGTCCAGATACCCGCACTACCAGAAGATAGCCTATACAGTATTTATGGCATCACGGAAACTAAGACACTACTTTCAAGAGTGTTCGGTTATGGTGACATCCGAAGTACCTCTGAACGATATAATCAACAATAGGGACGCCACCGGTCGCATAGCCAAATGGACCATTGAGCTCCTTCCTTTTGAAATTGCTTACAAGCCACGACGAGCTATTAAATCTCAAGTACTGGTAGATTTCCTCGCCGAATGGGCAGAGGCCGAGCTTCCCAGGGAATATAGTACATACTGCCATTGGATGATGTACTTTGATGGATACAAAACTTTGGCCAGACTAGGGGCTGGAGTTATTCTCACATCCCCCACAGGCGACAACATTCGATACGTGTTGCAAATCATGTATGCCGATTCCAACAATGTAGCTGAATACGAAGCACTCTTGCATGGTCTTCGGATAGCAGCATCAATGGGCATACAACGGTTGAAGGTACGGGGAGACTCCAACTTGGCCATCTCCCAAATCAACAGCGAATTCAATGCCAAAAACCCGAAGATGGCGGCATACAGAAACATTGTCCTCAAGATATCCGCACAGTTCGAGGGGCTAGAATTTCACCATGTCGCTAGAGACAACAACCAAGCCACCGACATACTGGCCCGCATGGGGGCCAAACGTGACCCTGTCCCAAAAAACACTTTCCTGGAATGGCTCTTTAAGCCATCAGTGGTTTGGCAGGACGATAATAAGGGCGCCGGTCTCACCAGCGCGGAAGAGGTTGTTCCCCCTATAAACAAACCAGATGACCAAATCATCGGCGACTCCGTAATGGACGAAACGCCCTCGGCTCATGAGGTTATGGCAGTAATCGCGCCATGGACCTAGCCCTTCCTTGCCTACCTTCTTCACAAAGAACTTCTCGATGATCAGGCAGAGGCGCGATGCATAATTCGGCGATCCAATGCCTATAAAGTCCACGGGGGTGAGTTATACAAGAAAATCACCACTGGAGTACTACAACAGTGCATATCTGAGGAAGAAGTACCACAACTCTTAGCCGAAGCCCATGCAGGGATGGTCGACCATCACGCCGCAACAAGGGCCTTAGTAAGCAAGGCCTTTCGGGCTGGTTTCTTCTGGCCCACTGTTCGAGCGGACGCCTAGTCACTTGTCAAGCACTGCGTGGGGTGTCAACTCTTTGAAAATCAAAGTCACATGCCCCTAATAGCTCTTCAGACTATTACGATTACCTGGCCCTTTGTGGTCTGGGGGCTAGATATGGTCGGACCACTTAAAGGGGGGACCGAGAAGAATAAATACCTATTGGTCATGGTTGACAAATTCACCAAATGGATAGAGGCAAAACCTGTCAAACCAGCCAAGTCCGGACCAGTAATCGACTTTATATCTGGCGTAATACACCATTACGCCATCTCGCATAGTATAATTACGAATAATGGATCCAACTTCACAGCCCAAGAGGTCAAACACTAGTGCACAAAAATGGGCATCAAGCTCGATTACGCATCGGTGTATCACCCGCAGATCAATGGACAAGTTGAACGGGCAAACGACCTCATCATGAGTGGTATTAAACCACGTTTGGTCTGGTCTCTGCATGAGTCCGACTGGCATTGGGTAGAGGAGCTTGACTCCGTTCTATGGGGCCTGTGCACCACCCCGAATAGATCAATGGGATACACACCGTTCTTCATGGTCTACGGGGTAGAAGCAGTCCTCCCCTATGATATTATTCACGACACACCAAGGGTGCACTTGTATGAGGAAAAGGAGGTCGAGTTAGATCGGCAGGATGACCTGGACGCCTTAGAAGGAGAGCGCGACATAGCCCGAGCTCATTCTAATTTTTATCAACAACGGGCCCGATGTTACCAGAGTAGGGAGGTCAAGGCAAAAGCATATAATGTGGGTGAACTCGTCTTACGGCTCCCAGAGAAGAAGAATCATAAACTCAACCCCAAATGGGAGGGCCCCTTCATAATTGATGAAGTACTTGCAGGAGGGGCTTACCGTCTCCAAAACTCGTCGGACAACCGCTTTGAACCAAACCCATGGAATGCAACTCGTCTTCGGCGCTTCTGCGGATAGACTGGTGTCGTCATACTCTTTACCCTTCACTTCCTTTTCTTTCCTTTTTCTTTATTTTTTTCCTTTCCCTCCCACCTTGATTTTTGATAAGATTGGATTTTGTTTCCTTTTTCCCAAGTCTATGTTCGATTAAACCGATCTTGTATTAAGATTTTCGGCATACATACTTAAATATTAAATCCGAACACAACACCTCGAGGCTGCTTCCCGAAGCCAATAATTTTATATTCTAAAGCATCTATTCACACTCATCGTGTTTGCGCGTTTCCCTTGTTGATTTTTAAGCCATTCTATGCATCAATTCGAACTAAGATTTTTGCCAAGCTGGGTTGCCTCACTCCTGTATTTACCCTCTATGTTCCCGATTGTTCAGCTAGAGAGTAAAGGGAGCACCTCTGTGTGTCGGGACCCTGATCCTAAGTCATATGATTCCATACTGTAACAAGTCACATCACTTTGCGACCTCACGCACGGTACTCCACGGCTGCAGCCTTACCTTGGCCGGGACCGTTTGTGTCTTTTGGCTCACGTATGTGAACCTGTCGCTGGCAATCACACAACAAAGAACCCGGGCCGACATAACTAGTCATAGAACCCAAGTGGCACATCCGTATGGAAACAGGCATACATATCCCAGCAATGCAGGTGTCGGCCTCAAGCGTGTGTAGACGAGTCATAGCAAGCCACAAGGACTCCATTACGTCGCGAGACACGAATGTCATCACTGCACGTAGACGAGTCGTAGCAGGCTACAGGGACTCCATTACACTGCGAGACATTTCCTCGAAGGGACAGACACAACAACAAAGAAGTATACATGCCGGTCAATCAATGTGTCCGGAGCAGTAGCAAGCTACCATGCCTCGGTGGAAGCACAAAGAGGCAGTTTCCCGTAAAGAGTACTACTAAAGGCACACGACTAGGTGTTGGATCCCATACATATCGTTGCACATCACACGTACACATGACATGCCCGATATGCATAGATACAACTATGGCATCACAACATAACCATACAACAACATGACTTTTATTTAAGAGGCTCAGACGAGACTTGCATAATATGTTCTTACAGATAGGGGTCACATGACCCGACACTCAAGTCATACAAGCCAGCGGAAACTTAAACTGTCTGAGTACAGACGGCGAAAATAGAAACGAGGCACACGGCCTGACTATCTACAGCCCACCACACGGGCAAGATCGTAGCTGGGACACTAGCTATTCGACATCATCAACGTCTAGATAGAACCCACCTGATGGGTCCTGGTTCTCTTCTGCAACATTAATTAAGCAAGGATGAGTACAATCGTACTCAGCAAGTCTTTAAAACAGACCTAGTCTATTTATGCTCATGTATCAATAAAGGGGCTGGTGGAGTTCATGCAGGAATGCCAGCTTTGACTCATGGCTAACCTACACTACTCAATTTTAAACTCTTTGTTACAATTTTAGTTATCGCACACGAGTCCACTATCTCCATCAAAATACACCACCATGGATTCACCTTCCCCTTCCGGAAGAGTGCCATCCACGGTACTCACACTTGTCTTGATATTTTTAGGAGTATCCATTTGATTATCTATGAACAACATAAGTTTTCCAAGTAGTCCATATCCGAGGATGCGGCTATTCGAATAGTTTCATACCCAGCAGGGGTGTACTTCTTCACACACGCTCTCGCCACTTATCGCTGTGTGCCATAAACCATGCACCTCGGCAACCTTCAAGCGGATGCCCAGCGAGGAAGTCGGCCACGACCGTCAAGCACATAAGACCTCTAGTCCAGGCTACCGCCTATTTGAGACTGAACCCGCACGGAAGTCCGGCCGAAGTTTCCGTTACGGCCCCAAACGATGTGCGCAGGGTTCCCAAGCCCACCATTCGGGTGACCCTTGGTACACCGTGCCGCTGCCTACCGCGTCATAACCCACCCCGAGGGTCAGCGCTACGCACGGCCTCCAGCATGCTATAAACACCAGAAACTACTTGCAATACCTGGACCAAGGACTAAGCGACTGATAAGTCGAGAGGGGTCGAGTTACCGGAACCCAATGTGTGGTAGTAACTAGTCTTGGATCACAAACACGGAACCCAGTTCCTAAGAACGGTCCCAATGAGACAACCCACTATGTACTCCTACATAGCCTCTCATCTCTACCTTTACCAAATCGTATTCATTATGAGCTCATCACAACGGACAACACTGTTTCACTCAGTTCATCACCGAGATGAAACAGACCTGACACAACTCTAAGCATAGCAAGCATGGCAAGCAAAGTAAGCTAAGCACATCATGGCACAAGCATCTACCAGGTATGCTAGGTTGCAAGGTTTAGCTATTTACTATGACAAGATCAGGTCATGCATAAGAATAGGATCATCTATCGTGTATGACCGACATATGACTGTTTGTCCTAATGCAATAAACGAGGGCAAGAGCAAGAGAGTGGGATGTTATAGGAATGATCAATGGGGTTTCTTGCCTTGCTGAGTTGTGGAGGAGTTCTCTCCTTTGTCGGGATACGGGTAGTATCTTCCGGATTAGGGCCTACCGCAACGCAGATAAGAGCATTCAATACAAGCAAATGCAACAATATGATGCATGATCATGGCATAGTAATATGCATGGGTGAGCTAATGTAACTAGTGATCATGTCAATTTAAAATAGATTTGAATATAGGTTCAAAGTTGTTCTCATTTCAACTTCCTTATATTAACCTAATGATAATTGTCCATGTTCACCTAGTTATGTTGCTCTAACATGCATGAGAATAGCACCATTGGATTCATTGGATTTTTCTGATAAACTTTCATATATAAATTATTTTCATCTGACTTACAGATTATTTTATATGATTTTCAAAGTTTCAAATAATTTCTGGAATTATTTTTAAACTAGAAATTGTTTTATTGCATTAGCATGATGTCATGATGACATCAGCTGGTCAGCTGACCGGGCCAGAGTCAAACCTGACAAGTGTGTCCACATGTGAGTGACTCAGACACTTTAACTAACTAATTAAATTAATTCCTGATTAGTTAATGACACTGGGCCCACAGGTCAGTGTCTAATTAGGTTAATTAAACTAATTAGTTTAATTTTTAACTTAGATTAGTTTTAACAGAGCCGGGCCCACTTGCCAGTGACCCAGAGGGTCAACCCTCGTGGTCAAACGGCTGTGCCCACCGGCATTTAGCCGCCGGCGGCACCAGACACGGCGGAGGGGATCGGAATTCCCTCTCCGATGACCAAACGGCCGGCGGATGGGCTCAAAATGACGCCCACGCACACGCCCATCCATCTGGACACCCCCCCGAGGCTGGGGTGACCGGAAACGGCGCAGGCGTTGAGGGCAACGGTGGCCGGAGCTCGGGCGAGCATGGGCTCGTCGAGCCGGAGCTCGAACGGGGCAGCTAAGGCCTCCAGAGGCTACCTGGGAGCCTCCTGAGCACGACCGCGTGCTCAGAAGCAAGCTTGGGTCGCCACAATGGCGACCACGACCTCCCCGGTGGCGGGAAGCTTTCGGGCTCGGGGAGAATCAGTGCTAGAGGCTCTATCCGAGGGGGAAAAGGGGGGAAAGGATCAGGGGCTCACGGCGATTGCAGCGGCGTCGCAAACGAGCTCGGGGAGGACCTGGAACGGCGGCGGCCTCCGAATTCCTTTCCGGCGACCCGAGGAGGAAGATGATGGCGCGACGGCGATAGGAGCTTTCCGGCGATGCGTGGCTCGGCTAGCAGGAAGAGGAGATCCGGGCGGAGCTTTTGGCTGGTTCAGATGGGCTCGGGGGCGGCTAGAACGACAGCACGACGGCGAGGAGCAGCGCGGCCATGGCGGGTCAGAGAGGGAGAATGCACGCGCGCGAGAGAGAGAGCTCGCGGGAGGAAGAGAGGAGAAGGGGCACGGCGGTGAGGAGCTTCGCGCTGGCGCACTCCCAGCCCTCCAGCAAGGAGCCAGGCAGGGAGGAGGTGGCCGGCGCGCGGCGACCACACGCCCGCGTCCTCCTGGCCAGAGGTGGGGGATGACCGGTTCGCCCCTGTGGGCTGGGCCGGCTTCTCTCCCCTGGCCCAGGTAGGTTCTTTTTTTTGTTTCTGTTTTTTGTTTTCTGACTTTTCTTTATTTTATTTGCAGGTCCAATTGACTTTTCAAAATATTCCAAAACTTTTGTATATTCAAGTTTGAATATTCCAAACCTGTATAAAAAGTTTCAGGTTAATTTGAAAACTGTAGTAATGATAATGTTTTTATTTATCAATTTCAGAGGCTTAAATCTTTAATTTAAATTATTTGAAATGTTCAAATAATTAGAATGATCCCTGGTATATCCATGCCCTCAATTATCAGGCATAGGGAACATTTTTGATGGGCATTTTGGATTTGTTGAAATTTCATTTATCTTGAATTTCTTTAATTCATTAAGTGCTTGGGGTTTCTTTTCTTTCTCCCCGTTTCACATTGATGCAATGATGATGATGATGATGATGCAAACACAATACTAACCTAGGACAACTTTCTAGGGTTGTGACAACTCACCCCCACTCAAAAGAATCTTGTCCCGAGATTTTGAAGTCGTCGGGAAGAGCGCGGGGTACTCTAGTCGAAGACGATCTTCTCTTTCCCATGTCGCCTCCTTTTCAGAATGATGCGACCACTGAACCTTGAGAAACTTGATGTTACGATGTCGAGTGGTACGCTTAGCTTGGTCGAGAATACGAATAGGGTATTCTCGGTATGTAAGGTTATCTTGGAGATCAAGCGCTTCGTGGTCCACTTCTCAGACAGGGTCCGAAAAGCAACGCCTGAGTTGCGAGATGTGGAAGACATCATGAACCTTGGAAAGATGCGGCGGAAGTTCCAATTGGTAGGCAACTCTCCTCATTTAGCAAGATTGCGAAAAGGTCCAATGTAACGAGGAGCCAACTTGCCTTTGATACCGAATCGATGGGTACCCTTCAGAGGTGTAACCCGAAGGTAAGCCTTCTCGTCAACCTCATAGGTCGCAGACTTATTATGACGGTCATATTGACTCTTTTGACGGGATTGGGCTGTTTTCAACCGAATAACGCGAACTTGCTCCTCTGCATCCTGGATCATGTCCGGGCCAAAGAGTTGCCTCTCTCCGGTTTCTGACCAGTTAAGAGGTGTTTGACATTTTCGTCCATAGAGAACTTCAAAAGGGGCTTTGCCCAAGCTTGACTGATAACTATTGTTATATGTGAATTCAGCAAATGGAAGGCAGTTCTCCCAATTCATACCGAAAGATATAACACAAGCTCGGAGCATGTCTTCGAGAATTTGATTGACTCGCTCTACTTGACCACTTGATTGAGGGTGGAAAGCAGTGCTAAAGGATAGATGAGTCCCCATAGCGGTTTGAAAACTTTCCCAAAATCGAGAAGTAAAGATACTTCCGTGGTCTGAGTTAATATCCAAAGGAACACCATGAAGAGAAACTATTCGAGAAACATATAACTCCGCTAGCTGGCTAGCAGTAATGCTTTCACGAACAGGAAGAAAATGAGCCACTTTGGAGAGGCGATCAATGACCACAAATATAGCATTGTTCCCTCTCTTGGTCCTGGGAAAACCGGTGATGAAATCCATACCGACCTTATCCCATTTCCACTCAGGAATAGCTAAAGGTTGAAGGGTGCCAGCAGGCCGTTGATGTTCTGCTTTCACACGACGACAAACATCGCAGTTAGCAACATACTGAGCAATTTCTCTCTTCATCCTAGTCCACCAGAACCTCTGGCGTAGGTCCTGATACATTTTGGTACTACCCGGATGAATTGTGAGAGGAGAATCATGAGCCTCCTTAAGGATCAATTGTCGCAGATGTTGTTTCTTTGGGATCACCAAGCGATTCTCAAAGAAGAAAACTCCCCGATCATCTTCCAAGAAGCATCTAACATTACCCTTCTTAATGTTTTTCTTGATCCGAGATATCCCGGCATCATGCTTCTGGGCTTCTATGATTTGATCCAAAAGAGTAGGTTTCGCCACCAGGTTGGATAGGAATCCTTGAGGAACAATGTGAAGATTTAACTTCCTGAATTCCTCGTAGAGAAGCGGTTGACCTTGTTGTAACATCAGATTGTTACAATAAGATTTACGACTTAGTGCATCAGCCATGACATTGGCTTTCCCCGGGGTGTAAGTTATCCCTAAGTCGTAATCTGTAATCAACTCTACTCACCGTCTTTGCCTGAGATTCAAATCCGGCTGGGTGAAAATATATTTCAGACTTTGGTGATCAGTGTATATCTCGCAACGATTACCCAGAAGGTAATGTCGCCATGTCTTTAGTGGATGAACTACAGCTGCAAGCTCAAGATCATGTGTTGTATAATTATGCTCATGTGGACACAACTGTCGAGATGCGTATGCAATCACATGACGCTCTTGCATGAGAATGCAACCTAATCCTTGTCGCGAGGCGTCGCAGTAGATAATAAAGTCCTTAGAGAAATCTGGTGGCACCAGAACGGGAGCAGAGGTCAGTCGTCTTTTCAACTCCTGAAAACTATGCTCGCATTGTGGGGTCCACTCGAACTTTTTATCTTTCTTAAGGAGTTTAGTCAGAGGTTTCGCAACCTTGGAGAAATTCTCAACAAAGCAGCAACAATAGCTCGCTAAGCCAAGGAAACTCCTTACTTGCTTAACCGATTCAGGTTGAGTCCAATCAAGGACGGCCTGAACTCTCTCGGGATTGACAACAATTCCTTTACCAGAGATTACGTGGCCTAGATAGGTCACTTCTGGCAACCAGAATTCACACTTGGAGATTTTGGCATATAAGCGGTGCTCTCGAAGTTTCATCAATACCAGCCTTAGATGCTCGGCATGTTCTTGTTCGTTCTTCGAGTAGATAAGTATGTCGTCGAGGTAAACCACGACGAATTTATCTAAATACTCCATGAAGATCGAATTCATCAAACGAGAGAAGGTGGCTGGGGCATTGGTTAAACCGAAGGACATGACGGTGTACTCGTATTGGCCATAACGAGTGACAAAAGCCATTTTTGGAATGTCCCCGTTTCTAATTCTGATTTGATGGTATCCCCCATTTTTGAAAAGATAGAGGATCCAGCGAGTTGATCATACAAATCGTTGATCCTGGGAAGCGGATACTTGTTCTTGATAGTGACCAAATTCACTGGTCGGTAATCCACAACCATCTGATCCGATCCATCCTTCTTCTTAACGAAGAGGATGGGGCAAGCCCAAGGAGAAGAGCTAGGACGAATGAAACCTTTCTTCAACGCTTCATCGAGTTGGGTTTTTAGCTCGGCTAGTTCTAAGGGTGCCATCTTATAGGGTCTTCTGGCTATTGGGACTGTCCCTGGAATAAGCTCTATCACAAACTCAACATCTCTGACAGGTGGAATACCTGGCAGTTCTTCTGGGAAGACGTCCGGAAAATCATGGACTACCGGAATATCCTCTAACTCAGGAAGAGGGCTAGCATTTAGGGAATAGAGTTGGCGCTTGGTTGTTCGAGTGGAGACATTAACTATCTCTCCCGTGGGATGTGTAAGTTCAACATTCCTAGAATGAGTATCAATCTTGGCATAGTGGGCTTTCATACAATGCATACCTAGAATGATATTGATGTCCGAAGACTTAAGAGCTATCAAGGATGCTAGGAATACTGGTCTATCCACCAGAATTTCATTGTCATGAGTCACTCTAGAAGTTTGCCATTTTGAACCAGGAGTCTGAACTACTAAGGGAGTGGGCATGTCACAGAAGGACATGTTATGCAACTATGCATAACTTCCTGAGATGAATGAATGAGATGCCCCAGTATCAAATAGAACAGATGCTGGATGGCTATTAACAAGAAGCATACCTAGAATGACATCAGGATCTTCAAGGGCTTCTTCAGCAGACACATAATTCACTCGCCCGTGGGCAGGAGTTGGCTTCACATAGTAAGCTTTTCCTGGTTTCCCACGTCCAGCGGGCTTAGCATTGTTCTGGGGACACTCACGAGAATAGTGTCCCGGTTCTCCACATTTGTAGCATACCACTGTGGCACGAGGTGCAACATTTGTAGGCTGTCCTCCAAATGGTCTAGGTGGAGGGTTGGACTGAACTAGACGAAGTGCCTGGAAAGATAGCCTCGCGGTGTATCTTGCCGGCAAAGCTGCATTGGGCACCCAAACTCGGCGTTTGTTAGGGCCTGAACCCGATGCAAGGTTGAAGTCACGGTTATGCTTCCTCGTAGCCTTGTAGTTAGTTTGTCCGGACTCAGCATTGATGGCCTTATTGACGAGAGCCTGGAAGGTGGTGCACTCGTGCAGACGAAGATCTCGGCGAAGCTTAGCATCAAGTCCCTTGCGGAACCTAGCCTGCTTCTTGGCATCAGTTGAGACTTCCTCTGGAGCATAGCGAGCAAGATTACCAAACTCACGACTGTATGCATCCACTGACAATCTGCCCTGGGTGAAGGCACAAAATTCCTCTCTTTTGCGATCCATCAGCCCTTCCGGGATGTGATGGAGACGGAATGCGGCGCTGAACTCTGCCTAGGTTGGTGTAGGTCCCTGGGGACGCATAGCCTCATAGCTTTCCCACCATAGGTTGGCAGGTCCCTCCAGAAAGTACGTCGCAAAGGTCACCTTGTTGGCCTCTGAAACATTTGCAGCTCGGATCTTGCGTGACACACTAGTCAGCCAATCATCCGCATCGAGGGGGTCGATCGAATGATGGTACTTGGGCGGACACAACTTGATAAAGTCACCAAGTGATACTCCATCGTGGTGATCATTGCGGGGAGCACGAGCTATGTTTTGTTCAATTCTTTCCAACAGCCTATTGGTCTCCCTCTTATTCCTTTCAGCCTCTAACATCACCTCCGCCAGGGATGGTGCATGTGGCAGCTCCTCTTGCCTTGGCTGGCTACTCTTGCCCTGCTCAGGAGCAGGCACGGGATTGTTCCTAGTTGCCACCATCCTGGGGAAAACAATCCACAACTTAGACATAGAGATCATCAACTCAAAGACATGAGATAAGGAATGTACTGGTCAACATGGCATGTAGGATAAACACCAATCAACATGGTAAAGCAACTACCATATGAACATTAGGTTACATACACACCATGACTTAGTTCAGTACAAGCCCAAGCTGAAACAACTACGGAGAGATGACACAACTCATCGGAGGCATTACAAGCTTCCTATACATTATCTATCTACACCTCCGGAACTCAACTCTCGACTTAGGTCATATCCCACAAGACACGCAGGACTGTGGCGATACGACTACTACCACACCAGGACTAACATCCACGCACTCAAACATCACCGTAGAATGCCTCGTACAGGTTACCCCCGTGACCTGGGAGCTGAACCTGAGGATCTGGAAACACTCTAGCATGGGATCCCTGGAAACCATAAGGACACGGATGTGGCCTTGGTCCCCTTGTCGGCGGCAACAACGGTGCTCGAAGAGGGGTGATGCCTCCAACATCAGGCCAGTCTACGTGTGCTCGCAAATGAGTCCGTGATGGGGTCAGCATCTCCAAATCTCCATAGCCTGTCTGCACGACAGGTGCCAACTACGTCAAGGCTGTCCAAAGGCGGGCACGGGTAGCATAAAGCTCCATGCGAAGGGCACATGCATCACAATCCCTATTCTCCAACATCTGAGCAGTCACCTGCAGCCTAGGGTCCTCATGAGAATAGTCAAAGTAGGCTGCACTAAGATATCCATCCTCTCCTCCCATGGAAGCAGGAACATAGCAGAACTCCGTGTTCTGTAGCAGACCATGGTGAAACCTCATAATAGTCAGCATAGTGTAGGCGGCTTCCTGAACGGCCATATCTATGGTAACTTCCAATCCATGAGTCCAGTGAAGCGGCTCTGCAGCTCCAGGATATGAAGGATATATCCTAACGGTACACAAATACTGACTCTGGTTGAAATATCGATACTGCTCCTCCACTGTATACTCTGGGTACCAACGGTATCCAGCCTCCATCATGACTCTAACCAACATGGCCGTGTGACCCGGCACATCGATGCACCTGGTCAGACGGACCACCTGACGGAAAGGACGAGAGGGCATCTGAAACAGAGAATGATGCAAAGACACGAGAGCTCCTAGCAGAAATTGGACAGCATAACGGCTGTAATTGCTCAAGAAATTTTTTGAGACAATTGAAAAAGATTGGAAAGGCATAACCACTTGACTATCTAGACTCAAATCTCTTCTCCATCTGTTTGTCACACCAACAATACTTGAATAACTGCACTCACTTACAAACAAGCTAGCTATTGGTCCATGGCTAGTAACTCGTCACCCTAAGCAGTAGATGAGAATCCTAGTTCCTATCCCCGTAGAAAAGATGAGAATGACCCAGCATAGAATAACTTGGGAAGAGGAGTAAAAAGAGCCTTACGTTCCCTTCCACAATCAATTCCCCTACTTATCTATAGTGTTTCTAGACTCAACTTCGGCCGGTTTGGCTTGGTAGTCCTACAGTCAGTCAGGCTCTGATACCAACACTGTCGGGACCCCGATCCTAAGTCATATGATTCCATACTGTAACAAGTCACATCACTTTGCGGCCTCACGCACGGTACTCCACGGCTGCAGCCTTACCTTGGCCGGGACCGTTTGCGTCTTTTGGCTCACGTATGTGAACCTGTCGCTGGCAATCACACAACAAAGAACTCGGGCCAACATAACTAGTCATAGAACCCAAGTGGCACATCCGTACGGAAACAGGCATACATATCCCAGCAATGCAGGTGTCGGCCTCAAGCGTGTGTAGACGAGTCATAGCAAGCTACAAGGACTCCATTACGTCGCGAGACACGAATGTCATCACTGCACGTAGACGAGTCGTAGCAGGCTACAGGGACTCCATTACACTGCGAGACATTTCCCCGAAGGGACAGACACAACAACAAAGAAGGATACATGCCGGTTAATCAATGTGTCCGGAGCAGTAGCAAGCTACCATGCCTCGGTGGAAGCACAAAGAGGCAGTTTCCCGTAAAGGGTACTACTAAAGGCACACGACTAGGTGTCGGATCCCATACATATCGTTGCACATCACACGTACGCACGACATGCCCGATATGCATAGATACAACTATGGCATCACAACATAACCATACAACAACATGAGTTTTATTTAAGAGGCTCAGACGAGCCTTGCATAATATGTTCTTATAGATAGGGGTCACACGACCCGACACTCAAGTCATACAAACAAAGTCATACAAGCCAGCGGAAACTTAAACTGTCTGAGTACAGACGGCGAAAATAGAAAAGAGGCACACAACCTTACTATCTACAGCCCACCACACGGGCAAGATCGTAGCTGGGACACCAGCTATTCGACATCGTCAACGTCTAGATAGAACCCACCTGATGGGTCCTGGTTCTCTTCTGCAACATTAATTAAGCAAGGATGAGTACAATCGTACTCAGCAAGTCTTTAAAACAGACCTAGTCTATTTATGCTCATGTATCAATAAAGGGGGTGGTGGAGTTCATGCAGGAATGCCAACTTTGACTCATGGCTAACCTACACTACTCAATTTTAAACTCTTTGTTACAATTTTAGTTATCGCACACGAGTCCACTATCTCCATCACAATGCACCACCATGGATTCACCTTCCCCTTCCGGAAGAGTGCCATCCACGGTACTCACACTAGTCTTGATATTTTTAGGAGTATCCATTTGATTATCTATGAACAGCATAAGTTTTCCAAGTAGTCCATATCCGAGGACGCGACTATTCGAATAGTTTCATACCCAGCAGGGGTGTACTTCTTCACACACGCTCTCGCCACTTGTCGATGTGTCCCATAAACCATGCACCTCGGCAACCTTCAAGCGGATGCCCAGCGAGGAAGTCGGCCACGACCGTCAAGCACATAAGACCTCTAGTCCAGGCTACCGCCTATTTGAGACAGAACCCGCATGGAAGTCCGGCCGAAGTTTCCGCTACGGCCCCAAACGATGTGCGCAGGGTTCCCAAGCCCACCATTCGGGTGACCCTTGGTACACTGTGCCACTGCCTATCGCGTCGTAACCCACCCCGAGGGTCAGCACTACGCATGGCCTCTAGCATGCAATAAACACCATAAACTACTTGCAATACCTGGACCAAGGACTAAGCGACTGATAAGTCGAGAGGGGTCGAGTTACCGAAACCCAATGTGTGGTAGTAACTAGTCTTGGATCACAAACACGGAACCCAGTTCCTAAGAACGGTCCCAATGAGACAACCCACTATGTACTCCTACATAGCCTCTCATCGCTACCTTTACCAAATCGTATTCATTATGAGCTCATCACATCGGACAACATTGTTTCACTCAGTTCATCACCCAGATGAAACAGACCTGACACAACTCTAAGCATAGCAAGCATGGCAAGCAAAGTAAGCTAAGCACATCATGGCACAAGCATCTACCAGGTATGCTAGGTTGCAAGGTTTAGCTATTTACTATGACAAGATCAGGTCATGCATAAGAATAGGATCATCTATCGTGTATGACCGACATATGACTGTTTGTCCTAATGCAATAAACGAGGGCAAGAGCGAGAGAGTGGGATGTTATAGGAATGATCAATGGGGTTGCTTGCCTTGCTGAGTTGTGGAGGAGTTCTCTCCTTTGTCGGGATACGGGGTAGTATCTTCCGGATTAGGGCCTACCGCAACACAGATAAGAGCATCCAATACAAGCAAATGCAACAATATGATGCATGATCATGGCATAGTAATATGCATGGGTGAGCTAATGTAACTAGTGATCATGTCAATTTAAAATAGATTTGAATATAGGTTCAAAGTTGTTCTCATTTCAACTTCCTTATATTAACCTAATGATAATTGTCCATGTTCACCTAGTTATGTTGCTCTAACATGCATGAGAATAGCACCATTGGATTCATTGGATTATTCTGATAAACTTTCATATATAAATTATTTTCATCTGACTTACAGATTATTTTATATGTTTTTTCAAAGTTTTAAATAATTTTTGGAATTATTTTTAAACTAGAAATTTTTTTATTGCATCAACATGATGTCATGATGACATCAGCTGGTCAGCTGACCGGGCCAGAGTCAAACCTAACAAGTGGGTCCACATGTCAGTGACTCAGACACTTTAACTAACTAATTAAATTAATTCCTGATTAGTTAATGACACTAGGCCCACAGGTCAGTGTCTAATTAGGTTAATTAAACTAATTAGTTTAATTTTTAACTTAGATTAGTTTTAACAGAGCCGGGCCCACTTGCCAGTGACCCAGAGGGTCAATCCTCGTGGTCAAACGGCTGTGCCCACCGGCGTTTAGCCGCCGGTGGCACCAGACACGGCGGAGGGGATCGGAATTCCCTCTCCGATGACCAAACGGCCGGCGGGTGGGCTCAAAATGACGCCCACGCACACGCCCATCCATCTGGACACACCCCCGAGGCTGGGGTGGCCGGAAACGGTGCAGGCGTTGAGGGCAGCGGCGGCCGAAGCTCGGGCGAGCATGGGCTCGTCGAGCCGGAGCTCGAACGGGGAAGCTAAGGCCTCCAGAGGCTACCTGGGAGCCTCCTAAGCACGACCGCGTGCTCAGAAGCAAGCTTGGGTCGCCACAACGGCGACCACGACCTCCCCGGCGGCGGGAATCTTTCGGGCTCGGGGAGAATCAATGCTACGAGGCTCTATCCGAGGGGGAAAAAGGGGGGAAAGGATCAGGGGCTCACGGCGATTGCAGCGGCGTCGCAAACGAGCTCGGGGAGGACCTGGAATGGCGGCGGCCTCCGAATTCCTTTCCGGCGACCCGAGGAGGAAGATGATGGCGCGACGGCGATAGGAGCCTTTCGGCGATGCGTGGCTCGGCTAGGAGGAAGAGGAGGTCCTGGCGGAGCTTTTGGCTGGTTTAGACGGGCTCGGGGGCGGCTAGAACGACGACACGACGGCAAGGAGCAGCGCGGCCATGGCGGGTCAGAGAGGGAGAATGCGCGCGCGAGAGAGAGAGCGCTCGCGGGAGGAAGAGAGGAGAAGGGGCACGGCGGTGAGGAGCTTCGCGCTGGCGCACTCCCAGCCCTCCAGCAAGGAGCCAGGCAGGGAGGAGGTGGCTGGCGCGCGGCGACCACACGCCCGCGTCCTCCTGGCCAGAGGTGGGGGATGACCGGTTCGCCCCTGTGGGCTGGGCCGGCTTCTCTCCCCTGGCCCAGGTAGGTTCTTTTTTTTGTTTTTGTTTTTTGTTTTTTGACTTTTCTTTATTTTATTTGCAGGTCCAATTGACTTTTCAAAATATTCCAAAACTTTTGTATATTCAAGTTTGAATATTCCAAACCTGTATAAAAAGTTTCAGGTTAATTTGAAAACAGTAGTAATGATAATGTTTTTATTTATCAATTTCAGAGGCTTAAATCTTTAATTTAAATTATTTGAAATGTTCAAATAATTAGAATGATCCCTGGTATATCCATGCCCTCAATTATCAGGCATAGGGAACATTTTTGATGGGCATTTTGGATTTGTTGAAATTTCATTTATCTTGAATTTCTTTAATTCATTAAGTGCTTGGGGTTTCTTTTCTTTATCCCCATTTCACATTGATGCAATGATGATGATGATGATGCAAACACAATGCTAACCTAGGACAACTTGCTAGGGTTGTGACACTGTGATTGTTACTACCGGGTTATCCGGATACATACCTCAGACGGGTGAAGCCAAAAGCTAGCTATCTTAAGCAGAAAATTGGTCGGCTACGACGGAAACAACAAAAATTATGGTTGTTATTGCCATTATCCAGGCTTCCTTTTTCCAAAAAGAGCAATTAGCCGCATACTAGCAGTATACGGCCTTATTATCTACGATTTACGTAGCAGCCTGAAGAAAGGTATCGATAGAGGTACTATTTTCTTCGGAAGATGTCTCTTACGATAAAATGTAATATAACATATCTCCCTGTGCATTTTTCTATCTGTTCGCACCAAATAGCCGGATTGCCTGGTTCCTTGAAGGAATTCCTTCCTAGCAAGGGATATTTCATAAGGAACACTTCCAAGCTCTTTGCATGGGAGGTCAAAGCCGATGGCCGGTTAAGACAGAGTTTACAGCACAGATAGAGTAATTTTTTATTTAAAGTACATAGTTACATAAAATCACTCATCTGGCTGTTGGTCGAGATTGTCTATTAATGCATCTAGGGTGCAATCTTCCTGTGAGAGACGAGCAACGGGCATCACTTGGTCGTACATCAAATGAAGTGGCACTTCTTTCCCATCAAGCCCTGCTGGCCCAACCCGAGCCATATGCTCGGGGTTAAGGCTAGTATACCGAGTCTTGATCATCACCCACGCCTCTCACACTCCCTCCCGTTAGGCCGATGTCTTCCATAACTCGAACCGACTTCGGGCTCCCTTGAACCGATCAACCAGTTCGGTCATCTCCTCCGGAGGTTGCTCAGCAGGCCATAGCGCTTTTATCATGCTCTTCATGGCCTTCCAAGCCTGCTCATGAAGGGCGGACAGTTCCTTTAGAAGGCTTCCCCAGTCGGATCTGATCTCTTCTTCAGGCCGTCCGATTAGGAGACCTATACACGAGACAAGGAATATCCATTACACCTAACGTATGAGAGGTATTGAAGGATGTTATAATTTCACTTACTGAACATGCCCCTCTATAATTTCTGGTTCGTTTCTCGGGTCTGGGCCAATTGAGCTCTTAAACTATCATTTTCTTTGGCCTGCTGTTTGTTCTCTGCCTGGAGGCGTTTCTTCTCTTCCAGATTTCGTTGCAACGAAAGGCAGCCGACCTCATGCTAGGACTCGGCGTACCTCTTAGATTCTCGGGGTGCATCTAAATCATTTTGCAACTGTCCTATGGATTTAGCTGCTACAAAGTACCCTTGCGTCAGCATGGGATTATATACTAAGATCAGTAGAACATATATACTCACCATGCGTCTCCTGGGTAAAATTCTTCACTTGATCAAGTTCGGCCTTCACGGTTTCCACCTGTGTTCGGCTCACCACCAGATCCTTGGTCAATTTCTCATTCTGCTGCCTTGAGACCTACATCATCAGTAAAACAATACGCAGACCCTTAATTCGGTCATTCCGACCAATTTAAGGCTCGGGGGCTACTGGGTTTACATGTGTGTTTGGGTTCTTATAGCAGATCACTCACCTGCAGGCTGGACGATATCAGTTTCATGGCTTCCCCGAACCCAGCTCGGGCAGCTCCGATGTGTGCGTCAGTCGAGCATAGAGCATTGAACTCTTGTTTGGAGAATGCCGGATGGCGCAGGGCTTCTCGTCGCCGCCGATGATTCATAGCGCTCTCTACCTCGGATTTAGTAAACTGATACCGCGTCCCCAGAGTCTTTAGGGGCCTAATTGGCCACAGGGATCTCCGCCGCGGGTTCATCATGAGCAGAAGATCTGGAATTGTGAGCACTGCCGGACACCCTGGCAACATCCTCGGAAGAAGATGGCTGAACTCATTGCTTGAGTATTTCGACATAAGATCTCTTGTGAGGCTCTATCGATCATAATAATAAATTAAGCAACCGAACAAAGTACCTTTGAGCTGAACGAGTGGTTGGGCTTGTCCCCACGACTGGCTCACTTAACGGATCCCTGTTGCTACCCGGTCCAGGCATTACCACCGTAGTCGATGTTTGTCGCGTGGATCGATGACACTTGGGAGCAGGAGCTGACGTGTTTGGGTCGATGGAGGGTAGTTGCCTTTTGCAGGACAATATTTTCTTCTTCTTGCCTGTAGCAGGGGAAGGGAATGATCCGTGGTAATCGGCTATGATAGCCACCTTGGAGCGGTCGAGGCTCTCCTGGTAGAAGACCCTATCTTCGAACTCAACTGACAGCTCCGGGTCATCATGAAATCCTAGATCATCGTCACAAGAATAGTTCTTGGGTTGGGGGGTCGGACAGTTGGCTGTCTCGACAAAGCTTCTCCATTCCTGTTCACACAAATTAAAGGCTTCGGTCAAAAAGGGACAAATATAAAACCCGAATTCGGGTCACAGAGTCAAAAAGCTCACCCATTTGATGGGATTATGACTTGAGTAGCCCTCCTTGGTTGATGGCTGAACAAAATCTTCTTCCTCCCCTTTGTATAGGTCAGCAAGTGCGGTTGCCAATGCCGCTTGATTGGCAGGGCCCAGCCGTCGGGAGCAGGTGGTCTCGATTGTCCCATTGTAGCACCACAAGGTGTGTATCCTTTGCTAAAGGGGCTGAACACATCGGGTGATGGCGGCAGCCATCATGTCTATAATGGTCAATTTGTGATGAGCTAGTAGCCTCACGTGGGCAGCCAAGCTTTGCACTTCGGTGCTGTCCTCCTGGGATGAGCTCTTCGGTCGCCAGTTGTACCTTTTCTTTAAGGGGGCGTCGGAGTATTCATGCAAGCCCCTCCGAGCTTGATCGAATAAGGGAACGCCCTAGATATAGAACCATTTCGAAGACTATTCTTTGGGATCCTTCTTTGGTGTCCACACTGGATACCCCATCCCGGCTATGCGGCATATTTCACCTCCTCCCACCTCTAGAATTATCTTACGCCGAGTACGAGGGACGAGGCAGAAGTACTTCCTCCACAATTCAAAGTGTGCCTCGCAGCCCAAGAACATCTCACAAAGGGCGACGAACCCCGAGATATGCAGAATGGACCCAGGGGTGAGATGATGGAGCTGGATCCCATAATACTCCAATAATCACCTCAGGAAAGGATGAATGGGGAACCCGAGATCCTGCAAGAGGAAGGGCACGAAGAATATCCACTCTCCCTTTTGAGGATTAGGGAAATTTTCCGCGAAGGCTTCGCCATTGAAAGAAGTCAAACCTGCGCGGGTAACCGCTAGATCCGAGGAAGGAAGATACCCTAGGGTCTCAAGGTTGCCCAGTCAAAGGAGGGATACAGAGCAGCTTGTCCAATCCCTGGAACGGGAGCCATAAGGGCGTGAGGAAGAGGTGGGGGCGCTCGCCATGTTATTGTGGTGATCTCTCGCTGAAGGTTTTCTCTTCTGATGGGGAGGAAGAAGAAGGTGTGGCTTAGACCACGATTCAGCCTGTTTAAATAGGTGTTGCCTCCTTTGTGGGAGGGGCAGTCTTGTAAAAAGCTTCTGAATCACTTGTCTCCCCTCGGCACACAAGGATCGAGAAGCGTTTACATTTATTACAATGCACCCTGCAAGTTTGTGACACCTGGGATTTCGCCGATGATAGGATGGTTGTCGAACAAGAAGGGATAGAGAGACTCGCCTCGCAAGCCGAAGGCGTCGACACGCAAGATTGTCCAGATATTATACATCGGCATTGGAGGCTAGTCCGAAGGCTACAAGGGAGTCCTGGTTTAAGGGGTCCTCTGATGACTGACCTGTTTCTCATGGGCCGGACTATATGGGCCACTTGCTGAGCATTGGATTCATCAAAGACCCCTTCACCAGGGAGGAAGCATCTAGAGTCGTGGCGTATCCTCCAAGTTTGGAATAGTAGATAGGCATGTTTTTCCCTTCGACGTGCAACAGACCATGTGTAAACCCTAGGTACCCTCGGCGTCTATATAAGCCGAAGGGTTTTATATTGTAAGGCAGAGAAACTCATCTAGGGTTTAGCTATTCGATCTCGAGGTAGATCAACTCTGTAATTTTCATACCATCAATATAATCAAGCAGGACGTAGGGTTTTACCTCCATAGGAGGGACTGAACCTGGGTAAACATCGTCTCCTTCGTCCCCTGTTACCATGGATCCTAGTCTCGCAGCTCGGGATCCCCTACCCAAGATCCGCTGGTTTTGACATCGCCACACGCCACGAGTAATTAGTATATGAAAATTGCCTCCATCACTTTTTATATTATTCTCTATACTTAGAGAAACTCCAACGCGTTGACCCATTTCATCCATCCGTGTCCGTTTGGGTTGAAACGGACGCAAAAGTCGACTCAACGTGACGACCCAAACGGATGCGCGTCTGCTTTTTGTTTGTCGTGCGACCCATTTCAAGGCAAAATATGGGCCTCCTTTGCGTCAATGCGGACACGATAAGGATGCCCGCGACACCTGGTGATACGTCTCGGACATATCGATAACTTTTCATCGTTCCATGTTATTATATTATCAATCTTGGACACTTTATATGCAATAATATGCTATTTTAAATCCTTTTTTGGGACTAACCTATTAACCTGGTGTCTAGTGCCAGTTGTTGTTTTCTGCTTGTTTTTGGTTTTCCAGAAAATCGGTACCAAATGAAGTCCAAACGTACCAGACTTTTTGATGATTTTTTTTAGACACAAGAGACTTTGGAAGCTTAGGGAGGAGACCTGATGCGAAGCAAGGAGACAACAAGGCAACAGGGCACGCCCAGGGGGTAGGCGCACCCTGATGCCTTGTGACCCCCTACTGGCTCCGTCTGAACTAATTCCACCTCCATGAATTCTTTAAAATCGGGAAACCAACACAGAGCCACCCGAAACAATTTTTCCACCGCCGCAAGCCTGTGTTCTTTTGTGATCCCATTTGGATGCCTTTTCCGGTACTCTGCCGGTGGGGGATCCATCACGGAAGCCATCTCCATCAACCTTGTTTCCTCCATGATGATGTGTGAGTAGTTCACCATAGATCTAAGTGCCCACAACTAGTAACTAGATGGCTTCTTCTCTCTCATTGACATTCAATACAAAGTTCTTCCCGATTCTTGCGTTGATCTATATGGTATAATCTTATTTTGCAGTGTGTTTGTTGGGATCCGATGAATTGTGGGTTTATGATCAGATTATTAATGAAAAGTAACCGAGCCTTCTCAGAATTCTATTACACATGATTGTTATAGCTTTGTAAGTCTCTCCGATCTATCGGTTTGGTTTGGCCAACTAGATTGATTTATCTTCAGTGGGAGGTGTGCATTGTAGTGTGTTCAATCTTGAGATACTCTATATCCCAATGATAGAAAAGGATAAGAAAAATATTGTATTGTTGCTACTAAGGATAAAATGACGGGATTTGAACATATTGCTTGTACTTAATTTGTCTACATCATGTCATCTTGCTTAAAGCATTACTCTGTTTGCATAAACTTAATACAATAGATGCATGTTGGATTGCGGTCGATCGGTGCAGTAATAGTAATAGATGTTGGATCATTTTGGTCTACTTGTCATGGATGTGATGCCTGTATACATGATCATTGCCATGAATACATAATCATAACTATGTGCTTTTCTATCGATTTCCCAACAGTAATTTGTCTACCCACCGTATGCTACTTTCGAGAGAGAAACCTCTAGTGAACACCATGGACCCCAGGTCTACTTAATCATATTTGCTAAAAGCCTAAAAATACCTTGCTTCAATTTATTTACTTTTATTTTATTTTGCTTTTATTATTATCAATTTACCACTATCATAAGTAATCCTTGCAAGTAACGAGTTAAAGGGGCTTGACAACCCTCTCGGGCGCATTGGGTGCATGTGTTTAGTTTTGTGTGTCCAGGCACCACTTGAAACACAAGTTGTTGTGATTCACCAATTTGTTCGATAACCTTGGTTCTCACTGAGGCAAATACTTATCTCTATTATATTTATTCACCCTTCATCATCGGGGAAAAACCCAACGCAACTTACAAGTAGTAGAAAGAATTTCTCGCGCCATTGCTGAGGAGACATCACCAACTTTTCTTTGAAGGTCTCTTCACACAAACTATCAATCCCTTGACCTACTTTTGATTGTCTTTTATTTTATTTTTACATTTAATTTTACATAAAAATACAAAAATACAAAAAAATATTTGCTTGCTTGACTAGCTATCTAGTTTACTTGTTTGCTTGTCATTATGGCTAGTTCTTCTTTAATTTATTTTACTCCCAAGAATGAAGTTCTTAATTTTAAACAAAGGCGAGGATAAAATTTAAAATATGCTTGGTATAAGATTTTCGATGCTCAAAATAGATCAAACCATAAGAAATCCACCACAGTTCGGCTTCGTAATTTTTATGTAGGTGTCACTACTTGGTATAAATATGTGCTTGAGACTATTACTAGAGGGAATTTCTTGAGTATTAACACTATGAATGATCTTGTTGGAAATATGCCCTAGAGGCAATAATAAGTTACTTATTATCATATTTCCTTGTTCATGATAAACATTTATTATCCATGCTATAATTGTATTGATTCGAAAATCAAATACATGTGTGGATACATAGACAACTAAGTGTCCCTAGTAAGCCTCTACTAGACTAGCTCATTGATCAAAGATGGTCAAGGCTTCCTAACCATAGACATGAGTTGTCATTTGATAACAGGATCACATCATTAGGAGAATGATGTGATGGACAAGACCCAACCGTAAGCATAGCATATGACCGTGTCAGTTTATTGCTACGGCTTTATCCATGTCAAGTATCTGTTCCTACGACCATGAGATCACGAAACTCACTGACACTGGAGGAATGCCTTGTGTGTATCAAACATCACACCATAACTGGGTGACTATAAAGGTCCTCTATAGGTATCTCCGAGGGTGTCTGTTGGGTTGGCGTGGATCAAGACTGGGATTTGTCACTCCGTATGACGGAGAAGTATCACTAGGCCCACTCGGTAATACAACATCACAAGAAGATTGCAAGCAATGTGACTAAGGATTTAGTCACGTGATCTTGTATTATGGAACGAGTAAAGAGACTTGCCGGTAACGAGATTGAACTAGGTATGGACATACGACGATCGAATCTTGGGCAAGTAACATACCGATGGACAAAGGGATCTGCATACGGGATTGATTGAATCCTTGACATCGTGGTTCGGCCGATAAAGATCTTCGTAGAATATGTAGGGGACAATATGGGCATCCAAGTCCCACTATTGGTTATTGACCGTAGAGGTGTCTCGGTCATGTCTGCATAGTTCTCGAACCCGCAGGGTCTGCACACTTAACGTTCGGTGAGGATATAGTGTTGATGAATTATATATGTTGGTGACCGAAAGTTGTTCGGAGTCCCGGATGAGATAACGGACATCACGAGGAGCTCCGGAGGTAAATATTTATATATGGGAAGTCATATTTTGGCTACCGGAAAAGTTTTGGATTTTTCCGGTATTGTATCGGGAAGCTTCTAGAAGGTTCCTGAAACTTCCGGAGGAGTCGGGAAGTCCACCAGGGATTCCACCACGTCCCAAGGGTTTGCACGGGCTGAGGGGGTACATCATGGCCTTATTGGGACAAGCGCACAAGTCCCTCAAGGCCCATGCAGTTGGGAAAGGTGGAAAGTCCACCTTTGTATGGAAGGGAAGGAGGGGGACTAGGATTCCACCTCTTCCCTTTCGGCGTCAAATCCGGCATATCTCGTAGTAGGGGTCCTAAGCTAGGTGTCTTGGAGCGACGATAACATGGACAAAGGATTTTACCCAGGTTCGCGCTCTCTTGAAGAGATAATACCCTACATGCTGCTTTTGATTATATTGATATGGGGGATAGTATAGAGTACATGTATCTACCAAGAGATTGTGAGATTTAATATAATGATCTATTGACTAGCCTGGCCTCGGTTTATATATGCACCGTAGGCCTAGGGTTTAGAGGAGTCCTTGTCTTGTGCGCCAAGTCTTATAGAATCCTCCTTGTATTCGGCATGGGCTGCCCGAAGTGGCCCATTAGTGAATCATCACGAGGGTCCTCGGCCCGACCCATTGTCCAGGAGACGACATGGTGAGTACCCCTAGTCCAGGACACCGTCAATAGCCCCCTGAACCGATCTTCAAGTTGGGGACGCTCCTCGTTTCTTCCGAACAGTTCTTTATCTTTGGTCGTCGGCCTTGGAAACTGGTTCAACAAATCTTCCCATCTTCGATCTTGAGGATCCCCGAGCTGAATCCAAAGAGTTCACGCGTCGGACATCTGAGGAGCCCCTTTAAGTGCTCGGCCTTTATCAATGCCTTGTAATGTTTACACCATACTTCGGGGTCGAAGTGTTTTCCGTGCGGCGGCGTCCTCTTGCGTCCGAGCTCCAACGCCGAACTATATCCGAGGCGTCTTTTGATAGCCAAGTTCCAACACTATTTGGCATTCAAGGTATCCTCTTGCATCCGAGCTCCAACGCCGGACTGCATCCGAGGTGTCTTTTTGTAGCCGAGCACCGACGATGGTCGGCCTTCGACGTATAATAGATTACCTTGGCCTCTAAAAATCTGAATGAGTCCATCCGAGGTTAAATGTCGGAATAGTCTTCTATGGAACGAGCCATTCGAATCCGAGCTTTATGCTGGACTACTTTTGAAGTGTCTTTGATCTTGAGCTTTATGACGGAATGCATCCGAGCTCCAACGATGATCGGCGTCCGAGGTATCATAAACTACCTTGGACCTTAAAAAATTGAAGGAATCGTCCGAGCTTAATGCCAGAAATGCCCTCTATGGGGCCAGCCAGTGGCGCCCGAGCTTTATGCCAGACTGCTTTCGAGGTGGTGCACCAACCCGATCGTGGGCTGATTTTTCGTGGATATTTTCGATTGGTGCAATTTATTCTCTGCTAAGATATATAGCCAGTAGCCCTCAAGGTGTGTGTCGGTCTAAAACCCGAGATGCACCTAAAGGATGACGTAAAACCGCTGATCCCAGTAGCCCCTAAGACTCAGGTCAATTTGCAAAATCGGCCTGAGGATCAACTCCTAGCTCGAGAGCATACTTCAGAACACAAAAGCGGTGTGCATAGACCTCGAGACTCAGGTTGGGTGCGGCCGACCAACCCGAGGACCATAATCTCCTTGGAAACTGTATTGCTTTTAAATTTTCTGCATTGAATTGTCAATGCAGTAGCCCCTGAGACTTGGGTTGGGCAACATGGCCGACCCTAGGATCGTACCTACTCGGGAACTAGTTCAACTGTCATGTATGTTTTGATAATACAGAGGTGAAGTTCAGCAGGAAAGATGCCGAACTGTAGTTTAGAAAAGAATTTCACGCCGAACTAAAACATAAAATAGGCGAAGATGTTATAATCTCAAAAGACCAAAAAACATGCGTAAAAACTTTACGTCTAGATTGAATCAAGTTTTTTGGTGCCAATATGAAATTGGTCTTAAAATTGTACTTTCGTCGTGCTTTGACATGACACATCTGATCTCTAGACTTCAAGTGGGTCAGCCTTCGGCTTTAACCTCCCTATCCCGAAGGTGAAGTGTTTCTCACGCCAGTTTAGCGAACTAAACGCGAGCGACTTTAGAGAGAAACTAGGCTACCCGACTATTGATCATACACTTGAGTCGAGAAATGAGTGGTAGAAAAAGACTTTGCAACGACTAAGAATAAAACATCTATTATACTCATATTAATTTAAGAGCCCCCAAGTGACTTGGGGAAAATAATTTTATGTATAATGATTTATGTACCGAAGTACTTATATAATATTTGTGTTCGCCCGAACTTTGAACGCGTGTTAACTGACCGTCAACTTCTCCCTCTTCGTCCAAGGGCCAAATAGTGTTATCTACTCCGCCTACCGAGAATATCAGTGGTGTTTCGGATAATAGGCAATCAAGCCATCAGGCTGTAACAGACAAATCACGCCCAGGGAACTTATGCTATATTACTTATGTAACGTAAGATGCATCTTCAAAGAAAATAGTTCCCCCAATGGTACCTTTCTTTGGTCGCTCATGATTACTATGAGACTTGTGTAATAGATTTATGTACGCGTGAGTTCCGTGATGAGCCGACCATAGTTGAAAACAATAAGAGCACTAGCTTTCGGCTTCACCCGTCTGAGATACGAGTTTGGATGACCCGGTCATAACAATCGCAGAGGTGCTCCCTTTACTCCCTAGCCGAACAATCGAGAACGTAGGGGTAAGCACAGGAGCCAGGCAACCCAGCTTTGCGGAACACTTAAGTCAACATGATGTATATTTTGGCATAATACACGAGCAAGGAAAGAAACTGTACAATAGTAATCACATGCAAAGAGAAAAGGTTTCATAAAGGAAGCCCCCAAGTAAAGGGGGTATTTGAATTTGTTTGTAACAAACAAAGTTTTGACAAAGAAAGTTTTTCACCAACAACTTTTTGTCAAAATAGTATAACGCTTGGTCGAACTGAACAAAATTAGAAAGTTGAAAATATCTTAACATGAAAGCGACTTAGTTGGTTAATGTGCTCAGTGTCGATGACATGATCCGGGCTTGTGGCGGGACGAGGACACCCATCGAATTTTTGACAGATCCGATATGGTGCATAGTCTTTGGCATGACCGAGGTCCCAGTCCCCAAGCCCAAGATGACCGACCGAGGAGCTCAACATTCTGAAGTAGTGGCATGGCTCGGCCTATGTGGTGAGGCGAAGTCCCTCGTCCAACCGAGGTGGCGGAGTAGGTCGGCAAGGTGACGCCGAACTAACCGCGCGACGCAGCCGAAGCAGATTACGTGCACACATAAAATAGTGCAAGCAAGAGATAATAATAACAAATAAAGGTAATAATATATTTAAAAAATTCTTCTACTTAGTTAATTTAAGTGAAGAAAATAAGTAAAGAAATATGGCCTGGGCCCCGAGGTGCCTGAACAAAGAGTTCGGTTTCACGAAGTGGCGACACTGCACGATCGATGTGGCGAGATGAAGTCCTTGGTCTAGTTAGGATGGCTGAGCTGTGATCACGGACGCCGAAGTCTCGTGCAGGTCGGCTGGTGACGCTGAAGTCTCATGCCAGCCGAGGTGTTAAAGCAGGTCGGCTGATGACGCCGAAGTCGTCGGAGCAGGTTGATGAAGGGTGCCAAAGCCCCGGTCTAGCCGAGGTGACAGAGGAGGTTGGCTGGTGACGCTGAAATCTCAGGCAAACCGAAGTGTCAAAGTTGGTTGGCTGGTGACGCAGAAGTCCCACGCCAGTCGGCATGTTAAAGCTGGTCGGCTGGTGATGCCGAAGTCCCACGCCAGCCGAGGAGTCAAAGCAGGTCGACGTGCTGGACGTTAGCTTGAAATATTAACGGCGCGGACATGCCGACGCAGGTCGGAATTTGTGACGGGGTCAATGCTAGCTTGATGAAGCAATGGAGCGCCCGACCCATACAACTTGCGGATGACGAGGTTTGCTTGATGATTATTCGGCCCTTGCGATGCCCGAACTCTTGGTCGGTTGACCGAGATGATGAGAAAATTTCCTTCAAAAAGGACGTCCGACAACCCGTTCATGAAAAAGATGAACACGGGTCAGACTCGTTTTTGCGCAGAAAATATATCCAAATTCATTGTACTTATCGGACGTTTCCTGGAGTTTGAACAGTCGGATCAAGCTGAAATTTTGAGAGGTGCTCGATATAGGAATTCCGCAGCTGATGAACAGTGAGATTTTCCAACAGAAGTCCGAGCTAGATACTGAACACCTCGCCCTAAACTCATCTAGATTCCCATCCAGATTCGACAGGGCTCCGGTATATTGTAGATCGCCGAAGATTCCTCCATCGAAATGCGACGAAATTTTGCAAGATTGTTCTAGACTCAATTCCACCGAAGAAATCGTCAAAACAACACTCGAGGAGGTGGGGATGACGAACACGAATCTGTTGTCTAGAAAAACTACATGATCGCCTGAGGGCAATGTTGACGTTGAGCTCCCGAGCACCACGGAGGATTCTTTCATGATCTTGGTTGAGATTGGAGTTGATGTTGATGAAGACCCCTGTCCGATCTAGATGATCCGACGTGGAGCGTAGTCTTTGGCATAGCCGAGGTGACCAGTCAAGCCGGCGGCGAAGATGCCGACGTTGACGATGTAGCTCGGTTCCGATGCATAGAACGCGATGGAGCCGATCTGAATTCCCATCGCACCGCAACGACTACCCAGCAGGCTCTTAATGAAAGCACCAATGTCGGCGTCAAATCCGGCATATCTCGTAGTAGGGGTCCTAAGCTAGGCGTCTTGGAGCGATGGTAACATGGACACAAGATTTTACCTAGGTTCAGGCTCTCTTGAAGATATAATACCCTACGTCCTGCTTTTGATTGTACTGATATGGGGGATAGTACAGAGTACATGTATCTACCATGAGATTATGAGATGTAATATAATGATCTATTGACTAGCCTGGCCTCGGTTTATATATGCACTGTAGGCCTAGGGTTTAGAGGAGTCCTTGTCTTGTGTGCCAAGTCTTCTGGAATGCTCCTTGTATTCGGCATGGGCTGCCTGAAGTGGCCTATTAGTGAATCATCACGGGGGTCCTCGGCCCGATCCACTGGTCGGGAGACGACGTGGTGGGTACCCCCTAGTCCAGGACACCGTCACTCCCTCCTTGGCTGCGCCCTAGGGCTTGGAGGGGCTGTTCCCCATGCCCCTCCACCTATATATAGAGGGGAGGGGGCTCCGCAAGAGGACATACGAAGCCCTTGGTGCCCCTCTCTCTCCCTATATTGTTTGCTCCTCCGTTCGCGGTTTCGATAACGCTAGGCGTAGCCCTACTGGGATAGCACCACCACCGCCGCCACCATGCCGTCATGTTGCCAGAGAACTCATCTACTACTCCGCCCTCTCTCGCTGGATCGAGAAGGCGGAGATGTCATCAAGATGTACGTGTGCTGAATGCTAAGGTGTCGTCCGTTCGACACTAGATTGGGACGGACCATGATTGGATCACGGGACGGATCATGATTGGATCGTGAAGACGTTCGACTACATCAACCGCGTTTATTAACGCTTCCGCTTAGCAATCTATAAGGGTATGTAGACACAATCCTCCTCTCGTAGCTATGCATCTCCATGGATAGATCTTGCGTGTGTGTAAGAAAATCTTTGTTTCCCATGCAACGTTCCCCAACAACTCTTAATACTACGAGAAATTTGATGGGATCACCACCTATCACTACTAATAAAACTATATTAACTTTAGAAGATGTCATGCGTAGATTGGAAGTTATAGAGAAAATAATGCCTATCATTGAGAGTATTGAGACACAAGATAAAAACTTTCAAAGTCAAATTGACCAAGTTGCTTCCAAAGTAGGAACTATTATAAAGAATAAAAAATGAAATGAACCCATAGTTAGTGAGCGGTCAGGACAAAGTCCAACTAGAATCAATAAGTTGGAAGAAATTATTAATAAACTAGGCTTCGCTTTTGCTTACCCTAAAACTATCGAGGAGACTCATACTAATAAGAACCCAAACATTATGTATGTTACTAAGAACAAAAGTGCCACTCCTATAAAGGAATGAGGATCTTAAAATGATTAGTGTGGACCCAAACTTCATAGATATAATAAAGGAACCTACTATTAGAACAAACCTACTCATTTTGTTCCTAGGAGTGTGATTATCAATAATCCATGTTCTAAACCTCCTAGGAAGCATGGTTGAATAATTGAGGAGTTGGATGTCAAGGATGTCAATACTTAAAACTATGCATTATGCCTAGCTAGGGGCATACGACAATAGCACTTGTTGGGAGGCAACCCAACAGTTATCTTTAAATTTGCTTTTTTACTTTTTTATTTTTATTTTTTATTTTTTTACTTCTGTTACGATAGTGTTCTTGTGTTTATATTAGTGTTTTTGCAAAGTAAATCCTTTGGGATGATTTGGAAGATAGTAGAACTGATGTTGTGCAAAAACAGAAACTTTTACGCCTAGTGCAGAATTTCTTTGATTTTACTCGAATGTCTTTTTGATCTGAATGTTCTACAAAATATTGGTATACAAGTTGCCAAGGTTTTCCTTATTTTGCATACTTTTTGGAGTTACAAAAGTATGATTTTAGTATAGATCATTATAGACTGTTCTGTTTTAGACAAATTATGTTTTTGCTTGTTTTGATGGTGCTATGGATTATATCAGGGGGTATAAGCCATGGAGAAGTTGTAATAAAATACCTATTGTGAAATAATAAAATATTAATCAATTTATAACAGTACCTAAAGTATTTTATATGTCTATTATACTAATGGCTCTCACGAGGTTTTGTTGAGTTTTGTGCGCTGAAGTTTTCAAGTTTTGGACGAGACAATGATGGATGAAGGAATAAGGAGCGGAAAGACCCTAGGATTGGGGATGACCAAGGAAACCCAAGGTAATATTTAAGGAATACCCAATCGTCTAATCTTGGGGATGCCCCGGAAGGCATCCCCTCTTTTGTCTCGAATCTATCGGTATGTCATTTTGAGCTATATTTTTATTCATCACATGATACGAGTATTGCTTGGAGCATTGTGTATTATAGTTTGTTTTCCTTTTTAGTTTTCTATAATCATCGTTTCCTAGACACACTTTTCGATTGAGACACACTTTCATCATAATTTGTTAGAATACTCTATGTGCTTCACTTATATCCTTTGAGCTAGGCAGTTGCTCTAGTGCTTCACTTATATCTTGTTAGAGCACAATGATGGTCATATTTTATAGAAATAGTTGAAGTCTCATGCTTCACTTAAATCTTTTTGAGAGTATAAGGCAATAGGAGTGGTAATTTTCACATGTTCTAAGACTAGTCCAAAAAGTATAGGTATTCAAGGGGGATATAAGAAAAACATTCATGTAGCTAACTAAAGAAGAAGCACGTGTTGATTATATTGATGTAGTAATATGAAAGGATATAGGTTCATGATCATTTGGTAGTAGAAACATTGGTATTAATTTTTTTTATTCAATTCTCATCTAAGTATTGGTCATGGCATGGTGATGATATGTGAGCATTTTTATGTCTGAAATGAAATACTATCGTGTTGTTCAAATTGGGGGCATGCGAGGGTTAACTCCTCCCAACCTCCTCCCTAGGGGCATGCAGTAGTGCTTTGCTTCAAGAGAGATAATGAAAATTCACAATAATAATATGAGTTCTTTATGACTAATATGAGTCCATGGATATACGCACTCTCACTTTTCCGTAATTTGCTAGCACGGTGTCGGGCATTGCCCTTTCTAACCTCGGTAGTTGGTCAAATTTCGCCAGTGCATCCAAACCCCGTGATATGATTCACTCTATCTCACATAAGCCACCTTACATCTTCCTCAGAACAGACACCATACCTACCTATCATGTATTTCCATAGCAATTCCGAGATATATTGCCATGCGACTTCCATCGTTCCGTCATACGACTTCAGCACTCATTGTCATATTGCTTTGCATGATTATAAGATAGATAGAATGATATTTCTGTGGCTTGTCCATTTTTTGGTATCTTTGCTAAACTAGATCATTGCACATCCTGGTACACTGCAAGATGCATTCATATAGAGTCATATTATTCTTAATTTAGTTGTAATTTTGAGTTGTAAGTAAATAAAAGTGTGAGCATTGTCCTGGTGAGGAAAGGATGATGGAGACTATGATTCCCCCACAAGTCGAGATGAGACTCCGGACAAAAAATAAAAAATGGGGGAGACCAAATGATCCCACCACAAAAAAAGAGAAAAGTAAAAAATGAAAAAGTTGGAGAAAAAGAGAGAAGGAGTTTGCTACTATCCTTTTCCACATTTGTGCCTCAAAGTGGCACCATGTTCTTCATATAGGGAGTCTCCAGTTTCGTCACTTTCGTATATGCTACCTCTTGAGCGTGCGTTGGTTTTTCCCTTGAAGAGGAAAGGGTGATGCAGCGAAGTAGATAAGTATTTCCCTCAGTTGTTGAGAACCAAGGTATCAATCTAGTAGGAGGAACAAGCAAGTCACCAATGGATGCACCTACACAAACAATCAAACTCTTGCACCCAATGCTATGAAGGGGTTGTCAATCCCTTCACGATTATTTGCAAGGATTAGATCCGATAGAGATAGATGTAAATAAGAACGGAAGTAAAAGGCAAATAAATTGCAGCAAATATTTTTGGTATTTTTAGTTTATAGATCTGAAAATATATTATGGAAAGTAAACTCGGGGGCCATAGATTTCACTAGAGGCTTCTCTCTTGAAGGAAAATATCATGGTAGGTAAACAAATTACTGTCAAGCAATTGATAGAAAAGCGAATAATCATGTAGTTATCCAAGGCAATGATCATGCATATAGGCATCATGTCTGTATCAAGTAGACCGAAACGATTCTGCATCTACTACTATTACTCCACACATTGACCGACTCCTGCCCGCATCTAGAGTATTAAGGTCATGAAGAACATGGTAACGCATTAATAAAGATGACATGATGTAGAGGGATAAACTCAAGCAATATGATGAAAACCCCATCTTGTTACCCTTTATGGCAACAATACAATACGTGCCTTGCTACCCCGACTATGTCACTAGGTGAGGACACAACAATATTGAACCCAAAACCAAGCACTTCTCCCATTGCAAGAATTACCAATCTAGTTGGCCAAACCAAACCAATAACTCGAAGAGACTTACAAGGATGTGAAATCATGCATATAAGAATTCAGATAATATTCAAATAAGATTCATGGATAATCTGAACATAAACTCACAATTTATCGGATCTTGACAAACACACCACAAAAGAAGATTACATCGGATAGATCCCCATGAAGATCATTAAGAACATGGCATTGAAGATCAAATAGAGAGAAGAAGCCATCTAGCTACTAACTATGGACCCATAGGTCTGTGGTGGACTACTCACGCATCATCGGAAGGGCAATGGAGTTGATGTAGATGCCCTCCATGGTCGAGACCCCCTCCGACAGATTACCGGAAATGGCTCCAAGATTGGATCTCTCGGGAACGGAGGCTTCTGGTGGCGGAAAAGTATTTGTGTGGGTCTTTTTGGTGTTGGGGGAATATTTGGGAATTTATAGGGCAAAGAATAGGGTTAGGAGACCTGCCGAAAGACAGCAAGCCTGCTAGGCGTGGCCAGGGGGCCCCACGCCTACCAGGCTTGTGACTCCCTAGGCTCTAGATTAATAGGTTAGTCCCAAAAATAATATAAAATAGCATATTAATGCATATAAACATCCACAACAGATAATATAATATCATGCCATCATCAAAAATTATAGATACGTTGGAGACGTATCAGCATCCCCAATCTTAATTCCTGCTCATCCTCGAGTAGGTAAATGATAAAAATAGAATTTTTTATATGGAGTGCTACCTAACATATTTATCCATGTAATATTCTCTATTGTGGCATGAATATTCAGGTCCGTAAGACTCAAAACAAAAGCTTAATATTCATAAAAAATAATAATATTTCAAGCATACTAGCAAAGCAATTGTATCTCTTCAAAATATAATGGCAAAAGAAAGTTATCCTAGAATATCATATGGTCTGGCTATGCTACATCTTCCCCACACAAAGTATTTATATCATGCACAACCCCGATGACAAGTCAAGCAATTGTTTTCACACCTTTATTTTCTCAAACTTTTTCAACTCTCATGCAATACATGAGCATGAGCCATGGATATAGCACTATAGGTGGAATAGAATATGGTGGAGGTTGTCAAGGAAAGGGAGAAGATAGCCTCACATCAACTAGGCATATCAACAGGCTATGGAGATGCCCATTAATAGATATCAATGTGAGTGAGTAGGGGTTGCCATGCAATGGACGCACTAGAGCTATAAGTGTATGAAAGTTCAAGAGGAAACTAAGTGGGTGTGCATCCAACTTGCTTGCTCATGAAGACCCAGAGAAATTTGAGGAAGTCCATCATTGTAATATACAAGCCAAGTTATATAAAGAAAAATTCCCACTAGTATATGAAAGTGAAAAAATAGGAGACTCTCTATCATGAAGATCATGTCGCTACTTTGAAGCACAAGTGTGGAAAAAGATAATAGCAATGTCCCTTCTCTCTTTTCTCTCATTTTTTTGGTGGGCATCTAAGGCCTCTTTTATTTTTTATTTTTTATTTGGGCTTCGCTGGCCTCTTTTATTTTTCATAAAGTCCAGAATCTCATCCCCACTTGTGATGGAATCATAGCTTCCATCATCCTTTCCTCTCATGGGGCATGCTCTAATAATGATAATAATCACACTTTTATTTACTTACAACTCAAAAGAAAATTACAACTTGATTCCTATGACAAAATATGGCTCGATATGCAATATGGAAGTGATGGTGCAAGTCATGAAAGGAAATGGTGGAAGTTGCATGGTAATATATCTCAGAATGGCTATGGAAATGTCATAATAGGTAGGTATGATGGCTGTTTTCAGGAAAGATATATGGTGACTATTTTGAGGAAGGTATATGGTGGCTGTTTTGAGGAAGGTGTTTGTTATACCGGCGAAAGTTGCGCGGTACTAGAGAGGCTAGCAAAGGTGGAAGGGTGAGAGTGTGTATAATCCATGGACTCAACATTAGTCATAGAGAACTCACATAATTATTGCAAAAGTATATTAGTCATTGAAGCAAAGTATTAAACTCATGCTCCTAGGGGAGAGTTTGGTAGGAGTAAACCATCGCGCGCTCCCGACCCTCACACAAAGGTTGACAATCTATAAACAAATCATGCTCCGACTTCCTTACATAGCGGTTCACCATACGTGCATGCTACGGGAATCACAAACCTTTACACAAGTATTTTACCAAATCAAAATTACTTCCTAACATGACTCTTAACATTACCATCTTTATATATCAAAACTTTATGAAAGGATTCAAACTTCTCATAATATTCAATGCACTTAATATGGAAGTTTTTATTATATCCCTCTTGGATGCCTATCATATTAGGACTAAATTCATAACCTAGACCAATTACCATGCTGTTTAGAGACTCTTAAAATATTATAATTGAGGTACGAGAGTTCAATTATTTCTATAAAATTCAAACACCACCATTCTCTAAAAAATACAAGTGAAGCACATAGAGCAAAATTGCCTAACTCGAAAGATGTAAGTGAAGCACATATAGTATTCTAGTAAATTCATGATTCAGTATGTCTCTCTCAAAATATGTGTGAAGCAAGTATTATTGTGGAAAACTAATAAGAAAATAATCATATCATACAAGACACTCCAAGCAAAACACATATCATGTGGTGAATAAAAATATAGCCTCAAGTAAATTTACGGATGGATTGAAGACGAAAGATGGGATGCCTTCCGGGGCATCCCTAAGCTTAGGATATTTGTCATCCTTGAATATGACTTGGGGTGCCTTGGGAATCCCCAATCTTAGTCTCTTGCCACTCCTTATTCCATAGTCCATCAAATCTTTACCAAAAACTTGAAAACTTCACAACACAAAACTCAACACAAAACTAGTGAGATCCGTTAGTATAAGAAAATAAATCACCATTGTAGGTACTGTTGTGAACTCATTATTTATTTATATTGGTGTTATATCTACTTTATTGTAACTTCTACATGGTTCATACCCCATAATACAACCCATAGATTCATCAAAATAGGCAAACAACACAAAGAAAACAGAATCTGTCAAAAACAGAACAGTCTGTAGCAATCTGAAAACTTCGTATACTTGTGTAACTCAAACAATTATGAAAAATTAGTACAACCTAGTAAAATTATATATAAACCTTGTGGAAAAATTTGAGACTCATTGGACGCTCTAAAAAAATGGAAAATTCCTGGACTGAGCGCAAAAGTTTTTATTTTTCAGCAAGATCAAATCAACAACTACCATAGAAAACCCCATCTTGTTACCCTTGATGGCAACAATACAATACGTGCCTTGCTACCCCGACTATGTCACTAGGTGAGGACACAACAATATTGAACCCAAAACCAAGCACTTCTCCCATTGCAAGAATTACCAATCTAGTTGGCCAAGCCAAACCAATAACTCGAAGAGACTTACAAGGATGTGAAATCATGCATATAAGAATTCAGATAATATTCAAATAAGATTCATGGATAATCTGAACATAAACTCACAATTTATCGGATCTTGACAAACACACCACAAAAGAAGATTACATCGGATAGATCCCCATGAAGATCATGAAGAACATGGTATTGAAGATCAAAGAGAGAGAGAGAAGAATCCATCTAGCTACTAGCTGTGGACCCGTAGGTCTGTGGTGTACTACTCACGCATCATCGTAAGGGCAATGGAGTTGATGTAGATGCCCTCCGTGATCGAAACCCCCTCCGACAGATTTTCGGAAAAGGCTCCAAAATTGGATCTTTTGGGAACGAAGGCCTCCGGCGGCGGAAAAGTATTTGCGTGGGCCTTTTTGGTGTTAGGGGAATATTTGGGAATTTATAGGACGAAGAATAGGGTTAGGAGACCTGCTGGGAGACGGCAAGCCTGCTAGGTGCGGCCAGGGGGCCACGCCTACCAGGCTTGTGACTCCCTGGCAGGTGCCCTATCGTGCACTCCAAGCCTAGTTGATTTGTTTCCTTCCAGAAAAATTCTTTCCGAAGGTTTTATTTTGTTTGGACTCCATTTAATATTCCATACTTGCAAAACTCAAAAACAAGGAAAAAACAGAAACTGGCACTAGGCTCTAGATTAATAGGTTAGTCCCAAAAATAATATGAAATAGCATATTAATGCATATAAAAATCCAAAACAGATAATTAATAGCATGCCATCATAAAAAATTATAGATACGTTGGAGACGTATCAATATACTAGTGGGTATTTTTCGCTATAGAACTTGGCATGTATGTTTCGATAACGGGCTTCCTCAAATGCTCGAGGTCTTCATGAGCAAGAAAGTTATATGTACAGCCACTTAATTTCATTTGAGATTTCATACACTTATAGCTCTAGTGCATCCGTTGCATGGCAATGCCTACTCCTCGCATCGATATCAATCGATGGGCGTCTCCATAGCCCGTTGATTCTTATAGTTGATGTGAGACTTTCCCACCTTTTGACTCCTTTGATATCTACCTCCATATTCTATTCCACCCATATGCTAGATCGATGGCTCATGCTCATGTATTGTGTGTTGTTGAAAATGCTGAAGCGTGTTAGAAGTATGATCCAATTGCCTGGTTTGACACTGGGGTGCTCATGATTTATACTTATGCAGTGAACACGGAGTCATGCCATTCTTGATAAGATAAAATGAGTAGGGGACAACACTTTCTAAGGATCATATATTTTGAAAAACTAATGATTATGCTTCTTCTGTTCACAAATATTATTACGTTAATATCAATTGATTCATCGTTTCTCAAGATCATACCTAAAAGAGATTACATGTTGGGTAGCATGTGGCATCAAAAATTCACTGTTTATCATTTACCTACTCGAGGACGAGCATGAATTAAGCTTGGGGATGCTGATACGTCCCCGATGTATTGATAATTTTTCTTGTTCCATGCTATTATATTGTAAATCTTGGATACTTTATATGCAATAATATGATATTTTCTATCATTTTTTGGTACTAACCAATTAACACAGTTCCTGGTGCCTCTTCCTATTTTCTGCTAGGTTTTGATTTTCCAGGAAATTAGTACCAAACAAAGTCCAAATGCTACCAAACTTTTTGACGATTTTTAGGACAAAAAGAGACCCTGGAAGCTTCCGGGGGAAACTAGACTCGAAGCAAGGAGACGACAAGTCAACATGGCATACCTTGATGCCTTGTGTGCCCCTCTTGGCTCCATGTGATTCCACCTTCTTAAATTCTCTAAAATTGGAAAACCAACAAAGGGCCACCCAAAATAATTTTTCTCGCGCCGAAAGCCACTGTTCTTTTGCGATCCCATCTGGAGGTGTTTTCCGGTACTTTGTCGGAGCGGGAATCCACCACAGAGGCCATCTTCATCAACCTTAGTGCCTCCATGATGATGTGTGAGTAGTTCACTGTAGACCTACGGGTCCATAACTAGTAACTAGATGGCTTCTTCTCTCTCTTTGATCTTCAATACAATGTTCACTGGTGCAGCAATGTTCTATACAAATGTTTTTAACCCCTTTCTGCGACGTAGTTTTAAATCGTCGCCTTACCTGTATGGGTGATAGGGGGGGTCCATCCCACACGGCACAACAAAATCATCGGCGATGGTGGCCAATGAACACAAACATTTGGCAAAATGAAGCATATGGGATTTCTGTATCTATCACAAACGAGAGTCACCCGTGAACCATTTGAGATATGGCATCCTTCCCATACGGCCCATCCTTGCAACTCGTGTGAGATCACACTAACATCGCACACTCAATTCTGTAGCGCACCATTTATGGTGTTGGCCGAATCGCAAACAATTCATAATTGCAAAGCGTGTATGATAAGGAGACAATCACACACATTTTTTTCCTACGGTGTCGTTTGCGATCTACAAAGATTCACAAACGCTCCAACTGTCATACTCATGTCGGATGCATACGACATGACAAACAGTTAAACATTATAAATAGTGTATGATAAGGAGACTGTTACAAAATATTTAGGTTTGATTAACCATTTCTGATACTTCCTAACTTCACACACGGTTTGTAGACGGCAATTGTGTGCATTGTCACACATGGTTTCTCTCTCTGAAATGTGTCGAATCATGAAGTATATCACACACATTTTTGCTTTACAAACTGTGTGCGGTGTAATGACCTGCAGAGCTTATTTTTTGGCTATTTTAATTGCCAAAATTTAAAATTCTATAGGATTTGAATTTGATAGTAGGCTAGAACATTTTTCATATCCATCTTATATAGACATACGTTCAACAACCAATCCATTATTCCATGTACATGTTCATATGTTCAAGAATTACATCAAGAAATAATGTTTACATTAGGACCAGATAAATAATGATGGACCACAGTTGCATACTTGTATTAAATATGGTAAAGGAAGAGGCAAAAGACACTTTGGCATTTTTACAAGGTGAAGCAGAATGCCCATATTGTGTCCTCCTCCATGTAGAATGCATAGACGACTCTAGGCCAGCCCCTTGTGATGGCGGACCGCCCATCCTTCTCTGTTGATGAGGACATCTAGGTAGTCATCGTGGCCTGGTAGATATACTTTAACGTTTGCACGTCCACCAATCATGTAGTTTGAGAGGTTATCTTGAGTAAACTGCTTTGAGAACTACTACAAACAAAATAGATTCATAGATTGTAAATTTGTAAGCTAACAACTCATTATGGATAGTAAAAAGAAGGGTACAAATTTTGTTGTTACCATCCTGGAGTTCACTTTGTCTTGGATAAGGTGTAAATAAATAGTTTAATTGCCATATTTTGTCCCATTTTATTAACAACCTTTATAAGTTTCCTCACTTGATGCTGGTTCATGAATATCTCATTGCCCCATACGCAAAAAGGGTCGACACGCAGATCTTTACCAGTGATATATGTACCTACAAGCAAGAAGTTAGTATTAGAAGGTAAACAAAAATTGCACAAGGACGTAGTACAATATTCCTTGTACCAGTATATAAGATCTTATTACATCCAAAATACTCACATATTTGATGTATTAACATCTTATACTTCGAGGTGGATGGAGTATATATATAAGCCATGTGATGAAACTAACCTCGATGAAAAAGAACAACTGTTACCGATATTGTCCTGGGTAAGTACATCAAAAGGCATGTTAAGTACTAACAGGCTAAACATCCACCAAATATATGCATGGTAAACAACATGATCACAAAATGATAGCTTCAGTGTGCAGGTTGAAGCACGTTAGCTAAGCTAATAATAAGTGAAGATGCGTGTTAACTCCAATAGGCTTAGCATTTAACAACAACAAAATATAGTCATTCAAACTCGTATTATGCATGTTTAAGCACACTAGTTATAGTTACATAAAAATGGAAAGGCTTGTGCTCACTACAACAAGCTTAATAACAACCAAATATAGTCATTCATAGTGACACTATTGAAATTGCCAAGAATGTAGCTCGTGTTTATACATCAAATTGTATAACCGAACATCACATTGTGAAAAACCCCAGAAATAAACAGTGGGCGTGTTAACTACACCAGGCTTAACAGGAACCACATATGGTCGTTGGAATTGGTATGATGAAATTGAACTGGAAAGTACATACTTGCAGACATAGAACTTCACAACATGAATAACTGAAATAAACAAGGCATACTATATAGCAATTGAACCACTACATATGCTGAGTACAAACAACCAAGCTAGGAAAAACAGTTAAACAAGGCATATGCTCACTACAACATGCTTGATAGCAACCAAAAATACTCATTTGAACTATACTGTTGAAATTGCATAGAACGTAGCCGGTGCTTAAACATGAAATTGTATAACTGAACATCACATGCGAAAGAACTGAAATAAACAGTGCACGTGTTAAGTGCCCCAGGTTTAACAGGAACCATATATGGCTCTTGAAACAGGTATTGATGGAATTCAACTACAGAGTCCATACATTTAGCTTGAGTGAAGTAATTTAACATGAGATGGGTTTCCTCACCTGTCACAAATGGGCTCATTCCCATTAGAAGAGCACGGATTATGGGTGTGCTCCCTGTTGTTACGGATGGGCTCCTTCCCCTTGGAAGAGCAGGGATGCAGGGTGCCCTCCTTGATGTCACGGATGGGATCTTTCCCCTTGGAAGAGACAAATAGTGTGCCATTGTTGGCATCAGCGCCGACATCGATGATGAGGTCTGACTTGACAGCTAACGATGCCGAGCCACCACCATAGAACGTGTCCTTCAGAAATGACAAAAAGGCTCCATGGAGATCAAGGAAGGCAAATTCTTGAGAGCGAAGCAGAGTAGATCAATGGCCGGGCCTTGCATTAGGACAACAGGGTTTGAACCCTAGAGGTCGGGGTAGGGCCACTTAACCTGTGACATAGCCCGTGACAAGCCATCACTATCGATGAGCTCGGTGTTGTAGCCGGTTGCGTAAATATGCATCCATACGGGAACCCACTATCTTACAGCCTCGTACTCGTTAGATTTCCCAACGGCCTTGGATGACACCTCGTCATCGTTGTCATCTTCCACGACGCCCTCGGCGGCCACACCTTCCCCGACGACCTCGACGGCCACCTCGTCATCATAGTCAGCTTCCCCGGCGATCCCGATGGGCACCTCATCATCGTAGTCGGCCGCATCGGCATCGTCCAGTGGAAAGGCCATGCTATACCTCGTTTTGGCCTTTCGCTCCTCGATCTCCCCTATAAGTGTAGCTGGTATTAGGCTGCGATGGTCTAATGTGGGGATCAGTGCGGATCTTTGAGGAAGGTGGTGTTTAGCAGGCGACATCTAAGACATTCAGGGCGGCGAGGGTACGGAGGTGGGTTCATAACCTAGACGGGGAGAGTAGGAGAGGTTGACTATGGAACACAGAGCGGGATCAGGGGCGGCGACGGCGGCGACGGCGAGGTAGCTAGGGTTCGAGCGAGGGAGTTGTGTGGGGTTGGGGGTGGGAGGGGCCTAGGTGGTGTTTGAGGAAATGTCACGGCTACTTCAAAATTTACTTGGAGGGAATGAAAAGCCGAGACAAACTGAATTTTTATGAAGGGTTTGAAGTGGCGTCGGAGGAATAAATATCGCACATGACTCGATCATAATACATGTATGCAATTCAAAGAGATAAACCCACGGAATCATCAATTTTTAAATTGATCGAAGCATGTAACTATTTTTAAGATTTATCTATGCGGGTTGGTGCAAGGTGGTTTGTAGTTACGTGACAACTACGGGCCGGGCATGGCACACAGTTAGCATGCGGGAACCCTGTCTATTGCGTGCACAATCGCACATAGTTGTCTCCTTTGACTCATCTGCTATTTAAGTTTCAAAAAAGACCACCCTGCCATTTATATAACAACATTGGAAATTAAACACAATAAATCTAGGGTCATCACACAAACATACCTGCTTGTGGACCAAATGTATGCATGGAAAGGTTGTTGTGGTGTTCAAATACGGAATGCACAACTTTCATGTGACACACAATGTCCTGCAGAGCACACGGCAATGTTGGCTTATGCCCCCTACCCCCCTGATGTCTACTATGCAACCTTCTTCTTGTAGACTCATGTTGGGCCTCCAAGCGCAGAGTTTTATAGGACAGTAGCAAATTTCCCTCAAGTGGATGACCTAAGGTTTATCAATCCGTGGGAGCCGTAGGATGAAGATGGTCTCTCTCAAGCAACCCTGCAACCAAATAACAAAGAGTCTCTTGTGTCCCCAACACACCCAATACAATGGCAAATTGTATAGGTGTACTAGTTCAACGAAGAGATGGTGATACGAGTGCAATATGGATGGTAGATATAGGTTTTGTAATCTGAAAATATAAAAACAGCAAGGTAACTAATGCTAAAGTGAGCACAAACGCTATTGCAATGCATAAAAACAAGGCCTAGGGTTCATACTTTCACTAGTGCAATTTCTCTCAACAATACTGACATAGTTGAATCATATATAAATACCTCTCGTGTGACAAAGAGTTCACTCCAAAGTTAGCAGAGAACTAACAAAGAAATTATTGTAGGGTACGAAACGACCTCAAAGTTAATCTTTTTCGATCAATCTTATGAGCTATCCCTATAAGTGTCATGAACAGTCCTAGAGTTCGTACTAAAATAACACCTTAAGATACACATCAACCAAAACCCTAATGTCACCTAGATACTCCAATGTCACCACAAGTACCCATGGGCTTGATTATACGATATGCATCACACAATTTCAGATTCATCATGTTCAATCCAACACAAAGAACTTCAAAGAGTGCCCCAAAGTTTCTACCGGAGATTCAAGACGAAAACATGTGCCAACCCCTATGCATAGATTCCCAAGGTCACGGAACCCGCAAGTTGATCACCAAAACATACATCAAGTGGATCAATAGAACATCCCATTGTCACCACGGATATCCCATCGCAAGACATACATCAAGTGTTCTCAAATCCTTAAAGATTCAATCCGATAAGAAAACTTCAAAGGGAAAACTCAATTCATCACAAGAAGATAGTGAGGGGAAAACTCCATATGATTCATCTATATCAATAAAGCTCGTGGTACATCAAGATCATGTCATCTCAAGAACACGAGAGAGAGAGAGAGATCAAACACATAGCTACTAGTACATACCCTCAGCCCCGAGGGTGAACTACTCCCTCCTCGTTATGGAGACCATCGGGAAGATGAAGATGGCCTCCGGTGATGGTTTCCTCCTCCGACAGGGTGCTGGAACGGGCTCCTGGTTGGTTTTTCGTGGCTCTGGAGGCTTGCGATGGTGAAACTCCCGATCTAGGTTTCTTTTCGGAGGGTTCAATATTTATAGGAATTTTTGGCGTCGGTCTCACGTCAAGGGGGGGGGGCACGAGGTGGTGACAAGCCTTCTAGGCGCGACTAGGGGGGGGGGGTGGCCGCGCCTGGCAGGCTTGTGACCTCCTGGTGGATCTTCTGTCCCAACTCCAATGCTTTGGGGGTCTCTTTTGGTCCAAAAAGATCATACTAATTTTTCAGCCCATTCTGAGAAATTTTATTTCTACACAAAAAATGACACCATGGTAGTTCTGCTGAAATCAACGTCACTCCAGGTTAGTTCTAATAAAATCATATCGAATTATTGTAAACATGGTATGAATACTTCATAAATTATAGATACGTTGGAGACATATCGGCATCCCCAAGCTTAATTCCTGCTCGTCCTCGAGTACGTAAATGATAAATGAAATAATTTATGAAGTGTGAATGCTAGCAAGTGCACAAGTTTGATCAATGATAATTCCAACCAATTTTCCAGCATCGTTATATATCATAAATAGTAGCTCATCTCATAAAACTTCTCATGATAAAGTAACAAGCTATCCACATGTTAAAGTATAGACTAACAAACTATGCTTTCAATCACCAAACAATTGCAATTCATGTTATTTTTAGGAAGGGTCTACGTAAGAGCTTTGATTTAGCAAATTCCACATACTCAACTATCATATAGCCTTCCATGATTGCTAACTCTCAAAGCATATTTTTTAGAGCAAATGGCATCCGTCGAACACAGAGAAAGATAGGGGCTGAAAGTTTCGCCTCCCAACTTATTTGCCATATAGATAATTGTCAACAATAATAATTCATGATCAAATAGATTTGAATGGCCATATATGCTTGGATCTTTCCCCAACACATGACGCTTGCCAAGAGAAAAAGGCGAAATATAGGAAGTGGTTGAGATCACAATGACTCTTGCATAAAGGTAAGTACACTAAGGTAAAAGATAGACCCTTCGCAGAGGGAAGCATGGATTTGCAGAGGTGCCAGAGCGCGAGCTTTTAAAACAGAGATGAATAATAATTTTGAGCGATATGCTTTCATTGTCACCATAACAACAAAGAGATCTTGGTATCTTCCATGCTAGATACATTATAGGAGGTTACCAAACAGAATGGTAAAGTTTTTACTCCCCTCCACCAATCAATCACACTCCTCGGCGAGCCGAATCCACAGGTACCGTGCATACCAACAACATTCCTGGGGGAGTTTTGTTTAATTATTTGCATTTTTTTATTTCGGGACTGGGAATCCCTATTACCAGCCACTTTCTCGTGAATGATAGTGAATCAACACATATCGTGAGAATAACCCACCTAGCATGGAAGATACTGACAACCCCTAGTTACTATACGAGCGATTCGGGCATACAAAACAAAATATTATTTGAAGGTTTAGAGTTTGGCACATGCAAATTTACTTAGACAACAGGTAAATGCCGCATATAGGTAGGTATGGTGGACTCATATGGAACAACTTTGGGTTTTATAGTGTTTGGATGCACAAGTAGTATTTCTACTTGGTGCGGAAGTTTTGGCTAATATGAGGTGGAAGAAAGCACCACATGTTGGAGGATCCATAACAATATAACTTCTATACAAATATACCTAAACATAACTCATTACGTTGTCTTCCTTGTCCAACTTCAATTAATTTTCTCAAGTTTGAAAATAATTAATGGGTACTCACAATCATATAAGATGACCAAGATAGTGTATTTATATGCGAAATCTCTCTTCCTTCAATATTCTTTCATGAATGGTTCAAGTGACCAATGCGATGATTGTTAACTTTAAATAAATTTTACCACCTATACTTCTTATATGTGCAGTCATTACTCCCCATGGGATAAGCATATAAAACATAAATACTTTCAGATTTATGATATTCAATTCATTCAACCATTTACTCATAGGATATAAGTGAAGCACGAGAATAAATGACAAAACTACTCCGAAACATATAAGTGAAGACCAATGAGTAGTCAAACAATTAAGTAGCTATGTGAAGACTTTTCTCTCTCTCTCTCTCAATAAAGATTTTCAGATCTGAGTATTTTATTTAAACAACAATCAAAAGAAAAATGGCACTCCAAGAATATCACACATCATGTGAACGGATAAATTTTTTGGCTCAACATAGGCTAACTGATAATTGTTGATGAAGAGAGGTGGGATGCGCAGCATCCCCAAGCTTAGATGCTTGAGACTTATTGAAATATTTACTTGGGGTGCCTTATGCATCCCCAAGATTGAGATTTTTTTATCTTGTTCAATCCTCTCATATAATGGTTTCACCTATTCTCAAAAACTTCATCCACACAAAACTCAAAAAGGAACTCGTGAGATAGGTTAGTACACATAAGAACAAATCAATACTTCATGTACTGCCAAGACAAGTTGCACAATAATTTTCAAACATTAGGTACTGTATACTATCATTTCCAAAATTTATATCTACGAATATAGGCTATGGAAACTAAAACAAGCAAACTATGCATGCAAAACAGAATCTGTCAAAAACATAACAGTCTGTAAAGATCTGAATGATCCCCAAACTTCCCTAACTCTAAAAATTATGAAAAATTAAGAAAAGTCAAGGAATTTGCATGGAAATGTTTTGTAAAAATTTCACATTTTTGTGACGCTCCATTAAAACCATATAATTCATATACTGGATGCAAAACTTTCTGTTTTTGCACAGAATCAAACAAGCAAGTGTCCACACTATCCCAAAGGCTTTACTTGGAACTTTATTGAAATAAAAGACACAAAACATGATTACTACAGTATCTTAATCATGTGAACACATCAAAACATAAGGTAAAAGTGTTGAGTTGTCTCCTAACAAGCGCTTTTCTTTAATGCCTTTTGGCTAGGCATGATGATTTCAATGATGCTCGTATAGGAATAATAATTGAATCATGCAAAAGAGCATCATGAATCTCATGACAAGCACATTTAATTCTAACAAACTTCCTATGCATAGGGATTTTGTGATCAAACAATTTATGGGAGCAATAATCAACTAGCATATGAAGGCAAAACAAGCATAACTTCAAAACGTTGAACACATAGAGAGGAAACTTGATATTATTGCAATTCCGACAAGCATATGTTCCTCCCTAATAATAATTATTAGTAGCATCATGAAGGAATTCCATAAAGCATTCTTTTCATGATCCACAAGCATAGAAAATTTGTCACTCCCCACATAAGCAATTTCCTTCTCATTCATAATAGTGGGAGCAAACTCAACAAAATAACTATCATGAGATACTTGATTGACATAACCACATTCAATATTAAAATCATGATGACAAGTTTCATGGTTACTATCACTCTTTATAGCATACATGCCAGCATCATAATCATCATATATTGGAGGCATGCCATAATCATAATAGTTTTGCTCATGAAAACTTGGGGGACTAAAAATAGCATATTCATCAAACATAGCATCCCCAAGCTTGTGACTTTGCATATCATTAGCATCATGAATATTCAGAGAATTCATACTAAAAATATTGAAATCATGCTCATCACTCAAAGATTTAATGCCAAACATTTTAATAACTTCTTCTTCTAACACTTGAGCACAATTTTCATTTCCATCATTTTCACGAAAGACATTAAAAAGATGAAGCATGTGAGGCAACCTCAATTCCATATTTTTGTACTTCTCTTTTATAAAACCAAACTAGTGAAAACAAGAAACTAAAATATTTGATTGAAAGATCTAATGATATACCTTCAAGCACTCACCTCCCCGGCACCGGCGCTTGAAAAGAGCTTGATGTCTACTACACAACCTTCTTCTTGTAGACTTGTGTTGGGCCTCCAAGCGCAGAGTTTTTTAGGACAGTAGAAAGTTTTCCTCAAGTGGATGAACTAAGGTTTACCAATCCATGGGAGGCATAGGATGAAGATGGTCTCTCTCAAGCAACCCTGCAACGAAATAACAAAGAGTCTCTTGTGTCCCCAACACTCCCAATACAATGGCAAATTGTATAGGTGCACTAGTTCGGCAAAGAGATGGTGATACGATTGCAATATGGATGGTAGATATAGGTTTTTGTAATCTGAAAATATAAAAACATCAAGGTAACTAATGATAAAAGTGAGCACAAGTGGTATTCCGATGCTTGAAAACAAGGCCTAGGGTTCATACTTTCACTAGTGCAATTTCTCTCAACAATACTGACATAGTTGAATCATATGTAAATACTTCTCATGCGATAAAGAGTTCACTCCAAACTCACAAATAGCGGATAACTAACAAAGAAATTATGGTAGCGTACGAAACCACCTCAAAGTTATCTTTTCTGATCAATCTTACGAGCTATCCCTATAAGTGTCACGAACAACCATAGAGTTCGTACTAAAGTAACACCTTAAGATACACATCAACCAAAACCCTAATGTCACCTAGATACTCCAATGTCACCACAAGTACCCATGGGCTTGATTATATGATATGCATCACACAATTTCAGATTCATCATGTTTAATCCAACACAAAGAACTTCAAAGAGTGCTTGAAAGTTTCTACCGGAGATTCAAGACGAAAGCATGTGATAACCCCTATGCATAGATTCCCAGGGTCACGAAATCCGCAAGTTGATCACCAAAACATACATCAAGTGGATCAATAGAACATCCCATTGTAACCTTGGATATCCCATCGCAAGAAATACATCAAGTGTTCTCAAATCCTTAAAGATTCAATCCGATAAGAAAACTTGAAAGGGAAAACTCAATTCATCACAAGAAGATAGAATGAGGAAAACTCCATACGATTCATCTATATCAATAAAGCTCGTGGTACATCAAGATCGTGTCATCTCAAGAACACAAGAGAGAGAGAGAGAGAGATCAAACACAGAGCTACTGGTACATACCCTTATCCCCGAGGGTGAATTACTCCCGCCTCGTCATGGAGACTGCCGGGATGATGAACATGGCCTCCGGTGATGGTTTCCCCTCATACGGGGTGCCAGAATGGGCTCCCGATTGGTTTTTCATGGTTGTGGAGGCTTGCGGCGGCGGAACTCTCGATCTAGGTTTCTTTTTGGAGATTTATATATTTATAGGAATTTTTTGCGTCGGTCTCGCGTCAAGGGGGGGTACGAGGCGGTGACAAGCCCGCGAGGCACGACTAGGGCGGTGGCCATGCCTGGCAGGCTTGTGACCTCCTCGTGGCTCTTCTGGCCCAACTCCAATGCTTCCGAGGTCTCTTTTGGTCCCAACAAAACTTACTAAATTTTCAGCCCATTCCGAGAACTTATATATCTGCACAAAAAACGACACCATGGTAGTTTTGCTGAAAACAACGTCAGTCCAGATTAGTTCTAATAAAATCATACCAAATCATATAGAATTATTGTACACATGGCATGAACACTTCATAACTTATCGATATGTTCGATACGACCACCTCCCACACCTTCGAGTTGGCGGGGGGGGGGGGATGGTAGCTCAGTATATATACGAACTTCCAAACTTATACTACAACTGCAAATTCACCCTACCGTAACACAAAATAAATAGAAACCCATCATGATAACCCCTCCCCCATGATTTAGTTCTAAGGGTAGATTGCATGGGTCCACTAATGGGCGCGTCTCGGAAACTTCACAAGATGGGTTAGACCGCAACCACATGTGTGTGGCTCAACTAATTACTTAAGGTGGTGTGATATTTCGTGCATGCAAAAGTTTTTGATGTGGCTCAAAAGTCGAACGGCATGTAGTACCTAACCTCATAAATAGGTTTCGTATATACGTACTATTGTGGTGCCCCTCCTCGCCCCTGCCCCGCCCCACGCACACACATGCCTCGAACAAACACCATGACCTATATCATGAACTCTATCATGAACAAACACCATGCGCTCAAACTTCTGTCTCTTCTCTCACCATGAACTATATCGTAACAAATAATGAGAGGTCTATATCTACCTTGGTCAAATTAACCTGTAGTATATATAGGCCGGTTTAAGTGATAGACCACATGGTTCCACAAATTTGGCATGTCGTCCATAACCACACAAGGGCGTGTCTATAGACAATCGTAACAGCCCGGGACCGACGCTCCAGAAGATTCTCCTTTAATTTCCATTCTCGTCTATGTCTTGTTTGGTTGTTGCATTCATCATTGCATCATTCGCATCATCTGCATGGCATCATCACCCGTTTTTGAAAACTTGCATTCGTTCGTAGTTGCCAGTTCTCTCCATTCGTGTCGTCGACCGTTTCGAGACCAACCACACACGCACGCGCTCGCAACATCGATAAAATATTGTTTTTAAAGTGCGTATAAACTTTCTCAGATTGAGTCGAGAGTTGGCGTGCGGGCTTGTTTTGTCATCGGTAGACCGCCTGCCAAATATCGTCGCAATCAGAGTTTGTTTGATACCCAAACGGTCGCCCATAGCGGCACCATCATCAGTTTATTTGTCGGACGATTTCGCTTTATAAAACTTCTTTGTCACGGGCCACCATCTCCCTGTGTCCTTAGCCCACGCCCCCTCTAACACAACCCAAAGCCCACCTAGCTAGCCTCCTCCGCTTTCGGACGTTTGATCAAGATCTGACGATCGAAAAACGGAGCAGAAAACCCCTAACCTAGCCCCCAATTTCCTATTTAAACACCCCTAGCCTACCCCGGCCTCATAATCCATGCCACCCCAAACCCTAGCCGCCACTTGTCTCCCTCCATAGTGCCTCCAGCGTCGTCGGGCCTGCGAAGCCCATCTGTGGCCCGCTCGGGCCCGAGGGGAGCCGCCACCGCGCCCGAGTCCCTCCGGAGCCCGAGCTCCTCCCGCTGCCTCCCCCCGCGTGATGGCCTCAGCCTCCTCGCCGTCTCCTTCCGCCAGAGCAAGTCACCGGAGTGTCTCCGTCCTTGTCTGGTCGGACCCCGCTGGCGCGCCTTCGACGTTCTCGCCGCCGCTATCAACCACCCAGGAACAAGTCGCGGCTTGCCCGAGATCCCATGGCGGCCACCTATAGAGGAGCCATCTCCCGGCCTCACCGGCGGCCACATCCGGCCTTCAAATCTGACCGGATCCCGGCTAGCCTCGCCATTCCCCGCCATCCCAGAGCCTCGCCGGAGCCTCCAGTCGCCTACCTGTTGATCTGCATCGGTGCCGCCCCTGCGCTCGGGTGGAGAAGCCACCGCATCGAGCCAGCACGCCCATGTTGACCCGCACATCGCCCGCTCGTGTGGTTGGGCCGGCTTGCCTGCAACGCGGCCCACCCAGCACTGCATTCGGCCCGGCCACATCTACACCGACTGGGCTAGTTGGCCCATGGTGAGCACCGCCTAGCCCCCGCCCTGAGCACCTTTTAGTCATCTGTTGCCCATGCACATGTTTGGCCCGAGAGCAGATTCGGCCCCTAGTCGTTTGTTTCCTTTCGGTGAATTTATTAATTATCTAGAGAAAAACTATTTTACAGAAAAGTCCTCCATCTTCATGCATTAATAACTTCACAATCGTGCATCGGACTAAAAAACTTTATATATGTAAAATGATTAGAATTTTGTTTAGTTTCAAAATATCCAACTCTAACATGTGTTTAAAATGTTTAAGTTGCTGTTTTCATGCAATTTGCATAAATGCCATGCTAAAATGATTTATATCATAACTAATTAACTGTAGCCCCGTCAAAAATGTTTTATATAACTTGACTAGAAAAATGCGTAGAATATCATGGTGACATTTATTTTACTGTTTAACCAATATAAAATATGCTCATTTCAGATCGGAACCAAATTCATATTATGCTTATGGGGACGTTTTAGAAATGCTAAATGTTGCTTTTGTCCTCATTTAAGATGCCTAAGTAGATAGTTTGTCTGTGCTTCATCTCTTGCCATGTTAACAACATTTAATATTGTCGTGTAGGTAAACATGAATGAACTAAGTAATTCGAACATGGAGTTTCGTCAATATGCAACTTGTTGCATATTGAACTTCACTTAACATGTAGCAGTTGTTTGTTGTTCTTGCCATGCCATGTGCTACTTCTCGAGCATGCGTTGGTTTCCCGTGAAGAGAACGATTTGATGCAGCAAAGTAGATAAGTATTTCCCTCAATTTTTGAGAACCAAGGTAACAATCCAGTAGGAGATACAAGCGAGTCACCAATAGATGTACCTGCACAAAGAATCAAACTCTTGCATCCAGTGCTATAAAGGGGCTGTCAATCCCTTCACGGTTACTTGCAAGGATGAGATCTAATAGAGATAGATATAATAGGATGCTTGAACGGAAAGTAAAACTAAAAATAAAAATAATGCAGCAAGTATTTTTTGATATTTTTGGTTTTAGAGCTGAAAGTATAATATGGAAAATAGACCCGGGGGCCATAGGTTTCACTAGATGGCTTCTCTCATGATGGCAAGTATTACAGTGGGTGAACGAATTACAGTCGAGCAATTGATAGAAAAGCGAATAATTATGAAGATATCCAAGGCAATGATTATGCATATAGGCATCACGTCCGTGACAAGTAGACCGAAACGATTCTGCATCTACTACTATTACTCCACACATCGACCGACTCCTGCCTGCATCTAGAGTATTAAGTTCTAGAAGAACAGAGTAACGCATTAAGTAAGATGACATGATGTAGAGGGATAAACTCAAGCAATATGATGAAAACCCCATCTTTTTACCCTTGATGGCAACAATACAATACGTGCCTCGCTACCCCTACTTTTTCACTGGGTGAGGACACCGCAAGATTGAACCTAAAACTAAGCACTTCTCCCATTGCAAGAATTACCAATCTAGTTGGCCAAACCAAACCAATAACTCGAAGAGACTTGCAAAGATATGAAATCATGCATATAAGAATTCAGGAAAGACTCAAATAATATTCATGGATAATCTTAACATAAACCCACAGTTCATCGGATCTCGACAAACACATCGCAAAAGAGTATTACATTGGATAGATCTCCATGAAGATCATGAATAACATGGTATTGAGAAGCAAAGAGAGAGAAGAAGCCATCTAGCTACTAGCTATGGACCCGTAGGTCTATGGTGAACTACTCACGCATCATCGGAGGGGCAATGGAGTTGATGTAGATGCCCTTCGTGATTGAATCCCCCTCCGACAGATTACCGGAAAAAGCTCCAAGATTGGATCTCTTAGAAACAAAGGCTTCTGGCAGCGGAAAAGTGTTTTCGTGGCTCGTTCTGATAATGATGGAATATTTGGGAATTTATAGGCCGAAGATTAACAGATTACCGGAAAAAGCTCCAAGATTGGATCTCTTAGAAACAAAGGCTTCTGGCAGCGGAAAAGTGTTTTCGTGGCTCGTTCTGATAATGATGGAATATTTGGGAATTTATAGGCCGAAGATTAGGGTTAGGGGAGCTGCCATGGGCCCACAAGCCTGCCCGGCGTGGCCTACCCCCTGGCCGCGCCCCTAGGGCTTGTGGCCCCACGGTGGCTCCTCTGCCTTGGTTCTCAAGTCTCGTAGTTTACTTTCGTTCCAGAAAAAATCATTTTGAAGGTTTTATTCCGTTTGGACTCCATTTAATATTCCTTATCTACGAAACTCAAAAACAAGGAAAAAAACAGAAACTGGCAGTAGGCTCTAGATTAATAAATTAGTCCCAAAAATAATATAAAATAGCATATTAATGCATGTAAAACATCCAAAACAGATAATATAATAGCATGGAACAATCAAAAATTATAGATACGTTGGAGACGTATCACCATGCCATGCGTTGCATATTAAACCGGACATGCATCATAATTGTTTGCGCATCATGTCATGCATATGTTGTGGTTTATCTTGTGTTGATTGTTTGTTTCGGATTGCTTCTTCTCGATAGAGTTCCGAAAGCATTCGGAGTGTGAGGATTCGTTTGACTACGTTGGCTCGTCTTCTTTATGGACTCGTTCTTCTTCCGAGCGGGATCTCAGGCAAGATGACACATTTCCCTGGATACCATTACTATCATTGCCATGCTAGATATCTCATTTTCTATGGCTATGTCTCACTACCTACCACTTGTTTGTCAAGCCTCCCAACATTGCCATGATAAGCCTCTAACCCCTCCACATCCCAACAAACCTTTGTTTGGCTATGTTAGCACTCGCTCAACCCTTCTTATAGCATTTCTAGCTGCAGGTGCAATTGCTTCCATGTGTCAACATGGACATTATTTTGTTATCACAATATTATTGGTATTTAATTTAATGCACATATGTACTTGGTAAAAGGTGGAAGGCTTGACCTTCTGCTTGGTGTTTTGTTCCACTCTTTCCGCCCCTAGTTACTTGTGAACCGGTGTTATGTTCCATAATTGAGCGCTCCTAACATGCTCGGGGTTGTTATGGGGACCCCCTGTGATTTTTGTTTTGGGAGAAAACTCGTCTGGCAAGGCCGAACATTGGTGTTACCATTTTCCTAATAACTAAAAATTGCATAGGGACCCACCTGCACCCATGGATCTTTAATCAACAACCCGGGCCATTGCTCCTCATGAGTGTTGGTCCACCTACCTAGCAGTAGGCGGTGCCACCTCAGGGCAAATCGAGGCATTTTCAAGCTACCGTCCACTTCGCATAGACGGATGATGCCCGTGGATAGAGAGCGCACGACTCTAGATGCGGATCTGGATCACCGGGAGGCCTTGGTGGATTTGTTTTACCTTTCTCGAACGTCTTGAGTGAGGAATTCCGATTTTTCTTCTGGCTATCCCGAGGTGGCGGATTTACTGTGGAATTTCCTAGGAAGATCACGAGATCTATGGTCAAGGTTATTCCCGCTGCGTGTGGTTAATTTGTGATGGATGAGTTGGAGCACCCCTGCAGGGTTAAATCTTTTGGAAAGCCGTGCCCACGGTTATGTGGCAAACTTGGTAACTTTGTTTAACACCCAGTCATAGCAACTTGAAGTAAACTCTAATAAAATACACCAACTGCATGCGTAACCATGACTATCTCTTCTCGTGAGTCCTTATCCGAGAGAGAACACGGTGGGGTTATGTTTGACGTAAGTAGTTGTTCAGGATCATTTAGTGATCATTTCTAGTTCACGTCCGTTATGCGTAGACCACCCACTTTAGTTTCTGTATTCATAAGTTAGCCACTCAAATAAATGCTTAGTCGCTTGCTGCAGCCTCACCACTTAACCATATCTCACCCATTAAGCTTTGCTAGTCTTGATACCCTTGGAAATGAGATTGCTGAGTCCCTGTGGCTCACAGATTACTACAACAACAGTTGTAGGTACATGTAATGTGATGCATTATTTTAGTTGGAGTTCTTCTTATTCATCGATCTAGGATGGGTTCCAGGCGACATCCTAGAATAGCAAGGATGGATGTCATTTTATCGTTTGATTTCGTCCGTAGTCGGACCCTGCTCTTCTGTATGATGTTTGAATATGTTGTTGTATTGATGTGATCTTGATGTAGCTTGTGGCGAGTGAAAGCCAATTCCATATACTCATCTCTTCTGTAAATGTACTTGTAATGATATCCATTCTTGCAACACGATGAGATGTGCTCCTATCCCTGTCGAGGCCCTCGAGCCAAAATAAGGATAGGGTCGCATCTTGGGTGTGACAACAACACCAACACACATGCATGAACACAGTCATATATGTATGAAAGCGTTGTATGATGTTTTCAAATACCAAAGGCACAACTTTCACCGCCACATGTGTGTCTCTCAGACCATAATGGCCACGTACTGAGGTTAACGACCCATGCATATATAGCCCCAAGCGCGCCCACAGTTCGATCCGATAGGAGGGATTCAATGTGTACGATGCATTTGATTCTTTGTTAGAATACAAATGTCGATGCATATATCAACTACGTATAATACATACACATATACCGACAAGAAGAATCCACCTTGGTCAAATAAACATCTCTACAGACACCTGTCAAAGTGACGACCCTCATGGACATGGTTGTGTCAGTCTGACTATGCCGATAACCACGTGAGAGAGTGTTTGACAAAACAACCGCCCACTACATGAGGCCCAAACATATGTGTATATATTTTAATTAAGTGTTTGTTTAGTTAGTAACCAATGTAACATTAATGCCACTTGCCTTAGAAACTGTAAGTCGACTTACGAAGAGGATCGATCACAACACATATAGGCCCTATTTGGATCCATGGGTTAGAGTTAGTTTGAGATAGTTGGGGCTCAAATAGACCTAAAGTATTCAAACATGAGGGTTAGATTGTAGCCAATTGCATCTATTGGAAATATGCCCTAGAGGCAATTATAAATTAGTTATTATCATATTTCCTTGTTCATGATAATCATTTATTATCCATGCTATAATTGTATTGATTGGAAACTAAATACATGTGTGGGTATATAGACAACACTGTGTCCCTAGTATGCCTCTAGTAGACTAGCTCGTTGATCAAAGATGGCTAAGGTTTCCTAGCCATGAGCATGAGATGTTATTTGATAACGGGATCACATCATTAGGAGAATGATGTGATGATCAAGACCCAATCTATAAACGTAGCATATGATCGTGTCAGATTATTGCTACAGTTTTCTGCATGTCAAGTATCTGTTCCTATGACCATGAGATCATGCAACTCATTGGCACCAGAGGAGTACCTTGTGTGTATCAAGCATCACAACGTAACTAGGTGGCTATAAAGGTGCTCTACAGGTATCTTTGAGGGTGTCTGTTGGGTTGGCATGGATCAAGACTGGGATTTGTTACTCCGTGTGAAGGAGAGGTATCTCAAGGCCCACTCAGTAATACAACATCATAATAAGCCTTGCAAGCAATGTGTCTAAGTGTTAGCCATGGGATCTTGTATTAATGAATGAGTAAAGAGACTTGCCGGTAACGAGATTGAACTAGGTATGGAGATGCCGACGATCGAATCTCGGGCAAGTAACATACCGAAGAACAAAGGGAGCAACATCCAGGATTAACTGAATCCTTGACATAGAGGTTCGATCGATAAAGATCTTCGTAGAATATGTAGGAACCAATATGGGCATCCAGGTCCTGCTATCGGTTATTGACCGTAGAGGTGTCTCGGTCATGTTTGCATAGTTCTCGAACCCACAGGGTCTACACACTTAACGTTTGGTGACAATATAAGTATAGTTGAGTTATTATGTTGGTGACCGAAAGTTGTTTGGAGTCCCGGATGAGATCCCAGACATGACGAGGAGCTCCGGAATAGTCTGGAGGTAAAGATTGATATATCAGATACTAGTGTTTTGTCTCCGGAAGAGTTCAGGAATTCATCGGAATAGTTTCGGATGTTTCTCGAAATGTTCAAGGTACAAGAACACTTTATTTGGGCCAAGGGGTAAAGCCCATGAGGATTTAGGAAGGTGCAAAAGGTGTTTTGCAAAGGCCAGGGTCCAGACGCCAGGGACCCTGGTGTCTGGGCCAGACGCCGATGACCTTGGCGTCTCGTCCTGGAGTTCGAGGGGGACTCTTGCCTTGTGGGAAAACCGACCTTGAGGTGAAGAAAAATCTCCCCAGGACTCAACATATAAATAAAGGGGCGGGGCTAGCACCTGGGACACATCAAGAAACCCCAAGCCATGTGCCGGCAACCCCGTCCCTCTAGTTTATCCCCCGTCATATTTTCCGTTGTGCTTGGCGAAGCCCTGCGGAGATTGTTCTTCACCAACACCGTGAACATATCGTCGTGCTCCTGGAAATCATGTAATACTTCAACATCGCTCGTAGGATCGAGGAGGTGAAGGCATCATCAAGCCGTACGTGTGTTGAACGCGGAGGTGCCGTCTGTTCGGCACTAGATCGGAAGGACCACGACTGGATCGCAGTACGGATCGTGATTGGATCGCGGGACGGATCATGATGGGATCACGGGACGGATCGCGATTGGGTCGCGGGACGGATCGTGATGGGATTGCGGAACACTCGGCCATTTGGATCGTGAAGACGTTCGACTACATCAACCGCGTTTCTTAACGCTTTCGCTTAGCTATCGACAAGGGTATTTAGATCCACTCTCCCTCTCGTAGATGCTCATCACCATGGATAGATCTTGCGTGTGCGTAGGAATTTTTTTGTTTCCCATGCAACATTCCCCAATAGTGGCATCATGACCTAGGTCTATGTGTAGATGAGATCTCGAGTAGAACACAAAGGAGTTTGTGGGCATTGATGCTTAGATTGCTTCCTCCCTTGGTCGTGTTTTTGTTCAGCGGTATTGTGGGATGAAGCGTCCTGGACCAACCTTACTCGTACGCTTACGAGAGACCGGTTCCATCGACTGACGTGTAACTTCGTTGCACAAAGATGGCTGGTGGGTGTCTGTTTCTCCTACTTTAGTTGGATCGGATTCGATAAAGGCGGTCCTTGAGAAGGTTGAAAAGCAACTTATGTATCACTGTTGTGGCTTTGTGTAGGTGAGAATTGTTCTTGCTAGATACCCGTAGCAGCCACGTAAAACTTACAACAACAATTAGATGACGTCTAACTTGTTTTTGCAGGGTATGTTGTGATGTGATATGGCCAATTACACGATGAGATATATGTGATGTATAGATGATCATGTATTGTATAGAATATCACAACTTGCATGTCGATGAGTACGGCAACCGATAGGAGCCATAGGGTTGTCTTTAATTATTGTATGACCTGTCTGTCAATTATTAAGCGCTAGGTAAATGCTTTACTTTATCGCTAAACAATAGCAATAGTAGTAGAAGCATGGTGAGCACGACAACCCCGATGGTGAAACGTTGATGGAGATCAAGATGATGGAGATCATGGTGTCATGCCCGTGACGATCGAGATCATGCCGGTGCTTTCAAGATGGAGATCAAAAGCACAATTTCATGGCCATATCATATCACTTATGATTTGCATGTTATGTTAATCCTTTTATGTACCTTGTTTTGCTTAGGACGACGGTAGCATTATAAGGTGACCCCTCACTTAAATTTCAAGATAAAATGTGTTCTCCCCGAGTGTGCACCATTGCGAAAGTTTGTCGTGTCGAGACACCACGTGATGATCGGGTGTGATAGACTCTACGTTCACATACAACGGGTGCAAGCCAGTGTTGCACATGTGGAACACCGAGGTTAAACTTGACGAGCCTAGCATGTATAGACATGGCCTCGGAACACAAGAGACCGAAAGGTTGAACATGAGTCATATAGTAGATATGATCAACATGATGATGTTCACCATTGAAACCACCTCAACTCATGTGATGATCGGACTTGAGTTGGTGAATTTGGATTGTGTATCACTCGAATGACCAGAGGGATGTCAATTTGAGTGGGAGTTCTTAAGTAATATGATTAATTGAACTCATTATCATGAACATAGTCAAAGTGTCTTTGAAAATTATGTTGTAGATTACTAGCTCTCGCTGTAGCTCCCTTGAAATTTTATATGTTCCTAGAGAAATAGAGTTGAAAGATGATGGTAGCAATATTGCGGACTGGGTCTGTGATCTGAGGATTGTCCTCATTGTTGCATAGAAGGATCATGTCCTTAATGCACCGCTCGGTGCGCCACCCCCTCTAGCATCGTCTATAGATGTTGTGAACATCTGACTGGCACGTTCCGATGACTACTTGATAGTTCAGTGCGTCATGCATTTCGGCTTAGAATTGAGGCTCCAAAATGTTTTGAACATCACGGAACATATGAGATATTCTAAGAGCTGAAATTGGGATCTCAAGCTTGTGCCCGTGTTGTGAGATATGAGATCTCCAACAATATTCTTTGCCTACAAGATGAAGGAGAATAGCTCAATCGTTGAGCATGTGCTCAGATTGTCTGGGTGCTACAATCGCTTGAATCGAGTGGGAGTTGATCTTCCAGATAAGATAGTGATTTATATAGTTCTCCAAGTCACTGTCACTAAGCTACTAGAACTTCATGATGAACTATAATTATGCCAGGGATGGAAATGATGATCCCTGAGCTATTCGTGATGTTTGACACCATGAAGGTAGATATCAAGAAGGAGCATCAAGTGTTAATGGTTAGTAAAACCACTAGTTTTGAAAAGGGAAAGGGTAAGGAGGGAAGCTTCATGGATGGCAAGTCAGTTGCTGCTCCAGTGAAGCAACCCAAAGTTGAACCCAAACCCGAGACTAAGTGCTTCTATTATGAGGAGAGCGGTCGCTGAAGCGGAACAACCCTAGATACTTGGTAGTTAAGAAGGCTGGCAACATCGAAAGAAGTATATTTAATATACGTGTTATTGATGTGTACCTTGCTAGTACTCCTAGTAGCACCTGAGTATTGGATACCGGTTCGATTGCTAAATGTTAGTAACTCAAAATAAAAGCTATGAAATAAACGGAGACTAGCTAAGGGTGAGGTGACGATGTGTGTTGGAAATGTCTCCAAGGTTGATGTGATCAACATCGTACGCGCTCTCTACCTTCGGGATTAGTGACGAACCTAAATGTTATTTGGTGTTTGCGTTAAGCATGAACATGATTAGATCGTGTTTATTGCAATACGGTCATTCATTTAAGTGTGAGAATAATGGTTATTCTGTTTACATGAATAATACCTTCAATGGTCATGCACCCAATTAGAATGGTTTGTTGAATCTTTATCGTATTAATACACATGTTCATAACATAGATGCCAAAATATACAAAGTAATAGTACCACATACTTGTGGCACTGCCGCTAAATGTCATATTGGTGTAAAGTGCATGAAGAAACTCCATGTTGATGGATCTTTGGACTCATTCCGTTTTGAATCGGTTGAGACATGCAGACCATGCCTCTTGGGCAAGATGACTAATACCCCGTTTTCCGGCTTGATGGAACGGGCAAGTGACTTATTGGAAATGATACATGTTCATGTATATGGTCCAATGAGTGTCGTAGCGTACGGTGGATATCGTTATTTTCTTACCTTCACTGATGATTTGAGTAGATATAGTGTATATTTACTTAATGAAACACAAGTTTGAATCGTTTGAAAAGTTCAAACAAATTTAGAGTGAAGTTTAAGAGCATCGTGATAAGAAGATAAAAATGTCTACAATATGATCATGGAGGTGAATATCTGAGTTACGAAGTTTGGTATACACCTTAAGACAATGTGAAAGTTGTTTCATAACTCACGCCACCTAGAACACCATAGAGATGGTGTGTCCGAACGTCATAGTCGTGTTGTATTAGATATGGTGCGTACTATGACATCTCTTATCGTTTTGCCACTATCATTTTGGGGTTACGCATTAGAGACAACTACATTCACTTTAAATAGGGCACTATCTAAATCCGTTGAGATGACACCATATGGTTTGGCAGAAACCTAAGCTATCATTTCTCAGAGTTTGGGAATACGACACTTATGTCTCATAAGCTCAAACCCAAAGTGGAAAAGTGCATCTCCATAGAATACCTTAAGAATAGTTGGGTGTACCTTCTATCTCAGATCTGAGTGCAAAGTGTTTGTTGCTGAAAAATGGGTCCTTTCTCGAGAAGGAGTTTCTCTCAAAAGAATTGAGTGGGAGGAAGATAGAACTTGATGAGGTTGTTGAACCTTTGTTTCAACCATAGAGTAGCACAACACAGAAAGATGTTTCTGTGGAGCCTACGTCAGTTGAAGAGGAAGTTAATGATGATGATCATGAAGCTTTGGATCAAGTTACTATCAAACCTCGTAGGTCAACAAGGACGCGTACTACTCCTGAGTGGTATGGCAACCCTGTCTTAGAGGTCATGTTGTTGGACAACGACGAACCTACAAACTATGGAGAAGCGATGATGTGCCCGGATTGTGACAAATGGTTAGAGGACATGAAATCTGAGAAAGGATCCATGTATGAAAACCAAGTATAGACTTTGGTAGACTTGCTCGTTGGACGACAGGTCGTTGAGTACAAATGGAGATTTAAGATGAAGACATACGCTGATGGTAAATGTCACGATTTATAAAGCTTGACTTGTTGCAAATAAGTTTCCGAAAAGTTCAAGGAGTTGACTACGATGAGACTTTCTTACTCGTAGCTATGCTAAAGTCTGTTGGAATTCTGTTAGTAGTTGCTGCATTTTTCAATTATGAAATCTGGCAGATAGATGTCAAAACATCGTTTCCTTAACAGTTTACTTGAGGAAATGTTGTATGTGATACAACCAGAAGGTTTTGTCGGTCCTAAGGATGCTACAAGGTGTGCGGGGTCCAACAATCCTTCTATGGGCTGGAGCAAGCATCTCGGAGTTGGAATATACACTTTGATGAGGTGATCAAAGTTTTTGAGTCTATACAAAGTTTATGAGAAACTTGTATTTACAATAAAGTGAGTGGGAGCACTATGGAATTTTTGATAACCATATGTGGTTGACATACTATTGATCAAAAATGATATAGAATTTCTAGAAAGCATAAACGGTTGTTTGAAAAGAGTTTTTCAAAGGAAGACCTGGATAAAGCTACCTAATTGTTGAGCATCAAGATCTATAGAGATATATCAAGATGCTTGATGAGACTTTCAATGAGTACATACCTTGACAAGATTTTGAAAGAGTTCAAAATGGATCTGTCAAAGAAAGAGTTCTTGCCTGATTTGTAAGGTGTGGAGTTGAGTGAGACTCAAAGCTCGACCATGGCAGAAGAAAGAGAAAGGACGAAGGTCGTCCCCTATGCCTTATCCATAGGTCTGTATAGTATGCCATGGTGTGTACCGCACCTGTGTGTGCCTTGCCATGAGTCCGTCAAGGGGGTACAAGAGTGATCCAAGAGTGGAACACTAGACAACAGTCAAAATTATCCTTAGTAACTAGAGGACTAAGGAAATGTTTCTCGATTATGGAGGTGATAAAGAGTTCTTCATAAAGAGTTACGTCGATGCAAGCTTTAACACCAATCCGGATGACTCTTAGTGGCAATCCAGATACGTATAGTAGAACAGCCATTTGGAATAGTTCCAAGTGCAATGTGGTTGCAATATTTACAGTATGACAAAGAGATTTGCAAAGTACGCTCGAATCTGAATATCGCATACCCGTTAACTAAAAGACCTCTCTCACATGCAAAGCATGATCGAGCCCCAGAAACTCATTGGGTGTTAGATTCATAACAATGTGAATCACATGGTGATGTGAACTAGATTATTGACTCTAGTGAAAGTGGGAGACTGTTGGAAATATTCCCTAGAGGCAATAATAAATTAGTTATTATCATATTTCCTTGTTCATGATAATCTTTTATTATCCATGCTATAATTTTATTGATTGGAAACTAAATACATGTGTGGGTATACAGACAACACGGTGTCCCTAGTTTGACTCTAGTAGACTAGCTCGTTGATCAAAGATGGCTAAGGTTTCCTAGCCATGAACATGAGATGTTATTTGATAACGGGATCACATTATTAGGAGAATGATGTGATGGACAAGACCCAATCTATAAACATAGCATATGATCGTGTCAGTTTATTGCTGCAATTTTCTGCATGTCAAGTATCTGTTCCTATGACCATGAGATCATGAAACTAACTAACACCGGAGTAGTACCTTGTGTGTATGAAATGTCGCAACGTAATTGGGTGACTATAAAGGTGCTCTGTAGGTATCTTTGAGGGTGTCTATTGGGTTGACATGGATCAAGACTGGGATTTGTTACTCCGTGTGATGGAGAGGTATCTTAGGGCCCACTCGACAATACAACATCACAATAATCCTTGCAAGCGATGTGACTAAGTGTTAGCCACGAGATCTTATATTACGGAACAAGTAAAGAGACTTGCCGGTAACGAGATTGAACTAGGTATGGAGATGCCGACAATCGAATCTCGGGCAAGTAACATACCAAAGAACAAAGGGAACAACATCCAAGAATAACTGAATCCTTGACATAGAGGTTCGACCGATAAAGATCTTCGTAGAATATGTAGGAACCAATATGGGCATCTAGGTCCCGCTGTTGGTTATTGACCGTAGAGGTGTCTCGGTCATGTCTGCATAGTTCTCAAACCCGTAGGGTCTACACACTTAACGTTTGGTGACGATATAAGTATAGTTGAGTTATTATGTTGGGGACCGAAAGTTGTTCGGAGTCCCGGATGAGATCCTAGACATGATGAGGAGATCCGGAATAGTCCGGAGGTAAAGATTGATATATGGGATAATAGTGTTTTGTCTCCGGAAGAGTTCCAGAATTCACTCGAATAGTTTCAGATGTTTCCCGAAATGTTCGGGGTATAAGAACACTTTATTTGGGCCAAGGGGTAAAGCCCATGAGGCTTTAGGAAGGTGCAAAAGGTGTTTTGCGAAGGCCAGGGGACAAACGCCAGGGACCCTGGCGTCTGGGACCAGACGCCGAGGACCTTGGTGTCTGGTCCTAGAGTCCGAGGAGGACTCTTGCCTTGCGGGCACACCGACCTTGAGGAGGATTTTTATCCAAGTTTCGACTCCAGGGCTTAATATATAAATAAAGGGGTGGGGCTAGCACCTGGGACACCTCAAGAAACCCCAAGCCGTGTGCTGACAACCTCGTCCCTCTAGTTTATCCCTCGTCATAGTTTCCGTTATGCTTGGCGAAGCCCTACGGAGATTGTTCTTCACCAACACCATCACCATGTCGTCATGCTACCGGAACTCATCTACTACTTCACCATCGCTCGCTAGATCGAGGTGGTCAAGGCGTCATCAAGCCATACGTGTGTTGAACATGGAGGTGCCGTCCGTTCGGCGCTAGATCAGAAGGACCGCGACTAGATCGCGGGAGATCGCGGGACGGATCATGATGGTATCGCGGGACGGCTCGTGATTCGATCGCGGGACGAATCATGATGGGATCGCGGGATGCTCGACGATTTGGATCGCGAAGACGTTCGACTACATCAACCGCGTTTGTTAACGTTGCTGCTTAGCGATCTACAAGGGTATGTAGATCCACTCTCCCTCTCGTAGATGCCCATCACCATGGATAGATCTTGCGTGTGCGTAGGAAATTTTTTGTTTCCCATGCAACGTTCCCCAACAACATGTAACCCACCCAGAAAACTATCCCACCCAAGAGGTGCTAACTAGAGCTAGTTCTCATGGGGACCTCTCTATCTCACCAGCCAACAGGTGCTAATTGGAGCTATTTCTCATGGGGCCCACTAAAAATCACTTTTTTCTCTCCATCAAGTGCATCTATTGTCAATCTAACCCTGTCATCCAAACCTCTTTGGCTAGAGTCAGTTTAGGGTTAGTCACGAGCTAGAAATTAACTCCAACCTCTAGCTAAGTTAGAATATCCAAAACAGGGACACACACACGCATACCAAAAAGGATCCTCATTGGTCAAAACAATATATAATATAAATGCCACACATGGGCCCCATGGATTGACGCGTCACCGATTACCTTATGAGGGAGCCACACTTAGGACCACCATCAATTATATGTGACACAAGCATATGAATGGGTATGTTTTTTGATTCAGAATGCCAACTACACGACTTTGATCCAGTGCATGCTTCACAAATTGGGAAGTCCCCATGCTAAAGAAAATTGCGTGTGATATGTATGTCTCCTCCCATGCACCACTCAACTTTGAGCGGTAGGAGGTACTCACGAGTACATCACGCCAATCTTTGGTGTGGAATCTCACCATGATCTACCACACAGAGAGTAGATTAACTTAACCCACCTTGGTCAAACCCCTACCGATGTGGCTCAAAAGTGATAGACCACATGGACCCACAAATGTGCGAATCACTAATAACGCACGAAGGATTATTGTCTGAGGGACCACCACCACCGTGTGCATGAGTCCTAAACACATGCATGACGTTAGTGGTGTGCCTTTGTTTTAAACATTTTAATGCACAATTTTGATAATTTGGGATGGCCACTGCCTCATGAAACGAACAATCCCACACATAGATGCTAGTGTAAACAAGTGAAACAGAACGAGCCCCCCACCCCCCGCGCGGCCACCATCAGAAACACCACTTCGAGGCACATCAAACTATTTTTATGCAGAAAACACGTGACACATCAGTTCGTGTTATAATTATAAAATGTCCATATATAATTCGAAAAATATGCAATAATTGAATTTCCAGGAATTCATTGGGGGAAATCATATGTCCCCTTGGGTTCATGTGTTTAGTGTCCATGCAATAAATGTTAAGGAACCTCAAACATCTTGGCTTCTTGGAAAACATTGAAAATCTTGGTTTTTAGACACCTCGGCCTCAAACATTGAAAACTCATTTTAAATTGAAGTGAATCCAAAAATCAAGTGAAAATCATGAAACTTGGGATTCTATTTCATGATATATACATACATATATATAGTGCTATTTTTGCCTAATTAGAGACTAATTTTTGATACACTTTTCTTACAAACGGGAGCTTATTAAAGGTTGGTGCTTGGTACACACACAGTTGTCACGTTACCATCATGAACGATTACAATATTCAACCGTCTGTGTTGGTCCCAACAAAATATTACGTATTTCCACGAGCCCCGTGTGCCGTTGAGCGGACGTGAGTCGACGAGACGCATGATGCGAGTAGTCCGTGGCTTAGGATGACCGTGAGACATGCGAGAAGGTGTGTAAACTGAGGGGACACGTGCGAGTGGGCCGGTTTGTCTC